>OY757191.1:52507884-53141190 GCA_963583895.1 Melanophora roralis
AAAGTGGTGAGTTTTTATAAAAAAAACTGTTTAACGACCAGATATTTTCGAGGTATAACAAACGGCCGACATGGTGCTAACAAATCAGTTTGTTAAGGGTAGTTAGTTGGAGAACGGCGTTAAATAAGAAACTGGTTTAAAGTGCCGCACAATTGGGTTGAAAAAAAATATTAAAAAAAATATATAGAAAATTAAAATAATAAAAAAAGCATAAAAAATAAAAACCAACTAAATTATCTATACACACACACATACTCAATTTTCCTATTACCAACTAGGTTTTTCAACAAAAGTTTTTCCATTTTTTCCTGGTGTTTTAAATTAGATGGGCAGCGTAAGAAAAAGAAGAAGAAAAAAAGTTGTATTTAAAAGTTGGTATAGATAGAGAAGAAAATTAAATATATTTGCAAATAAGAAGTTAAACGAAGTATAGAAATCGAAGAAAATAAGGTGTATACATACTTCGGAATAATTGGTGCTTAAAAAAAAATATATCATTAAAGTAAAAATTCTAAATTTAATACATATATTGAATAAGTGAAAAATCTGCAAACAAAATATAACCAAAATTAACCCACCTAATAAATTTTCAATCTATTTAAAAAACTATAATTAAAAATTATTTATAAACGGTTATTAACAAAAATAAGAAGAAAAAAGAAAAGAGGTAAAAAGAAAAAAATAATTAAGAATAATAACCGGGTTTAAAAATTTATATACATCAATATAAATAAAAATATATTAAAATAACATTTTGGTTTGCCAAAATAACGGTAGTGAAAAAAGAGTTAAAAATATTTGAAAAAAAAAAGAAAATGAAAACACATACATATGTACATACATACATATAAAGCACAAGCTTTCCTATTAAGTATAGATACATAAAAATGGAATGATTTAAGTAAAAAATATATTAAAACATACTTAAAAAAAAAATCTGTAGAGAACCTAGTAAACTGTTATTAAAAAAGTTTTAAAATTAAATACTTTTTTAATATAAAAAATTTTAAGCACATACTTCTGTACAGACATACATACATACATATAAAATATGTATTTTAATAGCGGCATACATATATCGATTGATATTTTGCGAAAATAGACTTAAAAAATTAGGAGCATTTTGTGCTGCTTTTATGTTGAAAAGTTTTACAAAATACAAACAAACAAGCACTGCAACCTACATACACACACACAATAGGGAATATTATAATGGATTCATATTTCCATACAAACACATGAATGTACATAAATTTATAAAAAAAACTCGAGATAATTATTATACCAGGGATGGGAGTTGCTTTCATTCCGAGCTAGACGGATTATAAGGTCGAATATATTTATTACACTAAATAAATAAATAAATAAGTAAATAAAAAAATAAATAAATAAATAAATAAAAAAATTATTTAATAAATAAATAAATATATAAATAAATAATAAAATAAATAAATTAATTTATAAATAAATAAATAAATAAATACAAAAAAAATTTGAATTGGAATTGGACATTTTTAAAATTGCTAAAGTCACTTATACAACCGGATGAATACCGTGAGGTACCGTAGCTAGTGAGCTTTAAAATAATGTTTTTTGATCCTGGCGCGTTCATAAGGTAATCTTTCGAGCAATGTTAACTATGCCAGGATATTCCCAATGCGCTAAAAAGAAGATAATGTTACAACTATTACCAAAAAGGAAAGGACTAACAACCCTTAAAATCCCCATAGACCATTGACACAAAAACACCAAGTTTTCATTTTTTAAATCAAGCCGTAGGGGTGTCGAAAGTACGGGAAGTACGGATTTTCTTAAATCAAGCGCGGAGTTTCCTAATCCCTGTATTATTGATCTAGTACGAATTTAAGGGTTCCGGGTACATTTAAGCCAAAAAGATTGATTTAGGTTCGAAACCGTTCTTAATATAACCTTGAGGAGATTGATTTAAAAAATCCCTACTTATGTATATTGCTTAACCAATACCGGAAGCAACAACTGCACAGCTAATTTATGAACATGTTTTGCTTCATGTGTATTAAAAAAAGGATAAGAATAAATTATTAAGTCAAGAATGCGAATAATTTCATCTGTAAGTTGAAATCGGTGGAAACCTTAGGAAAGGCGTTAAGTTCCACACGGCATACGCTTAAATCGAGGGTTGTGAGCTTGTTGGAAAAAAAAAATATTGGAGAAAAGAAATTCAGAAATGAACTCCCTTTCACCTTTCACATGATACTAAAAAGCTGGGACTCTAATATGTTTGAAGGATGCGCAACAATATATGAAACGCTCCATCGAATCGATTCGTTTCGGTATTTAACCTAGAGTTTAATTCAACAAGCAATATCGGTCTGGAATTAGTAAAGAAGAATTCTCCGAAATTTGTTAATGGTCGTATCTGTAATCCCTATTAGACTACTCCCTGTTACCTGTGGGCGTTTTGTCACAACTGTCGTCGACGCCTTACTAGGCTAAATATTCTAAATCTTCGCAAATTCCTTCTTTAGAGTAATTGTGATTTCTTCACTTATTCCGAGGCAACACGAACACTGGACCTTTAGAAAAATTTTAATATTGGGCTCATGTCCATTGAAGTCTATTATACACCCAAGTCAAAAGAGTCTATTTACTTTTCTGTATAGCCAGCATCTCACACTTGGGTTAAGGACTTATGTACATCTAACCTATAACTTTCTTCCACAGCACCCAATATCAGTGTGTCTACAATACTGTTTCCCCTATAGGGTGCTTTCAATCCGAATCTCCATGCAAGATTTCTCCAAGGTGCTTGCTACCTTTCGCTATCGCAGGTTTTGTTTTTCATATGAAATTTCTGTTTTCTAGGGAAAAGACAAATTACTGTGTTTGCACTTAGTCTCCTTGATTGTACCCAGTCATGTGCAACATTTAGAGAATTTCTGTCCTTCTATTGCAGCCTTCTTTAAAATAATTGAAATTTACAATTTTCCATCCATGTTTTCATATACTTATTTACAAAATCAGTTTGTTCATGGAGACAAGTGTGTATGTATGTACAAATACCTATACATACATACATACTTAGTAAATGTAGTGTAATTTTTATAATTTTTCTCGTAGGATTATTGAACCATTTCCTAGAACTTCTACAAATATGCCTACAGGATAGTAAAGCAACATAAAAGAATTGAGAAAAATACTCAAATATAAAGTTTTTCTATTGTCTGTTATGTTTCCAGCAAAACTCCTCTCAATGCGCTGTATAAAAGTGCGTAGCCCTAAGAGTGCACTCTCACGCATATACCCATGAAAATGGCAAATGATAAGCCTGTGGTGTGTTTCAAAAACGGGAGTATTATTTATACGTGTTGGTACACTCATACAAATACAATAATGTTTCATTACATGTATAATGTAGGAAATAAGTACGTCTGGTTGTAAAATGACAAAATTTTTCTTAGTAGTTTGAGTGTTTAAAAGGCTTAATATTGATGTTTGTTTATAGGTAAAGAAGATATGAAATGTATGTCAGTGGCTTTATAGGGAAGACATGACAATGCTAAGGCAAATATTTACGTTAACATCGACAATAAAAGCGACAATTCTTAATGTAAGAAGCAACAACGCTATCGATAATGATGTTGTTTAAAAAACATAAAATAACAAAAGTCCTAGAAATAAATTCGCTTACTAAAGTAAAACTATTATTACAAATAGACAGATACATTAAAAATAAATAGAACTTGTTCTACGAAGAAGCTTTTTCTCATGGTTTTGAACGTTTTATGCCCTTCATAAATGGTAAAGATGAAAATAATAAACTAAGTACTGTTTAAGTATTTCCTCATCTTCCTGACTGGCTTTCCGCAACCTGGTTAGGTCCTTAGTTGAGATAGGACTGACATTTAAGCGCCTCGATCTTTTGTCCTTTTTACCAATTTCGGATATTCAGATCACCTAGATATTGCTAAACCTGATCTTTTTAACATAGCTTTAAAGGGGAAGACCTTCTTTGCATGCCATCGGGGTCGAGTTTTTAAAACCTTTCTAGCTGGATCATCTTCTTCCGTTCGTAAAACATGACCAAGCCAATGCAATATTTCTATTTTTATGCATTTAACTGCGTCAATGCCATCATACAGCTCATCATTTATGCGATGTGGTTAATCCCCGTTAACACAAATCGGCCCAAATCTTTGTAAAATATAAAATGAAATAAAAATAAATAAAATCAAATCAAATAAAATAAAACAAAATAAAATAAAATAAAATAAAATAAAATAAAATAAAACAAAATAAAATAAAATAAAATAAAATAAAATAAAATAAAATAAAATAAAATAAAATAAAATAAAATAAAATAAAATAAAATAAAATAAAATAAAATAAAATAAAATAAAATAAAACAAAATAAAATAAAATAAAATAAAATGAAATAAAATAAAATAAAATAAAATAAAATAAAATAAAATAAAATAAAATAAAATAAAATAAAATAAAATAAAATAAAATAAAATAAAATAAAATAAAATAAAATAAAATAAAATAAAATAAAATAAAATAAAATAAAATAAAATAAAATAAAATAAAATAAAATAAAATAAAATAAAATAAAATAAAATAAAATAAAATAAAATAAAATAAAATAAAATAAAATAAAATGAAATAAAATAAAATAAAATAAAATAAAATAAAATAAAATAAAATAAAATAAAATAAAATAAAATAAAATAAAATAAAATAAAATAAAATAAAATAAAATAAAATAAAATAAAATAAAATAAAATAAAATGAAATAAAATAAAATAAAATAAAATAAAATAAAATAAAATAAAATAAAATAAAATAAAATAAAATAAAATAAAATAAAATAAAATAAAATAAAATAAAATGAAATAAAATAAAATAAAATAAAATAAAATAAAATAAAATAAAATAAAATAAAATAAAATAAAATAAAATAAAATAAAATAAAATAAACTTAGAAAAAATAAAATAAAATAAAATAAAATAAAATCGAATTAGATAACATAAAATAAAATAAATTAAAATAAAATAAAATTAGATAAAATAAAATAAAATAAAATAAAATAAAATAAAATAAAATAAAATAAAATAAAATAAAATAAAATAAAATAAAATAAAATAAAATAAAATAAAATAAAATAAAATAAAATAAAATAAAATAAAATAAAATAAAATAAAATAAAATAAAATAAAATAAAATAAAATCAAAAAAAATAATCATTCTCTTGAATACGCCAAGTGCAGCTTCACCTGCTTGCGCAAGTACCAATGCCTCAGCAGCATATAATAGCACAGGTCTTGTATAGTGTTGTTTTCGTTCGAGTAGAAAGAGCTGTACCTTAAGTTGAATGTAGGTCTTGTTAAATATTGTGCTTTTTCTGTTTACTGCATCATCACGAATGACCATATCTAGAAAAATGTTAAACATGTCACACGATAAGCAATCACCTTTTCTCTCCTTGTCTCTCCTTGAGTCCTCGTTTGGTGCCAAACGGTTCGAAATTATCTTATTAATTTGGCTGGAATTCCAAATTCAGCCACGTCTTGATATAGCTTTGCGCGAATCGGGCTGTCAAAAGCTACTTTTTAATCGACGAATAGGTGATACGTGTCAAATTGTTTTTTATGGGCTTGCTCCAGGATTTGGTGAAGTGTAAACATCTGATCAACGCTTAATTTGTCAGGCCTAAGACCGCATTGGTATGGGCCAATGATTTTGCTGACATTGGGTTTTAGTCATTTACGTAATATTGAAGCCAAAATTTTATAAGTTATTGAAAGGGTGTTTTAGTATTTAAAATTTTTTTTAAGTACAACAATTACAGGTTTTACTCGGTTGATTTATTTCTCATTTTTTTTTTCGAAATTGCAAATGAATTACCAATAAATATGTATATTCGTACAATTGTATCACTCATGTAGAGGGTGGAAAGAGCTGATTAAACAACAAAAAAGTGCTTCACTTGGAATTCAAAATTATTTAATAAAATATTACCCCAATCACTTATGGTGCGGTGGGCATAAGAACAACAAATACTTACGTAAATATTTATCAATATTTTACCAAACATAATTACAAAAACAATAGCACAAAGAAAAATAAATACAATTACAACAAAACAACAAACAGCTTTTAACGAATTGTGTTTTTAATTAAATCTACCACTCACTCTCACACGGACACATATCTCATGTTCATTTGTAATTGAACATGGTTACATATGGTGTTGTTGTTGTTTTGTTTGTGGGAAAAATTATTGTTTATTTTGTTGATTTTTTTTTTTTGCTAGGTCAGGAACACTTACATACATACGTTCTTAGTTTATGTAAACGAAAGTCATTTTCTGTAAATATGAAGTGTTAGGCTACGGTCAAATATGTTAAATATTTGTCCTAAAAAGCGTGATCTCTAAATTTTAGTTATGAACTCTTCGCTGTTTAGGGGGGTTTATGCATATCTTTAACATTATTAAAGTATCGATAAAAAATTTTTTGCGTTTATTTTACAGTGTTTGTTAAGAAAATATTTATTAAAGAGCGAAAAGCATCAAACATGTTTTTTTGCATATGGCCAGTATTCGTAAACACTATTGAAAATACTAATGTGGAGGATTCGGCACAGCCGACCATAGCGCTCTTACTTGGTATTGTATGTATTGGTGTTTTTATTAATACTTATACGATTTATATAATTTTTTCACTAGTGTTATTTATATATTTTATCTTTCTGCTTAAGCTGAGCGTGGTGCCTCTCATATAATTGGAACAGATTTTATTACATATTTCAAGATCTATAATCACTATCGGTCTAAAATTTCATAAAAATAATATTGATAGACATTTTTCCTATATGAGCTACTTATTCGTCTTTAAGTTCATTATTAAAATTGTATAGCTAAGAATGGAAATTATTATTAATATTTAAGTTATTCCGTGCTAGCCAAGTGTATTGCATTTTCGAAATCTGCTACGATTTCTCGCCAGCACCCGTCCTATTTGGTACTACTGTGGGTTGAACCTTTTTTGGGATAAAAATAAAGTAAAACATACACTCAGATATGCTGTATGCGTATGTTTATGCATACATACATACATACATATATGCATTTTTATTGCCTCAATCAGGGGCAAAAGCCCCTTAATTATATATTTCAACACTAATTTCAGAAAGTGCAAAAAGGGAAAAACATGATATAAGAACTTTTTGTTGGAAAAAGTATCAAATGTTTACAAGTTAATTCTTAAAAAGCACCTAAAACTCGCAATTAAAACTTGATTTCTGTCGGTATAAACTTGAAAGCCTTCAAAGTGCCAAAATATAATTTTACTCATTTTTACCCTGTAGATTCAAAAATTATGAAAAAGTGCTAAACATGTGTTAATTTGTTTTTTGAACTGAATTTAAGATTTTTTAAAAAGTGTATAGCATTATTTGAGCCAAATTTCCCAAAATCTTTACACGCTTGGGCAGTATGATAATGAATCAGCCAGTCAGTTAGCCATTAATATTGTTATTTTACACATATGTGAACAAAAAAATTTTAACTGAAAATGGAGAGTTTAATCTTGTTTATAGATTGTTAACGGAAGAATATTTTTTCTGATAAGAATGTTCACTTAGAGACTGAATATAACGAGCGTGATTTTAAAAATTAGAGGTTTAAATAAACTTGACTTTAAAAAGTACCTTTTTTGGTTTTTTTAGTTTTTTTAGTTTTTTTTTAACAATGATTTTATTAGACAAAATTTCACTTTACTCGACTTAACTCGAAGATTTCTGACTTGACTTTGGAATCTTTTTACTGTTTTTCTTTTTTTACTTAAGACTTAATTTTAAGCACAAAAAAATAAACAAATCAGGATTTTTGGTTATTTAAAACCATACTTAAGGTGTTATTTTAGATAAAGTAGTATATATCGACAGTGATAAGCGTTTCAAGCTACAACAGTTGAGCGGACTTGGAGTTGAGAACTGGAGACGAAGCGCCTGACTTTAGCGGCTCTTTATAGACATCAAGAAGAGAAAGAAGCTTTTTTTTAATTCGGTGATACATCATTGTTGCATAGGCAGCTTGCGGCAAAAAAGCTGATTTAAAATGTTTGGCTTTGAATATTGAAAAATATGGCAACAGAGTAATTAAGAGTTAAATAATAATTTTTTTTTTCTTCAAGGAAAAACATGTTAAAAAACTGAAAACCTTTAACGGCTCCTGTACTCTGTGCCTGGAAAGATTTTTTCTGAAAAGAATAAACTTTTAAAATAATTAAAAAAATGTTAGAAAAATGTTCTTTCATACTCCTCAATATTTTATTTGAGAGTTTTTGGTTTTGTTTAGGCTCAAAGCATGTAATCATATAAGCAGTAGAAAATTTTAAATAATAAATTTGTAATTCAATTCAAACATGGCCTGCTGGAGCATGTCAAGGTAAACATTGTGTCTTATTTAGTTAAATAGAATCGCTTTGGCATAAGCTAAACTTGTGTTAGATCACTTCATGTATTCTACGAACATTAAACACTGCGTATGAGTAACATTTAATTTTTTTATTTATTTATGTTTATAGTTTTTTTATTTACTCAATGACGCTGGTGTACTATTTTTTTCTTTCAAAGCGTCATCAGAATTGTTAGAGATTCAATTTAATTTTTTTTATGTTTTTAAAATAATATATGCAATTCACCATAAAAATCTATTAACAAATATGAAAGATCGGACAGATCATTTTTAAGTTATGACGAAACGTTTCATTTTGAGCGAAATATTAGCAGGGCCTGAAAAATCTGAACCCGATCAAGGAAATAAAAATGGATTTGAACTTATCGCGTTGAAATCCCTATGTCTGCAAATTTTTTTAAAACGATTTTTGCTACAGATTAGTATTATTTTTTTCGAAAAATTATTTCATTTTAAATATAAAATTAAAAAGAGTGTTACAAAACGTAATAATAACTGCGTCAAAGTTAGGCCAAAACAGTTAATTATTTTAATAATTTATCTACGTGTAGATCTTACATACATACATATATATATATATATGTATATACATATGTATGTACACAAATAACAAAACTAATAAAAATTTTATATAATTTTTGTGGATTTAAAATGTTTTGAAAATATTTATATTCAAATATAGTAGTTTAAAAACATTAATAGATACAGAAATTTAAACTTTTTAAAAATACTAAAATAAATAAAATGCCATTACTTTGTGTTTATTAAAAAATATATCGTTACCTTGATATAGAAATAAGTCGATATTTTTATGGCTAATTGTATTATATGAGCAGACCATTTATCAAAATAAACCAAAATCTGAGCGCTTAAGAAATTACAAATCACGGGCCTTTGTATATTAAGGTAATGATATTCAAATATATTTTTAAGCGCCTTGAATTTCGCAACTCGTATAAGAAATAAAATATAAAACAAAATATGATTTTTTTATAACAAAACCGGGTGTTCTTTATGGTCGCCGATGTATGCGAAAAGAAATATAACTGAAAATATAACTGAAATTCAAAGTTCAACATATAAAGCTAAACTGCACATTTCAACGCATGTGACCAATAAAACAAAAGGCATTTATATCTGCAGAAAAATCATCTGAAAAATAAGATAAAGCGTGCCGCTCCTTAAACAAATAAGGAAAACAAAAAAAAAAACAAAGGAACAAAGCATAAAATAAAATCCTTTTTCGGTACAAGGTTTAAGAGAAAACATTCAAAATTTACAGACTAAGCAACGCAGGTGAGTAAAAATTGTAGCAACAAAAACTGCAAAAAAATTTTTGATATATTTTTTATCCATCCAATTCATAACCATTTCATAACAAAGTTGTCAAAAAGTAAAGTAGACGTAGGTGTTAAGTATGTAGCTTATGATAAGTTGGTTGGTTGGTTACAGTGCTTAAATGGTATTTTGGGCAATAAGACAATGACAGAAAACGGGGTTGTTAAGATCTGCAATGTTTTAGCCTACGATTGCAACAAGTAGCAAATGCAGCATTCTTTAGGGCAGAATCATATTTTTAAATGTTAGTAAAAGTCGAATTGTGAAAAGATAATGCTTATGCCTTTTCGTAACATTTATGATCCTTAGCCAAAAGCAATATTAGATTATTTCTATCAAAATATCAGACCTTCGCCCTTCTCTCAGGTTTCTAGAAATTTCTGGTGAAAAAAATGCATTCAAAATGTCAATGATCCTTAAGGGTTTCAAAAATTTCATAAATAACGCATCATCTTACTGCTTGTCCTACAGAAATAGTTTATCGAAAGTAATACCTTTCTGCTTTGCTCCATCAAAAAAGTTAATTTCTGTCCCTCCCAATATAAACTTTCTCAAAACAACAGCCCATTTTTCATGAAAGATACAAAGATAGTGAATAAGTCCTTGTCTCAGTATCTTGTGCAAGTTACATAAATATTGTGTCCTGTTTCAGCAATGCCTTACTTACATGCTTGTTTAGCTGGCCATTTATTAAAACTTATATGGGTCATTTGTTGACCTTAGAATGGATTTCCAAGCATTTAAGTCGTCTGAAAGGTTTCCCTGAACTTTTGCTTTTGGTATCTGTTGGAATCATCCTGCACAATCTGATCAGCCTTGCATGTATGTCGAATTCAAACATCATTTTACGAACCGGCCTGATAATCGACGAATATGTGGTAACTGTCGATCTGTTTTTCATAGGTTTTCTCCAAGATTTTACAAATATCTGTTCGGTGGTAGGCTTACAAGGTCTAAAGCTTAATTGATAGAACCAATTATTTCATCGATTTTAATTTTTTTAAATATATACGCGACAGTATTTGGTGCGCAATGGGAAGGGGGTTTATGCCTATAATTGGCACAGATAGTTGTATCGTGGCTATGTGGATTTCAGATGATTCGCTCTTTCAGCCAAATCTTGCAAATAATTCGGCGCATGCTTCTCACCAACTTATTGCCTGCGATCTTAAATAGCTCTGCTCCTGCCGCTCTTTTCTTTTTTCATTAGGGATATTGATGTTTCCATCCCTGTTTTTAATTTTCATTTGGGATATTAAGGTTTCCATCTCTTCTTGGCTGGGAGGTGAGCACCTTACTTCGTCATCGATTATTGAGAAGAGGAAATATTCATATCTGCTGCCTTCAGATACTTACAATTTGGAAAACTGTTCCTTCCATATTGTTACCAGACTGTCCTGCTGGTTTTTAAAGGAG
The DNA here is from genome assembly GCA_963583895.1 of Melanophora roralis. Taxonomy (NCBI): domain Eukaryota; kingdom Metazoa; phylum Arthropoda; class Insecta; order Diptera; family Rhinophoridae; genus Melanophora; species Melanophora roralis. Next base: position 52,519,101 of record OY757191.1, read on the forward strand.
TAGATGCCTATACAATGACCCTTAGTTTGTTATTTAACACGTTGGTAGATCTTCTCTCACACTTACGTATTCCCATTTTCTAAATTTTGTCGGAAAAAATGTTTTTTGTTCTTTCGGTTTCTGATACCTCTTACACGCACTAGATGTGTATGCTGCATTTTTTCTGTAGTTGCTTTGTGACACTCCCCACTAAAGTTTTCACTTGGGATTAAAGATGCTCTCCCTTCTTGTCATCAAGCTACCATAAAGATCATCCTTGATATTGTCGCCTTACTTCTCCGTCGAGACATGGGCACAAACGAGGCTGATGTAAAAGTATTTTGTGTTGAGGGAGATTGCAGCTCTTCGCTCATTAACCGAAGTGAATCGAGATAACACACAAATAATCTGCACCCAAATTAATGCCTGGTTGGATGGCAGCTGTAGTTAATGTCACCTTTCTCTGTTCTGGTGATACCATGCCCATTCCACTGCACCCCTTGGATGGCAGTAGGATCTGGCTTGTACTTATTCAGCACTTCCGCCAGTTGGATTAATGCACGTGGTTCTGTGCTTCGCCATGTTGAAGCCGGTCAGTTCTGTTGCTTGATGTTTAACAGGGGGTGGATACAAAGCAACCCATCAGCATTACCAACAACTAAAATAACTAGATTTTACACAAAATTAAAAGTTTTGAAAACCAATATGTTTACTTTTGAAATTAACGTGCTATTACCTTACTAACCCTAGTGAATATTCAAGAGTAACCTAATTCGTATTGGAAATGAAATTAAATAAAGAAAGCTTTCAAAAACTAATGAAATATTTATATGAAGTGCTAAATAATACCTGCCATTTTTTTTTGTTTATTCATGAGCTCCAGTTTTAAAAAAATTATGTTTTTTTTAATATTCCGGGTCGGAATAGCAGCTAATTTGGCCGCAAATTCCAGATACCTCATACACTACTCCAACATATGAGATAAGTTACTCCTTAAATGTGCTTTTCAATTAGTTAATGGTATCGTTTGCCGAGTGGCATGTGGCTTTGTCAATTAAGTAAAGTTCCTCTATTTTGGGCAGAAAAAATCGGTAACGATCGCACAGTAAATTTTTCCATTGATTGTTTACATAAAATTTTCATCATCCTTGAAAAAGTACGGCCTAGAATCCTGCTGCGGCGGTCCACTTAGCCAAACTGTGAATTTTTCAGTGTGCAGTGGCAATTTTGAGGCTGCTCTGGCTGTCGTTATTACATGGTGAAATGGCCAATCTTGCAGGACATATTTGGTATCGCCATACGACGCGAATTTTTTTTCTTTACTGAAGTAATGTATGATTATTTTATTTATTTATTTATTTATTTTATTTTCGATGTTCCACACACAAGACTTTAGGTCTCATATTACAGTGTAGAACTGAGTAAGCGTAAATACAATTTTATGCTAAAAGACTTATACTATCTTTAGACGAATAATGTGTACAAAATAACAAACTTAATTAAAAACCAAACAAGGAAGAAGTAAGTTAAAAATACACATATTGTAAAATTATAGATATTTTGTTTTGCAAAACCAATTATTTGTACTCAATTTGAAATTATTAAAAAACAATGATAATAATGATAATAAAAAATTTGTAAATTAAACATACATTTATGTATCTTCTAAAAAGAAAAATAGCTAGTAATATCTTTACGAAATTGGCGTGCGTTACGAATGATTTGGTATCTGTGAGGAATTGCGTTCCAGAGACCAATTGCGTGAATAAAAAATTGTTGTTGAGAAATCTGCGTACTATGCCTGAAAATTAAAAGTCTTCTGCCTCTTTCCAGTAATGAAAAGTTAAGTCGTACGTAAAGGTGTTCAGGTTGGCGAGTATATATAATTTTGTGAATAAAAAGTAAAACTTTAACTTTTAAGAAATTGTCAAAACTAATACCATAGAGTAGATTTAAGTACGCTGAAATATGGTCGTATTTTCTCAGACCAAAAACATAACGAATAATACTTTTATAAGCCCCATTAAGCCTTTCCTTGCTCTTCTTGTCACAACTGGAAAACAATTCGCATCCATACAATAAAACTGGCATTAAAAAAGTTTTTGCCAACAACTTTCTAATTTTAATTGCTGTGCAAAACTGTGTCTGCCAGAGATTTCTTAATATTGAAAACGTTCGACCACAAGCATAATTAATATGATTTGACTTGATTTGATTTGATTAAAACCAATGTCCGTAAGGTGATTATTGTTAAGTAAACAACTCGATATTTTCTAAATACTTAAGCCTAAATGGAGGTTTCAAATAATGACAAAAAATATGTACAAGTGGTAATTTGGTATTCTTTTGCATAAGCGCAAGAAAATGCTTTTTGTGTAAATTTACAATACACAGGAGAATTTTATAAAAAACTGCTACTTCCGATTGCTCACTTTTCACAACATTCAATTTAATATTTTCCCATTGATTTTCTTTATTTTCTTACACCCTTATTTCCCCTAAATTAAATCTTTATACAATAATTTAAATAATTCCAAAATCGTTACCGCCGCTGCTAATTTATCAAATGTAAGAACATTAAGTCGATTAAACTTAACCAATATGTGTCACGTTATTGTATAAACTAAATTTTTTTGTTTTCCGTAATAATCAACTATTTGTGGTGTGAGACAATATTCTTTAGTCAAGTTTTTATTTCTCATATTTATAGTTTTCTAATGGTTATTTCTTTTTCTGCCTTGTGTTTATATAGGGGTGGTAAATGTTGGATGCGTTAAAGGGCTTGAGTGCCGAAAATGATATAAGACAATTAAGTCTTCTTAATATCTATTTTATTGATTTCTATTTTTAAAAATATTTCTTTCTTCATGCGTTCAAAGTAAAATGCTGTTGCCTTAGCATAAGAGAAAAACAAAAATATCCAACACCAAAATGCCGATAAGAATGCCAACAACGAAAGTAGAATGTGGGCCTTTCGCAGAACATACATGCATGCATACATAAGCACAATATGTTTGCAGTAAACATTAAAAACTTCTTAAGCTATTCCGGGTACATAAGTTTCTTAACTTTTGAGCAGGGTTGTCTGCTTTTACCAGGTTTTTTTGCCAAATTAGTTATTAAAAACCGCTAAAATTATTTTTGAAACTTAACAATGAAAAAGTCGATTAAAATCGCCAAATCAAACTTTTTTAAATTTTCGGCGAAAAAAATATATAAAGTTATTTCCTTTATAAAATTATATTATGGTTAACTATTTGTTTAATTCACAACCATTTGTACGTTTTCTAGGTTGTTGGGTTCGTAAAAATGTTTTTAAAGTTTGAGTAGAAGTAAAGATTCAATTATATGTGACTTACCGTAACGCCATAACCGTTGCCAAAAACACCAAATGGTTTCTATGGCGTAATAGTAAGTCACCTATAATCAAATACAGTGTTGCCCATAAGTTTGGTTTGAGCAGCTATTTACTGTGGTATGGTTAATTCACTTATAAATGAACCTTAATGGCTACAACTACGAGTAGTACAACTCGCCAAGAGCACTAAAGTCCGTGGCACGCGCTAACGTCGCAATGCGGTGTAAGTTTCTGAACTTTTTGCATATTGTTGCGTTTTAAGTTACATGCAATGCTTTGACGCATAGAATTTTTTGTTTTTATTAGCTGCTCTTAAAGTTTGTGGACTCAAATAAAAAGAAATATTTTATAATGGAAAGTAAAATTGAGATTTTTAAAGAAATTTAGAATTGGTTGAGTTTGTGCAAATAATATTTTTGTGCTACATGTGCATACAAAAGGTTTGTTTTTGGAGAGAAGGCACTTCGTATGTCTATTTTATCGATAAATTCAATGCAAATTTTGTTCATTTGTAAATTGCACTAAATAAATTTTGCAAAACTTTATCCCAAAAGTTTTTTTTAAACATTTTTTCAGTACAATAACAAAACTAAAAATTGCGTCCCAATAGAGCTTATCGATAGCTTTTAAAATAATATAAAACTTGTCACTCCCATTAGACAAAATCAGCTGGTCTGTTGGTTTGACGCTTTATGACGCATGCAAAAATAGAAAGAAGCTCTTCTTTTTACATGCGTCGCGTTAAGTTACGTCACCGCGTAGTGCTCTGCAACTTGCAATATTGAAAAACACGTATTCAACTTTTTTGACTACCGCGTATAAAGCGAGAACGCATAAAAAGCGTATTATGTACTTTGAGCTTAATAGATCGTCAGGTTTTAGGTTTACCTGGCAGCTCGTGAGTAGACATTGAAATTGTGGCAAACAGTGTTTCCAATTTTTGTATTATTATCCAAAAATGGCACAATTTTAAAATTGTTTGACAATTTTTGGATTAAAAATTTTTTAGTATTTCTTATGTAATTTTACTTATCATTACAATATCTCATATTTTACATTTATTAAATAAGTTTTTAAATTGTCTTCAGTTCTTAAACTAAGTTTATGTTTTAAAGAAAGATTAAACATAATGTAACAGGAGGCATAGCTCTTTTTTAAATTTTAAAACACATAAAATTTATTACAATTTATGCGATCATCGGGACGAGCCCCTTTTCCTTAATTTTGAAGTTGTAATATATAATAAATAGAAAATAGAAACCTTAAGAAACCGATGTAAAAAATAACTGACATCTGACCCCATGATGTCAGAAGTAAAAAACATTTGAAGAGTGTAGAAAATAAATTATTCTGCAACAAGAATATTTAACCAAAAATAAAAAAATTTTAAATTTCCATAAATGCATGTTCCAACATTGGCAATTCCATTGTGACGAGTGCTTCCCAAGTACAAACTAAAGTTTTAAAAAAGGGTTAAGGAAACACAATTTTAAAGCAACTGTTTAAATTTTTTTTATGTTTAAATCTGTACCTTATTGCTACTAAAACAAATTTTTCTTTAAAATACTTTATAGAATATGTGACAAGTGTGTCATTTATTAAAGGTGCAAGAAACGGAGAAACAGATTTTTTAGTACCCGGTGACTTGAATTATAAGTGGCCATTTCTAGGCTAAGGGTTTAAATAAGAATGTTACAAAAAATACAGCATAGTCGGAAATATGCTCTAAAAAAAGATGTTTAACAATTCAACACGTGTGTAAACATATGTTTTTTTTTGTTTAAAAAAACATAAACATATATAACCCATTTAATATGGAATTGCTTGATGCAATTAATTTATATTTTTGTTTATTTTTGTGTACTATAAAACTTTTTTTTAAAAATTTAGCGGCTAGTACTGTGTAAAATTGAATCTCAAATTTGGCAACACCGGTGATACCTCTCATTTGTCCTCTTTTCGACCAAAAAACTGTTTACTCTTTACAAGCGTGAGGTGAATTAAAATAACGGTGGTGGTGAAAAGTTGAATATTTTAAATCTAATAAAATTTAAAGCTTTTTGTTTATCTACTTATTTACTTATCGTTCTGTTTTATTTGCTCTATTAATGTTTTACCACAAAATAAATATTTTACAATTTGCTTAGTGGCCTATTCAGATGTTGTTGAGGTTAAAAATTTATTTATTGTAGTTAACATTTAAACACACACACCCATTAACCCAAATACGAGGTTTTAAAGCTATCGAGTGGCTTTATGTTGGGGGTTAATCAAAAATGCGTGGATGGCTGCTAAATTTTGTAGCAACTTGTATAAATATTTGAAAGCGTGAGGCCTAAACGTATTTGTTTACAATTATATTAAGTTTTGTTTGATTAAAACTTCTTTGCACCTTTTTTGGCGAAAACTGTTTGAAAATTAATTTTAATTAGAAGTGAAAATAATTAAGTTTGGTTAGCTAAGGCAATAAAATAAAGTTCAAATAATGTACGTACTTATGTATATTTATGAATTATGTAGTAAAAATCTTGCTAGAAGTGGGGCACATAAGCAAATAATGGTGGTGGCTACTAAAGCAAGGTTAAAGGGGGAAACAAGGGGGCCTTACTACAGAAGTTAATATAAATTTTTTTAAATTTTAAATTTCCTTTATTTAAGTTCTAGTTTTGCTTGTTCCTTTGGTTACATATACCCTTAATCAAGGACCGCAATTAGGACTCAGACATGATAAGATATATTGTCTAGTATAATAATAGATAATTAGTCCTCTACTTAGGATTTGATTACTAAACAGATATGAGGTTCTCAGCTTTATCAAATTTGCTCTATTTGTAATACTATAAGAAAGGAAAGTTTTCTTAAAAAAGTTCAAAGGATAATTGACCCGCTACTAGCAACGGTCGTAAACTAAATGTTGAATAGTTTGATGCCAGAAATTATTTCTTCAATATAGCTAAGCCTTTGTACTTCCTGTTTCTAGTTAGATGTAGTCATTAAGAAAATAAACAAATACAAATCATTGTAGCAAAGCTTGTATGTATGTATAAGTGTAAGCATTTCCTTGCCGATACAACATTTATGTCATTATGTATGCAAGTAAAGTAAAAGTCTATTTAAATATTTTCATGCTCATTATTCGAAGTAGCCTAATTAAAAGAATTCCCTCTTCTGGCATTTAGTACAAACAATTTTAAACTACATTCAAAAAGACATTCACAATATTAAAAGTGTCATCCAAAATATTTTAAGCAAAGTAGGGGAAGAGAAAAAATAACTTAAACAAAATCCACTTCTTGTATACTGTTTTGACAAACAAATCAGATGCCAAGTACATTGGTCTGTGTAATATACATGATTGTACTTTTTTGTTTATTAGTTTTTTTTTTTATTCTTCACCTTAACTAATGGTTGCGTGTATTTATTCATATCCTTATTAGCCAAATGTACCCAAACCCCCTAAACAAAACTTATACATTGTTTAGCAATTCCACATATGAATTAAAAATAAAATTAAATTGAAATAAATATTAACAAGAACAACAACATCCACTTTCCTCTATTTTTCACCTACCAACAGCAAACAGTCAGCATTAAACAATACCTTTTCTCTTGCCACACTTTTGAAATAGTAGATACATGTCACTGCCTGCCTACAAACATTACAAAACAAAAATATAATAATGATAATAAGGTTTACGAGACAGTTGTATTCACATCTCACAATTCGTAAAGTTATTAAGCGTCCCAGTCAGAAGCAGTTCCTGAGTCGATTTAAGCATTTTCGTCCGTCTATACATCTATGTATTCTTGTAATCAAAGATTTTTATTCTTGCAATATAAAAATTTTTTGATGCAATTTAATGCATGTTAGTTTTTTGGCAATGTCATTAATCATACTGTTTGACATTATAATCGGTTCATTTCTTGATATCGCCCCCATACAAATGTCTTTTGGACCATAGCTGACCCGAATATTGCTATATTTTGACAAAATTAAGCATATGTGTCTAACTTTAGACCACCAACTGCCACACTGAATACAAGTATAACACAAGGGAGCAATGTTTTTGTTGATTAAGAACTGAATGTTGTTTTTATCGTAATTTGATGCTGAATCCAAACATGCACTTTGGTTTTTTCTATCAGATCGACTTCCACTTGACACATTGAAATGACTTTAAGACGGTTTAACTTATTCAGTTAAAAAAACCAAGACCCTTCAACAATATTGTCTTTATATACTAATAAAACCATTTAAGTAACAGCATACTTTTATCAATAAATTTTTTTATAATTATACGCTTAACATGAGGGATAAGGGTATATATAAGTTTGTCACTCCGTTTGCAATTTCTTAAATATACATCTGCGACCCCAAAAAGCATATATTTTCTTGGACCTTATAGGTAGGGAAGTCGATCTAGCGATGTCAATCTGTCCGTGTTATGATTAAAATCAACTTTTTGAAGCCACCAATGTCGGATAGACCCATATTATCAGACATAACCGCGAAAAAATCAATATTGAAATCTAGCAAAATTGTTTGAAAGCTGACCGAGATATAGGCTAAAAGCCCAGACTACCTCGGTTTATTTTTCTTAAATTTGTACATAAAATCTCTACAACTGCCCTGGAGTTGCTCCTACACGGCTGCAATGTAAGACCGACTCAAATTAATTTTTTTTCACGAACATTTTTGGGAAATATACTTACCCTCTATCTCAAGTCCCCAACAGAGTTGCCATAAAAAATTTAATATATTTTAAACACTTTCACAGCTTCCAGTGTGCACAAATGTAAATTTATCTCACTTAATATTTTCTTCAAATATTTTTGTGAAACAAGCCAAGTCTCTAACAGGGTTGCTTTAAAAAATTTGAAAAACTTAAGGTAAAAACCTCTACAACTTACCCGGATTCGCCTTTAGAGAAATAAAATATATCACAGGCCCTTATTAGTTTTACCTCAAAAACATTTTCCTAAAGCATATTTGTCCTCTATCTCCATCACCTAAAAGAGTTGCCATACAAAACCAACAAAAATTATGTAAAACGACTAAAACTTCCCCAAAGACCGTTCATAATCTCTTTAAAATCCCTATGTTACCCCATAAAGTATATATTTTCTTGGTTCTTAAAGATATAGGGGTCGATTTAGTGATGCCCGTGTTATTGTTGAAATCAACTTTTTGAATCCCCCCGCTGTCACAAAACCCCGTAAGTGGTACTATCAGAAATATCTGCGGAAAAAATGCTTTTGAAATCTAGCAAAATCGCCATTTAACTGACTGACACAAAATCCAAGACTACCTCTGTTTATTTCTCTAAAATTTTTACTTTTACAACTGCCCCGGAGTTGCTCCCACATGGGTGCAATTTAAGACCGACATACATTAATTTTTCCTTACAAACATACATACACCCTATCTCCACCACCTAACAGAGTTGCCATACAAAATTTAAAAAAAATTTGGGTAAAATGCTCTACACCTTTCCAGCAGTCGCCTTCAGAGGAATAAAATGTATCACAAACCGTCATTAGTTTTCCCTTCCCAACATATTCCTAGATCTCTAACCCCTTTCTCCATTAGCTAAGGGGGCTGCCATAGAAAACTTACAAAAAATATTTAAAAACGCCAATAACTTCCCCAGAGTTGGCCTTAGAGAAATGTAATGTACAACCAACCCCCATTAGTTTTCCCTTCCAAACATTTTCCTACAACACAGTTCTCCCTATCTCCATTTCCTAAGGGGGCGCTTATACAAAGTCTGGGAAATTGTAATAAATCGCCCTCCCCCCTCTAGAGATTCAAGGGTAACCATGGATAGAACAAATGTAGGACTGACCCCAACTTATTTCCCCTTGCACACATTTTCCTAGAACATAATTATCCTCTATTTGCACCCCCCAAACGGAGTGTATGGCCCCTGTTGTGAAGAGTATATAGAAGATCCAGCACAGCCAAGTACAGCGCTTTTTACTTGTCACTTGCCATTTTTACCCAGGCAAGAGATATGTATGTTTGTTTGTTTACAACATTTAAATAAACTTCAAACTATTAACCTTATAAATCAGGTACAATAAGGACATGTATAAACGTTTGCAGTATTTTGAAAAACACTCATGTACATACACATAGATATAACTGTTCACATATACAGAAATATATTAAAATGGAAATATATTAAAAAGAAATTAAAATTTTTTTTCTAATCATGGCCGTCTATATGCCTGTCTATCAGCCGTTCATTCAATAAGTTTTTAATTCTATGGATTTTGTTTATTTTTAGTTTGATTTATTGCGTGAGTAATATTTGTTTGGTGTAACTCGATTTATTTATTGTTTGGTATTTGTTACTGCTCAATGACATGCAATGTCGTGCCTATAGTTATCGATGATGAAATCGACTTCATACCAATTTTCCAAAACGTTTTCAATTGAACTGAATTCTTTTATAAATAAAAGCATGCATGTTTTTGTATATGTGTGAATAGAAATAATATTTTAAATTGGTTTTTATAAAATTTTTTTTTATTGTATGCGAAGTGCATAAGTCCATAGAAAGCTAAACTAAACTAATAGTCATGAGAACGAAAATATTGAAAATAGCAGAGATCATGATAATTATGTCAAATAAATGTATGACAAAATAATTATAATTTTTTGATATTAATAACTTTTGTCAAAAAAATAAAAATAATTATTTTTGGATTTGTTTTTTGCAAAAATGGTTATTTTTTAAAATTTTTATAATTATCAAATTTTTTTTTAGATTTTGTATTAATTTAAAAAATATGGCAATTATTTCTGCCAAAAAAAGTAAAAATTAAAAAATAACTATAATTTTTTGGGGAAATAAAATAAAAATTAAAAAAAAAATTGTATAATTTTTAGGGGAAAAATTAATTATAATTTCGAAACCATCAAGCATACTTCAGTTGATTTCCGATATTTCCTTGTACATGCCTTTTTTAATTCAAGACTCGAAAAAAAAATATTATTTATAGTCCTGGGAAAAAAGTAAATTGTAAAATTTAATATTTATTTTTTCGCTTCTTTTATATTTTTTTTCTCTGAACTGCAATAAATAAATATATATTTAAAAAAAATCCTTTTGCACCGAACACCTTGCCTTTTCAAATGTACTATTTTTTTCACCTACTCCTCCACCGTCACTATTCATTCACTATCTAACGCTTTGTTTTCTTTTGTTAATTAAAAAAAAATTACATAAAATAATGCAAAATGAAAGTCATTTGATCTAATTATGTATCTCTCTCTCTCTTCCTTTTGCGTTTGCAGATGCTGCATTTAGATACATCTCTTAAACAAAAATTCCAAAATAGTTAAGAGCGCCGAAACGAATCATTTCAAAATTTAAAGTGTTCGGTGGATAAGAAGAAATTTAATTTTGAACCGCGGCTTTACCGCGGCATATTATGTCACGAGACGATTACAATCCTGTGAATAGCTCTGGGGTTCGTAGCCCGGGTCGTAACAGACGACTTACGGAATTGCCAACAGTTGATCGTTCACCATCACGGGATTACGGTGCACGTGGAAGTCCTTTAGGTGAATGAATTTTATATTAAATAATATTTTTAATTTTTTTTAAATTTGTTTTATTTTGCTTAAAAGAAAGCCAAGACAAACAATAAAGCTTGAAGATGAAATATTAAAACTGACAATTGTAAAAAGCTTAGCTTAAGTAATCAATAATAATGAGTTGGTTAATTTAAATTAAAGTTGTAGCGCTTTTATTATTTTTTTTTTCAATTTCTGTCTGTTATCGTGCAGATTATGTAAAAAATTTAACAAAATATTTAAAGATACATTGTGGTTATATGCCAATATGCAAAAAATGCACAGTCACTACACTGGAAAAAAATATATTGATTTTTCAAAAATAAACTTGAGCTTTGAATTGGATTGAATTAAATGCACTTTTTGTTAACTACAATTTATAAAAGTAATTAAAATTATAAATATATTTGATTATTGAACTATACACAAGTAATAAGTAGTTGTATACGATTTTTAAACTTTCACCAAATAAGCAAGTGTATGGAACATCAAAATTAATGGTCAATCCACCCACTCCACCTTTAGTAGGCCCAGAATTACCACCAGAGTTGCTTTAACGTGGTTTGCAATGCTTCATCTAAAATATTCCGGATTTAAGTTAGAAGTTTAATGGTATCTTTAGAGCACATTCCATTATAGTGTAAATAGAATAAAATACTTCCCATATTACAATGATACTCAAGTAATCGATTCGGTCAGACATACTAACGCCACCGATGAGTATCTTCTCTTGGTTCTGTACACGGTCAGTTACGTGCAAAATAGAAATGAAGTACCAGCCAATACATGGGAGTTTTATTCCATTTTTGTTCAAATATTCAGAGTTATGTTTTCCAGCCCGTTTGAAAAAATTATTTCATAGTAGTGGTTCCCAATCCGCTTCATAAAACTAAGACACTTCGCTGCTTTTTAAGCCAGTTAAAAAACGTGCTCTATCTAGTGAACATTGGACTGTATTTTCATACCAAGAACATAAAGAGTTTTGTCTCCCCAAATATACCTTCTATAAACAAAGGCATTGCAGCTTGGCCAACTGTACGTTTATAGGTTAATAGACAACATTAGGCTTTTCGGGCATCAAAATCGACTCTGTTTGCACAGCTCTCATCAGAGATTACTATTTAATTTGCTTTAGGGGCAAAGTTTTCTATCCGATTAACGTTGACTGTTTGCTTTTCTGTGATTTTTAATTTTATACTGACGTCTGCAGCCATCTTTGCCTTTTCCGGGCACAGTTTACCAATTTTTTCAATTTCGCTTGTAGTCTTAAGCAAGTAATATTTAAAGTTACCGTGTTCAGTCAGCAATGCAGCTGACCAACTTATGGGACTCCGACTGCATGGGGTCCACCTTATGAAAACTTTCGCTTGCACCAATCCATTTTCAATGATATTCTGCTTCTTGACCCAAGCAAGTAACCTATTTGAGTAAAATTTTTAGCTCCAAGATTAGACTAAATTTAACCCTGCAGACTTCCATATAGACCCTCTGGTTCAAGAATCTTGTTCACACCAAATCTTCACCTAACAACGCTCTGGCTTCTAAGACGTAATAAACGGTAGCAGAACTGCCCCTTTGAGTCCTTAATTTTACCAGACTGTAGAAAAGATAGCACATTTTGTTTCATCTGGAAATGGTGATCACCGGGTCATTATTTCTTCTGACCTACAAATAAATGTCCTCACGAAATAAGCTGCAGGTTCACTGAGGTCTGGGTAAACACAACTGCCTTAAAAGTCTTCAAGGCTTAATAGGACATGGGGGACGATGTGGTTTTTTCTAATTTTAATTGGAATGGCAACAGGTTATTGCTAGACATCGAAACGCCTGGCAAGCGAATAGAATAGTTTTTGTAGTATATCAGGGGATAAAATACTGATAAGCATATTTTATCTTACTATCCAACGCGCATGCGCTGAAGAACAATGTTTATCTAAGATTGCTGACATTTTTCCAGGAAATTTAAAGTAACATTGAGATCATTGCATTACATCAGCTAGATTAGAATCACTGGATTGTAATTTTTCCTTGAATTGTATCTCGAACTCAAGGGGACCTTGGAACCAGTCAGTTCAACTAATCTAACGTCCATCCTAATTTAAATATTAGCGACAATATGTTTTCTGTTGCTACCAGAAACCATACATACTGATGCTGTTGATATATTGGCCTGTACTTGGGATCTGAAAAAGCAAAATGTTAAATGCATAAAGATAAAGTTAAAGAGAACGTGCAAAGAGCATTGATGCTTTTTTCTGCATGGAATGCGACTCAGACCTGCAACAAATAATGTTAATCCTGATAAAGAAGCTTGGCTAAAAGGCTAGGGGGCGTTTTCAGAGGTTACTGATAGGGGATAGTTCCTTTATTTTATATTGGGGGCTACCTGAGAATTAAATAAGCAGTGGTGAACCACTCAGTGTGTTAAAAAAGGTTTATTGGTTATGGTTCTCGACCTGTAAGCTCTTAGTCCGTAATCTTCAAGGACTCACGACAAACATTGAACAGGTTTAAAACAGTTTACGTGAAAATCCGCGAATTCTCAATTAAAAAAAGTGCAGCCTTACTGGATTTTCTAAGAGCAATTACTCATAAAATTTAAAAAAATAATCTGAAGTTTCATTCTTTCTAAAATTTAAAAAGAAAATAAAAATTTGATTTTCGCAAAAATTTTTGTGAAATGATGTAGGAGCGTTTGCCCACTGTAAATCCAATTTTTTTTGAGTGACAAGGCTCCTTTCCACTTAAACGGCCACATCGACAGGCAAAACCGGCGCTACTGGTATCCCAGAACCCGCAACCCTTGATTGAAACATCAAAAACCCCAGGGTAACTATTTGGTGTGCCTTATCCACGCATGGGGTAGTTGAACCATTTTATTTTTAAATTCTCAAGGCCAGGCGATAAATGTTGACGGTGAAATTTATCCACGCATGATAAGGGAATTCTTTTTAACAAACCTGTTAGCTCATTCATTGTACTCTTCACAGACTTGGTTTCAAGAGGATGGGGCGAATGCACAAACAGCCAGAGCTTCGATGAATTTGATTTGGGAAAATTTCCCCCTACAACTGATCAGTCACTCCATCTAACTCTAAGGGACTTTTTTATGGGGCTACCGTAAAGAGAGGGCTTACAATGACAATCTCCAAACTCTTTTGGCTTTAAAAGAAACTATTCGTCGAAATATCAGCTCAATTCAACCAAGAGTACTGCAGCGTGTGGCGCAGAACACAGGCCTCCATTTTGAGGAGTGTGTTTAACTCTATGGAAGATATTTGGATAACATAACCTTAAAAAAATTATTTCTCAATGCTCTAAATAAAAATTTGTGCCAGTTATTACGATTTTCATTTAAGTTTGAAAATATGAATCTGCCACCACAACCCTGTAGTAAAGCAATGCCTTGATTTACCTAAATTAAACAAGTAAGAAAGTTATAGTCGGTTAAGCCATATTACACCCTACATCACATTTGTATGGGAGATATATTAAAATAAAGACCGATAAAATTAGTTTCTCGCATAAAGTTAAACATGTGTGCAAAATTTTTTGGAGGTAACGTAATAGTCGAGCCATTTATAGCCAAAAATGTTTATTCCGGGAACGCGTTTGTATGGTGGCTATTTCAAAAAGTGGACCAGGCATATTTTTGTTCAACACACTAACTAGTGGCATAAATTTGCAAAATTTTGTCAAAACAGAGTGATATTCGAGTCAGTAATAGCTTAAATTGTTTTTCAAGGGAGGGCGTTTTTTAAAGGGACTATGTGAAAAAATGGGCCGATTTTTATCACAAACAACGGCCTTTATGCTATTACTAAAGTCTTTTTCTGTACCGAATTTCATTTAAATATCTTTTAAATTGCGACCTGTACTTTATTGCAAATATGCATAGACATCCAGCCTGGCGGATAGACAAACATGTTTAAATCGATTTAGAAAATGATTCTTAGTCGATCGTTATACTTACAAGCGGATCTTAGACCATTGTTTTTGGGCGTTACAAGCCCCTGCGTAAACGCATAATACCCCTATTACGTATGTGGTGTGGGTATAACACATTAAATCCTTTTTTAAGGGATTTTTTAATCTTAAGTTTTGTTTAATAACAAGTGCTTAGCGGGATAAAAGGAATTGGCAAAACAAAAATTAGCTTAAAACCTCAAAGTAAAAAATGAACGATAACATTCAAAAAATTTTTATTTAATTTTAATTTTAATTTTTGGTTAAACCTGCTAAAAGGCTTTAATAAATTTATAAAAGAAAACTGAAGTTCACAATTAATTAAATAATTGTTGTTCTTTGAGTTGCCCCTAAAGTTTATTATAAAAATTCTAAACTAATGGTTTCCCCTTTTAGACAAACAACAGAATAAATAGGAAACTTACAAAATGACAATTATTTAATTCTTTGTTAACTTCTCTATTAAATAATTTTAAGTTTAAAAGTGCAAATAAATCCTAAACTAATTTTATTACTTTACATCACGCATGCGCATGACATTCTTTTTTTTTTTTTTTTTGTTTTTTGCTTTTTTATGGAAAAAAATATTCATTTCATTTTCTATTGGTTCATATTTAACACATTTTTAATTGAAAAAAAAACTAAAACAACAATTAAACACATGTCACAACACTTGCAAAAACAAAACACTGACACACTTGACACCAAATGACAAAATCACTGTCAAAATGTGTTTTTTTTTTGTTTGTTTTTACAACATTTGCTGCCACAAAAATTGCAACACTTTCAGATCTTTAGTTACAAACTCATACTAGCAACAACAGCAGTAGCAGCAGTAGCATTTACAGGAGCAGTAGCAATAGCAAAATAATTTTAAGTTGATTCACCTTTTCTGGGTGAACAAACATCGTGCTTTTTCACTTGACCAGTTAACATTTTAAAAGCCTCAAACTGGATTGCAATTATGGTAAAACTAACAAGTCAAAATAGAAAACAATAACACAAAATAGTTACACAACAATGTGCACTGCTTTTAGTTAGACACATTAGTATTTTACATTTTAAATTAAAGTAATCAAATTGAAAGTGGGAAAGTTTAGCTGGTCGTACTTTATATTTATAAAACTAGTCAGTGCATCTCTTAAATAATATTTTTAAGAAAACACTAGCTATCCCCATCCCACTTTGCTTGTAAAAAAGTGACATATTTGAAAACTATTCAATTTTAACCCAAACTTATCTAAATTTGGTTAAAAGCTTTAAGTTCATGACATAATATTAAAGATGACGCGGTCTCACATTGCGGAATGTGTTTTTCTCTTATCACCTAAATGACTTTCTCTAGGTCTTACGACTTGAGTTGTGGTAGTATCCAATACACATAAAACTTTTCTCTAATATACAATAATCTTACTTTATATTTATGTCCAAAATAAAACACTTATATAGGAAAGTCTCTTTGAAAAAGAAAATCATTACTCAAGTTCCTTATGTATCTTTGTTGAATTAGAGATATTACGCCCCCTTCTTTTAAGCCTTTGATTTCTGAATAAAATCCGACCTGCATCAAAATAAATCTAGCAAAAACAGAAAATAATCACGTCTATCATAATTGCTGGTTTTTTATCACTCTAACCAAATCTCTATGTATCAAAGTTAATTGTATAAAATATAACCGTTCGATATTTAAAAAATAAAATGAGATTTTTGGTTCAGTAGGAAGAGTCTCAGCAAAAGCCTTTTTTGGACTTAGTCTTAAAAAATATTTTCTTAGGTGTCACCATTTTAAATAAACTTAGTAAAATTAAATGAATTTTTGCGACAAATGCCAATTTGAGGAAATGATAATTTTTGAGTGAACGAAGCTGACTTATGTGAAGTAAAAACCCTCTATTTATTTGGCTTTAATAAAAATGTAACAGAAAGAAACCCGTGAAATGGCTTTGGTTTGATATTACCTATTTACTCTGTCTATTTAAAATGAAAATTCAATAAATAAAATATTTGGCCAACAGTAATGTAGACAGTCATTTGAAAATGCAAAAAAAAAAAAAACCCCAAAAGTGGAACTATGAAGTTTCCAGCAAAACTATTTGTTTTGAGAACTTATTTTTAATGCTTTTGCTTTAATCTTTTTAACTTAGAAGAACTAGTATAAAGATTTAATTTTGTTTGTGGGAGTAGTACCACCCACGTTGTTGCCCTAAAAATTTCGACATTTAGAGCCACCAATTTGCACACAAGATTAAATAAAAACCATTGATGTTAGAGTACCAGTCTTAGGAGTTTCATTTTTTTAGGCATGACACCGCCGACTTTTTGACGTTAAAATATACTACTGTGCATACAAATGTATTAAAAAATCAGTGTTATATCGAATTTAAATTTTTAAAGGCGCCTAATTTTCTGCATTCAAATATGTTGTCGTTGTACCTTATTTTTAAAACATAGGTATATATGTATATAGAGATAAAGGGACTTTTAATAAAGTAAGAAATCATGATAAATGATCATTCAATAGCTTAATTTTTACTATTTCGTAAGCATTCCTTAATAGTCGTATACACCTGATCTGTTGCGAACACCAATAAGCAATTTTTCAAATTACTTCTGGCAATAGTCCCAGCTTTATTAAAAAAGCCAATATATGCCCAATTGCCTACATTATTTTAAAATGGCGTGTTTAGATTTAATGCGATCAATTTAGAACGATTATTTTTAATAAAAACATGGAAAAATGTTCATACTCGTAAACAAATATTTACACCGCGTTACACACATTCTGTCCCATGAATTAAAATATACTTTTTTGGAAAGAGGAGAAAAAATAAAAATACAGGTGTATCGGCGATTTTCATGTACACGTCCGAATTTTTTTTTAATATAAAGCTCGTAGTGTCCGTCTGTCTGCCTGTGTAAAAACTTTGGATAAGTTTTTAACCCTTTTTCCGTGATCCAATCGAGCTGAATTTTTGCAGGCAGACGCGTGGAAAAGTCTGTATCACGTCAAATTTTTTAAAAAAAATTTTTAACAACTCTTTACTTTACCTGAATTTTTTTGAAAAATTCGTTATCGGTTTTTTTGTAATGGTTTCAGTTCCTTAAAAACCCGATTTTGTATTGATTTTAATACATTAACATTGAAAATTGTTACATTAAAAATTTTTATGCTTTTAAAGAAACTTCGGCATTTTACTCTTGCGTTTGTAAGCATTTGTGTCAGCATAGCAACAAATAGACCAACAGTATTCGCCAAGCCTATGCGTAATGTCTTGTTCTTTAAAGCGCTTTTCAATAGCCGCTACAACTCCTTAATCATCAGGGAAAAAATCTAAATGATTGTGAATGAAATTGATCTGAAGCGACATTAATATGCCCATTTCGCCATACGCCGAAAACATTTCTGCGACAATATTTTTAAAATTGGCTGCTCGTTTGTTGCAGAAAACTGCTCAATAACGACAACTGTGCCTTTCCATGCACGTTGTTCGATAGCATTCAATTTTGATGAAAATTGATAATTTGCAACTACATATTTTTTTTATCTGCGGACCATTGCAAACCCCTTTAATCATACACATCAGTAAAAAAAAATAAATTTACTGAATAGATTCTTAAAAAATACCTGCATGAATCTTTGCGCCGCTCAATTTCGGAAAAATTTTGCGCAAACTTGCAATTGCCTCGTCCTTACGATCTAGTTTTTTAACAAAGTTTGATACGAGACCGAGTTTAATGTGTAGTGGTGGCAAAATGATTTGAGATGGCTGCACTAATGGTAGGTTTTCTATACTTTCTACGCCTACTTTGTAGCATGTTCGCGGCTTCCACTTAAATTCAGTGTAATGCTTATCTCGTTTACCTTCACATGTACACAAAAAGCACCGGTGAGTTGGAAACCCACGCTTAACACCCATGAGTAATCCGACCTTTTTTAGATCGCAGCATATTTTCAAATTATGTTATTGATACTTTATCAGCTGTAATATTAATTCCATGCCTTCGTATGTTTCTTTGAGGTTTGTGGCATATGCGATCGGGACAAATGGATGTTTGTTACCGATATGAAGCAGCACGACCTTAAGGCTGTTGACCGATGCATCGATGAAAAGTCGCCACTCCTCTGAAATATGAGGGTAACAAATTTTTCATCCATTAGGACATTGCGGCTATTGAAAAGCGCTTTAAAGGACAAGACATTACGCATATGCTTGGCGAATACTGTTGGTCTATTTGTCGCGATGCTGACACAAATGCTTACAAACACAAGAATAAAATGCCGAAGTTTCTTTAAAAGCATAAAAATTTTTAATGTAACAATTTTCAATGTTAATGTATTAAAATTAATAAAAAAATCGGGTTTTTAAGGAACTAAAACCATTACAAAAAAACCGATAACGAATTTTTCAAAAAAATTCAGGTAAAGTAAAGAGTTGTTAAAAATTTTTTTTTAAAAAAATTTGACGTGATACAGACTTTTCCACACGTCTGCCTGCATAAATTCAGCTCGATTGGATCACGGAAAAAGGGTTAAAAAACTTATCCAAAGTCTTTACACAGGCAGACAGACGGACACTACGAGCTTTATATTAAAAAAAAAATTCTGACGTGTACATGAAAATCGCCGATACACCTGTATTTTTATTTTTTCTCCTCTTTCCAAAAAAGTATATTTTAATTCATGGGACAAAAAAAGAGTTTGTTTGTAACGCGGTGTTATTATTTTGTTTCTTTTGAAGAAAATAATGTTAAATAAACTTACTCTCATGCCCCCTGTGAGTTGGTTTTAAAAATGTCGATCTTATTTAATTTTTTTGGGAACATAACAAATATCTTATGGATTAATATTTACATATAGTCAAAAAAAGTATGCACACACACAACTACCTCAAATGGCCCACAAATACTTTCACAAGCCCGCAAGCAAATATTATGCTGTTTTCTTCTTAGATAAAAATGTTGCTCTTCTTCCACTGGGGTTTTTCAATTGCATATTTACATACGAATTAGATGCAGATTGCTGCCAGGGTTGTCAGTTTTTTTTTCAGGCTCAATCACCTATTTTATGAAAATTGCCAACAAAAAATTTTTTTGAGCTTTGACAATGTAAAAGTCTCCAAAAAATTGCCAAAATGAATTTTTATTAAGCTGTTGATTAAAAAACTGAAAAATTATTTCGTTTTGTTATATTAAAAACAAATGTTTTTCATTGAATTATATTAATAAAAAGGAGGAATTGTGTTTTTAAAGTTTAAAACGACATAAGTAAGTGCTTCCAAAAAAATAATTAAACAATAAGAAGACAATTTCCGGAATTTTTTTCAAGAATTTGGTTGGAGTCCAGTGATGGTTTGATGTGGGAACCAATGATACGCATACCTGTATCTCAACTAAACAAGCAGCAGTAAAAACCCTATAAATGAGTCAAATTGAAATAGTTTTCTAATAAAAATTCTAAAAATTTTGTTGTTTATTTTTATCTATTCGATAGCCCTTAGATGTGCAATCTTAAACTGGAAATATCCAAACAGAAAGTAAAGAAAAGTTGTTAGATTTTTAAAATATTTTTAAATATTTTTTTGTTAATTTCTAAAGGTCTAACATATAAGAATGTAAATACCAATTAAATTCGTTTGTTTACTGATAATTGGTGTAAAAGTTTAATTATATTCGACTTACCATAACGCCACAACCATAACCGTTGCCATAAAAACCAAAACTCAATTGGTTTCTAAGGTTATGGTTATGGCAAAATGGTAAGTCAACTATAATCAAATACAGTGTTGCCCATAAGTTTTGTTTGAACAGCTGTATACTTTGGTATGGCTAAGTCACGTATAAATGAACCTTAAGAACCAAAAACAGGGAAATATAAAGTTATAGAACTTAGAGAACTTTTAATTGGGAGCAACTCAAACAATCAAAAAAAAATTTTTAAATTGGTTAAAAAAGTATTTTCTGTTGTTTGATGGAAAATGTGGGACCCACAAAATAAAAATAATTAATTTGAATGTGATTGTCACATTTTATATTTAAAGGTAAAAAGAAAGTCAAAACAGGTAACAACAAAAAATAATTTGTTGGAATTCCAAAAAAAAACTTTTTAATGTTTTGGTTTGTTAATAAAAATCCTCGTAAAGTTAATTAAGGTTATGATTTAAAAGCAAAGGATACTCCTGTGCTTTTTTTAAAGAGATACGTTAACTCTAAAACCATATCAAAATTTTGCGTAATTTTTTTTAGAGATATAACACTAAATTAGCCCGTTATAATTACAGCTGTAATGCTAATTTTAATGCCTTTGTTCTGAACTCACAATAAAAACTTGTCCAAAAAAAAGACCAGAAAAGGGGCAACATTTTTTATCTTAAACGAAAACAGCATTTAGTTCACATTCAAATATCTTTTGTTTTAGTTCAATTTCGTTTAACTCTTTTTAAACATTTTAAGTTTCGCTTATATTTAAGTTGATTACATCTTTATAATTTTTTTTATTTTAAAAGCATTCAATTTGAAACGCAACTAGCAATTCCATGAGACAAAAATCCCCCCTGCACTGTTTTTATTCAAAATACCCAAGCCAATCAACCCATCATCCTCATTATATCATCACCATAATTGTATAAATTTCAGCAATGGGCAGTCCATACTACAGAGACATGGATGAGCCAACAAGTCCCGCGGGGGTTGGACATCATAGAAGTCGTAGTGCTAGCAGACCAGTAATGTCACATGGCCTAGACTATCCAAGTAAGTTGATTATAAAAAATAAATTTAAAATATGTGCTTTTTTTATTTTGACTATAAAAGTTGTTTTATTTACGGTCCATTTCACAATGCTCGTTTAAAGCTAATTAATTTGTAACAAAGTAAGAATTAAGTAGGGATCGAACTTGAGCGTAATGATAACAAAAATTGTTAATCCAAACTTTAACCCTAAGTAGAGAAAAAAAATATTTTTAAGTTTATAAAGGAAAGAAATTTATTCAAGTTTTTCTTTTATTATTTTTTTAGGACAAGAGATCTTGTTTTATTTTATTTTATTTAATTTTATTTTATTTTATTTTATTTTATTTTATTTTATTTTATTTATTTTATTTTATTTTATTTTATTTTATTTTATTTTATTTTATTTTATTTTATTTTATTTTATTTTATTTTATTTTATTTTATTTTATTTTATTTTATTTTATTTTATTTTATTTTATTTTATTTTAATTAACTAAAAACAATAGTTTTGTTAACAGCCAAATGTATTAAGAAAATAAAGCACCAAGTACTACAGAATTCTTAGTACTAAAATAATTAACTTTTTTTTTAACTTTTAATTATTTTCCTTAAGGAGCCCCCCGTTACCAATCTCTGGATAGAGGAGGCCTTGTTGATCATCATGATCGTGAATTTATACCAATACGTGAACCACGCGATCGTTCACGTGATCGATCTCTCGAAAGAGGCCTTTATTTAGAAGATGAATTATATGGCCGTTCCGCCAGACAGAGTCCGAATCCTTTAGGTAATTTCCTATTCAAAAACCTTTCAAAAATAATTTAAAAAATTTTTAACGTGTTTTTTTTATTGTGTTACAGGTTATAGCACCGGTATGCCTACAGTGGACCGTGGTTATCATCTGGGTGATTTGCAACATCAGAATACAGATTTGCAGCGGGAGTTGGGACAACTTAAACGTGAATTAGAGCTGACAAATCAAAAACTTGGTAGTTCAATGCACAGCATTAAGACATTTTGGTCACCAGAACTGAAGAAAGAGCGAGCATTGCGCAAAGAGGAAAGCGCTAAATATAGTTTAATCAATGACCAGCTTAAACTGTTGAGTACTGAAAATCAAGTAAGTTCTATCTACATGCTTTAATAAAATTTTTTTGTGAATTTTAAAATTATAGCAACAAAATTATAAAAAAAATTATTTTAAACTTAAATGTGGTTTGTAGCAAGGAATTTGAGTTTGAGTTTTTAACTTCCTTTTAAAAGAAAAACAACTTTTGATATTAAAAGTCCTAAAAAATTATAATTCTAAATAAATGTATGCCCATTAAGTCTGTAAAATACGAAACAGATCGATTTTCAATTTTATCTTAATATTTAATTTTTTTATAGTTGCACTAGCAATTAGCCCATTACTTCGTTATCGAAAGCTTAAACATTAATAAAAACCAAGTTTTAAATGCAAAATAAATTGGAAGCATTAATAACTGAATTTAGTCTCAATCGTCAATTGCAAATTTTCTGTTTTTAAAATATGCAAAACTGTACCAAAATTAGGTAATATTTCCAGAAATGAAAATTAAAAAAAAGATTAAACAAAAACGGACACAAAATCTGAAATAATTGCTCTTTAACCTCTTATATTTCTGGAATCATAATCTTACAATAAAATTGAAAAAGTAGTTTATGTCCACTTCGTTGATTTTCGACCTTAATCTAGGTTAATTGTCTGCCCTCTAGTTTACATTTGAGGAGTCGCAAAACAAAACGTGCTTTTTCGATTATTTCAAAATGTTGAAAAATCGAAAATAATTTTTTCATCCGATTTTTTTAAGCATTAGCACAGCATACAAAACAAGTTCCTTTTTTATTATAAAATACATCGGACCAAAATAAATGGCAAAACGAGGTACAAAATCAAAGGCCTTTTAGTTTACAAAAAAGTACGTTTTGCTTAAAATAAAATGCAAAAAAGGACGTTTTGGCTTGCGCATACTTATATAATATGAAAATATTTTTTTATTTACTTATGGATACGAAAGTATTTTTTGTTTCTTGAGCTGAAATATAAGAGAATTTTATGAACAAAAACATGTTTTGTTCTGCATCAATTTTTTAGGGCCAAATTTCTTTATGAAAAAGGAAGAAATATTATTCAAAAAAATATTTTTTCGTATGAAACTAATCCAAGTTATTGCAATTTCTTAAAAAAAAGCAATTTCTTGAAAAAAAATGGAAAAAACACGGTTTGATCTGCGACTTTTCCTTTCTATACTCATGACCACAAAAAATCCAGAACGTGAAAAAAGTATTTTTTTACTTGCGACTCCAAACTAGGTTAATTTAACTTAATTTTATATATCAAGGCTCATAATCTCAAAATTAAAAAAAATTCCAAAAATGTAATAAAAGAGGACTTTTTGTCTACTAAGTTGAATTTAGACACCAATGTTCCTTAAAATCGCATTTCTGGGCTTATAGTATTAAAAACAAAAGTACCAAAAATTTGAAGAGATACTTTTTGTCCACTAAATCGTCTTATGACCCCAATCTTGTTAAATTATTTCTTATAACATATTTTCAGACCCCTTATCTCAGAAAATTCAAAAAGTACACAAAAAGGAGAAAAAGTACTTTTTCCCACTAAGTGGATAAATGTTCTTTAATCCTATATCTCTAGACGTGTCAATGCTCGCAATGCTGTTTTGAGCCTTGAAAAATTTTTACCACTAAGGATTTAAAACTTGAAAACCCGGTTAAATTTTTTCGAGACCTGCATAAATTAATAAGTTTAGAAGGCACAAAGAGTACCAAGAAGACAATTTTTTTAAATTTTAATCCATTTCAACCCTTAAGGCTTAAGATTGAGAAATTTTTTTCAAGTAAAATATTCTCCTTTTGATCCCCCTTATGGCCTAAATTTTCTGAAATCTTTTTTTAAGGGATCTAAACATCAAATGAGGTATCGCCAGTTCAACTTTTAAGCCCAAAGGTTTACGCGTGTTTTCAGTATGATTATTAGTCAGTCAGTTACACTTTTCTTTAACTATATACAGATTGCAAAAACAAATAGTTTCCCAGCTTTTCCAGCATAATATAGTTTTAGTGATTGTTTAATGCTGTTTACTTTCACTATTCAAAACAATAAACAACTTCTTTTAATTTTTTTGTTGCAAACAAACTTTAATACGCAACTTACAAACACTTTTTATACACAACTAAGGCTACAGTCAGATTTGTCGAATATTTGCCCCAAATAACGTTACCACTACTTTAAGCAGAAAATTTGTGGATCCTTTTTGCCCTTAAATAAGTATTTTTCTTAACTAAACGTGGTAAAATAAACAAAAAAAATTTTTGATTAATATTTTTACAATAATAAAGATTTATATTCTAATTTATAAAGCAGTTTAAAGTTTAAACCTAAAACTTTTAGTGGTCACGCATTTTGTGGCAAATTGTTAATCTAATGTGACCACAGCTTAAAGAATTTTTAACTTATTTATCATCTTTTTGTTTTTGTTTCTTTGCATATTTTTTCCTTTCACTTTTAGAAACAAGCAATTCTGGTGCGTCAGTTAGAGGAGGAGTTGCGGGCACGTATGCGTCAACCTAATATTGAGATGCAACAACAAATTGAAGCGGTTTATGCTGAAAATGATCATTTACAACGTGAAATTAGCATTTTACGTGAAACAATTAAAGATTTAGAATGTCGTGTTGAAACACAAAAACAAACTTTAATTGCACGCGATGAAAGTATTAAGAAATTATTGGAAATGTTGCAGGCGAAAGGAATGGGTAAGTTGTTAAAGCTTTAATTGTGTTTTTAAGTGTTGTTGTGTTGTTGAAAGAATAAGTGCAGCTAAACAAACACGCATACATACATATGCATGTAATTTCATACAAAGTATTTGTCTACATATCGTTTGCTTAACATTAATAGGTTGGTTATTAGTACATTATGACAAATGGGAAATAATTTCTTTTTTGTTGCTAAAATCTTGTCCACATTTGGCAAACGACTTTGAGACACTGTTTTTTTAAAGTTGCTAAAAATGTACTGTCATCTCAAACTCAAAGTTGCAAACTATCTTAAATAATTCATAAATATCGTTCAATAAAAGTCGAAAAACATAGTGCATAAAAACTTAAAATACTATACAAGCGATATGTTTGTGGGTAAGTATATGTTTGTATATCTGTACGCATGAGTTTTAAAAATGAAAATGTTCTACTTTCGTGATATTAACAGAAATATGTGAATACTTTAACACACATAAAAAATTAATGTTAAAAATGTTTAGTAAGATTAAAATATAACAAAAAAAGTTGAATAAGAACATGGTACTCAAGGTTGTAATGGAATCCAATAGCTGCCGGAATGATATTAGAAAATGACTAAAAAAATATTTTTGAGTGCCAAAAATGTTGGTACATTCAGGCAGCGATGCCAACTTAGTTGTTTTAGCACAATTTTTGGTGCTTTTTAATGACTCAAACGCCAAA
Source organism: Melanophora roralis (assembly GCA_963583895.1). Lineage (NCBI taxonomy): Eukaryota > Metazoa > Arthropoda > Insecta > Diptera > Rhinophoridae > Melanophora > Melanophora roralis. The sequence goes on from OY757191.1 coordinate 52,545,224, forward strand.
TTTTTAGTTTAAGTGCCAAACTGAGAAAACGCACTAAGCTGGTGCTCTCTTGACTTTTCGATAGTGCCTTAAGTGCTTTTTAAAAGTTTTAAAATTTAGAATTTATCAGCAATTATTGTATGCAGTGGCTGTTTTTGCAAGTCATTCGTGAGACTTTTTTCCCAAGAAACTTTTTATTTATCTCACAGCATATTGGTATTTTTATGAAAAAGTGTACTTACCGCTCGATTAACAATTCTTTTTAACATCTTTTAGTCAAACTTTAGAAACCAAATATGCTTAAACTCTTTTTCAAAGCGGCTGTATGACCCGTTTTAAACCAAAATTTTTCTGAAATATACATATGTTTTATATAAAAATAAAAATTTGTTTTGCTTAACAAAAACTGAAAATTTCATTGGTTATCAGTAGACTTTAAACAAATCCTTCAAAAACCGCATTATATTTTCTTCCTTTCTATAATAACTTCAATTAACTTACTGAGAATTATTATAAGTGAACCCAAACATTCAAGAGTTCTTTTAAAAATTCAACAAACCGATTTTCGTTATTCAACTGCTTTGACTTTATTTTTCCCTTATTCATCTGGATAACCATTGGTTACCACTAAATATATTGTGAGGGCTACTGAAAACAAAACCATTTCGTATTGCAACAATTTCTAAATATTGGGAAATTGAGATCAAATCCTGAATAAAATTTGGAGAAATTGATGTAAAACTGAAATTTTTAGTTTTCGCTTAAGAAAAGATTTGTGGGGGGCGCATGGTGTATAATGGATAAAATTCAGCTTAAAGCAAGATATGCAAAATTTTATAGACAGTAATATTTAAAGCTGTTTTATCCCTAGAAACACACGCAAAACCAGTCGCATGGACGGACACATCGACTCAGAAAGTGATTCTCAGTCTACCGGCAGTAGAGCAAGTGGGTCTTCAACTATTCCTTTAGGGTGATATAAACATCAGCACAAATGCATAACATACCTTCCACGTTTATAGTGTGTGTATAATAAGTTAAGTGCTGTTTTACGATTTTCTGGATGCAAAATCACGCTTTTTGCTGCCTTTTTTTTCGTGTATGATGTGCTCTTTTGCTTCCAAAAAGTTGGCATCACTGAATACAGGGTGTTCAGTTATTATTTAATACATTACATGAAAAAGTTTTAATTTCTGCATAATTTCTATTTTTAATTTTTCCTAATATCAATTTAATTTTTCGAAAACCCAATCGGAAATCCTCCCACCTTAAATACCCTTTCTGTGTCCTAAAATTCTTTTTTACAAGACCCCAATATCCTTTCGTAGGCTAAAGTTTTGAAAAGTATTTTAGTGTTTATTGTGCCGGACGCTACAAGCAATTGGCTTCTTTTGCCAGAACTGCAAAATGTTTGCCCTAGAAGAAACTTTTTTGGGGTTCTGTTGTTGTTTTTTGCCGAGATTTTTCTTGAACATTACCTTGTTACACAGCAGGTGTATTTTTGATTAAATTTTACCGCATTTTTTTGCGCTCGTTCTTTTTGCTCTCAGTTTCACACCCCACTGCGATATAAATCTTTCTGAAATTTATGCGACTTCAAACCAGCATTAGCTTTGGCTCTGTCCACCACAGAATTACAAGTTTTAATTTACGAGGCGATTTTCTTAAAGAAGTGATTGGTGCTCTTCAAAAGAGTTGCTTGACTTTTTTTGGCTAACAAATATCTGTTAGATCTCTATTTCGTCCTAAACCAGGTTTGCTTTCAATGCTCAAGTCTTTCTTACACTGTTTAATGACTTTTGAAGCAGATCTTTTGCTGTTTTTCAAAACCACATAATGTACGTTTTTTAAGTTTTTATAATATGTTTACGTTCTTATTTTTCGCATTTTGACAAGTTGAAAATTATTAATTTGGAAAAGAAAATATCACAGTGATACAAAATCTAAGTTTCCATATTGGAATGGGATGTAATTAATTGCAAACGAAAGTTGACATTATCCATAACAAAATCTTCAAGGTGTTTTTTTAGTTCATATCAAGTTTTTTTTATACGCATTTGAAGTTGAGGGGTTTTGGACCGCTGTCTAATGAGAAGATATCATTGAAAATTTGATAAAATATTTTCATTTTATTTTTATTATCCTGAAAAGTAATGGTATCCTCTTGTTTTTGTAGTCGAGCAATGAATTTTCAATATTCATTTTACCTAAGACTCGCGCTAGATGGCACTGTAATACAAGTGGTGCCATTTCTTGTAGATTTTTAAAGAAGAAAATTCAATTCACTATGTGAAGGGTATAGTTAAGAAAAAAAAAAACATGCTTTCAGGTGGTTAACATGCTGGATCAACAAGACGGTGCCACATCGTATACAGAAAGGTTTACAAAGGAATTACGGCAAGGTCTCTTTCCACAATAAGTTATGCAGTTTGCCTTGCTTTTGAACCTTAGCCTTTGAACCCGTTTTGATTGAACCTATAATTGGACTAAATCTCGGAGCACAATAACCTAATTGAGGCTGAGAGACATTTTTACAGGTCACTTAGTCTGTACCTTGATCCTCAACTGAGGAGATTTAATACATAACTGCCCAGAGATCACTGTATCCTGAATGCTTAAGCCGGACGTGCACAGAGAATGAAAAACCCGTCTCCTCTTTTTCACTACTCTAAGGACTGTTAAAGTGGTCGTTCACAGGAAGTTCAAATCTTCTCGTGCGTAAACAACCACCTATTGATCCTGACCACCACCTATTGACTGACAAAACCCTCAATACACTCTCCCGATTACAGCTTGTCAGTTTGGTCGTATGCTTACCAACAAAGGAAGGCAAGGCAGAAAGAATATTCAGCTCGGTTGACCATTCATTTACAAAGTAAACCATATGCGCAGGGACCCAGACTTATTTTACACAAGATTGATGGCCCAACCATACCAACATAGATATGACAAGATTATTGGGGACACGCAAAATGCTGTGACTACATAGTCCGAAATTGAGATTTATAGCGAAGCTTTGTGCTACTTTAGAGGAGAACGGGGGGCTTGAGGGTCTTTTCTCTGGCCACAGGATCTTAAACATCTTTACAGATAGGCTCAAAATAGAATATTAAATTCCTCTTCATAAAATGTAATCAAATTTGTAAAAAAAAAAATATATTGGATTATTTGTTAGTTACATGGTTTTGTATTCCGGCTGACAATTTATTTCATTATAATTTTATCTTACAGCTATTTGTTTTGCTTGCCTGGTGGTCAAAGATTTAAATTAGTTTTTCTCCTTTAAAGATATTTAATAAAGTTTTAAAGAAATCTTGGTTAAATATATTTATGTATACTAAGGTTAACATGCCATTAATAAAATTTAATTTATTAAAAACCATTAACGTTTTTTTATGAACATGTACTTACGTATGTTTAAGTGTAATTTACAAGCCTTTTAGTTGATATTAATATCATATAAGAAATTATTTTTTTTTGCTAAAACAGCAAACAGGGACCTTCGTTTGCTTTAAATTAATTCAATTTTAATTTATTAGAAATTTATTAAGTTAAACATGATTGGTTTAGTTAAAGATTGCACGCAACACGCTTTATATTTCGTAGAAACAGTTTCAACTGACCACAATAAAAATAGAAGTTTAAAAGGGTTAAGAGTTACTAGGATTTTCTGCCGGGATTTCCGGCCTCTGGAATACTATTTGCCGTTTACCGGGATTTTTTTTATTAATTCTTAATTTTTCTATGTATAGAAAAAATCTGCTTTATGAATCGTGGAGAACTTTTTGATGTTAAAGGTAAAGCTCAACTTACGATAGGTTCGTAGGTTAGGTTAGGTTAGGTTAGGTAGAACAGGCGGCTGCGGAAGTGATAAAGTGATATTTGTGCAGCTCACTTGGGTCCGTTTCCTCGGTCCCTTTGTGATACCTGGGGAAAAAAAAGAAGAAAAAAAAATAAACTAGATTAGATCAAATAGAAATAAAGATAGAGAGATAGAATGAAAGTTATCGTGTAAGGTCAGCGGTAGTCGTCCCATATTGGCCGCTGCCCCCGAACCAGCCGTTATCCCCGATAAAGAACGCCAGGTTAGCTGGGCCAATGTTGGCCACGTCCGACTGGCCATTCAGTCTACCGATACCAAAGTGCCTGATCCAAATGTCCTCCAGCGCCGGACAAAAGCACAAGAGGTGCTGTACGCTTTCAGTCTACTCTTCGTCTTAATAGCTTCTACAGAAGTCGTTTCAAGGCAATCACAATCTTTCGGCATGGGTGCCAAATCGGCAGTGGCCAGTAATTACGACCACGATGTCCCTTATCCTTCTCCTATCCAAATCAAGGAGTGACCTCGAACGGCCCGGATCTATCCTCAGCCAGGTTATCCGAGTAGTTCCACACCTGGGTTCGTCAGACCATCTAGCTCCTGCAATTCTCTGAGAATATTCATCCACGCGGAATTTGCAAGAGGAGAGCGGTTCGTAAGCATTTGAAAAAAATTATGTTCTATAGAGCAACCAAAAATATGCAAAATCATATTTTCTTATATGCGTCGCATTAACCAAAATGTTTTTGTTTATACGTTTTAGAAATTTTGCAAAATTTTGTCATCGATGCGTTGGGTTATGGTTTTACATAAAAAGGATATATTTTGACTTACTTTTTGTAAAACTTGTCTTTAAAAAAATTTAAATTGAAAAAACCCTAACAAGAAATCTTTCGAGTGTTGATTGTCACATTTTGTAATTTTTTTTTAAATTAATTATTTGTTTTAAAGCGAACTCCGTTTTGTTTTAGTTTGACAACAACTCGATACCCATTAAGTTTTAAGACCGTTCAATTAAACACCGTTTAACATCATTTTGCTTCCCCTTTTTTGTTTTGTATCGGAATTTTTTTGGCAATCTTTATTCGATATTTCATTACGTCAACTTAATTTTTAATGCAGCATTTTTGAATTTTATACTTTAAGCTTATATCATTCTAATTTTTAGGAAAATATATTTTTTAATTTTTGAATCATATTTTTAACTTTTTAAGGCATTGTTTATGTGAATAAAATCATTTTCTTAAGAGCATGTTTTTGGTTGCCCTGACCATCATTTTTAACTTTCAATGTGCCTTCAATTAGGCTTTTAGTTCAGTTAGGTCAGTCAATGCTTCTTTAAAAAGTAAAACACAAATTTGAATATTAAATATGACTAACCATTTCAAATGGATTTAAATTTTTGGCAAAAAAAAAGTACAACAGGCATACCTATATATATCACTACATATATTTTATTTAATAAAAATATTTTTTTAGAAACTTCGTATCAAATTTAAAACTTACGATTAAAATTCCTTATATAGTTTAATACCTTGTGATTTATTTTTAAGACTTCAAAATCTTGAATTAGTTTTAAACTTTTTTATTCATAATTATTACTTTGGAGCAGATTCCTGGGCTTCCGGAAGTTTAAAAAAAATCCCACTGTCCTAAAAAATAAAAAAGCGAAAAAACAAAAACATAGTAAATACTAGACATCTGCATGACTATATTCATTTGATTGCCTATACACAACAAAAACAATATTCATTCAAACATTTTTCATTCTATGGGAGATAAATAAAGTTAAGCCAGTAACAACACAAGAAAGAATGTATTGTGTGTTACACTCAATGATACAAGAAGAACACATTCATTTTACAGTTTTCGTTTTGAATATGTATAAAACTCACTTGAAAATACAAAAACATAGCAAAGTCTCATTACAGATAGAGTTTTTATAAAAACATTCAGGTGTTTTTTCGAGTTACTGAATGTTTAACAACAACAATAACGACAAATTTGCAAACACAAATGAATGCGGTGAATAATAATTTTTTACACCAATCATACAGCAATATTCACACATTCTATTCAGTATTTATTTATATGAATGTATGGGTAATATTTTGTTTTCGGTTGAAGTTATTTTTTATTTGCTTTCGCTTGTGGGTTCATTTATTTAGTTTGTTTAACATTGAATGAAAAACACTATGTTGTTGAAAAACAAACGAATGTGTTTAAACGGCATTTGGGTGTAGTCAAGCAGACCTCTAGTAAATACCAGATTGACTAAGATGCGTTTTTGAACAAATATGTTATATAATAACATTTAAATTATAGGGTTTGTTGTAGATTAAGTTTGCCTACATGCATTTCATTGGTTCTTACACCAAATCTTCAGTAGACATCAACCAAATTCTTAAAAAATCTAATGATTATTTTCTGCGTTTATATAAAAACTAAAATAAAATTATTGAGAATTTCTACAGGGTGCCTCGTGGCAGATTTATATTTTTAAACTTAAATAAAAAACGTAATAGTTGACACAAAGTTTTATTAAGAAAATTTAACGATAGAATGAAAATATGGATTTTGTTTTTTAAAGAGTATGTCATCTAGATGTCTTCCGCCAAATTAAAAACACACTCTTCAAAACGGAGCCTTCTTTTCTGCGCCAAACGCTGCAGTAAACTGACTGCAATTGAGCTGGTTTCTCAATAAATATTTTCCTTTAAAGCCCCAAGAGGTTAGGGATTGTCATAATAGACCCTCTTTTTGAGGAAGCCTTATAAAAAATCCATGGAATTGAGATCGGGCGACCTCGGTGGTCATAGGTTGTCCCCAAAGCGACTGATCAGGTTTTGGGGAAATTTTCAAAAGAAAATTTTTTGAAGCTCTGGCTGTGTGTGCAGTCGCCCACCACGTGTGTGAAGACTACAATGGATGAGCTCACAGCTTTAGCAAAAAGAATTCCGCAATTATGCCACAACAGTTTTGGAAAAAATGGTCCAACTATCTCATACGTGGATAAGGCACACCAAGCAGTTACCCTGGGGCAATGTAATGGTTTTTGATGTTTCAATGAAGGATTGTGGGTTCTTGGAGATCAATTAGGGCAGTTTTGCTCGTTAATGTGGCCGTTTAAGGTAAAACAACGGCCAAACCAAATCAAATTGACTTTTCTTCAGTTTTAATCGATTTGAATTTAAAATGCATGGAACTTCCGATCCTTTTTTAAAATTCCATTAATAATTGCTCTTGGAAGTCACAGTGAGGCTACTCTTTTCCGTATTGAAAGCAACGGGGTTATACCTTAACTGCTTTTAATCAGGTCATTGCTTTTTGGAGTCCTTGATGTTCGACTGGGCCCAGGCTATGGGACATACACAGCCGAAACAGTTGCACTGAATCTCTGCACCCACGAACGAATTAAACTTACACTCAGTATTTGCTGAATATCAATTTTTGAACAAAATTGCCGACGAGCATTTACGTAAAAATCATTACTCTTCAAAAATGCCTCCACAGTAAACGCGTGCTGCTAGCTCCACCACTGCGACATCGTGACTAAAAAATCCGCACAATCGATAATTCCAACGGCGCCACACTACCTTCGCATCATTTATTACCATGGTACAATTACCTTACAATCTATAATCGCTACGGCAACAAATTCAACAAACACGATACCAAATTTTTGAATTTGTTATAAAAACAACATCGTTAATGTAAGGAAAACATACTGTTTTGACAGTATGAACGCATTAGCAATTCGAGCAAAAAATAGTCAGCTGTTGAATTGACTATACCATGTAAAGTAATTGTACTATGGCTTATTAATTTTTACGATTATTTAAAAATATGTATAAATTTGCCACCAGACACTTTTTCGAAAGCCCAACAAACCGTTTTTCGCCAATAGCTGTTTTTGATTTTATTTTTCCTTTAACATATGGATAACCATTGGTTATAATCTTTAATATTTAACTATATAGTTAGTTTAAAAAAATTTAAATTATATTTTAATTATATTAATGCATTAACTTATAATTTTATTCTTTAATTTATTTGAATTTTTTATGTGGCGTTTTAAATTTTAATTAAATCTTTAAGTGTTTTAATTTTCATCAAGTGTGTTCACATTCCGAACACGTAAAAATACTTCAGTTTCATTTAATATTTATGATTTATAATAATTTATTAGAAAAGCTTTTAATATAAACATAAGCTTTTGTCGTTCGCTAAATGCATGCAACTACAATTGCAATTTCTAATAACAAAATATAATTTTTCTAATGGTGTTCATTATATAACTTAAATGTATTCGAAAGTGATTAAATAAAAATTATTTTTTAAAAACTTTTAAATTAACTTTAAAACTTCTGTGTTATTAATTGAAAAGGAAAAAATCGGCTCCTGAATGAACCCTAAACAATAGACCAAATCTGCTTTATCAATTATTTACTGGTTCTTTTTTCCTAAAAGATCTTTTATAATGAGGATTAACTAACTCTTAATTACTTCCGGCTTTAATCACTGTCAATAGTCCTTAATTGCTTAAACATAACTAATCAGATCTCATAACCTTAAAAACAAAACACAAGTGCCAAAAATATATACATAAAAGTGTATTCTTATTCAATTTTTAGCAACAATTTAGTTAAATAGTCCTTTTTACAATAATAACTTCAAGAAGTGCAAAAAGATTAAAAAAATATATATAAAGGAGAACCTAAACAACAACAAGTACAAAAAATGTTACAAGAGTGCTATAAGTTCACTTAGTTGACTTCCGACCTCAATATTGTTTGTTACTCCTTAATTTCATACATCAAGACTCATTATCTCAAAAAAAAAACAAAGTACGAAATATGTAAAAAGCACTTTTTGTCGATGTTACATACTTTGGGTCTCTAATTTAATATTTATTATTTGTAACTTCATAATTCTAAGCTTTTAATCTAAAAAAGTACCAACAATTTTAAAAAAGTACTTTTGTCAATTTAATAGATTTTGGACCTTGATTTGGGTGCATAATCCTTAATTTATGTTTTGAAGCCCAAAATCTAAAATATGCAAAAAATACCAAAAAAAAAAACTATAAAAAGTTTTTTTGGCCCACTTAGTTCACTTCCGAGCTCCAGATGGATCAACGTTCTTAAGTGTCATATATCTAGATTCATTATTAATAAAATATAAAAAAAAATAAAAATACAAAAAGGACTATTGGTCGACATAAGGCCTCAATCTGGGTCATATAATGTTTGTGGACTCCAAGCTTTAAAAAAATGCAAACAAAAGTACTTAACATTTAAAAAAGGACTCTTTGCCCAAAAAGTGGCCAAACTTTTTACTTTTTTTATTGAATATTTTTGCTGTACAAAACAGTTCTAACAGCATTTTGTTGCTTATTTAATCAAAACCAGAAGCTTTTTTTGTATTTAAACTAGCGATAGCCTTAACGACATCTAAAGAAGGAAAAATTAATTTCCTCAGGACACCGAGCAACAACTGGCGGTAATCCCCTCATGTCAGTGCATGTATTGGGTGTAAACACGATTCTTAAATGACTTGCGAGCAGATCGCATTTTTCTTCGTCATTTCTAGCCCTGGATCCTCTCATATTATGCAGTGGTGGTTTTGCGATAACAGGCCTTTTAAAATATCTGGCTGATCGTCATAAGGAATAATTTGTCTAAGGAGTAGGATCCAGACCTTCTAAGTCATCCTTAAGTCATGCCATTCTGTGTACCCCCAGCAAGTTTTTAATCGGCTTGTACATTCTTGCAGCTAAGCTTTTATTTGGGGTGATCTGTGCTTTTGCCATTCTCTCCAAACTCTCCGTTTTTAGATAAAAGCTTTTCCACATCGGCATTAAAGTTTTGTTGTACTTGGCCTGATGGTTAATTGAAGAAGCATGTTGAACGGCTTTTCTTATTGTTTCATTAAGGCCGTTTAGACCATCATCAATGTCTTCGGGTGTTTTTGGTGGTTGGTTTTCCGAGCAGTGGGTGCTAATATATTTTTTAAAGTTCAACCAGTTTGCACTTTTAGTTAAGAAAAACTCATTAGTTGCAATTTGGTGAGGACTACAAATAGTAAATTATTGTGTTAAAGGTTTTACGTGGTACCGGCCGGTAGGCATACTCACCACAGTGCTCTCAACACTGGTGAATACAAAGCGCCCACCAACGCCCCCAGAGTAGCTCGGCTAAACCACCCAGGTACCAATTCTCTGTTATGACTCTGTGTAGCCACAGCAGACCCCTTGGTGAGGAGTTGGGCTATCTTAACCCGAATTGCGTTTCTGGTTTTGATCTCGCTTTTTCATCATCAAAACAGATCCGCGCCAACAAAGACACCTCTCCACACACTTGTGAAACAGCACCCAACCTTAAGCAAGAAAAATTATGATTCTCAGCCGCACCCAACACGAAAGCGACCCCTTGCTCTGTTAAAAGGATCTTTTATTTCACTCATTCCAACTTAGGATCAAATATATCCGACATCATCATCAACGCTCCATAATCTTCTTACCGCCAGTCAGGACCGAATCACGCACTTGCTTTGAAGTGCCAATGCCGGCCTTCTCATTTATTTGCTACTACTTTGACGGGATCTTATTTTAGATCCCAGGGTCCCCAGTCGTAGCCAGTTTCCCTATTCACCTACTTTCAAACACACTTACACCTTTTCAGCTAATAGCCTACTTCCACAGTTGCTCATGTGCCTGGGTAGATCCGCCAAAACAAGAAACTTTTTCTTGTTGAACCTTTAGTTCATATAAGACCGCTTACACGGTCACTCTGGGGCCCGTACAGGATGGACCCCAGTATATCAACTTTCGTTCTACAGTTGCCCCGCTTGGGGATAACCACAGCCACCACGTGAACTCTCGAAGGAGACCTCACCATCAATCAATTCATGCACTGGGTAAGCACATGGGGCCAACTGATGCCCGTGGTACCAGATAGGACTCTGGTCAGCCTCGGAAATTTACCTCCGTTTCATTCCTACCAATTTCTATTTTACACAGATAAGGTATTGGTACCCTTTAAACCTTATATTGCTGTGCCACTAGACGGCGATGAACATGGCACAGCACAACAAAGACAACCTGCCTCAAGCCAGACCAGTGAATCACTGATCACATTTAGCCCAAGATAGATTGTTTTCAATTAAGCCATGTTTGTTAGCCTTTCGGTAACTATTCCGAAAGTTGCCCGGTTAATACCCCGGTTGATACCGGGTGAGGGGTCAGAAGATAAATCCAAGGAGGCTTGGGCCTTAATAAGCTCCTTTTGCTACGCCAAAATCTATTACGTCTAGAATTTTATTATGGTCCGCTGGCCAGTAGGTTGATTGTAGAGCTGAAATAACGTAAAGTTCATTTCAGACAAGGCATCATACAACACGTTACCTCTGGGACTAATTAGGCGGGAGCCCCAGTAAGGATGCTTGGCGCTATATCCAAAATCTTTGAATGTATACTTTGCTTGCATATACCCTGTTACAACTAACCTGTTTTCTTTAGCTTTCAAATGCGATTTGAATTATGTTTTAATTCTTATTATTTCGGAAGTTTAAAAAAAACAAAAATATTTTGAAAACATTTTTAACTCTTAGACCCAAAATTTTAAAAATGTATTTAACGCAAAAACGAATAATTTTACTATATAATTTTTATTTTATTTCTAAGATTTTTCTTTAATAATAATAAAAATCTGCCAAACATATAGCTTTAACTTTATATTTTTATTCTTAAATTCTAGGCAAAGAGGAAGAACGTCAAATGTTCCAACAAATGCAAGCCATGGCCCAAAAACAGGTAAATAAATTCAAAGTTAAAAAGAAAACTTCATTTTCGTATAAACTTTTTTACACAACAAGCAAATTACTGCAGTTTAAGAAAAAAAAATTTAAAAAAAAATCAATTCACAAAAATTACCAAAACATAAAAATCCTTTTTAAACACAAATTTCAAACAAAAATATATTTTATTTTATTTTAATTTCTTAATTTTTTTTTATTTTATTTTAAGTTAAACTGTAATTTTTGATTTGGAATTAAAAAAAATTGCATAAACCTATTGTCTCATTACAACAAAAAATATCTTTCTTTTTACTAAAATCTTTATCAATTCAATTTTAAGTGAATGATAAAAAAAACTAATTTTTAATTCAAAGAAAAAACATTTCATTTAACAATCAAACAAACACTTGCATTGTAGAAGTTGGCAAAATTAGTATCAAATAGTTTTGATTTGGATTTAAATGCAACAAAATTATTTAAATTTTATTTTTGCAATAAATAACTGTTGTTGTTGGCTCTAAATTTTTCTAATTCATAACATTTATAGTTTTATTTAATTATCTACCATTTAGACAAATATTAAATTGATTTCATTTTTATATAGACATTTTAAATTTTATTTCAAATTCTAATTTTTATTTTAAAATAAGCACACATATACTTTCATATAAAGTATACACATACAAACAAAAGTATACACTCATGTACAATTTTCAGAAACACAACGTTCTGTCATCATTTCACCATCATTGCCATAAACATAATTTCATTTCAGATTTTACTATTTATTTATGGTCTTGTTTTTCTTGCCACAGGTTACTACATATATAAGACTTGTTTTGAATTAATTGCATTATTAAAGACTTTAATAAAAATAAATATATTTTGCTTTTTAAACAAGCAAAAGGAAATGCATATTTTAATATTTGAAGACTGAAAGTAATCTCCAAAATTGCATCTGCCTTTTCTAGTGTTCGAAAAGCTATTATCTGCATTTTAAGAAAAAAATATTATATGTTACAATAAGACAACTATCTATATAAGTAAAAGAGTTACTAACTCAAGCTACCGACTGGCTAACTGTCTCGTTATCGTACAGCCTATACTTGTAAGACTACCAAGACACTTGAAATTAAGACACTCAGAAGGGGTTTTTTAAAATTTTATTATTTAGGAGATAAAAAGAAGCAAAACAAATTTTTTTATTTCAAATTTTTTATTATATATTAATGTATTTTAGTAAAAAAAAAAACAGACATGGATTTGGTTTTTTTGTGACACTTTAGACCCTAAAAGGTTAAAATTGTATTTTGGTACTTTTGGTAACTTCTAAGCCATAGAAATAGTTATATAAATTAAGCTGGGTTCGATCGAATACGAGAGAAATTTTGTGATTATTTCAATTGATGTTATAATTATGATGAGAGATACAAATTTAAACTTTTTTACTAAACGATGAAACAGAACTCAGGCATGATGTTTTTTCCATACATTTTGACGTAAAATCACGCTGCTGAATGCAGTTATAAAGCAGATTCTATTTTATTCTGACAGCAATTTTTCTTATGCTCTCACTTTAAAACATTTTGTAAAACAATTATTAAAATTAAAATTGGAAAATCAAAACCTAAGCTTGTAAAGTTGAATTTGACGTTTTAGTTATGGGCCTGTTTTCTCTAAAAGTTGTTTTTGCGTTAAGTTGCGGTCGTGTGTTCTTTGATAAATAATTGAATCATTCTGGCAAATAAAATTTTTTTCTGTGTACCAAAATAGTAACGAAAAAAGTAGCGAGAAAGGGGAAAACAGGTTCTTGAAGACCAGTAACGGTTTGTTGACTTGGCCGTTTAAATTAAAATTAGCCTCGTCGCTCCAAAAAAAAAATGAAATTTACAGTACGAAAATGATCCAACATCGTTCCACAAAAAATATTTGCTTAAATTAAATTAAACTAAAAGAAAACAGTTCTTAAACGATTTTAATTTTAAAAGGATGGAAACTCAGAACCATTTTTAAAATTTCATGAATAGTTGCTCTTGCAAGTTCCAGTAAGGCTGCTCTTTTTCGTATTGAAAGTCACGCATTTTTACGTAAACTGCTTTCAACTAGTTCAATGTTTTCGTGAGTCTTTGAAGATCAATTTGGTCCTAGCTGTGGGACATTTATAGACGAAGCATTTGTGCGGAATCTCTGCACCCACGACCAAATTAAATTTACACTCATTCCATCACGCAATCGCCGAATACCGAACTTTGAACGAAATTGCCGACGTGTATTTATGTAAGGATCGTTACTCTTAAAAAATGTCTCTATAGCGAAAATGCAATGCTCACTCGACCAGTGCGATATCGTGGTTGACAAATTCGCACAATCAATCATTTTAAAGGCACTATTCCCTCCGCACCGCTTTTAACTTTTTTAGTGTAATCGTATTTAAAAATATAAATTTGCCATCAGGCACCCTGTATATTTCGCTCTACTGCAGTTTCTAAAATTACATTAAAACTTGTTTGTATCCTTTTAGCAAAAAGTTACTTAAATTTAGTTAGAACTCTTTGAAGTAATAGACAATATTTTAGAACAAATATATATTTTAAAAGCTGGAGCGTCAAAAATAAACTTGTAACAATTTCAAAACCTCCAACGAAGGACTATTCCGCAAAAAAAAAACACAAGATTGAGGAATATTTATCGCTATTGACTATTTATAACACTTCGAACAAACGAGAATCACGTTTTGAATCGACAAAACTATTTCCGTCAATTCATCCGGCTGCCTGGATGTCTATGTAAACTTGCACATTCAACGTAACGTATAGTTTTGTCGATTCAAAACGTGATTCTCGTTTGTTCGGTATTATTAAAGTGGATTTTGAACTTTTTTGAGCAAATACACATAAGAACTCCGCCACTAAGGTCGCGTTAATATAATACACTCAAAAGTTTTGTGGTTAATACAACTTTGATGGTGAACTCTAATACGTTTTGTAACATACAACTGTGTAACGCTGTTGCTTACGGGGATTTTGGTTGTTTTACAACCTCCGGATCAACTCTAAACATTACACATTTTTACATTCAACCCTGATAACTCGAAAAAACCCGAAAAAACCCGAAAAATTTTTATACTGAGCAAAAGAAATGATGACGTAGATGTTAGACTGCTGATTGGCATTTCTGCTGTGCAAAGCGAATACATAATTAACTTCAGAATCCATTTTGGGATACGTCAGTTGCTATTTATTGAGGACAACTATGGTTCCCCCTTTCCCTTGCCTTTTAGCCATAAGCTTTCGGTCGGTAATATACTTTTTAGAAAGGTTTTAAAAATTCACTAGCAAGTTCAGTTTTAGTTTAGTTTAAAGGCCTTTGTGCAATATTTTGCTGACAGTTTGAGAGAAACCAAAGCAAAACGTAGCTTATTAATTTTTTTTCTTCATTCGCTCCTTTATAATCTGTAGCAGCCTGTGAAATTGTTCAGCTTGTTTTGAGCCATTTTTCAAACAATTTTAACAAAAATGATAAATGACTTATTGGCTTGTAAGCTCCGTCTTCAAAGGATCTTTTTCAGCTCACGATTAATTTTATTGAAAACAATTTTCAATATTGGCTTAAAATATTAAGGTTGTAGTATTACGTTAAAAAGAAATAAAATTATTATCTTTGCTGTGCGAGGCAGCAGAAAATGAATTTTTTTATTGATTATCAAATGCAAGCGTTTTTTTAAGCAATTAAATTGTTAATGGTCTTTACGACATAATTTTCTTTAAAAAATTTGCAAAACATCAAATTTATTTTATTTCTTACCCAAGTGAACAGTGGTGGTCTTGCGATAACGGATCTTCTTATCTTAAGACATTTTTCTGATCATCATTGAGAATAATTTGTCTGATGGATGATATCTAGACCACTTAATGTCCTTATTTATGATTGCTTAATATGACGAGTCTTTCAGGGGCTGAAGCAAAGGTCAACTGATACCAGTCAGCTTATGAACGTGGGAATGGACATGGGATTGCGTCTAAAAGCCACAACTGGGGTCATAACTACAAACTGTTCGGTAGGGCTAAGGCGAGTTGTTCGCACCGTGTCACTCCGGATTATTGAAGAATGTGTAAGCATGAAAAGAAATTGAATACGAAAGAATATTTTATCGGTCAATGCCTGTAATTGACAGTCAAGTGTTTGGGTAAAAAAATCACGGGGAATCGAGTGATGTAAACTAGATTTTCTTGTCTCCTTGTTAGTCGTTAACTTCACTTCTGTTTTACGTTATGTCTTGTATATCTTGTTTTTATATAAAACGATGCCCAGTAGCTCCAAATGTTGGTATGTTATAGGTCACACCTCTCTTTATCACCCTTTGCAACCAACCTAACCTTACCCAACTTTTATATGCACGAACGCCTTAACTTTTTTAAAAAATCTATATTTTATAAAAAATAACTCATTTAATATTTATTTCAATAAAAAAAATACACATTTAGTTTTATTATAGTAAAATAAACACCCTACTGGGCTTAAGCAGTATGAAAAGCAATGGAATTTATCATTCCTATTTAGATTTATCGACTTGAGCCTTAAAGTTCTGTGTAAAAAAATGAGAATTTGCTTGTTTAGTTTATAAATACGTTGTCCACAAAAAATATTAATAGAAAAATGAAAAAAATAAAATGACTTGGAATTCATTCAATTCAATATGACTTCATAAAATATATTTTTAAAACTAAATTATTTATGCAAAATAAGCGCGTGCTTTAGCTACATTTGATTGAAATAGTTTTGTTTTTCTGATTAACGACAATCTCATAGCATTCGTCTACTTAGTAAGTTGGCGACAAACCAATTATTTTATTGAAAGTTTTAATCTTTAATGCAAAAAACAAAATGGCCATTTAAATGGGAAACTTATTATGAATACATTTTGATTTAAATTACTTGAATAAAAAATATAAAAATATGTAAACACGCAGTTATACATTTTACTAACATATATTAGCTCTCCGTATGCAATACATAAATGTACATACATACGAATATATACGTTAAATTATATTTTTTTATAAAGACTTAAGCAGTGTGTGTGTTAAATAATTTTTTTATTAAATTCTTTTTAAGTACTTTTTTACTAATATTTGCTGTTGTGTAGTATTTTTGTTTTGTTTCTAATCTTGAAACACGCATTATTCTACAAAGTCGGTAATATTTTGCAACAAAAAAGTAAACTCAGCAACAACAACAAAACATATATAAACATACTATTTCATTTCAAAGTGTAATAAATAAAACTTTATATGTTTCTTTACGAGATTTTCTATTGTATATGAGAAAAAAAAATTTTTTTAATAATGTTTCTCGTTTGTTTTCTAATACTTTTTTTCTGGCTTGTTAAAAACTTTCATGGCTTTCTTTTTAATAGCACTTTTATGTAAAAAAGTACAACTAAAAACTAAGAGAGAAAAAAGAAAAACCAAGTGGATACACCAATTTTGTAATATTATCCTTGAAAACAATTTTCAGTTACTATTTTTGTGTGTTCACTTACTCACATCTAAAAATTGGTTTAGGGGTTTTTTTTTGAATTTTTCCAACAATTACATCCTCCAGAGAAATTGTGCTTTGAACAAGTGAATGTATAAATGTACGTAGATTGAATAAGAGTGTAAAAACTAGAAAAATATTTAATGTCACTTAATACCAAACATTTATAGGGGAATGTTTTGTCAAAATATAAAGTATGAGTTAGAGATTTAAATATTTCTACATACACAAAGCTGGTTCGATTAAGTACGCACATACCCTCAACACTCTTTAGCATTTTACGATTAGACATAAAACAAAATCAGGGACCGTAATAACTATGCTAGAAAAATAAATTTATAAAAGTAATAATTTTATTTCGATTTCTATTTTTTTAAGAAAAAATTTTTATAATTATTTAGTTAATATTTTAATTTTATTTTTGCATAAAAAGTTTTATTTTAAAATTTTTATAAAAACCCCTTATAATAAAAATTATCGTTACTTTTTCTTTTCAATTTTTTTTTAAACTATAACAATTGTTTCTGTCAAAAGAAAAAAAAATTAAAAAATAATTTTTATTTCTTGAAAAAAAATTTCATTTTAAGAAAAAATTAAAAATCTAAAATTTTAAAACACTCTACTTTTTAAAAATCTCGTTTAAAACCATCCTTGCACATGCTTTTTATCATTGAAAATTCAAAAATAATTAATATTTACAGACCCTGAACCAAACTCATTTTGGCGGTCACCCAACGCGTATGAGTAACAGAGTACAACTTAGCGAAAATGCTTTATCAACTATACGCTGCGTGATACGAATGTGCATTGCTTTGGTGTTGTGTGGTTAAGTATGTCACTCCACTGTAAAATTTGCCACAATCAACTCAGTGTTTCCCAAACGGAGGATTTATTACCAATGAGCTTTCGTTTAACTAAAATTTCGTTAAATTTTCTTCTTATACTTACTACTACTTATTGTTAGTTCGCTTAAGCGAAGATTCAATAATAAAAATATGAGAACAAAAAAATTTTTTTTCTTCTTAAACAGAAAACTCATAAATTAAAAAAATTATGATAACAATCAACTTGTAATTGTCCGAGTTGAAGGCCAATTTAAAAAAAATGGAGAATTCGATTCAAAGTAAAAAACCAAATAAAGTAAGCTTAACAAAGCATTACGAAATACAAACTTTGGTTTTTCTGGAATTTGGCGTAAGAACCAATGAAATGCATACAAACAAACTTAACCTACAACAAACGCTAGAAGTAAACTAAGAAAATTGGGATTAAATCCTTAATTATATTTGGAAATTGTTATCAGTCAAAAGGAAATGAATTTATGAACTTAAACCAAAATTGTGAAAGCAATAATAATAATACTATTAACTATTTTTAGTAAAATTTGCTTAAAAAATTTTTTTTAAATATATTTTTTCATTAAACTTTGAATTTTATAAGCAAAGTTTTAAAAATCAAAAAAAGTTTAAGAGAATCTGTTCCAATCTTTATGACTAATTGCTTTTTCCTTTTAAGTTAATAGTGTCCTTGTTGGTAAGGAAGAGATTGCAATAGTTAAAAGATAAAAAGAATAGAGAATCAGTTGTAGTTGTAGTGGTAACGCTAATGTTCATCAGTCTTTGAAGGGGATTAATTCATTATTTTTATTATGCTTTTAAATGTTATTTTTATAGCGAAATTATCTCTGAATGTATCTTTAAATTAACTATAGTATAAGCATGTGTGGGTATATATGAACATATATATACATATCGCACACTAGATCCTAAACATCCACTTTTCAAAATTTACCAGAATTTTTTCTTATTTTTTTAAACAGCTCCCAAATCAAATCCTAATCAAACACGCAAGTTTCGTTTACATTTAAATAAGGTTAATTTTAAGGCAACTATTTTACTGTTTAACATTATTTGCATTTAAGGTATTAAAACCATGTTTGTAAATGCAGAAAAAGAGACTCTCAGAAATAACAATGATTTTCAGTTGTATCTGTTTCTCCTTACATGTGCGATATGTTCATAAGGGTTGCCACAAAAAATAATATTTGGATTTTCCGTTGGTATACCCTGTTATACTTGTCAATAAACCAGAAAATATGATTGATAAATTTTAAAACTCAATCCAGTAATGTTAACACCTGCCTCGTTGTGGTTAAATTTTCAAATTAAAGCAATTTTCATCTTAAAAGAAAATTTAGTTGCGAATAAAACCAAAAGTTGTGTATCGATTAAAATAAATCGCAGTTCAATTCCTTTGAAACTTTTGGGCTTAACATTTACAGAAAGAAGTGAAAGTTTTATTTATTTATAAACTTTTAATAACACTCTACAAATCAACGAAATTAAAAATTTTCAAACAAATTGTTCAGTTTTTGTCAAAACTTCCCCAATATCTCTTTAGCCATTACGAAGATTTTAAAATAATATCGATTTATCTAAAAGGTAATTTTATTGCGGAATTTAAATTTAGGTAAATAAAGAGAATTGATCTTGAGTTATGTTCACATATGTCGTGAGAGATCCTTGATTTTAAAGATTACGTTTGACCTCTAAACCTTTAATTGGTATGAAAAAACGAAAGGCAAATTTGAGGTAAGCATCGTAAAAAACCTCAGCAGCAACTGTCACTGGATTTATTCTAAAACCGTGTTTAGATATTTATGTTATTGAATGCAAATAAAATACGGAGATGAAATCCATTATTAAGTCTTTCACTTCAACCCAGTTAAAATAAATAATAATTTATGTGAAAACCCATAGTTTTATGAAACAAATATTAAGATCCAAATTAATTAAAATTTAGTTTTCTATCAAATAGGAACCAAGTCAGTATCTTACAATGATTGGTCTCAACAGTAAGGTAAAGGAGCTTTTGTTTTTATAAGACATTGCTTTTTTTTCGCGATTTTTACCTCAATTAAGCACGTGTTAATATTATCGGATTAAGCTGAAACTTTATCAACCTGGCTTTCTTGCACATATTAGTGGGGGTGCCCCCATAGAAAATCCAATTTTGATTATTTATGGCCACTTAAACTAGAAAACATATTAACTTACACACACCAAAACTTGCCATTGTCTTTGAAAGAAAATGCAATTTTAGGCAAATTACTCAAACAGATTTTCTTTTGTTCGGCTAAATTGGCTAAATATTTTTAAAGAATTTTCAAAACTTTTACAATCTTTGTTGTTAAACTAGTAAATCTACTTGCATGTGTGTGTGCGTGTTTACATTAACAAATACTCATGTAAACGTTACGGCCAAAATTTAGTAAAGCAAAGCGTTTTTAACCAATTTCGATGTTTTGCCGCAAAGCTTTCACATTAAACTGAATTTTTTTTTGTTGTTAATAAAATTAAATTGGAATTTTTTATTAGAATTTATTTTTAGCTAAAACTTGGCTGATATAGTGGAAAAATAAGAAGAAAGAACAAGAAGTATAGAAGTGCAACTTTTCCAAACAATTTTTTTCATAATAATTCAATTAATTATTTTAAAGTTTGTTCATATAAAACACCAAAACAAATGTACACCTTAAGATAAAGTTTCATTACAACTATAAATTTATTACTTTTTGCATTTGCATTAAATTTTATATTGTTTTTCCAAGGCTAAAGTTAAAGACTTTTAAATAGTAAAGCTTAATTTTCTAAAAACTTACCTTAAGCAAATAGTTGGGGGGAGTAGCTTATTTTTTTGCATCTCCAGGTATGGTGTCATGACAATTAGTTTATTTAGCTCTAGGCAACACAAGCAAGGATATTTAGTTCAGCTGCTCGGATGAATAACAAATGTACTCGTATTTGCTTGCTATTTTTAGCAATCAAGCTTACTACGTATCTACTTTACTATATTTACCTCAATTTACTGTATCATTTTCTAAAATTTTATGGGTATTTTACACCGTATAGGATTGCAGAAACCATATATGTTCACATTTATATGTAGTTTTTCCCCAGTTTTTTAAAAAGAAAATATTTTTTATTATATTTTAAAATTTTTTTAATATGCTTTCTGGTTCATACTTTACGATTAAAATTTTATTAATAAATCAAACTGAACAACTTATTTTCTCCACACTAGCGGAGTGGAATGTATTTTCGAAACCCGCTATGGTTTCTCGGCAGCACTCTTTGTTCGGTACTTAAGTGTTGGTAGTAAATAACTACTTTGAATTGAATATTAAATTTATGATTTTTTTTTCTGTTATAAATTTTTATATTTAACATTAATTTGAATAAGCATAAATTATTAACCAGCCATTTTCGTTTTATTTATGGTTCTGTTTTCAAAACTTATTTAAAAATCATGTCTTTCTAAAATCTTAAATTAAAAGTAAAATAGGAGTTAAATTTTTATATCATTAAACTGTTAAAATTAATAAGGTAATCAAAATAGATAACGAAATAGAGAAATATTATCTCCTTTAAAAAATCGATTAATTTACGTCTTAAATGGTAAAAAAAAACAATTGTTTAATATTTTTAATTTTATTAGGCAGGAGAAAACTAAGTAATTTGCTCTCGCGTTTTTGAGTTTTGGTGAATATATCACACTAATCATATTTTCCATTACGATTTTCTTTAAGAAAAATATGTACCGATGTACAGCTCTAGTTTGATCAAGAACAGTTTACTTGATTGCTTAAAAGATTAAAATAACTAATAAAGTATTTTAAAATATTTTAAAATATTTTTTTGGCCTTGACCTAAAAAAATTATACCCGCCACATTTTCTAATAAGTGGTTTTAGGAAAAAAAAATTTTGTAGAAATCCTCAATTGAAGGGCTTTCACTGTTTTAAAAAAAATGTATAATGAACTAATAGCAACGATGCCTAGAGAGACTCCTAGAAAAAACATTATTAAGTTCAAACGCAAACAAGATGAATATCTGAACAATAATTTTAAACAAATCTAAAACAAATAAACATTGTGTTCAGCTTATATGATTCAAGCTTCCATGATGGGTTAATGCCACACAGTGAAAAAGCATCCGTGAATTCCCATAAAGCATTTTTTTTTGGTTGGTTACCAATGATGTAAAGTCATTCCGGTTGCATTTTTCTAATAATTAGTATGAGTAGAGCTCATGGTATATCGTCCCAAAGTGTGGTAATTTCATACATCGAGGGGCCATAAATAAAAAGAATTATCAGAAAGTGATGAAACAGGGCACATATGTTTTTGATAATAAAATAAAAATTACCCTTACGGAGAAAAAAAATGTTGGCTTAATGAAATGTAGTACAGACATAAGTTATAGCATGTTTTGTTATATGGCAAAAAATTTCTTTGAATCAAAGCAAAGCCACGCCCGCCTCAAGAATGTCCTTTTTCACTATCGTAAAAAAAATAAATAAATGTTCGCTAATAATTATGCACTCAAAGCACTTATATTAAGTTAAACGTTTATTCACACATTTCATACTTTTTGGTCAATTGTTCAAGATATTCTTAAATAAATAAAAAAACAAAAAAGAGATTTTTTTTTCTATTTATTTATTGAATAACGAGGACCTTAAACCGAACCAACAATACATAACTTAGATGTTCTTAAACCTTTTGTGAATCTAAAAATTACCTTCAGTAGTGTCTTAGTTTCAAATTTTTGTTTCTTTATACTGTCATGACTGCTGCCTTCAAATTTCATTTTCATTCCAGGATTATATGGGCTTTGGTTTCAAATGCGTAGTTGCTTATTACGCTTACAGTTGCTTTTTAGTCTTAAGTATCTCTGCTGAAAATTAATTAAATAAAATGAGGGTAACTAATCATTGTTAATTGATTTTATATACTTTTTTATCAAGATATACTGTCTGGCAGAAAGTTCCATATCAATTAGTAGGGCTAAAGCTCTTTTTCAGCCGATATTTTATTTTTTTATTTAGATGTTGCCTCAATGAATCAGCTCTCGTCAGCTATTTAACTCAGTTTCAAATTTAATTTTTCAACTCCTGTAGTCCAATTTTTGCTAATCTTTAAAACAACGAACTGAATTCTTTTTTCGTTAGTATACTTTAAAATTTATTTTCCACAAATTGTTCAATGTAACACATTAGTTTCAAAAAACGGAATCGCATATGATTTTTATTTGTAAAAAATATATTGTAACACACTTAGTTACCTGGATTAAAATTCTATTACAAACATATTGGCCATTTTTAAATATAGTTAATATTTTACTAAAACCAACATTTGTAATGTTGCATGCAAACCCTAAATTTGAGCAATAATAATTTAAAAGCAACACAAAACTTTAAAAAAATATTTCACATTTATTTTTTTAAACCTCTAAAATAAAATTTTACTTAAAAAAATTTAATTTTCTACACCGACTTTAATCATTATTGGCCAAGCTCATGAGAGTGTATGTCCTTCGTCATAATAGCTTCTTTATAAATTAAAAAATTTTAAACTTTAATTAAAGGTGTGATTAAAATGAGTATATTTAAAGGAAAAAATTAAATTACCCATAATCTATTAATTTGTATCACTTATATTTTTCCATTATGATCTTCTATTTTTTTATCCGTTTTTTAAAAGTATGTTTAACAGATCCAAACAAATGTTAGAGTGTGATTAGGAGTATTTTGAAAACAATTGTTATTAACTTAAACTAGAATGTTAAAATAATTAAGTTAAAGCTTAAACTAATTATGAAATTTTTCTCCACAAACAAGCAATATAAACAACGACTTTACATTGCAACACCCATACGCAACCACTTATATGCACACATACACTCTTACTTATGGTAACATTCCCATTGTTCTGGCGGTTTAAATTAAATATTTTCACATCTATGAATGTAAAAACGGAACTGGTTTAACATTATGATATCCTAGACCAAGTCCACCTAACCCATCTTCGCATTACATCGGAGTAGTTCCAGAATTACTCTCTGTAGTACACCATAGATGATTAGTTTTGCAACTGCAACTCAATTTGCGAATTTTAAGGCACGAATACCCATCGCTTTTCTATAAGTTCTTATTTCCAATGACATGGTCCATCACTGCATTATATAGCAACTTGATACACAGTTGCGTGGCGTCTTTAAAAATTATTTTAACATATTGTTACGTTTATACCTTTTATAAACGTTGGTTTATTTCCTTTAAATAAACCGGGATTCTTTTTATTGCAAAATTAATAATAAACAACGCTTGAAATTTTATTTTGAACAATACAGAACTTTATTTATTTAAAACACTTATTTCCAATCTTCTTTATAACACTTAAAGTTATTCACTTTTATTATTTAGCACTTTTGAATGTTCACTTATTCAACTCAACTGTTAAACTTCAACTGCTCCCGGCATTCGTGTTGCTCAACTATTTATAGTGGTTGGTAATACGGTGTAATGTTCTACAAGATTCGATAACACCCTAGAACTTTCTAGCGAATGGCCGTTACATTTAAATAACTTCTTAGCACAGACAACAACCGCCAATCATGTTACATACCCAGTAAACATTGACATACCCAGTCAACATTTAACTCCGTAACAATATATTACTTACAGTTTTTCTGAATAAGTTAAATATTAAAATTAAATATTTGTAGTAAAGAAGTAGGAAAGAAAAAGTGTCCATTATTCGTGTGATATATAGCTCTTGAAGTTCTATATTAAACAATGTAAAATTTATTGTGGAAACTAGAGGTGGGCACAAGAACAACAAAAATGTCTTCTTAACATTTGTCCGTTATTTAAATACTGCCTTTTACCTTCTATCTCACTTCAAACCGAATATTTACGAAAAAAAAATATTTATGTGCAATCAAACAATAACATGGTAAACTATAGCTAAGGATGAAGCAGAATCAAATTGAAATTAAACACATCGGAAATAGAACATCAAAACTGTTTTGTTAATTGTATTTGATTGTTGTTTGGCAGTGCTGCCAACTTTCAGTTTTAAAATAAGAAAAAAAAACAGAACATCACCAATAATAGCAATAACGTAAGAATTAAGATTTGGAATTGTATTTCAAATTTGTATATTTCAAAAAACTATTATAGCAATATTTTTAGACCCATATGTTTTCCAAAACCTCTAATATTTTCTTTTTACTACAACCTTGCGGGAAAAGTGGGTGAATTGGTCGGCGTACTTGTCATGTTACAGGTACAAAACATGAATTAGACAAAAGTAATTGGTCGTGATCCGTTAAAAACATCAAACAACTTGTTAAAAGGTGTTAAAGAGGTTATGGGAAAAATAGAAATACTGGTCCCTGCACATAAGCATACAAGAATTAACAATTGTTAATGAGAGTATGTGTAAAATACAAATAATATTTCCATATTCAAATTTCAATCAAAACTTGGGTTAAATAGAAAATATTTACTACCAATGCTCAGTACCGAACAAAGAGCCCAGATAAGGAGTTATAGCGGGCTCTGAAAATGCATTCCACTCAGCTAGTGTCGGGAAATTAATTTCTCAAAAAAAAATTCTTCAATAAAAATGTTAATGTTATGTTAATGCTCAAGGAATATGTTTGGGGAGAAAAACTGATTGGGATCTCTAAAACATTTTATTCCTCTAAGCGATACTCTCAGGTACCCCGGTAGATCAGTGGTAAGTTCACGAGTCACCAGTCTCGGGGTTGTGGTTTCGATAACTACCAGAGTCCGTGGTAAGTCTGCTACATCCTACTTATCTTTCTCTACATTTCTTCTGTTCTCCTACCATCACCCTTTTTTCTCTCCATGTAATACAGAGGGCTCGAATGAAGTGGACTAAAATGAGCTATATCCTTCCCTTTAACGGCTGAATTTTCTACCTACCCTACCTACCTAAGGGCGACTTCGAAGTTAAAGGGGTTTTTATCCTAATTTTTTTCAAATTTTATATGTCAACCCTTTTATCTGGAGGCAGGGGGTAATTATGTCCCACATAAATGTTTAAAGGAAAGAATTAATTGGGGCTAGTCTTACATTTGACGTTTGTATGAGCACCCTGGAAGCGATTTAAAAAAAAATTTTGACAATATTAAACTTTTATAGCAGCCCTGTTGGACAGAGATCGGGTGTAAGTATATTAAACTAAAATATTTGTAAGGAAAAACTAATTGCAGTTAGTCTTACATTGCACCCGCGTAGGGTCAGCCCTGGGGTAATTGTAGAAGTTTCTATGTATATATTTAAGAGCAATAAACAAAAGAAGTCGTGGTTGCTGGCTTATATCTCTGTCGGTTTTTGGGGAATTTTCCTAAATTTCAATAGCGAAATTGTCGCAAGTATACCTGTTGTTTCGATGCCACAAACAGGCCAGAGTAAAAGAGCTTTGGAAACTTGATTTCAACATATTGACGGGCAGATAGACAGACCGACAGGAAATTATAAAGAAAATTGTAAAACGAGAAATAAATTAAGCCATTTTCGCTGATCACGATGGTACATAAAACTCAATTCATTCTTAAGTTCAGTTAGGCGGTTTATGTATGTGACCACAAAATACAAACAAAAAAGGTCAACTTACTTAAATTAACTTTTTTATTCTTTTAGGTTGTTAAAGTTTTTACTGTTTTTTTTATTTAACAAAAAGAGAATAAATATAAATGGACCACTGTTTAATTTATTTTAAAAGTAATATCAAAGTATTAAAAAAGTTTTCCAGTTTAGAACTTTTTTTTGAAATTATGTATGTTCGTACATGTGTACATACAAACATAAATAAAAAAGGATCTATTTGTAAATGTTTAAAGCCACAATTATAACTAATTTTTCATTTGTAGTGTCTATTTTACTTTTAACACCACTCATATTAGTACTTTTGTTTATACCAAACATTACATACTTATTATTAACAAAGACATGCAGTAGGATTATAGGCCAAATCCTAGACGTGTAATAAAAGAATAATATTTTATTTACAGCTCACGTAAACACGTGTAGTAATTTTCAATTCAAGGCACCACCGCTCTCAAATTTTTGCTTAATGAACTTAATGGCTAAAGTTTTTTATATTCTTATCACTTTATTCTTGTTCAAGATACCAAAGAGATTTAAAGTGAAAGCAAAAATTGCTTTCAAGTTATCACAGCTTTTTTTTACTATTATTTCAGTATTTATTTTTTAGCCCATAAAGCAATAAAATGTATCACAGATCCCCATTTGTTTTTTCTCCCAAACGTATTCCTAGAGTATACTGTCCCCGTATCCCCATCCCCTAAGTGGGTTGCCATACAAAATTTACAAAAATGATTTAAAAACGCCCATAACTTATAGAGAGTCAGTCCTAGAGAAAAAAAAATATACGACCGACCCCCATTAGTTTCTACTCGCAAACATATTGCTAAACCAAACTTGCCCCCTATCTTCGCCCCCTAACAGGGTTGTCATACAAAATTTTCAAAAAATGAGGTGAAACCCTTACTACTTTTTTGAAACCGCCCCTAGAAGAATAAAAAATATCACAGATCCCAATTAGTTTTTTTCCCAAACATATTCCAGAAGTATACTTGCCCCCTATCTCCACGCCTCTAGGGGGAAGTCATACAACTTCTCCGGAGTCCCCCCTAGAGGAATAAATGTATCACAGACCCCCATTAATTTTTTTCTTTCCCAAAGTTTTTCCAGAATATATTTGCCCCTATCTTCACGCCCTTAGGGGGTTGCCATACAATATAAAAAAAAAAATTAAATAAAAACTCTTACTACTTCCCTGTAGTCACCCCTAGAGGAATAAAATGTATCACAGACCACCATTAATGTTCCCTCCGAAACATATTTCTAGAACATACTAACCCCCTGTCACCATCACCCAAGGGGGTTGACATACAAAATTTAAAAAAAATTAGAGTAAAAGTCAATTTGAAGAAAATAAGTGTAAAACCCCCTGCCGCTGCCTCAATCACCCTAAGAGGGTTAAAATATGACACCGACCTCTATTTTAAAATTAGAAATATTTTATAAATAAAAAAAAACGAATAAAAATAAAAAAAACGTTTGGGATTTCGAAATTCCAATGTGAAGGGTCTCTAAGATTTGGCCCAGCCGAACATAGCGCTCTTTCTTGTTTAATATAGCCTCTTACTAATGTGATGTAGGGTATAGAATGGTTGGGTTTGATCTCCCATAACTATATTATTTGTTTATTTTCTCTTTGTGTACATTAAAAGCCTCTGTTTGTAAAAGGTTTTCATTTAATTTAATTTATTTTTATGTTTAACCCCTATCCTTAGCACATATACACATACGCCCTCACATAAAATTTTTGCATTTTATAAATAGAAACGAAATTGCATATGTATGCAAAACACATTCAAGCAGATTTTAAATAACTGCACATGTGTATGTAGAAAAATTTTAATTCATAAACTATAACAGGTAAGCCTAGACATCTACATATGTATGTCAACAGTTGCAATGCTTTTTGCAACAAGGAAACCTGCATACATACAAGTACCTGCAACAAAGAAAAATTTGTTTTCCAGCTGCTTTGAATGCTTTTGAGTTCATCTCTGCTAAACGTTTGAAAGAAGTTAAAAAAGAACACACAAAAACACAAAATTGATTTAATTAAACGAAAGAAACAGTTGAAAAAATTTATTGAGAAAAAAAAGCAAATGAAAAAGAAAGCATAGCAAGTGACATCTGGGTTTCATAAAAATGTAAGTGTGTATGTAGGTGGACTTAAACATAAACAAATAAGCATGTGTATGTATGCAATAGCTTTCTTCCATAAGAAAAAAAACTCTCCCAAGGACTTTTTTTACTTTGTCTGTTGCAAATTTAAAAAATGGCAATTTTTTCGTACTTTCATATTCTTATTTTGTTTTGTATTAAAGGTAACAAAATGTCAAACTAATGATTGTATAGATATAGTATAAACATACGTGTGTGCGAGTGTCCAAATGTTTTTGTGTCACACAATTCAATTGTCAAATTTACAAATTCAATTACTGTATAGTTGTTATGTTTTTATTCCCAATAGAGCCACAGTACATTGATGAGTTTATTTTTCCAGTCATTTAGAAATTGTTTATTTTTTTTCTTAATTGCTTCTGACAAGTAAAAATATGTGTCATTGCCATATTAGTGAAAATAAAATTATTTCTTAAGGTTAACAATTATAGTTATAAAAATCATTTTCTGGGAAACTTTTTTAAGTTCAAACAAATTTGGGTTTTAAAATTATTTTTAATAAAATATTTTTTAAATGACGTACACAGGTAAAGCAGAAATCTCAATACACGTATCTACCAAAAATTAGTATTGTTAATTATTCAGCTGACGAGAAGTTTATCTATTGAGCCACCATCTTAAAATTCCTACAATAAACTTATTGAAAACTCGATCGATCGAGTAAAATTTTGATTCGAATCGAACTCTACGAATCGAAACCTACTATCACCTTTCTATTGGAGGAGAGTTGCGTAAATGAACAGTTGCAGGGTTTGCATTGGGGACCATGTTCTATGTCTCAAGAGTTATAAGTTGGGACACGTTAAAAGAATTCGCCGCCTTAGCAAACTTGTGCAAACTTCACTCCCAAAATTATTTTTCTTGTCTTTTTAATGTAAGGAGCTTACATTGAGCCGATCATTAGCAAATAATTATTTTGTTCACAGTCAGAACAAAAGAAACCAATAAACAAAAATCAAACATGAACAAACTAACAAAAACAAAACAAAAGACATTTAAAACAAAAACATAAAAGAGTTTAAATACAAATATCCCACATATAATAAGGTTCATTTGTTTACTTTCCAGTCCAGCAACTAAGCAATTTTACGAAATTTCTCTCACTTAAAATTTTTGAGGTAAAAAGTACGCGAACGAAAAATTTTTACACAAAATTTAACCACTCGAAACAGCTGATAGATTAAAATATATTTCAATTATAATCAAGTAATATTTTTTTTCATATTTTTATTATTGAAGCTTCGCCTTTGGCGAACTAACAATAAGTATTCAAATCTTAAAGCTATTTAATTTTTATTAGACCAGCCAGTGCTAGACTAAAATTCGAGTTCTCATAATAAAATTAATTAATTCTGTAGTTTCATCTAAGTGCTATAGTATCTGTTCTTTTCAAACGAGTGTGTCCACTATGTTGCAAAATGTTTTGAGCGAGCGGATTTGGATGTGTTTTCAGCTTGTTTAAATACGTGTCCACATAATTAAAAATTTCGCATTTAACTAGTGGATGTTGCTGTTTTTAATGTACCAAGGAGCACCAGTTATCATTCTTAGGATTTTATTTTGACGGCATTGAATTTTTGTCAGTGTTGGAGGCGAAAGCAGTGCCCCATAATTGTATACCGTAGCACCAAATTGGTTTAAAATCGATTTGTAGAGTAGAAGCTTACAATCAAGACGAAGCACAGAGTTTCTACCCATTAGCCAGTAGATTTGAGCAGCTTTAAGTTTCATTTGAGTCAGCTTCGAATCTATATGAGGCTTCCATGTGAGGCGGCGATCCAGGTGAATGCCAAAATATTTCGTCTCAATTCGTTGAGGCACCGTATGGTTGTTAATAAGAATTGGGGGGCACGTTTCCTTGTGTAACGTAAAAGTAACGTGGGTGCATTTTTGTTCATTTATTTTTATTCCCCATAACTTTGCCCATTTTTCAGCTTGGGAAACGTGATGTTGAAGTTGTTATGTGGCCTCTTTAGGGTCTTTATGAATACTGAGAAAGGCGGTATCATCAGCAAATGTCGACGTATGAGTAAAATTGTTTGTGGGCATATCTGCTGTGTAAAGCAAGTACAGAATCGGACCTAGTATACTCCCTTGAGGTACACCAGCCCCTATTGGTTGAGAAGAACTTATTTGGTTTCCCTCTTTAATCATAAATTTTCGGCCGGCTATGTGTTTTTCTAATAGATTAAAAATATTAGATGGAAGATTGAGCTTTAATTTGTTTAACAGGCCTTCATGGCATACTTTGTCGAATGCTTGAGAGACATCTATAAGGAGCGCGGAGCAGTATTTCTTTTCCTCAAAGGCTTTTCTTATAACCTGTACCAATCTGTGGGTTTGTTCGAAGGTAGGTACTATGTTGATTTCTAAATGCAAATTGGTGATCTGGAATGCGGTTGTTTTTATTCAGGATCGGAGTCAGCATGCATTACATTTTTAAGCAAAAACAACCTGACTTTTGTGAGTGGAGTTAACTTGGCTTTGGAGTTAAAGTCTACTACGATCACCACCAAAAACAATGGGATTGCTCCCTATGCCAAAATATTTTTTTCAGAAATGCTACCATTACTTTGACCACACGAATATATGGATACCCAGCCAGACATATATGCTTAAATTGGCTAAGGAAGTAATTCTGAGTCTGTCGGTATAATTTGAGTCTCAGACTATTCTTTTTGTGGAGCAATACATGCTGCTAGAGAAAGACTTAACGTTAATAAAAAAAACACGAAAATTTAGTTTTGGGTATAAATTGACTGCACCGATTACGCAAGTATTTAGCATTTTTTCAACTTAAAAAAATGTAAATATTAAAAAAAAAAAGCTGCAGCAAAATTGATTTGAATATTCTTAAATGTGTTCGAAACTCAACATCCGTATAGGTCGGAACTGTGTCTTGGAAGTAGCTTTTAACAGAATTGCGTAATACTCTTTCCTTTCTCAAACACAAGAAATGTTGGCTTTTTTAACATTTTAAACAAAATTATATCTTCTTCATCTTTGCTTTCAGATGACGACTTTCTAAGTTACGACACTGCATTTTGCAAAACATAGCTATGTCTGATTGCATTTACTCTTTCCCCTAAACTTGAGGTACTAGTTATATCTCTTAGCTGTTCCATTGTTTTGCCTGTAAACATTAAATTACTTTTTATACCTTTTTAATTTTTTTCTCGTTATTCAATTTGTTAGCTGTTTGTTTTTTCACTTTTTTTTGTTTACAGCAGAAAACATATGTTTTTTTTACTAGTAAAATTTTGTCTAGTAAAAACTTTTTAATACTCAGAAAGGCAACTGTCACTTTGCGTTCTGCATTTGTGTTGTCATTTACTGGATTTTGTGTAAACGAACGTAATTCAGGAAAAAAATATAAAAAAAATTTTAAAAACTTTGAGTAAACAAACGAACTTGTTATAATGTTTTTAAAGAGTTTGTAAATTAGCAGCTTAGATGGCAAATAAATAGTTAATTGAACCAATTAAGGTTTTCTTTAAAGCACTGCTATTTAAATAAGCGTGTTAATTGAAAAGCAATTTTAAACTTTTTATAGTGTATTTGTTTTTATATCAAACAAATTTATAGATGGGAAATTGATTGCCAACTTTTTCAAAATCCCAATTTGTGTTTGTAGAAATTTTATGGAATATTTTAGACAAAACGAAAAGAAAAGGAAAAAGTTTCCTAAAACCAATAATCAAATAAGATTAAATAAATTAACACAAAATTCAAAAAAGATCAAAAAACTTTACTTTTTATGGACATATGTATGTATAATCTTAAACAGAATTTAAATAAAATTTTCTAAAACTAACCGAAATACAAGTCTTTTCCCACACAATATTAAAATGTTAAAACTGCTAATTTTTATCTATAAAATGTATACTTTTTGGAACAATTTAATTCCCATACCCTTATTAAAAAGTTTCTTAAAACACAATTTAAAGAAATTTTTTAGAGATTAAAAAACGGAAGATGAGACTTCAAAGGAATTTTCAAGGTTTCGCTTAACCAACGGAAATTAATTTTTCTCATTTTATTAATTTTTTAAGGATTATTAAACGAAACCTCAATTTAAACATAATTTTTAAAAGAACAATTTCCTCCATAGTTTAATTAAAAATGTAAACAGTTTTTAAAGTCTTTTAGCTGTCACATAATAAAAGATTTTAATTACTTATATATACAAGAGCTATTGTCTTTTGCAAACTTTATACTTATTAATGAATATTAGAAAATAGAAAAAATCCAAAATTGCGAAAAGATTTACAAAAATCAAATGAATTGAAATGAATGTTTTGTTATCCAACTTCTTGTCAATACGGTCCAGTGATCCATAAACCCAGATAGCTTTTAACTTAACTGCACAACTATTAAAGTCTCTTTAATCCTTCGAACATTAAACAGAAGTTGGTCTCTAAAATTTTTCTTCCCCTTTTTTTTTGTTGTTTATGCTTTAGTTGTGTTGCTTTGGTTTTTGGCACACAAAATAGTCATTAATGCCAACTGCTGTTCTCTTTCTTTTTCTACAATTTTTTGTTGCATTTCAATTACTTGAGTTTAATTAACAATTTCCGTAATTTGAGCTTTAAATGTTTCAAATTTATTAAAAGTTTAAAAGTCGCACTATTTATGCATATCAGAATGAATTTGTGTTTGAAATATTTTTGAACAGGCACACTTACATTTGGACAAATGTATGGTTGAATACACAAACATTAATATAGATTTCATAATCTTGTTAAATTTAAGAAAAAAATATTCTTTTAAATTGAAACTTTGCTAGATGCTAGATGCCTGGCATCACTACTAATACATATATATTTATCAAGCACATACATATGTACATAAGTATATCGCACTTAAATGCACATTTATGTTCCTAGATTATATGCATGTAGTTGCCCCAATGTAAAAAAGCGTTAATGGGGTTTTCCAAAAAAAAAAAAACTATTCTCTTATTCTTTTGAATTAATTTTTTTTTTTTTTTTTTCAAAAATAATATCTATTGCCTCTTTTTATTAAAAATTTCATTTAAACTTTTTAAATGGAAAATTGTATGAAATTTTATGAAATGGTTTGCTTCCTCTGTAAAGTGACAAAAAATTTGAGTTACGCCTTTTTATACTAAGCTATCGATATGTATGTACTACTTTGCAAATACTTATAAGAATTTATGTACAAATGTACATTGTATAGAAATACACTCACACGTACATACATTGTGCATAAAACACATGAATGTAAGGCGTTTGTGGTAAACACAACGAAAGCGGCAACGTTGGAAACAATATATTGATATAATAACCCACATTTTTAAAACTAATAAAATTTCTGCCTGCCTACAAAAAATCTTTAAATACAAAACGCCAATTTTCGGAATTTTTTTAGTAATATGACGAATATGACTCTGAATATATTTAAGGTAAAATTTGAAGTAAAGGTATTCCAGCACCCCGGTTAGCATCGGTTCAAAGCTGAATATTTAACTCTTTTATATGATGCTAACAAGTTTAATAAAAAAAAAACTTGCATTTTAAAAGGTGCACATAGATGGCATAGTATGAAAAAGACGTAACTCGATTTGTTCCAAAGTAGCGACTTTTGCTTATTTTGGCAAAGAAATTTGAACAACAATTTTTTTTCTTTAAATTAAAAATCGAATTTGTGATTTCCTCTTATTAAAAATTGCATTAAGATTTTTTGTATGCAAGATTTTATGAAGTGCTTTTCTTTCCCTGAGATATTCAAAAGCAATTGATAAAGGAACATTATATGATTAGTGGCGCAGTCTGCCAATAACTTACACTTACAATTATACATATCTTAAGAATCAAATTTGAGTTCGTAGCTGCCGCACTCGCAAAAGTGCAAATCCAAATAACTTTTTAATGACTTTTTTATTTAGCGTTTAAATAAAAACATACAAAAAGTGTTTAGTCTCAAACATTAATATTTAGTTACAATTTAATTTTGACAAGAAATCTTTAAATCATTGCCCATATTCTTCTTTGCGCCTTAAGGCATACTTTACTTTTTTAGATTGCTTTGATATTAAGGGGTATTGAATGTTTAGGTTAAGTATTAATTTTTTTTAAAAAAATAAACAAACACAGCAAAAAAAATTTGCAGCCTTAAGAAATTACCTAAGCAGCGTTGTTCCTATCGTCTTTTTTTAATTATTGCAACCTAACTCTGTTCCGAAATTTTTATTTTCAAAAAATCTTCAGACTTCAATGTTTGGAACTCTCAGAATATCAAGAGTACTGTTGCAATAAATACAGTCTAAAGATTTTTTAAGTACATGCAGGTTGGCTGGTTAACATGGTAATTTCTGTTACTCCCGAATTGAAAAGTGAAGTCTACAATGATCCTGTTTTAACATGACCTAAAAATCAGACATATCGTCTCGTTGCCTAGACTAAAACCCGAAGTGCTAGATCCAACCTATGGCTGAGAGGTATTTTAACAGGAATAACTTAACCTATACTCTAATCCCTCAGCAAGATCATCTAGTATATAACTAGCCAGAAATCTATATCTCCTACAGCTAAGGCAGCATTTTCGCCGAGAATTTAAAAACAAACAGCTTTTCTTAGACCTAAACTGTGCCACTTGATATCATAAAACTCTCCAAGTGAAGTTTTCAGCAGATTTTCGTTTAAGTTTGCAATAAAAATATATGGAGAAAATCCTAGTTTTGCAGCTTGTCTGTCCGTTAATTACCACAATAGTTCCCATTGGCAGAAGCTCAGGCTAATGAAATAATTGAAAGAATGGGCGGAAAATACCCACAGGGTGTAATGTAACAACGAGACAGTTTGGATAAAGACAAGAGCCCTCTGCGGATACCCAAATGGGGTCAAGATTAGGGGCATTTTGAAATTTGGGAAACCTTAACTAAGCAATGTGATGAGTGTGCTGATGCGTCATTCAGACTTATGAGCACGCAAGCATCGGATGGGCATGCAGGGAGACATTGAAACCATAAAGTATTACCTCTGTCAATGCCTGGTTTTTGCACAGGCCAGAGCCCGAAATTTTATATCTGATACTGGGGCAGATGTGGCTCATTTAGGAGGTGTTGAATGGGAGAAGTTGAGGTAGTTCGTTTGCATTACCGAATTTCTGCAAACCTCTCCCCCGAAATTTCTGTTCTTTGTTGGAAATGCACAATAAGCCGATCACTGGCTTAGGCGTATGTCCTGCGGGAGCCTTTCTCCTTTTCACCAAACGTAACCAAACTTAAGCAGCATTTACATCCAGTTAATTTGAGAATATTCGGTATTCTCGGACAAGCTATTTGAACCAAATATTCTACCAATCCTTGACAGTCTAGCTTATTGTACTTTCCACTTCTTATGTATATTTAGAAGCATATTGCATAGTTCCTTTGCTTTTTTGGAGTCAATTACCTCCTCTATTTATCTGCATCCTGTATAAGTGGGCCTTTTTCTTCTCCGACTCTCTTGTGGACTTCACGATACTGGCATTTTATCCATATCATCATTTTGTCTCTTCAGACTATAACCAATAAATTTTCCTTTTCTTTTTGCTATACAAACACGAATGAGAGCATCGTGCATCCTTGTTTTAAATTTTCATGTTTGACATCACGTTCGTCCTTAAAATTCCCATTATCGCCATTACCATGTTCTTAATTCTTTGAGGTACCCCATGACTTACATTCGTAGAAAAGTATAGATCGTATATTTGAGGAAAACAATGAAGTTTGATTTTAAGGTGGATTTATGGGGATCCCACACTTTTTAAAACGGCTTTATTGCCTGATTTAACTTTATAATACGTTTTTCAATGTCCTCATGCAATTCACTTTTTACAGACACGATTTCGCCCAGGTACGTGAAGGGTTAAGCCACCTCGAGTACTATATTAAACAGCAGCAGGGACAGAATTCAGCCTTGACGTAGTCCTGTATTCCCACTGAAGTTCCCACCCAGTAGCCGTTGGATTAGCCTTTGCAAGTTGAATCTCGATATAAGCCATTAAAAAGATCGATTATTCTACCGTTTTTCTGGGTGTGACATGTTTAAGCGCTGAAGTCTCCATCTAAGAGCAAAATATCTCTAGTTAGGGATGGGGTATTTTCCATTGTTCTCGGGAGTAAGCTGTAGAACTACTCATTCATAATTAAATCTTAATTGATTCTAAGGTCCTGTTTTTGCGACAGTTTTTCTCCAAGATCAGCGCGTAAAAATTTCTGGGTCTAGAAGTTCTAAAGCGGTATCTTTGTGGGCTCGTCTCCCTGATATATTGAAGGATATAAAGAAAATTTTATATAAAAGAAACATTTTTATTGTGCAGTATTCGATATAGTTATGAATAAGACTCACAGTCCCAGTTAATCTTGCAGAAACTCTAATAAAAAAACAAATGTTTATTTATCTTTATCGTTTTCCCTGAAAAGTATTTTAAAAAACAATCTTTCTCCATGTGTTAACTTAAATGGGTTCACATTATCTAAATGCATTTTTTATGTATCCTTTGTCTGAGGAATATTATAATAAAAATAAATACCAGTTTATTTCCCTTTATAAAATATTTGTGTCATTTCAAAGATAACAATTTTTTTAATGGCTTTAAAATTTCTGTAAGATGTCTTTTACATTTTTACATACAAATATATAAATCTTTTAAATAAGGTTACAAAAATGCTACTAAAACTTATATGAGAAAGTGCAAATCAATTTTGATATATTTTTTATAAATTGGAGTCGTAAAGTCTCGCATTGGTTGTCGCATTGTGTAAAAATAGAAACAACAATAAATTGCTTAAATGGCGTAAGTTATTATTTTTTTTTATTAAATTATTGCCATAATATATAAATCTAATTGACCACAAGCTGTTCTATAATATTTTAAGGTTTTATTATAAAATCATTTTTGATTTTCTAAAGGTTTTAAAAAATAAATTTTATATGAAAATATGTTTGTTTCAAACATTAGAAAGTTTTAGTTCATAAGCGGATAGGGTCCTTGTATTTAAAAATAAACAAAATTTAAGAAAACAGCACTGGAACTTATTCAAAAGCCCGTTTAAAATCCCACTGGTTTGCGCTAATCGTCTCCATTCTGTCTTAGATTCTTTATTGTGGTAAAATCTTAAGTACAAGCAAGAGTGGCAGCAGGCTACAGAAACACAAAAAAGCAATATTAAAAGTCATTAAACGAGAACAAGGATATGCAGAATTAACAAAAAAGAAAAACAACAAGAAAAGTCCTTAATGTTCCGCGTAACAAAATTCATTGTTGGTTTCTTAAGCAAAAAGCTTTAATATGTTTAATTCAACCAAAAAAAAAAGAAACATTAATCAATACTTTTAAAAGCTTTTATTTCATACCCTTAAAAAGCTTTTACACGCACATTGAGATTATAAACTTTCCACAATAGACCCTTTAGTTGAGAGAAAAAGAGAGCAAAAAACAAAATGTTTGTCAATACTCAAATACAAAAGGGACAAACAAATTTATGCAGTTGGAGAGTAAATAAGCTTTTAAGCTTTTTTTACATGCATTGGAATGCACTTTTGAAGGTCTGCCGAGCATAAAAGCTACATATGTGAGGGCAGTTGTATAAGCAACGTTAAAGGTTTTGAAACACGAAACGAAACAACGCGCGAGTGTGTGTGTGTCTTTCAACCAAAAAAAATCTTTATAAAATAAAATACAAAATTAAAAAAGAAAAAAATTTGTTTTTCAAAATACATATAGCTTTAATATTGTTCACTTAAAATAAGCCAAAAAAATGTATAAATAAAATATATAAAATGTTAAATACAAAGTTTTTTCTTTTCAACCAAATAATTGAAAAATAAAATACGACGGCGCGTTTAAATAAATATAAATTAAAGTGTTAAAAAATTAAGTCTGTAAGAGGCAAAAAAGTAATTGTTAAAATATAAATAAGATCCTTTAAAAGGATATACACATAATTTGTAAATCTCCTTGGTGCCTTTACACTACATACAAAAGCAAAAAAAGCAATTTAGTTAAGTGGCCAAAAATTTCATTTTGTTAAAAAAAAGAAAATTCTTTTAAATATTAAAAAAATTTAAAATAATAAATTAAAAATCTTTGCAAAAAGGCAAATAGAAATTTAACCAAAAATATTTCAAGCAAATACATATGTATAAGAAAAAAATCAATATTTTCAAAATAACAAAAACAAACACAAATCATCAACTAACCAGCCAGCCAAAAGGCAAAAGTTAAGCACACTACACTTGAAAACAAAATAACAACGAAATCAGGACAAAAGTCCATGTTAAATATAGAAAAAGGAAGGAAAAAAAAAAGAAAAATCATATACAACGAAAATAATAAGATTACAGCACAAATAAGATTTGTTTTTTTTACTGAAAAGAAACTTCAAAGTTAAAATTCGGTGTTGGTACAAAAAAAGCAATAAAAGTAGAAAAAAATCAACTGGACAGACTGAAATAAGCCTGCTAAACTTAGGGCAGACAGACAGACAGACAACAAAACAAATAAAATTTCTAAACTCTACTCTAATATGGAAGTTAAACTATAGGGAAATCTGAAACGTCAGACCAAAACACACATCACACTGTAAAATTATGGCCAAAAGTCATAAAAAGACAACAAAAAACCAATAATAAAAGGAAAATAATAATAACAAAAGATAATAACCAGGAAACATCATATTAGGAAAAAACAAAAGCAAAGCATTCGTATGTATGTTTTTCAAGCTATTGAATTACAGTACAATAAGGGAGGCTTTGAACAGAACCAACAGAGGGGAGTAAAAATATTGGAACGTATGAATAAATGTAACATACCCTCTGCTCTAATACTAACCAACCATTGAGGGTGAGAACGTAAGAGGAAAAATAAAAACTAGAAGAAGAAGTAGTGGTTGCAAGGGAATTTTGGAAATTGTAATTTAAATTCAAATACAAAAAGGAAAAACAAAAAAAGGAGCAAAGAAAACCGAATATAACAAAAATAAACAAAAAAAAATACTCATACGTAACGTATTAAGGATATACAAACATATTCAAAAAATAATCTCTCTCTCTCTCTCTCTCTCTATTTCTCTTTCGTTTGCACATACGCATACTACATATACATATATACGCATACAACAGAAAAGCTTAATCAGTAGTGACCTTTAAAAAGTAACTGGTCACTACGAAAGCATTTAGAAGAACAGCAACAACAACAATAATAAAACAGTTGCAACAACTAAATAAGAAAATTGCTAAAACATTTTGTAGCATTAAAAAAGCGTAGCATTATACTTTGGATTAATTTTCCAGCTTTAATAGACCTATTCTTTGTAGCAAAACAAGTTAACCAAAACTTATGGACAATGCCTACGTCTACTATAAGGTAGTATAAAATCTCACAACAAAAGAGGCATTTTTCTTTTTTCAAGCGCTTTATTCATAAAGTATTTTTTTTTATTATCTGCCATAAATATATTAAAATCGAATAACATATTCATCTCTGTATCGATTAAATCAATTGTCATCGTCATTGTCATCGTCATGGTCACACTAATTAACAATAAAAATCATCATCATCATAACGTCATTTTGTTTCATTTGGCCATTGAAATCAACTCATTTATCATGAAAATTCAACGAATATCATAACAAAAATTAATATCCAGAAAAATTTAAATCTTAAAAAAAAAATAAAATGCAAGAAAGTTTAAATCTAAAATTTTGACCAGTACAAGACGTAAAACATTAAAAACCTCTAACTACGAGTATCATAACTTAAAGCACACACAAGAATTCTTTGAATCTCATTGCCTTTTTTTTTTGAATTTTAAAATTAAGATTTAAAGTATAATTACTTCTTATGATCTTTAAAATTTATAAAACGACTAAAAAAATTTGGTATTACTTTATTGAAAATTTTATTTGTAATACATTTAAGTTATTAATTTGAACTTTTGATAATTTCTTATGATAATTTCTATTTATTCGACTTTAAGTTCATTATTAAACATGTGATAGCTAAGAATAAAAATTTTTATGGAAAATTAAGTTATTCCGATACTAGCCGAGTGTTATGTATTTTCGAAATCAGCTACGATTTATCATCAGCCCTCTTTTAATTCGGTTCTACTGGAATTATATTCATATTCTATATTGTTTAGACCGATCTAAGTCCACATACAACTCCATGTTCTCTTATTATCATTCTATTTGTACTTATCACTAGTTACTTCTGCTATTTATTTTTTCATTTTTGTTTAGGCCATTCATCGAATGACACTAAATTTATTTAATTCTTATTCATATTTTATTTTTCATGGTGTTTTTCGATTAAGGAGATTGTTTTTCATAATTTTTTAGTTATATTTACACATTGAGCCATGTTGGTTTGTAGCTGATTTCGAAAATTTCACTCGCCTGGCATAGGAGTTACTTAATTTTTAATAAAAATTTTCATTCTTAGCTATCACATGTTTAGTAATGAACTTAAAGTCGAATAAATAGAAATTATCATAAGAAAATCTGTTTTTTATAACTTAAAGATCTAATAGCCGAGTTTGTCAATACAAAAATACACTTGTTCAAATAATTTTTTAACAGCTAATAGGTATATGAAGATTTATTTTTTATGTGTTCATTTAAAGAAAATTGTGGAAAATTTTATGTTTACAGCCAAAAGACACTACTACTGTTCAAAGAGTACTGATGATGAAATTGCGTAGCTGCTTTCGAAAATGCATTCTACTCGGCTAGTATCGATAGAAAGAACCTGCTTTTTTTTCCAAATAAAAGTTTTTTTCAATATTAACGGAAAAATATTAATTTCTTCCAATGAAATCAAAATTTATAACGAACTTAAGCCAAAATAATAAGCAAAAATTTAAAAAAACTTTAAAATAATCTCTATAATTTCTTGGCATCTGTTGCAATTTTTCATTATGTGAGATGCACACGACCTACTTCGTGGTAAGGCCGGCCAAAAATTAAAAAATCAGTTGTTATAAGTTTAAACATACTGTTATAACCAAAAAAAAAAGTTTTTAAATATGTTGACTTTAAAAAAAGTACAAGCTTATAAAAATAAAAGTTTAGATGTGAAAGGTAAAAATTCTTTAAAGTTAATTGAATAAATGTATATATAAATCGTAGTTTATTTGCCAACGTTTATCACTGTTTCCTTTTTTAGCCAGTTGTTATATGAAATTTTTGCACTCTGTGAAACC
Source organism: Melanophora roralis (assembly GCA_963583895.1). NCBI lineage: Eukaryota > Metazoa > Arthropoda > Insecta > Diptera > Rhinophoridae > Melanophora > Melanophora roralis. The sequence goes on from OY757191.1 coordinate 52,587,229, forward strand.
TTTAAATGCTATTTGTACATCTGAGTACTTTAAGGTTGGCTAACATTGTCAAAATGTATATAGAGGAAGACGCAACATGCAAAAGGCTTTTGAATATTTTAAAATATTTTTTAATTTAATTTCCATATTACCAAGATATGACAAAATCATTTCATTTATTTTTAAAAATATCAAATATTTTTCATATAAAATATAATAAATGTTGCTCGTTTAATTTTCTATTATAATTAAAACGAAAAAGTGAAAATTTTCCTCAAGTTAAAAATTTTAATCATTCTTTTCCAAAAACTAAAATTCAAAATTTTTTTAAATATGTATTTGCTTTAATAAATCTTTTAAAATATCTCGGAAACTATAGCACTATCAAAAAATAATAAAACTATTACCTAAAGATTATATTACTCTCTGTCACGTTGTGCTGCTTTGAAATTAATCAAAGAACTTGTCTTGGGAAAGTTTTTTTTGTGATGCAGCATTCTTTTGCTCTTTATAAAGAAAAATTTTGAGAACACTGTTAATTATCATATCAATTAAAACAAGTAAAAGAGCTTTATTCAGCTGTGTCAAATTTTATATACCCTGCACATTGGCGTTTTTGCTTACCCAGTCACCTGATCTAGGCAAGTTGTTTTAGAACTGTAAATTTTATAATTATTTGTGCTGGGCTTAAAGTATATATCTATCATAGTTTTTGAATCAGAAAACTAACAAAATTTGATTAGTTGTATCGAGTTCCCTTTATTTAAGTTGTATCGACTTCCCTAGCTTTAAGGATCCAGAATATATAAACTTTATGGGGTCGCAAATGGATTAAAAAAAATATTACAAACGAAATGACAAACTGATATACTTATACAGGGTGTCTGCCGGCAAGGTATACATACTACTTTCTTTTTCCGCCATTTCGGTAAACATTAGTCTTAACAGTTCATATTTAGCAGCCGTGAAGCATGGACTTGGCGAATTTATTATGAAAAAATGTTGGGTAAATCAACGTGTTTTAATCGTTAAAACTTGACAACCCATGACAACCCCGATTTTCATAAAAAGTCATAATGAGTGACGAGGCACATTTTCGTTGGAATGGATATGTGATCAAACAGAATAGTCGGTTCTGGGCAATGAAAAACCTTCAAATTATTCATTAGTCACCTTTTGTGGGAATATCTGAAAAGTAAGGTTTGTGCAAACAAACCAGAAGCGCTGAAGTAACTAAAATGTAATATTCGTGATTAAAATAATAAAAAACTGTGTGAAATGTGTGAAAATGTTATCGAAAAATGTGCTCAAAAGTGTTTGCATTTTAGGCTAACAGAGGCTGACATTTATCTAAAATTGTACTTTGTACTTAATTTCCGACATTAAATAAAACATTAATAAATTATAAAATAAGTAGTATACTTTGCCGGCGGACGCCCAAACACAACACACACACACTATGGCTCTTAAAAACAGAAAACAAGTTAATCGAGAACGAAATACACGTATAATACGATATATGTCTTTACATCTATTGTCTTTGCAAGAGTGTTAACAGGGATATTAAGCTATAACTATCACACTCTTTTTATTTAAACAGTCTTTACTTTCTTTTGCGTTTGAATTATCAAACGTGTGCCGAAATCTACAAAAAAGGGGTCATACATATGTACCTACGTCCAAACATACATACAAAACCTGAGTGCGTATTTACAAACATTCATATGTACGCCTGACAGCGTTGACAGTTGGTTACATTTGTTACATTTTTTGTATGGATTTTGTTCCAAAAAACTGGGAAAGCTGGGGAAATCGCAGTGTTTTGCCTACATATATCTAGGTCCGTCGTAAACTGATCTTAATTATTTTAAATTTCAGTCATTTCAGGGATATTTCCGATAGTTTGACATCAATACCTGGTCCGTAGTACTTAAACTGACTGCAGAAACTTGATTTCAACAAACACACAGACTGACAGGCGAAATAGACTTTCGTGGTCGCAAATGAATAATAAAGATAAAACAAACGGAATGACTAACCGATATATTCTCTTATCACTATGTGAAGGGTATAATTATTGTGATCGTCTTCCAGTGGCTATTATGAACAGAAATCTTACTATTTCAGTGTCCACTTTTGACCCAGCCTTTAAAGCATATGTAGTATACTTAGGAAGCATACTTTTTTTTGGTAACAAATTAAATACGTTTGAATTCTAATGAAAAATGTTTCAAAAATTGGCGCGCTCGTTATAGTGTAATTGCCCCATATATATCTCTGTTGTTACCCGTTACAAAAATTATTAACTCTATCTAAGCTCCATCTCCTTTTTACAATGGCAAAATATGCTCAAAACTCTTTTAAATTAAAGGGTGTTATATCAAATAATGTTTTTTTTTAATAAGAAAATTTACACATATATAAATATGCATTGAAAAATGAAAATTGTTTTTTATTTATCTTCCTTATCTACCTTTACTTAACTACCTTTAGTTAAAACGTTATCTATAGCCAAGCTATAGTCATGACTCCCATTAAATGCATAATAGAACATCCCTATTTAAATCAACAGGAATAAAGGTCATAAGATTAAATTATGGGTAGCGTTACTACCAATCTTTAGGCAGAAATTACCTGCCAAACAGTTTGAAAATCAGCCCGTTATTAACCGTCTTTATTCAAAGTAGAAAAAATATTATTCCTTATAAATACCTGGTAAAAGTATGTTTTGGAACTTAATTAATTTCGTTGAAAATTTTTTAAAAAAGCAAAAAATTGCATAATATTTGCCAACTATTCATAATCCATGGTTTACCATTAATCTAATAAAAAGCCCCTACCGGAAGGCTAGTAGGTTCGGTTATAAAATTGTCGGGTGTAATTAAATATAATCTTCTGATCTGCCTCTATTTATGTGAAAGAAGTGATAGCCTACGCAGATATTCTTAAATCAAAAAAACCTGATATTTTAGCTCTGTTAGTTTTAATCTGCTCGAATTAAAGGAAATTTATTGCACATTATTTCTTTAAATAGAAAAATTATTACTTACGCAATGACTTAATTTACATAAAATTCATATGAAAATATATTACGGGGTATAAGTCTGTGTAAAATGTTTATCTTGAACATGACTTTCAAAAAAACGTACGGGATAATAAAAAAACATTTGAAAAAACTTAACTGAAGAAGTAAAAATAAAATTAACATTCCCAAACATGTAACACATGCAACCCTTATATGCAAAACATATTAAAGGCTCCCTTAACAACACAAACATATTAAGAATAAAAAACAAAAAACCAACACCTTCAATTATTTTTTTTATCCCTTAAAATAAATGTTTAAAAATATGCCAAAAATTTGAAATATACACACGAAGTATACAAAAACGTATCGCATGTTTAACACGCTCAATACTTACCAAAAGTTTAAAAGAAATTCTTATTTTTTGCCTCTAATTTTCATGCATATTATTACAAAAAAACACCAGAGGCTCTCATTGACTCCCTCAAAACAATAAACCCACTTATACACGTTTGCTTTAAGGAGAAAACGCACAAGTTTAACAAGAAACTCTAGCAATATTACACTAACTCATACACACCCACACCTTTACATAAATTTCTTTTTATTTTGTCGGTTTAGGTATACCAAAGACTTTTATGAAAGGTTTATTACTTATGGACTTGGAAAAAATGCTTTAATTATCTTGTTGTCTTCTGTTAAAAAAAGGAGATTTATTACAAAGAAATTAAAATAATTTGTTTTTTTTGCACAACAAATAAAATTTACAGAAAAATTGATTAAATTAAAGAGAATGGATGGTTATATGATATATTTAAGCCTTACAGATTCGAGCCTTTTCAGCATATTTTTCATAACATTGTCACACAATTTAGGTGAAGGCAAACTAACATGACTTTTATTTGAAATAACTTGTTGTGGAAAGAGGTCTCGTAGTAATTCCATTGTAATCCTGGCTGTATGCGATGTGACACCGTCTTATTGATACCACATGTTAACCAAGCCCAAAGCACGCAGCTGTGGCAATAAAAAGTTTTAAATTATATCACGATATCGCTCCCCATTTACAGTTGCAGTTACGCCGTTTAAGGAAGGCCCAATGATTCCTCCTGACCAAATTGCACACCAGACTGTCACTTTCAATGGATGCAAAGGTGACTGATGAATAGTTTGAGGGTTTTGCATTGCCCAAAACCGACAATTCTTTTATTTACATATCCATTTGATTATGATTTATTCATGAAAATCGGGGTTATCATGGGTTGTCATGTTTTAACGATTAAAACACGTTGGTTTACCGAATGTTTTTCCGCAATGAATTCGCCGCGTTTCTGCTTTACGACTGCTATATATGAACTGTCAAGAATTATGTTTACCAAAATAACGGAAAAACTAAGAAGCATACCTTGCCGGCAGATAGCCCTTATTAAACTTTCAAAAAAATCGCAAAAAATGAAAAATATTGAAATAAACACTCAAAACTTTAAATGGTTTCAAAAACTCTAGGGGTGTCTAATAAGGAAAAATCATAAAATTATTAGAATAAGCTCAAATGTATAAAACGTAGATATGCGCTACACAAAAAGTACGAGTAATAACCAAATAGTAAAGAAAATAGGAAATAAAATTTATATTTTTTTTCGCACAACTTAGATGTTAATGAAAACAAGTTTTAAAAGTTTTAAAATAATTAGGGTATTCGCAAGTTAGTCATAAGGTCATATGTCTTAAAAAAATAAAACGAAAAAATACTACTGTTGTGAGCATCCGCTCATAATTAAGTGTGCTATTTAAAATTTAAATCAGAAAACAGAAAAATAAGTAATTTCAAAAATATTTTAAAATTAATGACTACGACTTGTTAATTATATCAACGGCTTCACAAAAGAGTTTCGACCGCCCGGCTCAGGTTTCTACTGTTTATGACAAACCAATAAACACAGTTCAAAAAGTTTTATTTTTATAGAACTTTTTCTTTTAAGCACAATTTTTTTAAACTATTGAAAAATATTAAAACTTTAAGACAATATGACTTGATAGCATACCGTTTGAATACCCTTAAATATTGAAAATGTTAACGAAAAAAATTGTCACTTTTTTTAGTTGGTTGCCAAACAATTTGTTTCTAATTCCATAGTAATGCACGTTGTATAAGTGATTTTTAATTCATGTGATAATTTAAATTAATCATACGTCAGGGTGTATTTTTTGGTAATAGCGCAGCAAAAATATACCAAAGCAGTTTATTTTCATGATATCGAACACTAAAAACATTTTTACGACTCCAATGCATACAACACGTACAAAAGGTTATGAATTTAAGAAATAAGCTTAAGATATCTTGAAAAAGGTTTTATTTATTTAAGCAAAATTTTTTTTATTTTTAAAATTATGCCTTAGAAACCCCATAAAAATGCAAATGTACCAACTTGGGGGGTCATGAGTTTGATTTCTACCAAAAACCTTAGTTATTTTGCTTTCTATTGCACACTGCAGGTCACACAGAGGCCGAATTATTAGCCCCATTGAGCTTCTTCCTTTCAAAGGAAAAACTACGGACTCTTTCAAAACCGTTGTTGTTTTGTCAATATTTTTTTAGACCCTAAAAAATACATTCTAAAGTCAACAATTGTATTTTGCATTTATTAAAAATCGTAATTGAAATTTTTAAGTTTTCCTAAATGAAGTCTCATCGGGATTACTTCCAGAAATCAAGCATTAAAAGTTTGTTGTTTTTCTATATATCTTTACACTCAAAAACAAAAGGTCGCGGTGGCATAGATGGTAGAGGGCTGGCGTTGCTTTTCGCCGACTCCCAGGCTTAAATCAAAATGGAAATAACTACAAAAAAATCTAAATATAAATATTAAATATATCTAAAATAAATTAAAAAAATATAAAACAAGTCTTCTCTAATAAAATTCTGTAAGTTAAAAAAATGAGTTTTCATTTGCGGATTAATCACGTTTAATAAAAATAAATCAATTTTTAAAGCTTACATCAAGTACGGTTTCGAACTTAAATCAATCTTTTTTTGACTAAAATATGGCTAAAAGTAAGAAACTTGCAGTAGATAAATCGCACTTGGTTAAAGAAAATCTCTACTCGGTTTAAAAAAACTGTACTCACCGCACTTAAGACACGACTACGGCTTAATTTAAAAAAAGGATATTAAGTTTAGTTCTTCTGAGTAGAAAAAAGAGAAACATATAGGCAAAAATAATAGCAATTATCTACTTTAAACAAATTCAATACACAATCTGCTTTGTAGCGCATAAACAACAAGAACTAGACAGAGATCACAAACGTTTTTGTGGAAATTTATACAAAAAACAGATATATAATACCAAAAACAAGTAAGAGCATTATATTTGGCTATGCCGAATCTTATATATCCTTCACATTGGCCTATTTTCGATTTTAATCAATTTTTTATTTATGAAATATTTCTAATTTTAAAAAAAGGGATCAGTGTCATATTTTAACCCTCCAATTGTTACAACCAAGAAGTTGTAGGCGCTTTCAGCCTGTTTTTTTCAAATTTTATAAAGCTATCCCCTTAGATGGTGGAGATAGGGATCAACTATGTTCCAGTAAAATGCTTACGAGAAAAAATAAGTTTGGGTCAGTCCTACGTTTGACCTATCCACGGGCTCCTTGGAAGCTGCATGGAGAGATATATTACAATTTCCCAAACTGTGTATGAGAGCCCCCTTAGGCGATAGGGATAGGGTGTAAGTATCTTCTAGGAATATGTTTGGAAAAGTAACCTAATGCGGGTCCGTCGTACACTTCATTTCTTTAAGGCAGACTCTGGGATAACTATATTCTAGGAATATGTTTGGGAGGGAAACTAATGGGATTTGGTCACACACTTTATTTATCTAAGGCCGACTCTGGGGAAGTTATGGGTGTTTTACATAACTCTTGTAAATTTTGTATGGCAACCCCATCAGGTGATGGAAATAAAGGGAAAGTATGATCCAGGGATATGTTAGGAAGGGGAAACACGGACAGACGGGCAGAAGGACTTCGACTTCGCAGATGGGTATTAAAGAAATTAACAACGGAATGACAAACTTATTTCTACTCTTATCACTTATGTGAAGGGTATAAAAACAGTTCAAAAAGTAACGTACTTAAAAGGGTGTGTTCAAATGAACAACAGTTAAAAATTTCACAGTTCGTATTATGTAATCCCTTTTGGGGATAATTTATACATAACGCAATACAAATGTGTAACTTCATGAAAAATTGTCTTATACAGGAAACATTGGTGTAAACTTTGATAATAGAAATTTAAATACTTTTTAACCAACATTATATTTTAATTCTTAATTTCACTTCAGTTGATGAAACAATTTTTTTATCTCTATGAATCTCTCTTTCAGATCGAAATCAATATAAGAGTTTATTTATGAAGGTGACTTTTTCCTTTAAATTTATTTTTTATTTTAGGTTCTGGGTCACAAAATTTCTTTAATATTATTTTTAAAAAATTCCGATTTCAGTTTGATTACTATAATTTTTTTTATCTTTTCCCATATTTCGACTAACTTCGTTAATTACCAGGGGATAATTTTTATGGCAAACCAATTAAATAATTGTATTTTCAAATGTTTTAGTTGTTCAAAGTTTTTCAAAAATCTGATAAATAAATTCTTTGAATTAATTTTCAAAGAATTTCTATGACCTAGAGGCAAAAAACCATAAACAAAAAAATATGTAAGTGTCATACTTATAAGGCTTCTTTTACTTTCAGTATCATTAATTTTTTGTTTGTTGATTAAAACGTAAAGTTAATTGACAAAACAATTTAAAACGTGGCAACCCTTGTGTTAAGCTTAGTTTGGGACTATCCCTGTTATGACCTGCAATTATTGGAAAGTTTTTAAAATTGTAACTACGAAAACAATTTATTTATGGTTTTTTTTTACTAAAGATAGCCCCTAACGGCTTTATTCCGGTTATTACCATTGAAAAAACGCTTTAAAGGTATTCCCATTCAATTTTTTTTCTTATCTCATTCTATACAATATGTTTCAATATATATTTTTCCCTTCTTTCAATTATGTATGTTTGTATTATTATTATTCACTACCTAAACTTTTGGTATCTAATAATTTTTTTTCCACCATAAATCATTTCTATTGTTCTTTATAATTATTTTCAATTTGCTTTTCTTTATGGCTTTTAAGGACTTTGTTTTAAAAACAAAAATTATTATTTTTCGTAATTAAGTCAAAATTGAAAAAACTGCTGCTTTGTATTGTTTTTAAAAACAAAACAAAAGAATTAATTTATTATAAAAGATTTTTGTAGGATTTAAGCAATCGGCATGTTATTTAATTAAGTTTATGACAATTAGATTTTTGAGGTTTTCTTGAGGTTTTTATAAAACAAATGAACTTTGCATAGTTAAATCAGGTGGGCTTAGTATTTAATTTAAAGTTAATTGAAAAAGTAATAAAAAACTAGTTTTTATAAAAATAGAATAACAGATAAGCATTATCTGTAAAATGAGGCTAACTAATTTCTAGTAATATAACGTACAAGGTATGGGTAAAACATAATAGACAGCTACACCAATATACATACTTTAATTTGTTGCATACTTAAGTATTTTAAAGGATAAACTATTATTCGTAGTGCCTCTAAATAACAACTACTTTTTTCTACATATATACATCATAATCGTCAACTTTAAATTCGCTGTTACTTGACAGATTTTTTTATTTGAGATTTTCTGTTTTCTTCCTCTTCCTGTAGAAAAAATTTAAGTTGATGATGAAAGTATGTATCAACTACTATTATAATAGTTCTCTTATAAGTTGTTTATCAGGCACAAACACAATTTATATTTGGTAGTTTGTTTAGTTCTGTTGGTGTTTAATTTATTATACCCTTCACATAGTAAAGAGCGTATATATCAGTTTGTCCTTCGGTTTGCAATTTCTAAAGTGAATCTTTGGGCCCCATAAAGTAAATATATTCTGGACCCTTATAGATAGGGAGTTTGTATAGCCATGTCCGTCTATTAAAATCAAGATTCGGACTCAAATAAAGTCACACAGAAAAGTTTTGACATCAGAAATATCCTGTAGACAATCACTATTTAAAATCAGTAAAATTGTCTCACTATTAACCAAGGAAAATCTAAAACAACCCATGTTTTTAGTACAAAATCCAGTAAACATAGTTACACTTTTTACACAGAGACTCATATAAGGGGAAAGTTTTTTTCAGATAAAATCAGGGAAAGTGGTATTCCCCTACAATTTCACAAATTTTGTAAAATATTTCATGCACTAAATCTAAGAAAATATAACAGCTATTAAATTTAAATGTTCTGTAAGAAGTAATTGGACAACCAGGCCTACATTTTGTTCGGGGGCAGGGAAAAGGGTAGCCCTCATACAAATTAACAATTTTTATAAAACACAACAGCTATCGGCTTAAAATGTTCTACAAAAAGTAATAAGACCCACTTTTTGGAAAAAAAAAATTTGAATTGGAGCAGGGGAAGGGTTAGCCCCTATACAAATTAACAATTTTTATGAAATTTTCGATACGTTATATCTCGGAAAATAAAACAGTTATAGGCTAACAATATTCTAAAACAAGTAATGATACAATAATTCTTATATTTTGGAAAAAGGTAGTTAATATGAGCAGGGGGAGGGGAACCCCCAATACAAATAAACAACTTTTATTTAACTTTTAATACGAATAATGTCTTAAACTATAAAATCTCCTGACCTCAAACCTTCTACATGGTATTTCTATTATATTAAAAACTATCGTCAGCTATCGCTTTCAAACCCGGCACAAAATATTTTCATTACAATACATATTAGCAGTAGAAAATAGCCGATCAGGTGACTGGGTATATAAAAAGAACATTGTGAAGGGTATATAAGATAGCGCTCTTACATGTTTTTGATATGTAAGTATGTGTATGTAAACACAAATAAAATATGGTGGTAATTTTTATTACAATAACAAAACATTTATACAATCATACAAGCAGCATATTATTTCATTTAAAAAACAAAAACGTGCCACAAAAAAAAAGAAAACATATTGTTTCAATAAGTATTGGCACAAGAGTTTGTTGTAATTTTTATTTGAAGTACTTTAATTGTACCAAATTCATAAATGTTTGTATTTGGCAAACTACGGTTAAGTTATCTTTCGCACTCTTACACTGAGAGCGAACACATCTGCATACTCTCTTCCGTCAAATTTCAAAAGCTATTTTCAATCTTATCCGCTGCAGACATACATACATACATACATAAAAACAGTTAGTTCTAAAAATACACTAAAAAAATATTCATTCTAATAACAAATTTAACATTTCGTATTAATTATTCCGCAGTGTTAAATGCCCCTAAAGGTACCTTAACACGGTAATACAAAGTAATTAGATTTTGTAGAATCAAAATATTATGAAATTCTCTCCGTGTTTAAAAAAAGAGAATAAAAATCTGTTCTAACTATTTTTCATGTTTACACGGATGAGGTTGGTAAAATCAAAATCGGTTGTTTCTTGCCACTTTCCTTTTGGGGTAACGCCATATGGTTAAGGTTCAACAATATTAACAAAAACAACATGAAAAAAATCTGCTTTTATTTTGATTGTTTTTGTATTGTTTCATTAAGTGTAGCCACCTTCATTAGATACTGTAAGTGCTGCCAATCTTTCACACCTCTGATGTGATGAGAATACACAAGTTTCTAAAATGGTTTAGAAAATAAACATTTACCGAACACTTGTCAAATTTTGCATCCGTATTCTCTCCTACCCAATACATTATGCTTTTACATGATGAGATTTTGTATTATCCCACAACATTTTTTGACATATCGTAATATATGTATTACCGTGTAAAGGTACCTTAAAGGAAAATACAACTAAAATAACGTTACATTTAATTTTCAAATTCTAAAAAGAGATTAAACATTTCTAGCGCATTGCCAATTTGAAAAAAAATACGTAGTTTTTTGCAGAAAAATTATGTTGCGTCCATTTTTTGTATTTCCGTACAAAACAAACCCGTTTTAAAAATACATTTTAAAATTGTAGAAAGCAGAATGTTTAATTTTGTAGTTGTGTATGAATGCACACATGTTTGTATAAGTGTATTTTAAAAATAGATCTTATATGCAAGTATTTTGCAAGGTTAAACGTCATTCCAGTTACACGTAGTAAAACATTCATTTATATGTTAGTGTTGAGTAAAAAGGTGTTTTAGCGATTAAAAACACAAAAACCCATTTACTTAAAATAAAAACACTCTTAAACAATTGTATACACACGCAGTTAGCTTAAGCTCTAAAACAAATACAATTTTGTCAAATTGTTTTATATCCCTGCAGGAAACGTGAGGGCAAGTGCCCACATGTCATCACTTTTGTCGAATGTTTTGATACACTTTTGGTGACATTGTCATATCTATAACAAAAAACATTGCCTGCGGTAAAGCTAGTCAGTAGTACTGTAAACTAAAATTTTTGAAAGGTAATAGTGAAGCACTACTTCCAATGTTCAGAAGTGACCCCAAAGATCTCCCCTGCAGTAGTGCCAAAGTCGGTAGTGGAATTTCAATGACACTCAAATGTCAACGTCAATAGCAAATTACTAGAGTTTTACTATTGACATTTCCTGCAGGAATGCTTTTAAATTATTTCAATGTTTGTTTTTTTATGCTTTAGTTGGCATACGTAACCAAAAATCTAACGTTTTCATACTATTTTGTTTGTAATTTCTATAATATCCATTTGCGACCCCAAATATTCCTAAGCAGAGCACTTTTTAAACCAGGAGATCGATTTTCATACGAGCCGAGATATAAGCAAAAAACCTAAAAAAAAACAAACTTTTTAGAATTAAATTCATGTAAACATTTCCATATGTCTCAAAAAATGTTGCCGCGAATGACACAAAACTTTGCCCATATAATTCCAATACGGTGACCTATTTTTATGCCGTTCACATAAGTGATAAGGATATATACAAGTATGTCATTCTATTTGTAATTTCTTTATTATCCATTTGCAACCCCATAAAGTATATATTTTCTTGGTTCTTAAGATAAAGAAGTCGATTTAACTATGTGCGTCTGACCGTGTTATGATTGATATCAATGGAATGTAAGACCGACTCCAATAATTTTTTTTCACGAACATTTTTATATCTCCGCCCCTAACAGGCTAGCCATACAAAGTTTAATTTTTTTAAATCGCTCCGACAGATTCCAGGCTGTCCCTGTAAAGGTTAAGTGTAAGACCGACCCCAAATAATTTTACTTTCCAAACAGTCTTATGAAAAAAATGTACCCTAATCTCCAGCCCCTAACAGGGTTCCCATACAAAATTTAAAAAATTATGGTAAAAACCCCTACAACTTCGCCGGATTCGACCTTAGAGGAAAAAAATATATTACAAGCTCCCATTAGTTTTTCTCTCAAACATATTCCTAGAAATTACTTACCCCCTATCACCATCACATACCTGAGTTGCTATACAAAATTTACAAAAATTATGTAAAAACGCCCATAACTTCCCTAGAGTCGGTCATAAAGAAATAAAGTGTACAATCGAAAGCCATTAGTTTCTTCTCCCAAACATATCCCTAGAATATACTTATCCCCCCCCCCCATCACCCAAGGGAACGTTTGTAAAAATTTAAAATTTTTGCTTTTTAATTTGTAAAATTGTTAAAAATCCCCCCTACAGCTTCCCTAGTGCCGGTGGATAGGTCAAATATAGGACTGACCCCAACTCATTTTCCTTGCAAAAATTTTCCTAGAACATACTTACTTCTTATATCTAAAAACGCCTACAACTTCCGACACCGAACCCAGTTTTCAAATTAGAAATATTTAATAAATAAAAAACATATATAATTGAATTGAGAAAAAGTTCACGCGGGTAACGTAAGTTATATAGATTCTACTTGGGCAATTTATATTTCGTTCTCCATAGCTTGGCCCTTTTTTTGCATAGCATAATGATGTTATTGAATTATTTCCTTTTTAGAACCCTTGTGAGTTGTAAGTAGAGAATACAGTATCATGAGCAAATATTAGATAAGGTAAGGTTGGGTTGAACTGGCTGATCCAGAAGACCCCACACAGACCCTTTGGATCCTTAGTCAAGAAGAAACCATATCCAGCTTCGCTAACCCGAAATGCAAGTTGCTTTACACTTTTTTGGCAGGCTATTAAACAAATAGGACTCTAGACAGTTTATTCTGGGATGCTCGAGCACTGAATAGTGGCACAGAATACACTTAACAGTTTTCTTTCCCCCGATACACTACAGAATCTACAATTATCAAAGGTTAGCAATGACTTGTTGCTATCCCCACTAGGAGTCTACAATCACTCCTTCACAAAAACAAAAGATACCCTGTCGCCCCTAGGACATAAGATCTCCACATTATCTTGGAGACTCTTCACAAAGTAGTATCTATCCAGACCTCCTTGGCTCTGACCCTCACCACAGAGTCTATACTCTTATTGAAAAGCTGAAGTGGAGCACAAACATCCACTGCTCTTTCCATACTTACTTCCCTAGCTAGTCTACCATCTCGTTTCTATCAATACCTTTGTATCCCCGAACCTAGTAGATGAGCACTGGTGTCACGGCGCACAACCTATCACTGTGATCTTTGCAGGCATGAATAATTTAGGAGCAGGTGAAGTTCTTAAAGCCTGCCCTAATTGTTGCCTGACTATCAATGAATATGTTCACCCTAAAATTCTCAGACCGGCAGCCAATTTGGGTGAAAGGATCTTAAATATTGAGGCGTGTGTTTGACCATGTGTTGGAGTACCTGCTGTATATAGCAAGTAAAGAATTTGTCTTTGAGATATGCCAGCCCCTATTCGTTGAAAACAATTAAAGTGGTCCCCCTTTTTTGATTAATAAGTATCAATCAGCTATGTACTTACTCTTGTAAAGGGTTCTAAAGCTGAGCCGGCAGGATTCAAACTTTAGTTAAGTTAGCAGACCTTCAAGCCATACTTCGTAGACCAAAGTACAATTTTTTTTTTCTTCAGAGGCTTTTCTTTTCACCTATAGCCTGAAGCCAAATAAAGTGCAGCTGTTTTGTCATCAGGCATTGCAGGCATCTTGATTTTGAGCAATTTTTTAATGATTTTGACAGAGTTGATAACAGATTTTTGGCGAGTGTATCCTTGGAAGGATCCTTTTCAGCTTTAGGAGTTGTCTTTACTAAGGCAAATTTTCATATTAATAGGAAGTATTTAAGCCGCAACATGACTTTTGATAGTAATAATGATCTTCAAAGACTTTTTTTCCTGATTTTATATGATTTTTAGTTAAAGTTAATTTTGTCAGTTATTTTTTAGCAATATTTAACTTTGTTATTATTTTCTGATACATTGTGTTTTGCTAAAATTGACAGAAAATCTAGTTAAGATCAGACGAATGTGTAAGTTAGTTTTTTGATATCTGAATTTAAATGAAATATTTTGTCAATTTTAATGAATATCTTGTTGGCTTTAAATAGATTTCCAGTTGATTTTACATTAAAAATTTTTTGAGTGTAATATTTTCAAAGATATTTAAGAAACTCGGTGTGGCCTAAAATTTAATATAAATCTTTTATTCTTTTGCAAATATTGAATGATTAATAAATCAATTCCTATGTTAAATTTTACAGGACCTTCGACTTTTAAAAATAATTACAATTATTTGCTTGATTCCTTATACATACATATGACCTTGTCCCTTTATTATTATTATTTATGTGTGTAGGAATGTCAATGTATTAATTTCTTTCACTTTTATTTTTTGTTTCTTTTAATTTATTTTCTCGACATTTTTTAATCTGCAAGAACTTACGATTTTAACAATGGCATACAAATACAAATACACTTTCAGTTGTTTGTTTGCGTGTGCTTGTATATGCAAATATTATATCACAAAAGACAATAAAACGTTAATATAACGTTAAACTGTGGCAATAGAGAAAAATTGCCCAAGTCTTCCGTTCTGTTTTCTGAAGAGCAATTTAACTATTTTTTCTTGTTTGTTTTAATTTTGTTGTATAATAATGATGGAAGTCTCTTTACTTCCTTCATCACTACCAAAAAGAGGAAAAACGTTTTTTAACTTTTTAATTAACATAATTATAAATAATTTACAACAACAAAACTTGTTTGGTTTTTTCGAAGAATTTTATTGAGCATTTACTCATATGTTGCCTAACAAAGGTAAGAAGAAATTTGTTTTGCTTTAACTTTCTGGAAAATCCTACAAAATTATTAATACTTTGATAATTGGTTCTTCTGATTCTGGAAATTACAAAGTGCTATTTATTCAAATTTCGCCTAAATCGAGTTAAGCACATATTCCTTTTTGCCACAAATATTTGTTTAATTGTTTTTAAATAAAGTAAAAATTTAAATTAATGCTTTAAAGTACAAATAGAAGTAAACATTTTATATTTTGAATATATTTTTTGAATATTCTTTTTTAGATAAATTTTTTTCTAAATGTACTACTTCTTATTTCAATAGGATTTTTTTTATTTTGATTCTATTGTGTAAACGTCAATGGCAGACTTTAAATAAATCTCTTACCAACTGTTGTATAAGAAGCAAAGTGACGAGCACACATTCTCGGCAAACAAATTATCACTTATCAAAATACACAAACGCATCAGTAGACAAACTTACATTCTATATAGCAGAAAAGTAGTTTTAGATGTCAAACTTTAAAAGTAACACACGTACATACAAGCATAAAAGTACCCTGAAGGAAACGTGGGGGCCAGTGTTCTTATGTTACCACTTTTGTAAACTATTTTGGTGCCTTTTTGGCGACATTGTCGGCAACGCGTCTACATTGTTTTATAGCAAACAAAGGCTTCAGCTTGCTGCCAAACACAATAATTTATCAAAGCATAATGGTCTTTATTAATCGTTAATTTCTTTCAGTTTTGCTTTAAAGTGATTTACATACACACAATACATACTTATCTTTAATGGCACATATACATATGTCAAATATTTATAGCAAACATCATTGCCTGGCGCTTAGCTAGTCAGTAGTACTGTAGGCTAAAATTGCTATAAGGTACTAGTGAAACACCGGTTCCAATATCTACAAATGACCCCAAAAGAATTACCTTGTCAGAAGTACCAATGTCAGTAGTGGATTTTTAATCGCACGCATATGTAAAATATCTTCAGCAAAAAGCATTGCCTGGGGTATAGCTTGTCAGTAGTACTGGTGACAACGTCAATTGTGCATCATTACAGTTTCACTATTGATATTTGCTGCAGGGTATTTTTCACTAACAGCCTTAGTCAGTGATTTTTCTATTGCAAAAATAGTGCCACTACACAAATACAAACAAAAATTTAACAAAAAAAATAAAATTATATTTTCTTGCACTTGATAAACTATCAATGCAAATGGAATTTAGAAAGAAAATGATGAAAATACCTTTAGACTTATTCAAATATTGATGGATTTATGCAAATAGATTAAATTGCATTAGAAGATTTTTTTAAGCATAATTTAAGTTGGTTTGAAACTAAAAATTCAAAAATGTTCTTATGTTGGCATATAATAGAATTTAATTATGAATTAATATTAGGGCACTTCCATTGTGTTTTGCTCACACTTTTTCTTGTAACTCGAAGAATTTAAAATATTTTTTTAAAATAGGGCTATGATGCCCTAAGATGGTGTGTTTTTAAGTGAATTAAAGTAAATATCAAAAACATGATTTCTAATTACAAATACCACTTACAGACTGTGACGGGTGTGACCTCACAAATTTTAATTTTTGGGAGTTTTGACTTTAGGATCGAATTATTTAAAAATATTTTAGAGAATCGGCTTAATTTTTGTTTAATTTTCACAGTAGTTTAAAAAGTTTTTGATTGTATGTACTACTTTCTTTATGGCACAGTAAACTAAAACTGATAAAGAAAAAACCTTTAAGAAAATATGACGAGTGCAACATTTTTATTAAAACGTTAAAAGGGAGAATTGATTATTAGGTATATGATCGTTATCTTCTTGCGAAATAAAGAAAAATGAAATGTGAACCAACTTATTTCTATTTCGGTTATTCCTGCTTTCTTTAAGACGTAATTTCATCCAATTTAAAAAGAATAAAGCTGTTTTTCCCAAATTTTGGGCGTTTTTACGCGGAATCGATCATAACACATTGAGCAACTTCTATTAAAAATAAACTTTTAAGTAACTGTCATTTTTAAACGTAATTGTTTGTAAGGAAGCTGCTACTTGTGAACATAAATACAATTTAATAAAGATGTTTGGCTGAATTTAATTTCA
Organism: Melanophora roralis; assembly: GCA_963583895.1. Lineage (NCBI taxonomy): Eukaryota > Metazoa > Arthropoda > Insecta > Diptera > Rhinophoridae > Melanophora > Melanophora roralis. Next base: position 52,604,579 of record OY757191.1, read on the forward strand.
TGATATTACATGTCTAGAAATTGTTTATGTGTGAGATACATTTTTGTTTAGCGACATCAAGTCTGACAAGTTTATTAAATTTGTTTGGCGTCATATGACCTAAATTTTTATGAAAAAAAAATGTTAAAAGGATCTTATAAAAAACCACACTCTTACATATTTAATATATTTAACTGCGTAGAAGGTACTTCTTTTATATATTCAAGTCTTTGATACTTTCACTTGCCATATATATCTACACAATTCAAAAAAAGCTTACACGTATAGCAACTAATCTTTTTTATATTATCTAAGCTAAAAAATTTTAAGATTATAACCTAGAATTTTATAAAAAAAACATCTCATATGCATATTTAATTTTTCGCTTTTGTACCAAAAGAAGAAAAGGAAATGCTTTTCTAAATCGAAGGTTTAAACATTGTTTGTATGTTGTTTTTTAACATACAAACATATAATGTAGGGTACCCCGGTAGACCAGTGAGTAAGGAAGCCAGTCTACCAATCTGTGGGTTGTAGTTTCGACTCCCACCAAAGACCCTGCTAAGTCTGCTTCATACTACTCTTCTGTCTTTTTTCTAATTCTCCTTTTTCTATTTGCTATTCCAGAAAACAAATAGGAAAATGTTTGTTTTTCGAAATCTCGTAACTTCAATTTGTTTCAAACTGTCTACACAATATTTACCAAAGTGCTAAAAACACTTTTTGTTGATTACTTATGTCAACTTCCACAGGTAATAATAGCCCTTAGTTTTACATTACAAGACTAAAAACCCCGAAAAATGCAAAAAGTGCCAAAAATGTTGAAAAGTACATTTTTATCTCCTTTAACTTTTGATCCTAATATCAGCCAAAGGTCCTCAATATTATATGTGTAGGCTCAAAATCTCAAAAGAGTACGTAAAATTTTGACCTAGTTACATTTCGATCTCAATTTGAATCAATAGTCCATAATACCAGTTTTTGTAGACAAATAATTTGCAAAAAATGAAAAAAGTATCACAAATGTGGAAGAAGTGCTTTTTGTCCACTAATTTTATTTTTGACATTTATCTGAGTCAATATCTCTTATTTACATATTTCTAAGCTTATATGTAGTTCAAAAAAATGCAAAAAAGTACCAAAAATATGAAAAAGTACTTTATACCACAATTGGCATTTGTAGCTCAAGAAGGAATTTTAACGCCAGTGATACAAAAGTTACAACGTTTACCTGTTAATAGAAATTTTTAATACTTATGTCCTTATTTTTAATAGTTATGAAGTTACAGAAAGTGTTCAAAAAGTACCAAAATGTGTTCAACTTCTTCACCCCTTAGAAAACAAAATTTCAAATAAAACGTGTTCGTTTACTAATTGAGTAAAATAAGTTACTTCAAACAAATTTTTTTTTTGTTTCTTCTTTATATTTTCATTTGATAAACTTTGAAATTGTATGGGGGTTTTGACTAGAAAGCTAAGAAATAAGAGTGCTGCCCCTCCTAATGGTCTCTTGGTATATCAAGCAATCTGGCTCCGAAAACTTTATTTCAACAGAAGGACAGACAAATAGACAGATAGGTGGACAGACGGACATGGCTTTATCGACTTTCCTATCTATAAGGATCCGGAATATATACACTTTGTGGGATATCAAAGGCATTACAAATGGAATGAAAAACTGGTATATACCCTTTTCACTATGTGAATGGTAAAAAAAGGAAGTAATAATACATACGAAAGAGCCGATAGAAAATGTTTTACACTAACAGCTATTTCATATTAATTAAATAGCTTAGTATCTGGTTACTAGAAACAAAACCTATTTCAGTGTCATTATGCTTTAAATACGAAAAAAATTCATCTATCAAATATCATAGGAAAAAACAAAAATCGAATAATTTTAACGACTTAATTTTTTTTAATTTTTAACTGTTATTAGTTACACAAGTAAGAGTGCTATATTCAGCTGTCCTGAATCTAAGATACAATTCACATTGGTCTTTCGAATCCCCCAACTCTTTTTTAATTTTATTAATTTCTTTAATTTATAAAATATTTCTAATTTTTAAATATGGTTCGGTGTCATATCTTCAACCCTCCTAAGGTGACTAGGAAAGTTGTAGGCGTTTTGACCTTAATTTTTTTTCAAATTTTGTATGGCAACCCCCTTAGGTGGTGGAAATAGGGGGTAAAGTATGATACAGGAAATGGCTTGCAGGAAAAAATGAGTTGGAGTCAGTGATACATTTGACCTATCAATGGGCATCCTGGAAGCTGTATGGAGGGATTCTACAATTCTACCAAACTTTGTATATAAACCCCCTTAGGTGATGGTGATAGGGGGTAAGTATGTTTAAGGAATATGTTCAGGGGGGAAAAATAATGGGGGTGTTTGAAACATTTTTTTCCTCCACAGGCAACTCCGAGAAAATTGGAGTGGTTCTACTGTATTTTTTCAAATTTTGTATAGCAACCCCCTTCAGGGGAGGAGAAAGGGGTTAGGTATGTTCTAGTAAAATGTTTGCGAAAGGAAACTATTGGGAGTCGTTCGTACTTTTTTTCTCTAAAGCCAACTCTGGGGAAGTTATGGGCGTTTTACATCATTAATGTAAATTTCGTATGGCAACGCCCCTTTAGTGATGGTGATAGGGGATAAGCATGCTTAAGGAATATGTTTGGAATAAAAAATTAATGGGGATCTTTAATACATTTTATTTCTGTAGGGATACTCCCGGGAAATTGAAGTGGTTTTAACCCTTTTTTTAATTTTGTATGGCAGCCCCATTAGGGGGTTGAGATAGGGGGTAAGTATATTCTAGGAAAGTGTTTGCAAGGAAAAAGGAGTTGGGGTCTGTTTTACATTTCACCTATGTAGAGCACCTTGGAAGCTGTGGGAGCGCTCTAAAAAAGAACTTTTAAAAATTTAACTTTGTAAGGCAACATTGCACCCGTGTAGGGACAATTCCAAGCAGTTGTAGAGGTAGTCTTGCTTTTTTATCTCTGTCAGTTATCAAGCAATTTGGCTGGTTATCAATAGCTATTTTCTTGCAGAAATTTTTGATAGTTTGATATCACTTATGATTTTATGCGACATCGGGGGACTTCAAAAAGTTGATTTCAACCATAATACGGACAGATGGGCTGACGGGTAGACAAACAGGCGGACGGGCATGTCTAAATCGAATTCCCTATCAAAAAGGACTAAAAGGACTTTATAAGATCGCAGATGGATATTTAATAAATTACAAACGGATTGATAAACTTATATATACTCTTATCACTTTTGGGAAGGGTATAATAAAAACTGTTCTTATTATCATAATTAATTAGATGCTATTAAAACTAATTTAAATAACATTTTAATTTAACAGCAAAAGGCAAATAAATATTAAATGTGAAAATAGTTTTAATCATTTTAACACATCAAATGGTCCTAATTCACAATTAAAGTCTGATAACAGAATAAACTTTTGTTAAGTAAATTGATAAATGATTAGTTAATAATGCAAATTATCATAACAAGTCATTAGTTGTTCACACACACAAACATTCAAATTTACATAAGTTTATTGTTTATATTAGAAACCTTAGTTAGGCACACACACACACGCACATACACAAACTCTTGATAACAAATACTAACTAAATCTATGTAATAGTTTTAGAAATATTTATTTAAACTTAATTTTCATTCTCTTAATTTACACTTTTTCAACGTTTGTGCTTATGAGAAAGCATATGGTTTATTAAGCATTATTTAACGCTATTTTAAGCTTTAACTATTTAAACTTGAATTTATTTATTTTTTTATCGCTTTTGTCCTTTGATGTGCTATAATGTTTTAGTGAATGTATATGTGTAAATGTTTACAAGTATATGTGTTTTGTTTTTACTAACTAAACACCAATTTACCATTTAGTTTCTATAAAATAAATATTTTATTTTCCAATAATTATTTAATTGAATTTTTTCTATATCTTATAATAATTTCTATTTATCCGGCTTTCAGTTCATTATTAAAGTTATGATAGCTAAGAAGGAATTTTTTTTTTCTTAAATTAATTAATTCCGATACTAGCCGAATGTAATGCATTTCCGAAATCGACTACGATTTTTTGGCAGCCTTCTTTCTATTCGGTACTACTGTAAGTTATATGTTAATTTGTTTTATTTAAACAAACTTTAATTAGAATTTGAATACTGGAATTATATTCATATGCTATATTGTTTAGGCCAAAATATATCTACATAATAGAAATTATTATAAGATATTTTTTATATCTTTTTTTAGTTATTTTTTATTTGTATATTATTTATTAAATGTTTTTTGCTTAAAGCTTAATTTTTTTCTTACCCCTTATTACTGTCGTTGTTGTGTTATCGTAAATGTGGTTTTTTCCTTGTGTCTTCTATTTTTGTATTATGGAAAAAGAAATAAAAGAAATAAAAGCTCAAATAAATAAAGCCTTGTATTTCAATACGCAAATAAAAACAAAAAATAAAACACAGAGAATAAGAAAATCAGCAGAAAATATTTCAAATTATAAACAAAAAGTAATATTATTGCTAAATTCATTTTTTTTTTCATTTAAATACTTAAACAGAAAATATTTTTGTTTTATATGAATTTTCTATTTAATTGTTGTTTTACTTATTGTATTTGTTTATAAACTTACACTCAAAAATACAACCACAAATGCAGAATTGTAACAAAATAAAACCAAACAAAAAGGTTTTAATTAAAAGAAAAACCAAATTTTCTAAATGAACATCATCGATTTGAATTAATTACGAAAATAAATTTTAAAGAAAGTGGACTAAAATTTTTGAAGCGTAAGTAAGGGTTTGAAGAATGCAGACAGCTTAACGTATCTATGTATGTGTTAGTTTACACTATTGCGTGCCAAATAATAGGTGTAAAAGTTAAAGTCAGTCAAACCTCAAACATGCTTAATTTTGCAGCCCAACATCTGTTAAAAAGTTATTACGGCTAAGGTGCCTTCACTAAGTGAGGACTATATGGGACGCACATAGATAGTTAAAAATTTGGGTTCAACTATTTTTAGAAAATTTAATATAAAAAAAAACATTTTTAACAGGCAGCTTAAAAAATTAACTTGAAGAATCAAGTCTTTTAATCAAATCGGAATATCATTGTCCTTTTTAAAATAAGTCAAAAGTAAACAAAAAATAATCAATTTCTTTTTTTAAATTTGCACACGAAAAAAATATAGTTATACCTAAGATTTGACTACTGAAGTTTCCAAGGACTTAAAACCAAAATTGCCATTACGGAGACAACGAAAAGAAAATATAATTAGTTAAAGCTCTGTGATACTAGCATTAAGTCTGAGTGCCAGTTTGTTTACATGTTTATTTATTTATTTAATTATTTATTATTCATATCTGTTCGTGAAGTCCAGTTTTTTAGAATAATATAAAATACATAATTCTGCAATGTAAGACGAATTATTTTTAAAAAACAGCAACAAGAACCCCTGAAGAAGTTTGAAAAAAGCAAACAAAACGTCGGGAAAATAAAACAAAAATTGAAAATGAATATATAGTTCGTTTTTATTTATATATGAAAGCAATTGACCTTATATAGCCCGTGGGAAACCCCCATAGAAACAATTAATATCATCAAATTGGTCAAATACAAAACAAAACTTATAAAAATATTTATTGCTTAAAGAAATTTGATACAAAACTAAGTAATAACGTGTTTCATGATCTTTCCAAATTTATTTAATTCCAAGCAAAACGTTGTCATTAATTTTTCAGATATCATAATGAAGTATCAGGGTACGCTAATACAGGTAGTATCAAAGCGAATTGAAAAAATTCGCCTTCTGCATTTTCTTTTTGTGTTTGAGAAAGTGAATGTTAAACAAATTTTTAATATCAAACAAAATTAATATATCTGTCAATCACTTTTACAAAATTTCAAGGCGAATTTATAATCAGCTAAGAACCCAGCTACTACTACAGTATGAATGAAAAATCAGACCACACCATTGAAAATTTTAGTTAAATTATCCATTTAACATATTTTCAATTTTTTGCATATTTTGCATACCAATCATACCCACCTAGCCACTGCAGATTAGATGCAACATTTAGTTATCTAAATTTGTACCCAGTAAGAAATTATACTTTACAATATAATTCAGGCTGCTAATATTTTTTTTGAGTTACCAAGTGCTTTTTAATTAATATAAAATAAATAGCTTATTGTAAAAGTAATTTAAAAACTCAAATAAAATATAACTTTAATCTCACGCACGCCTTATCAAAAAAATCGAATCGGTAATGCAATTGAAAAACAATTTTTCCAAAATATTTAATATTTGCCCGATTACATTAAGTTCGTTCATTTACTCAAAGTTTTTAAAAATTTTTTTAATATTTTTTTACTGGACTGCGTTCGTTTACACAAAATCCAGTAAATGAGAACACAAATTGAGAGCGGAAAGTGACAGTTGTCTTACTGAGTATTTAAAAGTTTTAATAGACAAAATTTTACTAGTAAAATTTTCTAGTAAAAAAACATATGTTTTTTGATGTAAACAAAAAAAGTAAAAAAACAAACAGCTAACAAATTAAATAACTTGAGTGGAGTTAAAAATATAGCCTTTTTTGCAGAAGTTTTCTGAAATTTTTTGCCACATTTGTGTTTTATATTTTAAATTTATTGATTTGCCAACTTATGGTCTCAAATCTTTTACTCCGCAAATGAGTAATTTTACGGCAGAATCAACCAACGAATTTTTTTTACAGTTTCTTCTTAAACAAAGTTATCTGCCTTATTTGGCGTAAATATTATTTCATCGAATTCGTCCCCGAGCTGGGCAACAACGTTATTTCTGTACGTTTCATCTGCAAAACAATTCATATTAAAATTATCCAAACTGTATGTATGTACTGAAATGTTACAGGTTTGGATCCATGACAATTTTGTTGCGGCTTTTTCTTTGTAAGTTTAAAAAGTGTTGAATACTTAAGTACTCGGTGCGGTGCAGTTTTTTTTATTAACGCTAAGTCTTTCCTTAGCAGTATGTATTGCTCCAGGTAACGCACAAAAAGAATAGTCTGAGACTCAACTTAAATTATACCGACAGACTCAGAATCACTTCTTTAGCCAATTTAATCTTATTTGTCTGGCTGGGTGTACATATAATCGTGTGGTCAAAGTAAAGGTAGCATTTCTGAAAAAAATATTTTGGCATAGAAAGCAAGCCCATTGTTTGTGGTGGTGATCGTAGTTGACTTCAACTCCAAAACTAAGTTAACCCCACTTACAAAAGTCAGCTTGTTTTTGCTTAAAAAATTTAACGCATTTTTTTGAGTAATAAAGTAATTGCAATATATTTTAATCTATCAGCTGTTTTGAGTAGGTAAACTTTGTGTAAAAATTTTCCGTTCGCGTACTTTTTACTTCAAAAATTTTAAGTGAGAGAAATTTCGTAAGATTATTCAGTATTTGCTAAGTTACTGGGCTTTACAGGAAAAGTAAACGAATGAACCTATTTTTGAAAATTTTTGCTGGGTGTATACTTTAAATTAAATTTGGTATTCTTTCACGTATGTCTGCATTTTCTGCTCAAAGTATCCATATAGAGTAAGCGGACTTGTAAGGTAACTATTAGGTAACTATCAGGTACATACTTAGACAAGCAGTTATGATTCCTAACAGTAAATCTGATCAGGATTTTCTCTCCCATGGTCATATAAAAGTTGTTGATTTTGCCAAAAATTTTACCAAATATATATTTTCCTAAGTACCAACTAATTTTCCACCAAAAGCTGAAGAGAAAATTCCCTTTTTTATTTTATTTTATTTTATTTTATTTTATTTTATTTTATTTTATTTTATTTTTTGAATTCTTTGCAAGGTCTGCTAATATTAAATCTTATATATGTTGGCACATACATACATACATATGTATGCACATATATGTATATGCATTAATATGCACATGTGTACATGTAGTTATATAATTAAATGTAGATTTTAGATTTTAAACTAATGGTGATTTCGTTACTCGAATAAAATGTTACATTTGGTGTTCCTTTTAATAAAAATGTTGCATATTTTAAGGATAAAGTACTTGCTTCTAAAAATTCGCCCTTATTTAAGGCAAAATTATTGCATTTTTTGCAGCGTTAAAATTTACAGTGTTGTTAGTGCCATGAAAAATAAAAGTAAGAAGTGGGCTTTTTAAAAATTTTAACATAAAACATAAAAAAGTGATTCAAAAAGACATTACTTCTGTTTTAAACAGTGTGTTTCCTTTTTTTACAATATCTATGTGTTATTTTCTTTACGAAACAATTCAACCATTGTGACAGGGTGAGCTAAATATTTGAAATATGTGCGATTTAGAATGGAAGCATTTTCTTTTAGAAACGAAAACATCATAATTGAATCTATTCGGTGAATTTTACAATTTAATAAATTTTAAAACTATTATCGGTAAAAACTTAAGCAAGTTGAAAAAACAAAAAAAAAGTCCTTTAATCAATCGATGTTGTTCATTATAGCATTGTATTCGATCTGCATCTAATACTCCAGAGTACATTCTAATAAATATATAACTGAAAAATTTGTATAATTTTTTTAAAACGATTTAATTTTAAATAAAGTATTTTTACATTGCTGTTGAAAACATAACAACTTTTTTGTTAAGTTGATTGCCAAACAATTTAGATTTTTCACGAAACTTATTGATCATAATGGCTCCTATTAATTAGTATAATTGAGATTTGTCTTTTTTTTAAATTCATTAAAATTTTGTTGTTATTCTTATGACAAAAAAAAAACATTTTATTGTAAAAAGTCTAACTGGGATAGTGAACAAATTTTGAAACACATTAAAGCAAAATAAAATAAAACTTTTTATTGCCTAAAAGCTGGGATAGGAATGAAAAAAAAAAACTAAAAATATTCTAAGCTAACAAGGCTCATGTATATCAGGTGGTCTTAGTTCTATAAAAACAACTAAATCGTCATATAATTGTCAAAGGCACCTAACGAAAACTCACAAATTCTTTACTAAAACTTTTTGAACTTTTCTTAGAATTCTACAGTTGTTGTTAGTAAACAAGAAAAAAATATATAAACATAAACAAATTTTGACACTTTAATAAGGAAATACTGTTACTCAGCTGGCTAACTAGGGCCACCTGATATGCATGCGCCTTGGTGTAAGAAATTTAAATAAAAGCAATTTGAGTAAAAACTTTTGCTTACAATTACATAAAATAGGAGAAAAAAGATATGTAATTAGAAAGAGAAAGCAATTGAGTTGATATATGTATTTTTTTAATTTTATTTTATTTTGAAAAATTTATTAATTTTTTTTCTTTTATTTAACTTTTTTTTGTAAATAAGTTGTCCATTTTTTTTTTTCATTGTTTATTGTTTTCTTTCAATTAATTTTAAACTTTCTTTAAAAGTATAATAGAATATCAAGTACCCTATTACCGTTTGATTTAATCCTTGTACATTGTTACCAATTTTAAAGAAGTATGTACATATATATAAATTTCAGGCATTTCTTATTTAAAAATGATTTCAATCGGAAGCAAGGCACACAAAATAATTAAAGTTTTCTAAGACCTAATTGAAAATTCATATAGCAAATAGCAATCACTTCATATTAAAATTCGTTAATCAAAGTAAACAGCACTTTCACCAGTACACACCTTCAAACCGATTTCAGCAATTTGCATTCATTTGTTAAAAAGAAACAAAAACAACAAAAAACCCATTAACAATCAATATGTGCTCAGTTATCACTTTTTAAAGCGCCATTAACACCTTCATATCAAATCAAAAGTTAAATTAAACATTTTGAATACAATTTTTCTTCACTATTAACCAAACACACCACCAAGACAACACCTTCACCAAAAATGTATAATTTTAATTTTTTCTTTATTTCAAAACTTACTTTTTTTGTAAAAATTGGTTAAAATTTCATTTTATTTTTTTATTTTAGCAGTATCAAACAAATTCTTTAAACCTTTATATAAGAACAAAAAAATGTTTAAACTTTTAGGGGTTAATGTCAACAATCAAAATGCTTGATTAAATTAAACAAACATTTTTATAAAAACGAATACCACATTATTATCTTCAACACATTCGGAACACCTCCGATCTCGACTATTCCGGGCAATCAATATTTCACAACAAATATTATAATTAACCTTTGATCACAAAACTTTTTACAGCACCAATATATAAATCACTTTTAATCGGGGTAGCTGCTGATCTCTCTATATTTCAGCTCTTGAACAGCGGTGTCCAAAGAGAGGTGATTTATGATAATGTACAGGTTCTTTTTCACTGTATATATTATATAAAAAAACAATGAAATATCAACCTGTGTTGTTGCTGTTATTTTTGTTTTGTTCTCATTCTTATGGTTTTCTGTGGTTACTTGCGTTGTCTACATGAAGAACCCGGTTAGTGTTCGGCCCTCCAAGACATTGCTAACATGGCTCTTGAGGTTGAACTGTGATATAATATTGGTATTACGCTTTATATACTACGCTAAAAAGCAAGCATTTAGTCGTATATAAAAATGCTTTAAGCTCGTAAGGGGTTTTAAGCCAATTAAATTAGGTTATCTTTCACTAACCAATAAAAAAATTTTAAGAATCATGTTCACGCTCTCTCAAGTATGGTTCGAGCCCCGATTACTATTGAACCAACATGTTTTACAAAACACAATGCTGAAAGCGAAGCATCTTGGTTTTTTTGGAATCTTGCTGAGAGCCATGAAGAATTTACTATAACTTACAAGGCGCATTTTATTAAGTGGGATTAGTTTTACATAAACAACTAAATCGTCATACGATTGTTAAAGACAGATAACAAAAACTCACAAATTCTTTTTTCTTATTTTCTTTCTTGTTTTTCTTAAAATACTACAGTTGTTGATTGTAAGAAAGAAAAAACTACATAATTATAAATAAAATTTGACATTTAAATAACGAACTACCGTTACTTAGCTAATTAACTAAGGTCACCTGATTTACATGCGCATTGGTATCTTACATACATATAATAAGGAAGCGCTTATTTATCTGCATTAGCTGTCAAAAAACTATTAACAAAAAAAAAATAAACAAAATATAAATAAAAACTGTTACTTTACATATCATTACATTTATAATTTTCGTTAACTTTGATATATGTATGTATATCACGAAAAAATCTCGACTTGAAAAATACTAATCAAAACCGCTCTATATCAAAGTAACGATATTTCAGTTTTATTAAAATAAAAAAATAATAATAAAGCCTAATTTAAAGTATAGAAAGGTGTCTTCAAAGCCTATGCTTTCTTTAAAGAGTTAACAATTGGCCAAACACGTTTTTATATTACCATATAACCAAGATATTTTTTATGAATACAGTTTTTTTGAAAGCTCCTTGTATCTCTTTATGGTGCACAATAATCTTTTACATATACTTATGTTAACAAAAAGGTAGTAAAAAAGTAAGACAAAAATAATAGTTGTTAGTCGTCTTGTTTTTAGTAAACAATACCACCTTATTGCTGGGGCTGAAAGCTCACCTTCGGCACGGCTTAGTTCCTTTTGACTTAATGTACAGGTTATACTGCCTGCTTTGTATTAACATGTGATCCCAAATAGTTGAAAGAAAAGTGAATGAATATACATACATATGTACTATCCGTTAACATTTTCTTAAAATAAAATTTAAGTTTTTATTTAATTTAAGTACAGAATTTGTGCCTTTTAATGAGAAAACCCCGAACCAAATATTTAAATAAACTTTCCATCTGAAAAACAAAATTTTAACTTTGGAAAAAAATTTTTTTTTATTACAAACAAATGAAATTAAAATTTTCGACACAGAGTAAAAATTTGTAAATTGTAATTGTTTGGCAATACTGGCTTATAACTTGTTTAAATTATTTTAACTAAATTGAAATACTGCTATAACTTTTTTAAATTATTTGTTTTTCATTTGGTTAAAACCTTTTTTTATTATATTAATATTACTCTTTCAATTTCTATTCTCTCTGTGTGTTATTTACTGTAAAAAAATAAATATTATTGTCTCTGTCTGTTAGTTTATTTCTTTCTCTATCTCTCACTCTCTCTTTCTCTTAAAATTTTTTGTTAAGTAAATATTTTTCATTTTCCTGACCAACAGGAAATAAAACAAACATAATTTATTTCCGATAATTTTATATGCACGTTATTTATTTAAATGCATCCAAATTTTCTAAAACATATTGTTAAATATTTAATTTTATTTTTGTTTTATTTACTTTAATTTTATTTTACAAAACAAGTATTAAAAACATTTATTTTCAACACTTAAAACAAGAAAAAAGTTTTCATTCATACATCAATGTAATAAATTTACCGTAAGCCATACATACATAACTTTCTCTCTCTTTCTCTCATTCTCTACCTATTTTCAACATGACGACCAAGGCATATCCATGGATATGCCTTGATGACGACAAACCTTACATAAATGTCCCTCTTTCTAACTATTTAAGAGTACATCCTCATACATACATAAGTACTTTTTAATACATTTAAACGTAATTAACTACTTTAAAAATTATTGACAGCAACTAATACTTTAAGCCGACATAATTAGGGACTACAAAAACTGCTTGCAAAAATCTATATGTAAAAACAAAAAAAAAACTAAAACGAGTTTTAAATAGTAAAATATTAAGTTTGCAAACAAATTAAAGGATCAAAATAGTAAAATATTAAGGTTGCAAAGAATGTAAAAGAATAACTTACTTCATATAGAGTTATATATTATATATTAGTACTTAAAGTCAACAATAAAAATTTTTAATTTCATGTGTGTTTTCATTATAAAAAAACCTGGGTTTTCACCTTATTTTAAAATATACTAAGAAAAACAACAAAAACAAAAAAATCTATAATGATATTTAGAACAAGGAACTCAAACCTATATATAAAAGCTAAAAAATTTTCAAAAATTATGGGGCCAGTAGTGCGTAAGTTTTCGGGTAAAATCTATTTTGATTAAAGTCTAAAGCAAAAAAAAAATTTTATCATTATTTTTTTATATATTCTAAAACATAATTAATAATTAATTGTAGGTATTTATTATTTTGTTAGAAACTTTAGTATCAATGCAAATCGGGATGGTGATCCTCTTTCTTATACATTGTATTTGTTATTAATTATTACTTATTTTTTTTTCTTTTTACCTAATATTTTTCTTATTATTTTTCCCACTCATATATGCAATTAGTTTCTGTGTGTGTTTTTTGTATTGAATCCAGTTACTAGAATTTTAAATTAAAAATCAATTACAATTAATAATGAACAAAGAAACAAGTCAATTACCTCAAAAAAAGAAGACACTTGAAATGCAACTAACAACTCTTAGTTAATATGATCTGTAAAGATAAAAAAACAAAACAAAAAATTAAAAATGAATTAAAAAAAAAATAATAAAAAACGAGCAGCCAACAGAAACCAAAAAAGCAATTTTAAATTGCCCTTTTCAGATGTACGGTAACTATCCGCCAACTGGAAGCCCACCGTTGCCAGATATTATAGGACAATATTACTCGCCCGGCTACGGAGGGCCAGGGCCTTACGATTTATATGCAGGACCCTCAACATCGGCTGGTTATCTTTATGATCCTGCGGCAGTGGCCGCCGGCTATTATGGCCAAACTTCGCCCGTACGTAGGCGCAGATACAGTATTGCTGGCCTGCCGTCAGCCTCAATGATGAATGATTACTATGGTTATCAGCCTGTGGGTCCGCAGCCGCTACATCAGTCTTCCTCTTCAAATATTATAAATTTGCTCAATGAGGCTCACAAGTCAATATCGCGCTCCTCGCAAATACTTGGCCATCATGCACGTTTAGCTCAAGCCCAACAGGCCGCCGCCCAAACCGTCACACCCCTTTCTCACTACCCGGGACGCGTTATATCGAGTTTTCCCACTTTGCATCCGGGTGATACCTCGCCGCCCTACCTGAACGATAATCTTATGCAAATGTCCGCAAGTTTTTCATCGCAACCGAACATGTATTTTCAGCAATATACGCAACCGCCTCAAGCGGTCCCCGGTCAAATGGGTGTGGCCAGCATGGTAGGTGGCACACGTTTAAGACCCGCGCATTCGGTATCGAATCTTAACTATCTTAATTATCCCAGTAGTCTAGGAATGGGGGTGGGTATGGGTGGCAGTAAGTATGCAACGACAACAGGTGGTGTGGCCGGTAGTAGTTATATGAATCCGTACTCTCAGTCCCTTTACAATCCTACGGATGTAAATGCGTACAATATCAATAATATAATGCAGCAGCGTAATTTAATGTCTTCGCTTCATGCATCGAATCCCGCCATATCGCAATTGTACCAGCAACAGCATCACTTGCCAACGCAACAGCAACAGCAATTTAATACACACCAGCAAATGCTGGCTCACAATATACAACAGCAATTTGCTGGCAGCCAAAATTATGCTCACCAATTAGCGCCCAGCACACATCCTTCAGCTCATATACATGCTTCGGTACAGCAGCAGCTGAATCCGGACCATCAATTTCACATACACCAGCATCAGAACCATTTGCAAACCCATCCGTTAGCCGCACTGGCGAGTACGACAGCACCTTTTCCGGCCACCCTGACAAGTAGTGCCTTGCACGATGTGCGCAGTGTTATGGGTGGTGGAGGTGGGGTTGGTGGTCTGACTGGTTCGGCCGGAGCTGCATATGATCATCTGTTACACTCTTCATATCCTCACCATCATCTACAACAAACACACTCACACATGCAGCATCCATTAACAGCAAGTACTTCATTAGGACACTCATATTCCCATCATCCGCATCATATGTCACCATATTCTAAAATAGATTTAGATTATCCAAAAATGCCACAAGAGCAAAAACGACAAGTAAGTTTTAAATTTGACGTAGATACGCTATCGCTAGATTCTTAATCTTAAGCCAAAAGAATTAATTAAATTTTATTTAAATATTTTAAAGAAAAAAAAGCTGCTTCAACAATAAGAAAACATTTAACTGTCTAAATAAACAAGCATTTGCAATTAAATTAAATTAAAAAAATTAAATTAAACAAAAATAAAATTTTATCTACCAACCTCTCTCCCTCTCGTTCTTTCTCTTATACAATATACAGACGTATGTATAGAAAAGTATATGAAATGCACAGCCAGAGAGGAAGACAGAAAAAGGTTACAATTAACAAAAAAGTTTAATTAAACTTTAATTATTAAAGCATAAATTGGTATATAATAGGTATTAAAGGGATCTATTTACATACACACATACATCTTTATATATTTTTATGTGTGTGTGTGTGTGTGTGTGTGTGTGTGTGTGTGTTTATATATTTGCTATGACAACGGCCACAATTTTAGCGGCTCTTTGTTTTTATATGAATTAAAACAATTGAAAATTACAAACAAACAAAAATTGCATTTTTAGCTCATATTAATGACCGTTTCTTTCTTCTTTTTCGTTTCTTTTGTAAATTATTTATTTAAAACTGCTCTTCTTAAATTTTAATTACTAAAACTTAAATAAATAATTACTTTTAAAGCATTTTACTTTAATATAAAAAAAAAACTAACAAGTAATCGCTTAGGATCGTATTTGTGAATAGAAAACACCACAAATTGTGAATTTTTTTATTTCTGAACTTAAATTAGCCATAATGATGCATTTATATTAAAAAATTAACAGACAATTGCCAAATTAAGAGCAAAATTTTTTTTTGCCAGGGAAAATGCAGAAACTATTTTCATTAGAGTATAGATTAATATTAAAAAAAAAAAAGAAAACAGGAAAATTATATGCATAAATTAAGACAAAACTTTTGTTGCATAAAAAAACAACAGAAAATTAAAAAAAATCCTTTAGGTACACAATTAAAGCGTTAGAAGTACAACTGCACGTGTCAATGTATTATAAAGCATGTAAGCAAATGCAATCCAAATGGTAAATTAGAAAAATCTTAAATTAAGCTATAGTAATGTCAAAAGCAAAGTGTACAAATTTTCTTCTTTTACAAATTATGGATTCTCTTATACTTATAACGAATTATCCAGTAAAAATTTTTAATTTTTAGCCACAATTAGCAAAAATGGTTTTACTAAAGTTAAAAATCGTGCTTGATATGAATTGGAAATTTGAAATCTTAATGTTTATTACGCCACAACGCAAGCTTCAAATATTCTCTTTGCATTTTAGTTTTTGCTACGCTACTCATTACGTTGTCAGCTTCGGCTTAGTTTTCTCAAAACTTCTTTTCATGTTTCGAGCTTTGGTCATATCAGATTTCAAGCCTGCAGATAACATACATATGACATTAACTCTATTTTAGCTGTATTGGATATGCCACGCCCATTTTACTTAATTAACCCTTAAAAAGTTTGAACTACTAAAATATAATAGTTTTAAATTTATACTCGTATGATTATAACTATTAAATTGTGGGGGAGGTAGTGCCACGCCTATATAAAAGCTTTTAGCGAGAGATATTTTTATTATAAAATTTTCGATAATCGGTTCAGCCTTTTCGGCGTGATTCTGTGGCAAACCATAATAAAAAAAATTGTATAAAAAAATACGACTTGGTTTTTTTATAAATTTTTAAATTTTGCATTTTTCTTTTATAGCAACATTTCCGGGAACATTCAGCAAAATAAATAAGCCAAATCGGTCGGTCACCCGTTTTCAAGTGATGTACTCAAAAACATCCCCCATAAACAAGTAATGTGGGCAATAACTCCTCCATTATTTTTTTCACAAAAGTACTTGAATTCTTAGCTCTTTCGCAGCAAGTTATAAAGTTCATCGCCTTATGTGCCAAACCCTCTCTTGATCGAACCTTTCTACTAATAACACTGCTGATCTTACTGTATCCTTTTTATTTGCCAACATATTTCGCAAGTACAATCAAATTTTTTTTAAATATTTATGCTCTAGTCGTAATATAAGCAGCATTTAAAAACCTCCACGTCGGCTTAGGAATGTTGATTTTCTTTAAGTTTTTACACTAAAAATTTTATTTCAAAGTATACACAATCTGGCGACTGATTAAAAAAACAAAAAAAAAAAAAAAAAACAATAGAAAAATACTTAAGTGGTGAGCAAATTTTTAATTTACAAATAAAATTGTGCAAAAAATATAAAAAAAGACAGCTTACAATTCCCGTATTCTATTCAACCAAAACCTTTCAAAATTAAAACTGCCACAGATGGAAATTTTGAAAAATAATTAAGAAAAGCTTTATGCAATTATAAGAATAATAATTTTTTTATATACAAAACTGGAACAAAGTTTTAGAAAAAAATGTTTTTTTTTTAAGTAAACCTTAGGGCTAAAATTGTGGTTTTGTAAAACTTATTTCTATAATTGACTAAGCTTAAAGTAAGCATCTATTTAATGCTCACCTTTTTTTTAGTAGGAAAGCCCAGCAGACCAATGTGTTAGTGCAGTAGTATACTAGTCAGGAGGTTGGGGGTTGATTCCCGCTAGAGACTCTTCTTATTGTGCATTATTCTAATTTTCTTTACTTCTAATCCCTTATATTTCCGCTATTTCTATCTTCCTTTGCGAGTAACACAAAGGCACTGTATCACCGGACCCATGTGGGATTTTTCCTTTTTTTCAACAGCTTCTTTTTCCAACCAGACCTGAAACAAGCTGGCATAACTACCACACATGCTTAAACACCTATGTTTTTGTCATTCTTTTTAGCTTTTAAATTTTATATGAAAATCCCAAGCTATTGCGTCTAAAAACGGATTAAATATTTTTAAACTTCTTTTAAACTAAAAACAAAGATAATTTTAAATATTTTTAAGATAATCTTTTGACCACACAACCGAAAAAGTTTGCTAACGCTTTAATTATGTTTACTTTCAAGAAGATATTAAGTTTAGTGCCTAAAGGAATATTTTTGGTTAGCATTGCTTTTTTTTTAAATAAGAATATTATTCATATAAATGCCCTCCCGCAACTTTAAATAATTAAGCTTTTTAAGTGGCATGTTTAAATATTTATAGCTTTTAAAGATAATTTTATTAAGACAAAAACAACAAGACTGTATATATAACTTATGGAAAAAAAATTTTTAAACTCCAATCTTTGATTACTGCAATATTAGTTTAACTTTAAGCATAACAAAACTTTTTTCGCTTAAATATATTAAATCAAAACCTTTTAAAAATTAAAAAATAAAAAAAATTTTTTCAAAAATCGAAAACCATGTTTGTTCCTTGTCCCTTTATATATAAAAAATTATTTCTTCTTGAACTTAAGATAAAAACTAAGCATAGTTGTAGGCGCAATATATAATTTTTTTTGTTTTTGTTGGGTTTTTGTTCTTAAAATTCTAGATAGTGTGATCGTAAGAAATGAAGGTCAATTAACAAAAAAATAATATACAATTAAGCATTAAACAAAAATAAGTTTAATGAAAAATATAAAAAGTGTTGTAAGTTTAAGTTATAACAAGTTCAGTATTATGTAATATTTATTTAAAGGAAATAAAAATTTTACTTTAAGTTAAAGAGTTTAAATTTATTAAGGTATAGAAACATATATCCTTTTATTGTAAATGTTTGTTAATTAGTCCTTAATTATTTAAATGTAACCTTAAAAATTCCTTAAGTGTAGATCTTAAAAAATGTTCCTTGTTGTTTTTTTAACACCCTAAAAATAAGTTTTTATGTAGAAATTTGAAAACCGTTAATAGATTTTTATGATTTCTTCTTTAATTGTAGATTTCAAATTTAATTATACATTTACAAATATTTAAAAAACGCTTAACTTGTTCTTTAAAGCATCGATATGCAACGATAATAAAAAAATAAAAAAAAAAAACATTTAAAAGAGTCCCTTATACTCTCGAACTTCATTTAAAAAATATATAAAAACATAAATTAGGAAAGTTTAGAAAATAGTTTTAATCTACAGTGTTGTATTTGCATTTATATACACAGTATTGTATACACAAAACTATTATTACAATTATTATTATAATTAAAATTATTTTATATTATAAAACTATCTTATCGAATGTTACAAATCTTTTTTTAAAACAAACAAAAACAATAAACTTTATACAACAATAATAATCTATGACGAATCTAAGTAAATACATACTAAAAATTAAAAATTAATATACCAATTCTGAAAAAATATATAATTATATAAAATGCAAATTTTTTTTTTAAATTATAATTTATAATATTTACATCCTGGCAAATCCAACAAGTTTATATGGGTTAGTTAAGTGATATGTAACCCAGTGTGCAAACTTGACCGGTATCTTACAGATTTCTTTTAGAAGTACCTGGGAATTCTGATGTACGACATGTCTTTAAGCTTTTTAATTGATTTCTCTTAGACATGTCTGTTTTGTTTTTATTCCCTTGTGCTTTTTGTTTTTGTTTGTGATTTCGCTCTTTTTTCTTTCTCTTCTTTCTTTACTTATTTTGTGTTTAGATATTTTTTCTCACTGTTAAACGAGGTTTTATTATTAATAATATTATTATCATTTTTATTTTAATTATTATTATTTTTATTATTATTATTATTATTATTATTATTATTATTATTATTATTATTATTATTATTATTATTATTATTATTATTATTTTTAATTTTATTATTATTATTATTATTATTATTATTATTATTATTATTATTATTATTATTATTATTATTATTATTATTATTATTTTAATTATTATTATTATTATTATTATTATTATTATTATTATTATTATTATTATTATTATTATTATTATTATTATTATTATTATTATTATTATTATTATTATTATTATTATTATTATTAATATTATTATTATTATTATTATAAATTTATGCTAATTTTTATTTATTGTTGAACTAATTGTTTTTAAAACAAATTTTCGCTTTTTAGTTTGGCTTAAGTTCATATATAAGTTTATTTATTTATTTTATTTATTTATTTTATTTATTTACTTATTTATTTATATATTTGTTTATTTATTTTTTTATGTATTGATTAATTTTTTTATTTATTCATTGATTTTTTTTTATTTTTTTATTTATTTATTTGTTTAATTATTTATTTATTTTTTTTCTATTTAATTGTTTATTTACTTATTTATTTATTTGTTTATTTATACATTTTTTTTTATTTATTCATTTTTTTTCTAGGAATATTGGAAATTTCATTGTGACGGATGTGACCATTTTTCTCACATTTTTGCTTCAATTCAAAAGTTATTTTTGAAAAAGCTACGGTTTTCAAAAATTGTAGGTTTTTAGGCGATTAATTGTAAATAGACACTGGAAGGGCACAATTTATGGTGACAATGACCATGTAAAAGCTATAACGGATACGACCTTACAAATTGTGTAAAATATTTTTCAAAACAGTATTGATTTTTTTTTAATTTTTGATTTAACGGTAGTTAAATGTGTTTTTATCGTATTTGATTTCATCATTTCAACAAAAAACTATTTTTTCTTGAGTCAAATCTTTTTATAAAATACGACCGATGTGACTCTTTTAATCCATTTTTTAAGCGAAGACAAAAACCAAATCAAATACAAAGCCCAAGGGAATACAAACAACATAGAAATCTTTCAGCAATCATTCCCAGGCATGTCTGGGATATCTGTGCAAATTAGCGTTACTGGGGTACTAGCGAATTGTAACGTTTTTTTATTCAAAAAGTTAAATTTTTCCATAAAAAGTTACATAATAAAAAGGAAGCTTAATTATAAAGACCTTGGTTTTTGCACAAAAAATTTCAATGAAACTTATTGAATTATATAATTCTGGCTTAGCTGCACAATTAACTTTGAAAAATTTTTGTTATATTAAAGGTGCTGTTTTCCTTAATGCACTTAACTTGCTTAATTAGTTTTCAAATGTTTGTTTTTACAAAGGCAACCAAATTTTTTATAAAAATAAAACGTTCCACATTGTTGAAAGATTTTCAAAAGAAGTTTCACATATTGGTTGCAAAAAAAAAGTGGAGATGTACTGGCAAACGTGCCACGATGTGTCGAAAAAGGGTTACTATAGTTTTAAACGTGATACGTTAAAATATGGTAGATGTGTAGTAGGCCGGGAAAATACATTTAAAACACAATTTTGAAGAGAAATTACAAAAAAAAAATTTTGCGAAGTTAAGTTGTAGTAAAGATAACGTTGACCTTTCTATGTTAGTTGTTTTAGAATGTCAGAAATTGAGGGCACTTATCTTAAAAATGGAGGTATAGAAATAGAAAAAGAAATAGAAAAATTGGATTTGTATAGGCTTTCGGAAAATAGTGATACAAAAATAAAACAACTTTGTGTAGATAAGTCAAAAGTGCACAGAAGGCAGTTTAATCAAAACCAATAAAGCAAACGTTTTTTTTATTCATACAATTATTACAGATATTTATAATATCGTTTCTCTACTATCCTAAGAAAGCATTGCCTATTTTATAACTTAGAATTTAAAATTTTTTATTAATAACCAAAAACGTTAATAACGTGGTCACAACCGTCACAAAAAGCTTCCCATTTTTATTTGTTTTATGTCCTCATAATCAATAATGTACATTAAATGTACTTGAAAATTTCTCCTACATCAAAAATTATACTTAATTGTACGACAAGTACAAAAGGTTAAAAAAATAAAACCAAAATCGTCAAAACTATACATGTTACGTAGAGAGTCAACAAGTTACATAAAATTAAACAAATGTAACCAAACGGCAACGCTGTCTTGGAACGTGGGGGCAAATTACGGCATTCGATTCTAATCAAAATTCTACTCGATCGATAGAGTTGTCAATGCTTTTAAAATAGGAATTCTAATAGGAATTTTAAAATGTTGATTTGAATCGAATGCCGTAATTTGCCCTCAAGTTCCAAGACAGCGTTGCCGTTCTACAAAATAATTGAATATTATTGACATCATTAGTTTGACACAACAAAACTTTTTTTTAATGTTTGGATTTGCCTTTTTTAACTGTTAAAATTAAATAGCTTAATGAAGTTAGAAAAAAAAAAACAAATAAACTACAGTAAACTTTTATTAAATATTTAATTTTAAAATAAGTTTCTTTTTATGTTGCATTTATTTTATTATTGTAAAATTATACACAAAACATACTTACGTATGAGCTATATTTATAATATAATTTGTATTAAATATTTTGTATTAATAATAATATACTAAACATAATAATTAATAAAATGATATTGAAAACAAAATAAACATTAATAAAACATAGCATTTTGGCAAAGCATTTAAATATTTAGTTTCAACTAAAAAGTAAAATTTCTTGGATTTTGAAAGCTTACCACCACAGCTCAAATGGAGGTTGAATTACGGACTTTACCGAATACTGACTGTTAAATTACATGAAGAAAAAACAAAACCCAAATATGTTTCATGGTCTCAAAACTATCAACATCATCATATTCAATCATTATTAAGATTAAAATCATCAAAATTAACAAAAAAAAAAAAGCAATTTTTCTAAGAAAAAAATCATTTTTTTTTCAATTAAACATGATTTAAACAAAATTTCTACAACCAAACAAAAAAACAATTAAATTAATTAAATAATTTTTTCTAAATTTTTCCAAATCAATCAAAAACAAAAGCTGGACGAATTCCGTCTTGAAATACAGAGGAGGGATCAGGAAATATTGGCAATGGCGGCCAAAATGAAAACATTGGAAGAACAACATCAGGTAAACAAGAATCAAAATTTTAAATTAATAAAAAAGAAAAATAAAATTTTAACCACTAAGAAATAAAAAATGTACATTTGTTTGTAGTTAGTAAAATATTTAAGAAACATAAATTATAATTTGTAAAATTTATTTTCTAAATGATTTATAAACGTAGGACTACCAAAGGCATATTGCGGTTTTAAAAGAATCGTTATGTGCCAAGGAGGAACACTACAACATGTTGCAGTCCGATGTTGAGGAATTAAGAGCACGCCTCGAAGAAAAGAATCGTTTGCTGGAGAAGAAGAATCAGGGAAGCATGCAGACAGTTCAGGAACGCAATCGCCTTACCAGCGAGCTAACCGAACTAAAGGATCATATGGAAATTAAGGATCGTAAAATCTGTGTACTTCAGCGAAAGGTGGTGTAGAACAAATAAATAAAAAAATTTGTTTTTCTTTATGTCTTAACTATATCCCAAATCATTTCTCAGGCCTTATTTCAAAGTTTAAGTCAATAAGAAAACAAAGAGCTTGAACAAATAGTTTTAAAATATTAAAGTTGTTGCTCATTTGCCTTCTTATTGACTAAAACTCTTCTTTCTCTGTAATACTTGAACTCTTTTTTAATTATAAATAAATTATTTTTTTATCTGTGTATATATATATAATGGTGCGTGCGTGTGTGTATATATATATATAACTAGATTGAAAACTTAGAGGACTTGCTCAAGGAGAAAGATAACCAGGTGGATATGGCTCGTGCACGGTTATCGGCAATGCAAGCTCATCATAGCAGTTCAGAGGGCGCTCTCACAAGTCTCGAAGAGGCCATTGGTGACAAAGAGAAGCAAATGGCTCAACTACGAGAACAGCGAGATCGTGCCGAACATGATAAGCAAGAAGAAAGGGAACTGCATGAGCGTGAAATTGCCGATTACAAAATAAAATTGCGTGCCCTCGAAAGTGAAGTCGAAAAGCTAAATACTCGCCTTGAACGTGCCGTCACTGAACGAGAACGTTTAGAAATCAAGCTTGAGGCTTCACAAAGCGAATTAGGCAAATCGAAAGCCGAATTAGAAAAAGCCACCTGTGAAATGGGCCGCAGTAATGCCGATTGGGAGACCACCAAACAGCGTATCGCACGCTTAGAGCTCGAAAATGAACGACTCAAACACGATTTGGAACGTTCACAGGTACTACTCGCCACATTATAGTTACAAACAATTTAAGAAAAAATATATATTTTTCATACATATTTTTCATTTCCTTTAGTTTTTAATAAACCTTTAATAAGTGTTGTAATTTTTGTTTTTTTTTTCTTAAAAGTTTATGTGAGATATTAATATATCATTATCTGTATTTGATTTAAAAATATTTGTAACAATATTCTTATCATATTTTGTGAAAAATAAATATTAAGATAAAATTAATGAAACAAAACAAACATTTATTTATATTTTTTCTTTTTAAATTTTATTATTTTTACATGAACACCTCATTTTAACTCTCGACTACCTATAATTCATCTAATAAATTACTATTACTACTACTACTCCTTATAACTACTACTACTACTATAATAAAAAATATTAGATGCAGCTAGATGAACAAACCACACTACATAAAGTAAGACATATATAATTTTTTTAATTTATTTCTTAATCTTAAATTTATTTCTTATTTCAAACAAAATTGCCGATATTTTATTTATTATTTAAATTTCACTTAAATTGCCAGCAGGAAGTAGTTATTAGTTAGTTAAGTTCTTTAAAAAAGTTAAAAAAATTCAAATGTTATTTAATGGAAAGCATTTTAACACTACACTCGTACATGTATAATATGCATATTTACATGCTTAGTCCCATTATTTATGATTTGTAATCTTTTAATGTTAAAAAGTATGTATTAAAAGTTTAAATTTTGCACAAAAACATATTAAACAAATTAGAAAAATTGCACTTTTTACTTCAATATCAGTTTTGTTCACACCAAGTTGTTACTCATTAAAATAAAATAAAAATAAAATTGGTTCAATGAAAAATGGCCCAAGCCCTCGATTTTAAAAATAAAATCATTTCAATTTTAATTACGAAAAATTTCCCAAAAAGCACGAAAAATTGGCAGAAAAAAAATAATGATTTTTAAACGAAAAAAAGGATCGCAATTTTTGCAAATGAAAAATTCCTTTTTATACCCTTTACATAAGTGATAAGGCTATACCTATATATATGTTTATAAGTTTGTCATTCCGTTTGTTTTTTCTTTATTAACCATTTTCGAACCCAAAAATTTTATGTATTTTCGATCCTTTTAGACAGGGAAGTCGATTTGGTCATGTCCGTCTGTCCGTGTTATGGTTAAAACAACTTTCTGAAGCCACCCGATGTCGTATAGATCCGTAAGTGGTATAAGAAATATCTGCGTTATTGAAATCCAGAAAAATCTCCCGATAACTGACCGAAATATTAGCCGAAAGCCAAGGCTCTGTTTATTTCTTTAAACAATGTGCAACGTAGGATCACTTCCCATTATCTTTTCCCCATAAACATTTTTTTGAAAATACTTACTCCTCTAGCAGGGTTGCCATACAAAGTTTAATTTTTTTAGAATTTTTTTTTAATGCGCACATAGCTTTGAGGGTTCTCCTACGAAGGTAAAATGTAAGTCCAACGCCAACTAATGTGTCCTCCCAAGCATTTTTGTGCAACATACTTACCCTCTGTCTCCAGCCCCTAACATGGTTGCCATACAAAATTTAAATAAAATTAGGGTAAAACCCCCTACAACTTCTCCGAAGTCGCCCCTAGAGGAATAAAATGTTTCACAGGCCCCCATTAGTTCTCCCTCCCAAATATATTCCTAGAGCATACTCACCCCCTATCTCCACGCCCTAAGGGGGTTGCCATACAAAATTTAAAAAAAGAATATAAAAATGCCCACAACTCCTTCAGAGTTGGCCTTAGAGCAATAAAGTGTACGACCGACCCCTATTAGTTTGCCCTCCCAAAAATATTCCTAGAACATACTTACCCCCTATCTCCACGCCCTAAGAGTGTGGCCATACAAAAATTACATATATAGTGTAAAAATGCTCACATTTTACTTAGAATCGACCTTAAAGCAATAAAGTCTACGACTACCCATCATTAGTTTTCCCTCCTAGACATATTCCTGGAACATACTTACTCCCTTTTTCCATGCCCCAAGGGGGTTGCCACACAAAATTTTAAAATAAGTAAAGTTAAAACCCCTACAACTTCCCCGAAGTCGCCCCTAGAGAAATAAAATATATCACAGACCTCCATTTATTTTCTCTCCCGAGCATATTCCTAAAACATACTTTCACCCCATCCTTATTACCTAAGGGAATTGCCATGCAAAATTTTTTAAAATTAGAGTCGCTACAAAATTTAAAAAAAATTAGGGTAAAAACCCCTATAGCTGCCCTAATCACCCTAAGAAATTTAAAATATTACACCGACCCCTATTTAAATATTAGAAATATTTCAATAATAAAAAAAGGGATGAAAAGGAACAAAAATAAAAAAAAAGTTGGGGGTTTCGAAAGTCCAATGTGAAGGGTTTCTAAGATTCGGTACAGCCGAATATAGTGCTCTTACTTGTTTTACTACATTTTATATCGAAAATTGTGGTGACTTTTCATATTAAGGTTAGGTTAGCTAAGGTTGAAAACAGGAGGCCTTAAAGGCACCAAGTCCTGTATGACAAACACCTAAGCAAGTGATTGATTTTCTTGTTGTGTTCTTTTAGCAAAAAAAATCTTGGGAGAGAGTAGACAGAAATTCGGTGATGTTGACAAATCCGATCAACACCTACTACGTGAGCACCATCTGGCTAAACATTAGGCATAAAATATCGAACTCTGGCCTGTGCTTAAGCCGGACAGTGACACAAGAAATGATTAATTGTTTCGATGTCTTTCCTTCATACTAGCCACTCCTATCCGATGGAGGGGTGCCCTCTTGCCTTGTTTCGGGTTCCCAAGTTTCAGAGTGCCCCTTGTTCTGACCTCACTAAGTCGAACCAGAGGATTCTCTTCGATCTGCCAACTGTCTTGGTGTTCCGTTACACCCTGTAAGCATTTTCGCCCACTCTTTATACTCACCCTCGCCGCAACAAAGAGGTCCGGATTAACTAGGCCAACTTCCCGCTGTCCCCTAGCATTATTCGCCAGAACATTCGCATGTTCATTTCCGACCACCCACTGATGACCAGGTAGCCATATTAAACCAACCTCTTCATATTGCGAGAATTCTTTTTCTTTATTTTAAATCACATTAAAATTTTCGAAAGTTTTGGGCTTTTTTTGGTTTAAAACTTTCCGTTCTATGAAAAATAAATAAATTTAAATGAGCAAAGTCTTAAGCTGAAATAAGTCCTGCAATGAATGTTAATGGTAATTTGGCCGCGTTCATTTGCCTACCAAAAATAAATTTAAGCGGCAAATAGAACAGCTGATTGCCGCATGCCGCTTACGTTGGTATTTAACTATAATGCGGTGTGAATTCAAATAATATTTTAAATCAGTCGTTGTCAGGGTACACTAAAAAAGGTAGTATTAAGGCGAGCTCAAAAAATTTGCCCTTTGCGTTTCCTTTTTGTGCTTGAATGTCAGCAAACTTAAAAACTTCATACAAAATTTAATATTTTTAACGTGAAAATGTCAATTATATTTTAATCAGCAACACTGGATATTACCTGTTTGAGTGTGCCCTGGTCGTTGTTATTGGTGCACTTTAATTACTTTTTTTCTATCTATTTCTTTCTTTTTGTATGTGTTTGTCTATCTCTTACAATCTTTATATGTATGTGTAAATGTAAATTTTAATAAGAAAAAGTAACTGAACAACATTTCAACTATTATTGTTATTATCATTATATATCTAAAAAAAACACTCACAATAATTCTAAAATAACAAAAGGTTTTGATTTAATAATTAAACACATAAAAACAAAGATACATTTAATTTTTGTTAATGTAAAGCTATACGAAACTTTTATTGTATAAAAAAGAATATTAAACAAAAGAAAAAACTATAAACCAGCTAGTAATCGCTCATCTTTAGTTTTTAAAATAAATTATAAATTTTCAATTATGTAGAACTATACATACATATGTTTTTACAAACACACATTTATTTAATAAAGTAATTTCGCCCCTCAAATAAGGCTAAATACTTTTATTGTGTACAGTCATGATCAAGTTTGAGCGTTTTTAATCCTTAAAAAAGTATTCGTATAAAAACTGTATTTAAGTATATAATAAGTAAGACTGCAATAGCGTATCTTATGTACCCGTATTGGTATTTTTGTATACTCAGTAACCCAGTTTAGGCAAGTTGTTTTCAAAATTTAAATACCGAATTAAAGTTTTTTTTTGGCAATTAGCTATTTTAGTTTTTGAAATTAAGTGTCTCGATCACTTCTTAAGATGCTCCTACCCAACTTATTGTTTTTCCAAAATATAGACCATTTATTATAACGTAAGTTAAAATTTTTATAAATATGGTCCGTTTGTAAAGGGCTGTTAATTCTCTTGTTTCTACCCAACTCCTTTTTTTACAAATATAGAAATTTATGAATATATGAAGGTTGCCACTGCCTCTATTGAACTTAATTTTTTGCCAAAATGTGGAAATTATACCAAAATTCTTTGTAGCAGGTTTGAACTTAATAGCTATGATGGTATTTCAGATATACGAGGGTTGCATTTTATATTTCGGGAATAGAGAATAAAAACAAATATTAATTATTGAAAATTACTTTATTGTTTTTCAAAGCACTCCCCATGAAGATCTATACACTTTTGCATGCGTTTGAACCAAATGTCGAACCACTTTTGCCACTCTGATTTAGGGATCTCCAAAGCATGGATTCTGAGTACAGCAACCGCTCCTTCAGGTTTTAAAAAACGTTGACCTCTAAGTTTGTTTTTTACGAACCGGAATAAAAAGAAGTCATTCGTTGCCAAGTCAGGACTATACGGCGGATGACCCATCAAATCGATGTTTTGGGTGCTTAAAAATGCAGTTGTTTGGGACGATGTGTGAGAGCTCGAATTGTTGTGGTGAAGAGTGATCCATCTTCGGCTGTTGGTTTCCTGATTTCTTGGAACTCAACTGGCAAACAAATCGTTGTGTATCACTCAGATTTGACTGTTCTGCGTTATTAAAGTGATACGGTTGCGACATGTCCAGTTTTCTAAAAAAGCTGGTGATCATATGCTTAGAAGTTCTTCGTGCGCAAACAGCTTTTGTTGGATTTGACTCATCTTAAAACACCCATACAGTCGACTGCTGTTTACTTTCGGTATTATAAGCGTAAATCCACAATTCACCACCTGTCACGATATCATAGACGTAATTCGAAGCACCGCGATCGTATTTTCTGAGCATTTCTTTGGACTAATCGACACGAGCTTTTTTTGAGCGATTTACAAATTGTGTTGGATCTAACGCGAAGAACTTGTTTTGACAGTCAAATGTTCATGCAATATTGAATGCATGCTAGGCCCACTAATACCTAAGGCTGTCGCAATCTAACGATAGGTCACGTGACGATCTTCCAATATCAGTTTATGCACAGCATCAATGGTTTTCGGAACAACAACTAATCTTCACGAAATTCGTCATGGAGTGAATTATGACCCCGATTGAATTCACCATACAATCGATTAACACTAGTCCTTGATTGAGCTTTATCGCCAAAAACAGAATTTAGTTCATCCATGCACTGTTGCTGAGTTAATCCACGTCAAAAGTTGTAAAAAATAATCGCACGAAAACGTTCACGATTAAATTTCATTTTTGGGTCGAGTTGAATCTTTTAAGTTACTGTAAACAACACAAATAGCGCTCGTATGTCAAAACGTTCTGAGCACTTATAACTTAGAAAATGTCAAACCTTACGATAGAGCTGTCAGTTGTCAGATTGAAACACTAGTGTTGCCAAATCCCGAAACATAAAAGTTAACCCTCGTATCTAGAGCATTTAAACTTTTGTAAAATTGCCCGTTTTAATTTGGCTACACTTAACTGGCTCCTATTCGCTTAGTTAGTTTCTTAAATGTACTCATTGTACTATAATTACCTTGTAGTAGGTTTAAAGCCAATGTTGGTTACAGTTATAACGTATCAAAAAATTAATTAAATTTATTTACTTCAACAATTTCCTTGCTTTTATCCAAAAAATGTTCCCCAAATTATATTTTAATCCGTTTCCGTGACAAGTTTTATGGCAACAGTGGTCATAGATACTAAATAAAATCTATTTTCCCGATTTTGTTTATAGTTTGGTCCCTAGTAATTTTTGAAAATGATTGTTTTAGGAACATTTCTCATAGTTTGACATCAAATTCGACTCCGTAGGACTTGACTCAGCTTCATAAACTTTATTTCAACAGAAGTACATAACTAAATCAAGAATTTATAAAGCTACAAAGTATTTACACTTTAATCTTCGCAAGTCCGTATTGTAGGCACCACTAATTTAAATGAAAAACTGATATATTTCATTTTTCCCTCAAGCTTAGTTTTTAAGCTCTTAGTTACCGTTAAACTAAATGATTACTGATGTGCCACATGACCCAGTTAAAAAAAATTGGATAAGGATTTATCGCATAGATTTATCACGAAGCCCTCTACTTCGTAAGCGCAGTTTTAGAAATTTATTAAGTGGAAGTGATGTTTTGTGCCCTTATTTCCTAAATTATTACCATATAGATTACATTAAATAAAAAGAAGTGTTTGCTGGCATAAACACTTTTATATAAGTATATATGTTACCGGCTAAATCTGCGTCAATAAATTCCAGATTTTTAGGGTATAAGGGTATATGCACGTCTTGAACCCCTACAATATTTCAAAACAAGTTCCAAAAATAAATTTATATTTTTTGAGAATTTTCAAACGCAATTTTAACTACATTTCTATCTTTATTGACACTGAAGTTAGAAAATGGACCTAAACAGTATCAAAATATGGTTTTTACATTCTCTTCCCCTTAAGAGTCCAATACTTCAGAAAATATACTAAAACCATATTTGTATTTTTTTTCGAGACCTATGGAACGTAATTTAAATTTTGTTTTTATCTTAATTAACTAAGAAGTTAAGGAAGTTAATTAAGATTATCAATATATGGATTTTACCCTGTGTTCTCCCTTAGGGTCCAAAATTTCGAAAAAGTATCAAAATGATGTTCGTATTTATTAGTGACCTATCGAACGCAATTTTATTCATGTTTTAATCTCAATTAGTTCAAATGTTACAAAAAAATACCAACATAGAATTTTTACGCTTTTCTGAACCATTTTTTACCCTTTAGGTTCCACATTTCAAAAAGTTTCAAAATGGTACTCATTTTTTTTTTTTTTTTGAGGCCTGTCAAATGAAACTTGAATTATATTTCTATCTTTATTTGTTTAGAAGTTACAAAACAGGCCTAACACCCATCCAGAAAAAATTTTTGCCATTTTTTCCCTTTTCGGGGTCAAAAATATCGAAAAAGTGGTAGCACGGGTCCGCTTATTTTTTGAGATAAATATGAAACTTTATAAATTTTGTTTTTATTATAAGATAACAACCTTAGCATATCTATATTTGGCTTATTTTAACCTCCTTTGGGTCCGAATTCTCAAAAATCTCATCTTAGTGGATCTATGTGTATGGAGAGGTGTCTAAATTTCAAGTCTCTAGCTTTTCGCGTTTGAGCTCTGAGATGATGAATCAGTCAGTAAAGTTGTTCCTTTATATAATTATAAAGATAGATAATTTATGTGTCCTTTTTAAAAATCCATTTTTGGTATCCAGAATATATTGGTAAACATGAAGCTGCAGCATTTTTTAAATTTGTTTGGGGGTTGGGCTTCCTACCCCAATGGTTTTTTATTAAGGTTTTCGCTGACACTTGTGTTTTCAAGGTTAGGTTAAAATTGCTGGCACCGAGGACTCCACATACACCCTATACCTTGTCTAGATATCATTGCTGTTTACCCACACTGATCATATGACTATACACGATATTTTGCTTTTATCACTACTTTTATTTAAACCATTGAATAAAATGCATTTGTAGATATTTAAGGTAAACAAAATTAACTAAAAACACTTTCTTAACGCCTTACAGTCGGTTCAGAAATTATTACATGAATCTGGAAAGATATCGGTAAGTTATATTACAAAACTAAAGGGCGATTCTAGTTAATAGTTTGTAAATGAAATGCGGCATTAAATGAGCACAAGACACACTAATATATAATATAAACAATTACAACTGAAAAGGGTTTAAAAATGTTCACTCAAAGAGCACGAACTTAAGTTTTAAAAATAATTTAAAACTTAAACTTTGTTCTTCGGGTTGTTCTGGTTTAAAATGTACATAGTTTGCCATTTATTTACACGGATATGCCTACAAAGAAGCTTTAATAATATTTTGTAATAATTTATTAAAAAAAAACACAGAACCTTAAAATTTAAAACAATATAAAATTAAGATATTTAAATTAATTTTTTTTTAACTTAAACAATTTTAACAAAGTATTTTTATTAAAGATTGCAACTTACTAATATATTTTTATATCAATACTATTTGCAACAATATTAAATGGCAAGTTTGTTTTTGATCTTTTTATGAAAAAAGAAATTATTTTAGTTGGTTTTTAAAAACAAGCACTTGATTTATTTTCCTGCTGGAATTTTAATATTAATTACTTTCTTCTTAACAATTGCAACTTTTTTTTGATATTCAAAAGTTTAAGAAAATATTTTTTATTTTTTACATAAAAAAAACTAATTTTGAAATATTATCCTTATTCAATCTTCAATAATAGACAACATTTGGTCGCACAACTTTAACAACTTCACAAGAACTGGATCGAGCACAAGAGCGTGCTGATAAAGCGGCTGCCGAATTAAGACGTACGCAAGCTGAGCTAAGAGTTACTCAGGTACCAAAAAACCAGTTAATTTCTAACATCAAATGTCTCATACTTTTTAATAATTTAAAATTGTCTCATAATTTTAAACTTTTTGGTTATTTTTTTTATAAGTTTGAATGTATTTATAACCTGATTTTTTTATATATCAGAAATATTAATTATTATTGTTTTTTTTTTGGAAATTGTGAAAGTGGTGTTAATATGATATGGTTATTGGAAAATACTTGTAATAAAAAAATATTCAATATTAAAATTTGAAATCAGTTGAATTAATTATGCTTCTTGCCTTAAATTTTTAAGCATCAAAATGTAATTTACTTAAAATATTTTTAATAAACACAAAAATACACACAAATTTTAACAAACAAAAGTTTTATACAGTAAAAACTTGATAGTCCGGACTCTAATCCCGACTATCGAACTATCCGGACTACCAAATAAAAGTTTTAGAATATATTTTTTTTCTTGCATAAAAATGCTTTTGAACCACATTTATATTTATTATTATTAATTATTGAAATAAATAATTACATTTGAAAAGAACAAAAAAGTATAAAAAAAAAACAAAAAAAAGTTTGCAAACAAAAAAAAGTGCAATGGTACTTTTCTATGTTTTAGAAACAATAATATTTTGTACATAGTAAAATCACGTACCAGGTGGCCACAATTCCGGACAGACGTTTTAACTCTTATTTTTTTTTATATGAAGTTTGGCACATCTATTGAAAAAGAGTTTATATATTGGTGTCAAACTTCATATATAAAAAATAAAAGAGTAAGAGAGTGACTCTCTTCACTTCGTCTTGCAATCACCTGGTACCTAATTCCACCATGTTTCTAAAGATACTTGTTCTGTAAGGGAATCAAATCTTTTTTAAATAAATGAGAATCAGATTAAGCAAATGTCTTAGATTTATCCCACTGTGAAATTAATTATCAGGTGAACGCATGGTAGAAAGAATTTTTGACTTTCTTACTTGTTTCTTTTTTAAACAAGGTGGGCCAAAAGAAGTCATCCAATGTTGATTTGCTTAATTTTTTTCTTAATGAAAAGCTTCGATTCTGTTTTTTGATTACGTTTATTTGAACCTGTAGAATTTTATTGGTCAAGTCGAGTAGATGATATCGGTGAAATGGGCACGGTAACAATTGATTGCTATACGGGCTCGGTTTCATCACTTCGGCGAGAACTTAAGGGCTTCCAGTGTCTTGGGCTTGTTTAGATAAACACGAGACTTCAAAAAACCTCACAAAGATCTTGCGGACCAATGTAAAACGCCAAAAGGAGAGATGAGGCGACCTAGAAACGCCGCCTTCAGAATGTCGGCTGTGGCTGGCGCAGTGTGTACCGCTGCTCCGTCTTGTTGGAACCACATGTCCCCCAGTCCTAACTTCAATTGCGTCAGGAAAACCTTGGCTAACACGGCCCTATAGCGCGCACCATCCACTGTTGTCGTTTGTCCCGATGACTCCTCCAGCGTAAACAGCGCACAATGCAGTCACTTTTAGCGGGTGTAATGGCTCCTCGTGCATCTTTCGTAGATTTAAGTGCCACAGAAGTGATCGTTTTGCTTATTCACGTACTCGCTGAGTTGGAAATGAGCCTCATCGCTCATTATGGTTTTGGTCGAAAAATCGTCCATTTTGGCCTCGAGATTGAGGATGACTTGGTCGTAGGTTACACGCGTTTGGCAATCGACAGGCAGTACGGACTGGACTTTGTACGGGAACATGCGCAGAACTTTGACCTCGTCCTTAGGGACGACCGGCTAATGGCTGATTGCGAGGCACGGCGCCTGGTCGATGTTTCTGGCGACAGCTCGACATCCTTGCCAGCAGCGGTGATATTCTCGGCCGAACGTGCGCTTCGGGCCCAGTTAGTCTTGGCAGCGTCTTAAGTGGTCTCATACTCTTCAAGGTTGGTAGCCAAACGGCACAGTGTTTGCGCAGTCGGTGCCGGACGACCGGGGAATCGGTGACGGAATTCGCGGTGCGCCAACACCACAGATGAATTGTTAAGCAAACAAATTGACACCAATACTCCGCGTTCTTGGGTTGTGTATCGCTCCATGTCTTGTTCACTTGTATGCTATATCTGTTAAGTTCACAAATGTCAAAACAGATTTGACATTGGCCGCCATTTGCAAAAATAAGAGCATCTTTCAATAGGGTGATTTGTTTTGACCCACCTTGTATATGGAGTTTGACAACATGGTTCAAATTTTTTCACCGCTGTGTTGTCAAACTCCATATATAAAAAAGAAAAAAGTAAGAATTCCCTGTGTCATGCGTTCACATGATAATTAGTTTAACCATGTTTTATACCAAAACTAACTACAACATACGTAGATTTGGCTACACAACAGTTGAAATCAATCCGGATTATAGAGTACACAATTTATTGGAAAACGATACCCGAATTGCTTAATAATTTTGATTAACAAATTCGTACTATCAAGCGTTTACTCTATTTAAATATTTTACCACAAACAAACAATTATATTAATTAAAACTTAAAAATTCAAACGCACATTGAATCTAAACAGCACCACCATTGATTGATACAAATATGTAATTCAAAACAGCTTCTGTCAAAATCTACATAAAAACTGGAAAAACTCCCAATATTTATCTTTTTCTTTTAATATAAAAAATATTTGGAAAGATCAAGTAACCTGCTTTTAAATGTCGTTTAAAAACTCAAAATCGGTTTTAACATATTCGGGTCACAAATGTTGAAATGTGCCAGTCACAAAAACGTAGAAACTAATTTTTTTTTTGGAAAAATTGAACAATTTCTAAACGGCTTGTCCGAATAACATAAAACATAACCTAACATGCTACATAAGCATAGCAAAGGAGTATTAAGTTATTGCTCTTAGGAAGACATTGCATCCCCTCTTAGCTTAGGGCAGCGATATAAGGCTGCAAAAGGGGGCACCTTGGACATGAACAAATTTTTAGCGCTTGTCACTTTTTTTGTTATTTATTCAAATTTCATAAGTTTTTTCGAGACTTAAAACCCGCATAAAGTTCTATAAGAAATGCAAATAAAAAAAGAAGTTCCCGCTTTGTAAGCCCTTATGTATACCTTTAAAATTTTATAATCGGAAAAGTATTTTGTCAGCCCTACCCCAGTTGTGTTAATGCATAAGTTCTAGATTTTTAGGATTTATTTCTTATATTATTTTTTGCGCAAAATTTCATGTCAATATCCCTGTTGTAATAGTGTTTTTTTTTTATAAACTATTCAGTTTTTAGAATAATAGAAGTAGAAAATCTTTAAGTCGATTAGGATAATATTTGATATCAGACTCATGGTTTTGGAGGATATTTTTTCTTCAAATTTTGTGTAGATTACAGTTTTGCTTAACGATTTTTGACGAAAGAATTGGCCCATACTAATATAAATAAAGATGAAGTTAATTTACCTTTAAGGCCTGTAAAAATTTTTTAGTTTTTTTTAACTAAAAC
Source organism: Melanophora roralis (assembly GCA_963583895.1). Taxonomy (NCBI): domain Eukaryota; kingdom Metazoa; phylum Arthropoda; class Insecta; order Diptera; family Rhinophoridae; genus Melanophora; species Melanophora roralis. The sequence continues at coordinate 52,640,763 of OY757191.1, forward strand.
AGTTTATATTTTATACTTACGTTTTAGTAAAAAAATTCGGAAATTCTTTTATTTCAAAATGATAATTTTTTTATGACCCAAAAATTTTTTAGTTTTGTAAATATAAACTTTAAAAAATTATTTTTCCAATGTAGGAAAATGTTGACATAAGCTGTTGTTACATTAAACCATAAATTTAAATTTTCTCTCAGAAGGTCAAATTTAAAAAAAATCGCCGTCTTTAATTTAAAAATTTTGTTTCTTAATTTTAAACTCCATACATAACTTGAATCATCTTTGAAATGTCAAATACGTTTGAAAACAATTTTAAACATAAAGAAATCTCAATTATCTATTGTATCTATTGCTTGCATTCATTCAAATAGGGCGAAACAGATAAACGTTTTGTAAGTAAATGCTTCCAATGAAATCAATTTAAATCAAGTTACTAATATCCAACTTCATCATTCAAAATGCAAAATATTAAATTTGTTTAAGAGAAAAATTAAAGCATTTTCAATATTTATAATATTTAAAATTCTTGTTCAATTTAATTATAAAAACGTTTTTAATTTACTTACTAAACACAAACATATTTAATACATACATACATTCTTACGTAATTTCAAATCTAACAAAAACACATGCATACATACATATATACAAATAAATTGCCCACAAACTTACATAATATATCAGCCATTTTGCTATCTATGCATTTCGAATAATTTTTTGGTATTCGAAAACAAAACATTTTTCATTAATGCTTTAACTTAACCCAAAAATAATTACAACCATTTTGAAAAAGTAAAATGTAAAACCCCTTTGTTTAATAAAGATCCCTTAACCTCATAAGTATTTAAGAGTCTCTAACGTCACATACATTAAAATTTGGATTTCAGATTTAATTAGAAAATTTTACAAATAAAAGCTAAATAATTAAATCAATCATGAAATCACTTTTCAGCTGCGTTAAATTAACATCCAATAATCATTAGTTTATGCAATAACTCTCGATTAAATGTTTACAAGGTGATGCAAGTATTTTATTTCAATGTAATGGCTTAACAATATTGGTGGTAATGGAAGCCAAGCGTGTCTCCGGTAGACGAACACTAATCGGGTTTACATGTATACAATACGAGTACCTACAAAAAATCAAAACAAAGAGAGCTAAACCAAAGAAATGTAACAACAATAACAAAGGGGGATATTGTATTGTATTTTTTAATAATGCCATCCGCAGTGAAAACCCAACAATATATTATCATAAATCATTTTTTTTCGTTAGGCAGCCCTGCCAATACTAGACATACATATATTTCCTTAAAATGTCCCGTTATAATAAAAGGTTCACAATTCTAATAGGCTAACATCAGGGAGAGAGTGCATTTCACATATTATAGCCGAAAAGAGAACAAACTTCAAATTTTAGTTCAAATTTTGTTTACATTCTTTCCATGGAAATTACATCAAACCATGCCCTGATTAAACAAATTTTTGTTAATATACACAGAAAGAAATAACCCCTTCTCAAATTAAGAATTTTATTTTTGAATTTATTCAAAATCGTACTTGCAAATTTTAAATACGATCCGCACTTAGGACTTCCTAAATCAAATCTATTCGAATTACTTCGAAAAATCACGCAGAAAAAACTTGTTTTTTAAAAGTATTTTTACATTCAAAAGCAAAGTGTCTAGGTGGGATAGATGGTAACGTGCTGTTAGGGCGCCAGATTATTCGCCCGTTAATTTCTGAATCTTTGTAATGTGAACTTGACCATATTCTGCGTTATCACCTTCCTACATTGTCATACTACTCCCTGTGGTGCGATTAAGTAACTTATTTTAACGATATTCACATCGTTAAAATAAGTTAACCATTAATACAGGGTGTCTGGTGCTGATTTATATGTTTAAACTTAAATAAAAAAAGATTTTATTGACAAAAACTTTTATTAAGAGCATTGAACGATGAAATGGAAATACGGATCTTATTTTTTAAAGGGTATGTCTTCCAGATGCCTTCCGTCGAGTGAAACACGAAGCCTTCTGTTCTGCGCCACACGCTGCACTAAGCTTGGTTCAATTGAGCTGATTTTTTGCTTCGTTTTTCCTTTAAAGCCACAAGAGATTGGGGATTGTCATTATGGAACCTCTCTTTGAAGTAGCCCAATAAAAAAATCCAAGGGAGTTAGATCGGGCGACCTGGGTAGACATTGGGTATCCCCAAAGCAACTGCTCAGTCCAGTAAAAGAGTGAGAAGACTGGCAAGCCAAAAACGCAGGTTTTATGGTACACCAGATGATAACGAAGTTGTTTAACACATTTTGTGTTATTTTCCAGTGCTAGCGCGCTCTGTCATCAACTGACTAAAATCTTTCTGTTTGAAAACCTTAAGGAATTATCTGTGATTGGTAAGACCAAGACCAGGCTGTGACATTTGCAAAAAAAAGAGTTAGCTCAGTCTTAAATTTATTACTTCGAACTAATCGGATTGGAATCACTAGGTCATTGCTTTTTTTTGCCTGAAAGCAAGGTGGCTCCTAAGCCCATGTGTGCTCAAGATCGGCCAGATTACCCTAACATAACTTAACCTAATAATCTTCCTAATTAAGAACTTTAGACATTATTGCCCTTATTGATGTTTGACTATCCATACCGGTGCTTAGCTTTGTTAAACCTGCATATGCCAGGACAAACATTCAGTGACCAATTAAACCTCCTCTTGTAAGACTATGCCATTAAGGAAGTTTTCGTATATCACTTACATCCAATGTCTTCGTTAAATACAGATGTTTTAATAAACTTCACACTGTCTAGATATTTAAATAAAAATGCTTTTTGAACCTTTAAACAAACGATCGAGAGTTATAATTCATATTTTTTTTTGGCAATTTTCCATTGCAAAAAATTTTTTATTTTTACCATTAATTTTTTCTTCTTTCATAATTGCTGCACTTCTTTCTTACTTTCACCACTAACTTTTGTAATTATTTCTTTGCCTTCTCTTTATAATATTTACCACATTGTACATTTGGTTTTTATACTCAATTATCATATTAAACATCTTTTATGTGCATTCATAACTATAAAAGCAGTTTTTAAGTTCAATTTGCGTTTCCTACTGTCAATTGCTTAATTGCTTATGTTTGTAGTCGTTTTTCTGTCTGTCCTCTTTGTTTATATTAATTAATATTTTTAAATATCAGTTCATATTAAAAGGGCTTAAATATAAATTCGGTTTTTTCTTCACTTACACACGTAACAATTTTTAGTCGGATGCGGAAAGAGCTCGCGAAGAAGCCGCTGCTTTGCAGGAGAAACTGGAAAAGAGCCAGGGTGAAGTGTATAGACTGAAAGCAAAATTGGAAAATGCCCAGGGAGAACAAGAAAGTTTGCGTCAAGAACTGGAAAAAGTTCAAGGTGGCATATCACGTATACATGCCGATCGAGATAGGGTACTGCCAAATGATATTTTTCCTTTAAGATATTATGAGTCAAAGTATTATTTTTTAGGCCTTCTCGGAGGTGGATAAGATGAAAGAGGAAATGGAACGTACCCAAGCTACTTTAGGAAAAGCACAATTGCAACAGGAAAAACTACAGAACTCTTTAGATAAGGCACAAAACGAAGTTGATCATTTGCAAGAAAAACTGGACAAAGCCACCACTGATAATCGCCGTTTGGTACTTGAAAAGGAGAAACTGACGTACGATTATGAAAATTTGCAATCTCAGCTGGACAAAGCCTTAGGTCAAGCTGCACGTGTGCAAAAGGAACGTGAAACCCTTACATTGGATACCGATCGAATTCGTGAAAAGCTTGAAAAGGTTCAGGTAAGCATTATCATAAATACCAATAATAGAACAGTGAAATATTCGTTAAGAAAAAGGAACTAAGTCAGTTCATGTAAGCTTTAAACGGACTTGTATATATAGTCAATGTAGAAATTAAATTTTCAAATCACTATCTAACTATGATATACTATCACTATATACTATGCGTGTATTTACCTTAATAACTCACCAATTTCTACTCTATTTCACACTCTTTAATTGGACCTTCATGACCTTCCGATTTATCTATTTAAACTACATATCTATCACTGTATTATATTCTATCTTTGTATACGTATATTTTTATGTTGTACTTGAGTTAATGTTGTGCATAATTGTTATTTAAAATCTAAAAAAAAACCCCAAATGTAGATACAACTGGCACGTGTCCAAAAAGAACGTGATCAATTCTCCGACGAGCTAGAAACTCTTAAAGAACGCTCAGAGTCATCACAAACACTGCTTCAGAAAGCAGCACGCGATCGAGAGGCCATGCAAACCGATTTGGAAGTGCTCAAAGAACGTTATGAGAAATCCCATTGCATACAACAAAAGATTCAGGTAATTCCAACTTAAAAAATATAAAATTAAAACTTTAAACAACAAGATCGAAATCTGAAAACAGGAAGTAAGAAATGCATGATTACTTCAAACAATTGGATGTTTGTTAGTTGTAGCTTAAATCAAAATTTGTAACTCTCCTATCATTAGCCCTGAGAAATAATTCTAGGAATAATGCAACTAAATTTTTTTTTGTTATTTCACTCTTTTTGTTAAACAGATGGAGCGTGATGATGCTGTTACCGAAGTGGAGATACTTAAAGAGAAATTGGACAAGGCCCTTTATGCCAGTCAGAAACTTATTGATGAAAAAGACACTTCGAATAAAGAATTTGAAAAGATGCTGGAGAAATATGATAGAGCTCAAAATGAAATTTACCGCCTTCAATCACGCTGTGATACAGCTGAAGCAGATCGTGCCCGCTTAGAGGTTGAAGCAGAGCGTTCTTCACTTGCAGCCTCGAAAGCACGAGAAGATTTGCGCAAGCTTCAAGAAGAAAGCACTCGTCTACAAGAGGCCTGCGATAGAGCTGCCTTACAACTTAGTCGCGCCAAAGAATGTGAAGATAATGCCCGTGCCGAGGTTGAACATCATAGAGAGCGATACGACAAAATACAAACCGATCTTCGTCGCGCATTAGGCGAAAAGGAGCATCTACAATCAGAACTCGAGCGCGTTAACTATGAACTGGAGCGCGCCCATGTTGCTCAAACCAAGGCGACTGCAAGTGTTGAGGCTGCCAAAGATGAATGTGCCCACTATGCTATTGAGCTCGAAAAGATGCGAGATCGCTACGAAAAGAGCCAGGCAGAACTTAGAAAACTTCAGGATACCGAAACATTTGGACGTGAAACTCGCCGCCTTAAAGAAGAAAATGAACGGCTACGAGAAAAACTTGACAAAACTCTTATGGAACTCGAGACAATACGAGGCAAGTCTCAATACGAATCAGAAACCTTTGGAAAATACAAGGACAAATATGAAAAAATCGAAAACGAAATTGCCACCATGGAGTCTAAGCTCCACGAAACCTCATTGCAACTTGAACTATCAAAAGGAGAGGTTGCAAAATTGCTTGCAAACCAAGAAAAACAACGCAGCGAATTGGAAAGAGCACATATTGAACGTGAAAAAGCGCGCGACAAACATGAAAAGTTACTGAAGGAAGTGGAACGTCTAAGATTACAACAATCCTCCGTTATAAGTCCCGCTGATTCAGTGCGAACATCTTCTATGTCGGCAGGAGAACGGCAGGAAATCGATCGTCTGAGAGATCGCCTAGAGAAAGCATTGCAGTCTCGCGATGCCACTGAACTGGAAGCAGGACGTTTGGCTAAGGAGCTTGAGAAAGCCCAAATGCATTTGGCCAAACAACAAGAAACCAATGAATCAACTCGTATTGAGTTTGAACGTATGTCTGCCGAACTTGGTCGCCTCCATGATCGCCTTGAAAAAGCTGAAGCCGAAAAAGAATCCTTAAGACTATCTGCCAGAAGCGGGGCAGCAGACAAACCTCATCCACAGCTCGAAAAACACATGCAACAGCTGGAAGCTGACTGCAAACAGTTATCAATCGAAAGGGAACAATTAGTGCATCAATTGGAAAAGAGCCAAGAAATTCTTATGAACTTCCAAAAAGAATTACAAAATGCCGAAACTGAACTTCAAAATGCACGAGAAGAAAATCGCAAATTGCGTAATGGCCAACCTGTAGCACCTGCGGCACCGGCCGAAATTCAAGCAATGCAAAAAGAAATTCAAATGCTGCAACAGAAACTGCAAGAGTCTGAGAAGGCATTACAAACGGCTGGAGCTGGTGCTCAAGGCGGTGGAGCTTCAAGAGAGGAAATAGAACAGTGGCGCAAAGTTATCGAGGCTGAAAAGAATAAAGCTGATATGGCAGACAAGGCTGCTCAGGAGATGCATAAACGTATACAGGTAAGAACACACACACATACATACATTGTTTTAATTTTTAAACTACAAATCGAATAATGCTCTTTTAGATGATGGATCAACATATTAAGGAACAACATGCTCAAATGCAGAAAATGCAACAACAGTTGCAACAGCAAGCACAACAATTACAGCAACAGCAACAACAGCAACAACAGCAAGCACCTGCAAATACACAAGAAATGCAAAAACTTAACCAAGAACTGGAGAAAGTCAAAACAGAACTTCAGTCCGCAACAACACAAAGAGATCAATTCCAACAGCAATTGGAAGTTCTGGTCGAAGAACTGCAAAAGAGTCAGGTATGAAGTAACTCTTAATAAAAATCAAGTGATATAAAAATTTAAATTTATATTTAATTTAAGGTGGCCAACCAAGAACAAGCGAAACAGCTTCAAGCGGCTCAACAACAAATACAACAACTACAGCAGCAAATACAACAAATAAGTCAAGCGGGAGGAGCAAATACTGCTGCCAGCGAAGCACAAAAGCAACAATTGGAACAACAGCAAAAACAATTGGAAGAAATTCGGAATCAAATCGATAATCAAGCCAAAGCGGTGGAAAGTGAACGCAAAATTATCGAGGAACAACGCAAACAAATTGAAGCCAAGCGTAAAGATATTGATGAGAAAGAAAAGAAAATGGTCGAATTTGATGTTCAACTGCGCAAACGAAAAGATCAAGTGGATCAATTAGAAAAGTCACTGCAAGCTCAAGGAGGCGGTGCCGCAGCTGCCGGAGAACTAAATAAGAAACTCATGGAAACACAAAGACAACTGGAAGCGTATGTTTAAGCAAAACCAATTTACAAACAAACAAACAAATGTTATAATTTTTTTATATAAATTTACAGCTGCATTAAAGAACTGCAAAATACAAAAGAGGAAAACAAAAAGGCAACAGCGGAAACAGAACGATTACTTAAATTGGTGCAGATGTCTCAAGAAGAACAAAATGCCAAAGAAAAGACAATTATGGATTTGCAACAGTATGTTAAAATTTTATGCATTTTTTATTATTTATTTATTTTATTTCAATGTATTAATTAATAAACCTTTTTTGCAATCCCTTGCAGAGCCTTAAAGATTGCCCAAGCAAAAGTCAAACAAGCACAAACACAACAGCAACAACAACAAGATGTAAGTTTATTGTTTTTGTTCTGTGACAGTTTAATTGCACCTTCTAAACTGACCGTTTTCATTGTTAATATTATTTAAGACCATGGCGCAATTATGAGTATCAGGTGGTGTCGATTCTACAACAACAAAATTTGGTGAATACAATTTTCGTTTTTGTTGTAGTTTTCGTTGGCTCTGTTGTCAAAAAAATGTATGTAAATGTAAACAACTTTGACTACCCAGCCTCGATTTATGCAAGAAAAAAGTAGATCAGCTGTGCTTGTAACACCACCTGGTACGATTATTTCACCATGTTTAAGACTTAAAAATTTAAGGGGCGTTAACAGTGACGATAGTGTAAAGTCAATGAACTTCTTACTTTAAAAGTGGGTTAAATGAATGGCATTTTAAGGCTGATGCTAAATTTATAGTTCGTTTTTATGTTTTTTTTTAATTTTAAACAGGAAGACTAATTTCTTAAAAAAAAAGTCCTTTTGAAGAAGGGTCATGAAGCTACGAAAAGTACCTAAAAAGGCCCAAAATATAGTTTTGCACCTTTTTCGTCCTTTAGTTTGAAAAACCTTAAGAAAGTACCAAAAACATTTTAATTTTTTTCAAGATTTTGCAAGCAATTTGAATTTAGTTCTACATAATTTTATTGTTTAGAAATTACAAAAGGTACCTTAAAAGTACCACAATATAATTATTACTCTTTTTTTAACTTTGGGTAAATGTTTTAACAAAGCAACGGACCCGTTTAGTGTTACCTAAAAGAAATATTCGAAATTTTAGAAAGAGCACAGCTGCGTAGGTAGAGTAGGGTCTATTAAGGCTTTATGACTGGCAAATCATATACCCAGTGACTGGCTTTATAAACAAATCACATGCGATACCCCGTCCAACAGAAACCAATGGACTTCTAGCTGGGAAAATGCAGCACAGTACCATAGAAAAATTAGGTCAGTTCAATACATTTCCTACATGTTCTGCAATCGGCAGTACTTACTACGCCTAACCGGTGGGATGTGATAGTAGATGTGAGTTCGATTCTTTCCAATTACAAAATATTATTTTGTTCCTATCTGCGCCGTCCGGGCTTTTCCCCAACCTATTTATTCCACAGTGCTCTATTGATTGCTTTTAACCATAAATACACTCGGCTTTCGTTGCCTTGAAATGTTTTATGTTCCTAAGTTTTGCTAAAGTATTCCTGTATTCGAGCACAAATTTTAAAATTAAATAAAACAAGTTATGTAAACAGTCAAAGATTTTTTTAAAAAGCTGCCGCAAGTCTTAAGTGCCGAATCTTATATACCCTTCACATTGGTCTTTCGGGACCCAGAACTTTTGTCTATTTTTTTCCAATTTTTTATTTATGAAATATTTTTAATGGGGGTCGGTGTCGTATTTTAACGCTGTACGGGGGGCTACGGGGAGGTTGTTGGGGTTTTTATCCTTATTTTTTCAAGTTTTGTATTGCAACCCCCTTAGGGCGGGGAGTTAGGGGGTTAGTATGTTCTAGGAATATGTTTGGGAGAAGAAACTAATGGGGGTCGGTCGTACACTTTATTGCTCTAAGACCGACTCTGAAGAAGTTGTGGGCATTTTTAAATCATTTTAGAAAATTTTGTATGGCAACCCCCTTAGGGCGTGGAGATAGGGGGTTAGTATGTTCTAGGAATATGTTTGGGAGGAAAAACTAATGGGGGTCTGTAATATATTTCTCTAGGGGTGACTCTGAGGAAGTTGAAGCGGTTTTTACCTTATTTTTTTAAATTTTATATGGCAACCATGTTAGGGTAAGTATGTTTCTATGTTTCTGAAAGCCGCAGGAGCGATTTTAAAAACAATTTTTAAATTAAGCCTTGTATGGCAACCCTGTTATATGTATGAATACTAACACTAATTAAACTTTTGTTTTTGGAGTGGTTCAATAACATAAAGATGACTGATTCTGTTTTTTTCTTTTTTGTTGTTATTTTATTGTTACATACATAAGTATGTACTTTGTTGTTTTTTTTGGAAAAAAAAATAGGAGGTAGTCTTGCTTTTTGGCTTATATCTCGGTCAGTTATCAGGCGATTTTGCTCAATTTCAATACCGATTTTCTCGCGGATATTTCTGACAGTTAAAAACCACTTACGGGTCTATGTGATATCGGAGGGCTTCAAAAAGTTGATCTCAGCCATAACACGGACAGACGGACTTGACTAGATTGGCTTCCTTATCTATAAGGATCCAGAATATATATACTTTATGGGGTCCCAAATCACTTATGTAAAGGGCATAAAAAATGATGAAAAATATATTTGTTTTACTTTTTCTTAAATAGAAAAATTAAACTTGAAACAAAAAATTTCGTCGTATTAACCAAGTGCTAGCCAATAGTTCAAATCGATTATAAACAAATGAAATAGGTGTAGTCTATAAGGTCTAACCATATTATAGCCCACATCAATATTTATTAATTTATACCCTTTACATAAGTGATGAGGGCATATTTTGGTTTTTCATTCCGTTTTTAATTTCTTTATTATCGACCCCATTTGCGACCCCATAAAGTATGTATATATTCTGGATCCTTATAGAAATAGAAGTCGATATAGCCATGTCCATCTGTAAAAATTACGATTCCGGAGTCAAATAAAGCAATACGGGTATAAAGGGTGTATGTTAAACAACTAAAATTTTCTTGAATTGAAAACTAATTTGACAAAATAAAATTTTTTATATTATTTTTACTCATTCCTAACCAAGTGTTAAACCTTACGTTGTTGGTAAATTGACATAAAAGGAAAAGAATCTTAATTATGATTTTCTCAATTCTGTGTTTTTGCGTATAAAACCTTGTGCTACAGAGCAAGCGATGTTGTAGAGTTGGTAAACTATAAGAAAGGTCTGTAGTATCATAATATAAAGAAGGACAAAAATTAAACTTCCGACAAAATATATTTATTTATTAAAAATATAAATATTTTAAAATTAATATTTTAAAACACTTATTTTTTTTTCTTACAGGCTGGACCAGCTGGATTCTTAAAGAGCTTTTTCTAAGCTAAACTAAATAATTATTGCTATTTTTCCTTCTCTATCTCTCTACACTAACTACACTACAGTTTACATTTCTACTATTAATATATTATATACAATATATTTGTAAATTTGTTGTTGTTCTTGCTTAAACTTATTTTTTTCAATCCATCAGCTATCGTCAAACCTTACAAAAACAAAACAAAATCTCAGTATTTATATACCCTGTAATTAAAACTTTATTTTTTAAATTTAAAGGCAGAAAAAACGTAAAAGCAAATTTCAAAAAAAAAAAAAATAAATAAAATTAAAAATATTTTTTCTACTATTTATATATAATTAAGAAACCTTTCTTATAATGCTAATTATTGCTTTATATTTAATTACAAATAAAAAATAAATCTGTGTACAATTTAAGTTCAATCAAATATAAGTAATTCGACTTATTTGTAATTTATATTTGTATTTTTTTTCATAACTATAATTAAATAATTCTTTTTGTACTTAGTAAAATTGTTTGTGTGAATTGTGCCCACTGATTAAAATTGGTCATTCTTTATATAAAAGAATTAATTTATATACATATATACAAAAAAAAAAAGTAAAAAATTAAAATATTAAACATTTAAACAACATAATGTGATGTCATACATAAATAGTTTATAAATTAACTAATTAATAAATTATTAAAAAACTATTTGTCAAATAATTAAATTAATTAATTATTAATAATAATAAATTATTTGTCATATAATTAAATTAAATTAAAAAAGACGGCATACATATACTTAAACTAAAAAACAAAAAAAACATGAAAATACCAAGTAAATTTATAAATTAAAAAAAATATATACAATACAACATACCCATACATATTCACTTTAAAAAAGGCAACCAAAAACAATGTTAGTAGTTAAATATTTATTATTATTATATTAACAATAATTCACTTATAGAACCTTCCCTCCCCCCCTGTTATAGTTAGAGTAAATTTATTTAAGTCAAGTTAAAATAAATTTATAAATAAATTAATATTTATTAAAATATATTAAAAACAAAGAAAAAAAAGAAATAAGTGTAAATATTAGACAAGAATCGTATGAATTATTTAATATAGAAAATATAGTAATATTTTGTTTAGCAAAGGAAAAGCCTGAATTGTAGTAAAACCAGAATAAATAACAGGAGTAAGCAGTAGAAGGTCTGAACTAGAAAAAAAACGTACACTCATATTAGACACACACACATACACATATACCTAAAATAATTAACAATACTATAATCTTCCCAGTCAGAAAAATTGGCCGAGGCGTATTTAAAAAGTTTATTTCATATTATTATTTTTAATTAAGTTATAAGACAACTAACTTGGCGCAAACTGGAGTTGAAACTACTTCTTCTGTTTGTTAAAGTTCATTTATACGTGACTTAACCATAGCCCCGGAAAACAGCTGTTCGAACGAAACTTATGGGCAACACTGTATTTGATTATAAGTGACTTATCATTACGCCATACCCATAAGGTTATTTTATACGTGACTTAACCATACCACAGTAAACAGCTGTTCGAACCAAATTTGTGGGCAATACTTAGGGTGACCATTCGTACTGATTTCACCAGTACATGTACTGATTTTTTACTTAGTGTACTGATTAAAAATTTGTGTACTGAAATGTACTAATTTTTCAGAAAATGTACTGATTGTAATGATTTTTTCAAGATAAATTGTATATGTTTACTTCTTTTAGGTGCCACAGGGTTTTGAACAAGAATTATATCACTCTGGTTGTCACACATAATTTTAGTAGCTTCCCTCGTTTAGTCTGGAAAACAACATCCTTAGCCCTTTTGTACATGGCAACGTACTCAGCATCCATTGAACTTAGGAATACAACATTTTGTTTTCTGGACTCACAGGAAAATAGAATGAAACTACTTTAAGGTTTACGGTCACTTATGTCGAAACCCCAGTCAGCATCTATGTGACAAACTTAAACATTATTACCTTTTGGTTCTTGCTTAAGGAATCTTCAGACATATTTCGCTGTCAAAAAATGCTTCTTTTCAGGGTGCGTGACAGTTTTGAAATAACCGACAGATAATTTAGCAAAGCGATAAGCGGCTGGTAACTGGGCATCTATCGACAGCATCAGCTTTGCTACAAAATCGATCATAGTTTTCTCACAAGAACACGACAATAATATGTCGTCAACATGTGTATATGCTCCATTAATTTTCCGAAACTTTTGAGGCCCATAAAAAGAAAATGGTCACAAATCTTGCTAAAAATTAACCGGTCTCAATATAAACACCAAGCATTTGTTATTTTTTTTTATTACTTAACATCAATAATTACCCTGCAGACACAGGTATTTGGCACAATTTATAAAAAAGTTAGACTACTACTTTAAAAGTAAAACAGATTAGTCCATTTAACAAGAGTATGTTATAGAGCCGGGCCATATAACTCATCTTTGAATTAGATGAAGTTTTAAAACTGCTCTGTTATATACCATAGATAATAAATTTTACAACTACAATAACTCAATATGCGATTATTAAAATACAAATATTTCATTTTTACCATTTTAGTGTGTGCTCACAGAGTTTTTAAAGGCGCAAGAGTTGACATCACTGACTCTAGCTTGCATGCTTCTTTTAACTTTTTATTCCTTCCGATGGGTGTAGAATGCTCTCTTTATCTTAAGGTTCAATTAATAATAGGATATTCGAAATTTGCTTAATACGTTCCAGCCTCAAAAGATTATAAGTTCTTTTGTTGCGGAATTCATATATTGGCAACTATATAGAAAAAAGGCACTTTTAACAATGAATAAATTTTTATTATATAAATGATTTAAAACTATCTTCATAAGTATTATGAATATATGCATTAAAATATAGTTACGCTTCGTCTCCATTGCTCATCAATATGAACAAAACATGGGCATCCCAGCAAAAACTGCTGTCTCGCCGTAGGTAGGTTTGTAAGGGAATATCAAGACAGCAAAGCTTACAAACCTGCTTACGTATGGCATGATATTTGTTCGCGATATCCCACTTAGTTGCATTTCATGTTAAGTGCTTATTTCGGCGCTATGAATATCCAGTTAATTCATGTAATTTTGGTGCTTCTTTAGTTGTTTAAATTTGTTGCGTCATCAAACAAAATGTTTTGCCATGTTATTATGTTCGTTACTTGACGAAAAACTAATGTTTTTTTTGCTCACTGCCTTACAGTAGTGCTTCTTAGTATGCACTTGAGTAAGCGAGTGTCTAAAACAGTAAACGTTTTACATTTAGTGCCATACACTATTGCATTTATTAGGGAAATAGAAAAAAAGGATTAACGGCTTACAAAATCCAGATTATTTTTTGGTGGGATGTCATGACGTCTGCAGAGCAACCTATAGCTTTACAAAAAAGATTAAAACAAATTTTTTTTTAATTTTAAATAGGGTTTTATGGGTTTTATTTTTTTAACAAATTCAATATTTGAAGGTTTACGTAATTACTAATTAGCAATGACGTTTAAAAAACTTTTTATTTGCTGACAAGGTATATTAAACAAGGAAGGAGTAACTTATCAGCTGACTTTTATTATCGCCGTATGTTTTCTAGCTTAGCTTGGCAAATTTTTTATGTTAGGTAGTAGTTGTGTATACTTTGTGTATGTGTGATCGCAACATTTTTGACAACTAAGCTGGAATTTAGCAACTACAAAATAATACATGCTAAAGCTTTGCAGGAAGTGGTTGTTGTACTGACAAGATCACCTTCTTATTCCGCCATAGTTGCTGAGTATTAGGTAGCTGTTAAGGTTTTTGTCTGGATAATTTTTATAAAAAACTCGGTTCATACCATTTTTTTTCTGGCGTTCTTTCTGAGAAAATGTACCACGTGCAGTTATAGAACTACTTCTACACACTTAGCACCCAACTGTTAAAATCAGCTGTTTTAGGTCGTAGTGAAAATGGATTTCTATTTTGTAAAATAGGTATAAAGCTTTGAAAAACTCTACACAGTAAAAAGAATTAAATAAATTTTATTTTTAAGTTACAAAATTATATGTTTATTTGACCACTGTGCATTAAACATACAAACTATACAAACGAACATAAATTCATAGCTGCATCCTTATAAATAAATCTTCATCATAAAAATATTTTCATTTTGTAACAAAGTTTGTCCTTCTTAACTATTTCTAATTGGTTTACTGCAAACTATTTGTACTAAAATGACTAAATAATAATATTGAATGCATACATACTTACATGCATATATAATTATATAATAATCATATTAAAAAAAAACAAACAAAAATATATATAAATCTATTGTATATCAATTTGCATGAAGGCGTAGTTATAATGGAAATGAATGTATGTATGTATGTACATATTTAAACACAAATGCATACATACAACAGTTTCCTAATAATTAACGCATTTAAGTAAACAAAAAAATAAATAATCATAAAGCATAACCATAAATTAATAAATAAATGAATAACCTAATAGAGTATGTATGTTAATTAATAATATTATTAAAAAATCTCTAAAATTAATAATTTATTATGCACTAGGAAAAATTCTGTATATTATTATTTTGAAAAAAAATTTAAAAGTATCCAATGAAATACATACATACAAACATACCTACATTATATCATAATCATAAATGCATAAACATATTTAGTAAATAAATATACATAAAACATCCATAAATATATTTATTATATTTCAATAAATATTTATAATTTGTTTTAGGAAATTTATTAAATGATTGAAAAAGAAAACCAAGCAGTACTAAATGAAATTAAACAAAAAAATATTTACATTAACAAACTTAAAATGTATGTAAAATTAAGACATCACTGCCATGTTAAAGAAAAATTAAAATAAAATAAATTTACTAATAAATAAATGAAAATATACCAAACTAAGAAAAACCCCAAAAATCAAAATCATCTACAGAAAATATTATCCGAAAACAAACAAATTGTATTAATTTTATTATGGTTATTATTATTCTCATTGTTTCAGTTTCACTTTATAATATTTAATATTAAAAAAAATACAAAGCAATTCGAAATAAAATATTACAAAAATCACAATCTAAAATATGTATTTTATTTAATTTTTTGTCTCTTTTTTATGTGTGTGTGTGTAGGTATGTATAGGGTCACCATCTCTTTCAAATATGTAGTGCTTTTTGGTTTTTATGGTCTAAAAACCAGCTTCAGTTTCAGCGATCGATTTAAAATCAATTTCTAGGTTGACTAAAACATGTCCATTCGTCCGTCCGTCTTGTTGTCTATGTATTCCAAGGCAGCGTAAAGTTAGGCAACTCTTATCTTTTTGCGCGCTTTGACAATTAACTTGTATAATTTTCTTATATTTTTTTGAATACAAGAACAATGCATACGTGTTGTCAAAGTTTTCATTGTGACATACACCTTTTCTTTCGCGCTTTTCTCTCAATGTTAGATATGTCACGCAAAGCGACGAAGTTTTATCTGACACCGGCTTAATCAATTTGACATTCACTTTTACAAATATGTATATAATTTTGTTTAAAATTTTAAATTTTTTTGACTTTCCCACGTTCAAACACAAAAAGGAAATGCAGACGGCGAATTTTCGCGAATTTATTACTTTGGATATTTCCTGGTTTAGTGCACCCTGATTTTTTTTCTTTTTACTATTATTGTTTAAGTTAATTGCAATTAAAACTTTTATGTGTATCTTAAATAAGTTTTTTTATTAACTGATATAACTTGAGCTAGAAAAAGGCAAAAAATGGTTTTTCCAAAAATTTAAAGGTTGTTTTTCTTCGGCTAAAAGACTAATTTTTGAACCGATAGAGATATTTCTCCAGCTTTTTTTACTAAAGCGAAGATCCAAAGTTGTAATTTTAATAAAACAGGTTTAGCAGTTATTAATAACTTGAATGTCAAAGTTAAACTTTTGATCTTTGTAGCATTTAGTTTAAAAAAGCTTTTGGTTGAGATTGAGAATTATGGTGTTGCTTTTATTAAAAACTGGAGATTTTTTCAGTACACTGTTTTAAGAACTTTTTTTTCTACATTACTCTCAAATTTCATTATAATCTATTCTCTATCAGTTAAAAAAATACAGACTTTTGTAGAACTTGTCTCGCTGCACTTTCTTATATGTATTTCAGCCTTATAAACAGGTATAGAAATCACAAAGGGACCGAGGAAACGGACCCAAGTGGGCTGCACAACTATCACTTCATCAGTTCCGCAGCCGCCTGTTCTACCTAACCTAACAGGTATAGAAACAAACAACAACAACAACTGCTGCATATAATTTCAGTCGAATTAAAAAAGACTTCTTCAGACAGTTCCAAACAGTAGCAAAAGTAAAAATGGGTCTAAAAAGAACACTTTTACATTTCTAATTATAGCGAAATCTTTTGAACTCTTTTTGACCCTAAAAAATTTTTTTCTAATTATTGCTAATAGTTTTTAATTGATTTCGGGTCAAACTACTAAAAATATTTTTTTATTGAAATTAAAAGGTTAAAAAATTAAATACTTACATATGTAAATGGTTAAAATATGTTTTGTTTTTAGCTTTCAGGGTACACCTAACAAGGTAACAGCAAGGCAAATTCAAAAAAAATTCAGCTTCTGCTTTTCCTTTTTGTGTTTAAATGGTAAAATGTTAGAAAAATTAAAAATTTCATATAAAACTAAATTTTTATAACGTTAAAATGTCAAATTGATTTTATTTAGCTGGGCGCTTAATATTACCTGGTTGAATGTGCCTTGGTTTGAAGGGTAGAATTTCAGAAAAATTTCAAATGTCAGAAAAATTTTAAATTTTATACAAAATTGAATATTTTTAACGTTAAAACATTAAATTTATTTTAATCAGCTAAGCTCTTGGTATTTCCTGGTTGAGTGCGCCCTGCTAGCTTTTATATTTATCAATGAAGGGTTTTACAGGGTGCCCTAATACAGGTTGTGTTAAGAACTTAGCTGATTAAAAACGAAGAAATTTTGTGAAAATGATTGTCAGATTTATTAATTTTGTTTAAAATTTAAAATTTTCTTGGCATTTACTTTTTTGACTACAAAAACGAAATACAAAGTATCGCCTTGATACTACTAAAGGTACACTAAACAAGGTAACAGCAAGGCGAATTCAAAAAAATTCGCCCTATGAATTTCCTTTTTATGTTTGAACCAAGGCTCATTCAACCAGGTTATATTAAGAACCCAGCTGATTAAAATCAATTTGACATTTATACGAAATAAAAATTAATTTTATATGGAACTTTTAATTTTTCTGACATTCTACCGTTCAAACACAAAAAGGAAATGCAGAGGGCGAATTTTTTCAATTCGCCTTGAGTTTACCTTGTTGAATGTGCCTTGGTTTGAACGGTAGAATTTCAGAAAAATTTCATACAATATGGAATATTTGTAACGTGAAAATGTCAATTTTATTTTAATCAGCTGGCCTCTTGATATTATCGGGTTGAGTGTGCCCTGATACTACTTGTATTAGTGTACCTTGGCGTACACTGCTAGAAATTGGCACTGATGAGATAAAATTGTATACACATCCCTTTTAAGTTCCGACTGCAAATGCAGAATATATAACCAACAAACTGAAAAAGGGGCCCCCGGCAATAGATCCAAAAAGGGTTCGAAAAGATAAATCAAAATACTTTCTTTACAAAACTTTAAAACCTTTTTGAGAGCTTTAATTTTTTAACACTTGAGAAGTAAATTCAGGTTGTATGAGCTGAAATCTGGTAGGTAAAATTTTAAAAGGGGTGCTGGAGTATTATTACTACTATATCAAAACATTGGTAAATATCCTTAAGACAAAAACATCGGTATATCCCCCTTAAAAATCCGGCAGCATATGCCGAAGATATAACAAAAACACTGAGAGGGTTACCCCTACTTTCGGCATAAAAATACAAATTCGAATTCTTATTTCAACAATGCTTCATACCGCAAATTTTATTTTTTCGAGACAGTCTAATATACATATGTACATAATGTAATTTACATCTTTACATATAAATATAAATTACTAGTCATAGATCTGTTAAAATTATTGATAAATTACCTTTAACTGGTTTTAATGAAAAACAACTATACATAACATCATACTCTTTAGTTTATATATTTGGAAAAAATACATTTTCAAACCAATGACAACAAAAAAATTTCTTTTGTAGGAAAAGTCTGGTTCTTAAAGGGTTGCATAGCCTAAGACCAATTAAAATTTACTAGAGGCTTACACATGCAGGTACCAGTACAAAAACACCCAATTACCTTGCTGCTAGCATATGTGACGTCTAGTCTCCATTAACAATGAATCGTTATTATAGCACCGTTGTTTTAACATTTGCACTAACAACGATGTTTAAACTTAAAAAAAACATGACATGAGCGGTTTACATATAACACTAACAAGATGTTTAATATTAAAATCAATTTAATGGAAGTCATTAAGTAAGGGAATAGTTATTCAAAATAATAATTTTTATTTACATATCCTGCCATCTAGTTGTCAAAAATTTTTCATTTATTATTCACAAAAGCTTGGCAGTACCCTTTCACTACTTAACTTACCAGCACTGGCAACAAAGCGTACCATTGTAACTTGGCTTCACTTAAATTTAAGAAAACGTTCGTTTTCCGACAGAAAAATATTAAAGAAAAGGTTATTGAAGGATTTTTCGTTTAGCAGAAAGTAAAATCTTTAAAAATATTGTTGGCATAAGATATAAAAGTTTTTAATTAAAAAGGCGTTAATACGCATAAATAGAGAAAAGTTGTGTACATATCAAATAGTAAAAAACTTGGTTAAAAGGAAAAAGTGTAATAAAAAAGATTAACGTCGTCGCTTTCATGGACTGCTGCAGCTGCGGTTGTTGGAAGAAAGACGACGCGAGTTCATAAGAAACTCGTTGCAAAAAAGAACAGCTAAAAAGAACTGTTTTTGCCAAGTTAAAGAGAAACTATTATGGATCACAAGAAATCGCCAGTTAGAAGAAAGCGACAATCTAAAGTCATTGAAGAAAACTTTTGGGACTGTAGTGTTTGTACGTACAGAAACTCTGCCGAGGCATTTAAATGTCGCATGTGTGACGTACGCAAAGGTGAGTGACCGCTTAAGATGGAAACCAAACACTACTTAATAATAAATGGCAATCTATAAATTTTTGTAGCAAAAGTGATAAAGAAGGCGGCATTTGGGGGTGGTAAGAATTAACATCTATAAAAATTACATATAAAATACGTGTGCGTGTGTGTATTTGCGTGCGGTTTCTTCTCCATTTTTTTACACTTCATTTTGGCAATGTTTTCTTTTCCATGTAAAACACTGCCCAAACTAACTACATTTTTTAAATAAATGTTGTGGGCTTCCCTTAAAAAAGTTAGCCATACAAAAGTAAAAGTGGAGAAATGCCCCATAAATATTTGCTCGAAATTCAGACGACCCATTTTGTTGATTAAGATTATTTTGTTAAAACTCGCTCCTAAAACCGAAAGCAAAATATTTGTTTGTAGCAGCTTTGCAGGGTTATTGAAAAAGGATCTTTATTATTACATTTTTGTTTTGAAAGCGTAATGACATAAAATTAAATATTCTAAGCAAGCCGTCTTAAAGGTCATCAAAAGAGAATTTAAATAAAAAAGTGTTAACTTGACTTTTAAAAAAATGTTTGATAATTTTTAGTAAGTATTTATGTATGTACGTCCAAACCAGACAAAGACATTTCTTGACTAATGTTAAACTCCATATTTTGTGCTGATATTTGTGAAAACTTGGAGACATGAATTTATCTGTTCAGTTAGAGAATACATAGTTATTTTATTTTAATAAAATTTTGAACCTTGGTCCTTGTTAATAGATAGCGCCAGTACTAAAAGAATAACCAAAACTTGACGTTTACTAGCAGGTTAGACCATGGCTTAGCCAAAAACTCAAAATGTCGGTTTTCTTGCTTTTTAAGTGTGTCTCTTAATGTCATATAGGTATGCAAAATATACATATGTTGAAAAGAACACAGAATATTTACAAACCTGACTTAATGAGCTGAAAATTTTTATAGATTGATGATTTTTTTTCTTTAAAAAAAATTTAATATTTACCTTTAAATAAAAAAGTGTAACAATTTGAAAACCAATTTATTTAAAGGTACTTCTACACGTAAACCACGCCTTAATTCTGCCCTCGTCGCCCAACAAGCTGCCACACTACCAGGCGCATCTGGAGCCATGCCTAACGGCAATAAATCTGCATCTGGCTCACGCCACAATAGCTCTGGCCATGATAAACACAAGCATAAAAAATATCCAGCCCGTTTGAAAAATGTTGATCGATCAACGGCCCAAACAAGAGAAATCACCGTTAATTCAGTGACCGTATTTATAACTGAATACAAGCCTAAACCAGTAGGCAGCAGGCGTGAATCTAGCGAGCAGAGTTTCAGCGAAAGTAATGATTCTCGCAGTTAAACGGATGCAAAAAGCACTGCAGCATATTAAAAAAAATATATACATACATTAAACACACACACACACACACACAAAGACACACTACCCCCAAGATTTAATAAAACTAAATAAGCTTTGAAGTGAAGAACAGCATAAGAAAATTTTTCTGACTACAATTTATTCAATGTCATCATTATCAACAATACATCATCTGCAAAAACATAATTTTTTATCAACAACTTTTTTTTATCATCATCACTGTTCACATCAGTTTATACCGATTCAAAGGTAAGATCAGATTAATCCAAATCTGCTATAGGATAATGTTTGCACTTGATATTTTTTTCAAATTTAACAATTTTTTTAAATAATTTTATCATTTATTATTTATGCAAACATTCATTTAATTGGTTGTTGTTTGTTTAACAGCGACAGTGTTGGTTTAATTTGACAAATATAATGAAGTTGAGTCAAAATCTGTTATGAGATTTATTAGTTTAGAACAACCTAAATTAAAATAAACCAATTGGGAAAATATATTTCTAAAAAAAAAAGAGAAACTGCCACCACTCCAAAAACAAAGTGCCAGGTGCCGCTCGTTAGCCCATTTAAAGCCCTTAGCGTATCTTAGGATCTCATGCGATAAAGATGATAAGTGGTTCAGGAAATATTCCAAAAAGTGAATGCACTGTCTCCTGCCAAGAGCCGGGCATTGCCAGAGAAGAGTTCTCGTCTCGATCTCCTCTGCATTCTTAGACAATTTTCAGTGTTCAGCCGTACCTTGTTGCCGCTTAACCGATAATGAACTGATGTGGCAGTTACCGGGAAGCAGTCTCAGTTTTTTTTTAACCATGGCCAAGAGAATCTGCAGCCTCAGTCCAGTCCTTTAACGCCTTGTTCTTGAAATGTCGATCGATAGAATTCGCACAGTGGGGACAAAATCTACGCAGTGTCCGTCTTAGACCCATCCGTTTATATCCAGTGAGTAGAGCTATGCCTTAGTAACCAACTTTTCCCAACTGAGTTGCTGCAGGTGTAAAGAGTATTCGATTCTTTCTACATCCTTCTTCGATTGCCTTTTTCCAGTTTAGTCTCTGATCCAGTATAACACCAAGGTATTTAGCCTCCGAAGGAACTTCGTACCTTTGAGAATCGGTCCACGAAATTCTCCAATCTTACATATCTTCCCTGTTCTGTAAACCGAGTGGATTTTAAATCAAATGTCTCCCCAGGTATCACAAAGGGACCGGGAAAACGGACCCAAGTGGGCTGCACAACTATCACTTCATGACTTCTGCAGCCGCCTGTTCTACCTAACCTAAATCAAATGTCGTTCTGTAAATTGATCGATTTGCTGCATTCAAACCGGTTTGTTAACTCGAATTGAAATTGAGTAAGCTTGGGAATTCGGTTTGAAACCAAGAAGTTTTTTCCGATTCGGCTTACAGAACAGGGCCGCCGTATGTCTCAGTACCAACTCAGCCTTCGCCGGGCTTACTCCGAGTCAATTGGAACTCGCTTAGCTATTGTCTCAGCAACGCTTTAGTGATAGGCAACGACGTTTTAAAGTTCGAAAACAACTTAAGTTTTTTACTTTGGCGTAAATATTTTAGGTAATTGCAATTCAGTATTTGGCAGTTGGGAATGCTGAACCTTTTTTGAATAAAGTTTAAAACGGATAAACTAAAAGGGAAGACAGAGATTGTATAAATTTCTGACATTCGGAGCATTAGCTGACGATCAGGTATTAATTTTTTATCTTATTATGATTTGTGTGTGTAAGTGTTTCCAACTTTTATTAAAGAGTATGCAACTCCAACTTTAATTAATTGTAGTTTCAACTATTTTCTTTAAGGCTTTTATAAAACCTTATTGGAAACCACGCTGTTCGCTGTTAAATATCACAAATAAATTTGTGTAAAATTAAAAAAAAAAATTATTAAAAAACAATATTTAAAAAATAAAAAACGAATATAAATGTATATTTAAATTAAAAAAAAGAAACTTTGTAAAAAGCTAAAGAAAAAAGTTTTTGAGGAAAAAAATTTTAAATTTGTTTCTTATTATTTTAATATTTTTTTTTTCTTTTTTTTTTAAAACACACTAAAACTAAAGTTTAAAATTTGTTCATCTTGTATATTTTAAATATTGTTGTAAATATGTAGTAAGTAAGTGTATAATTTTATAATAATTAAATTTTGTTATTATTTCTAAGCATTAAAAAAGCAGTGTCAAACATTAATTTCTTTGATAAATTTTACAACCTTTTTTTGTAATTTTTATACATTTTAATATAATTTATAAAAGACTTAAACCGCTCCATATTTATAATAAATTTTTAAATTAAAAAAAATGTTTTTGACCGATATTTTTATACAAAATTTTTGTTTGAAATCTACATTAACTTTCAAACGTTCATTAAGTTAGTCCAATAAAGTTGCCTTTATAAATGCTCCATGGATATAATAAAACAAAAGGTTTATGAAATGCATTTTTGGATATTTTTTTTATTTATTTTTTCATACCTGAATGTGGTTTAAAATAAGGCCCCAACGTAAAAATTTAAAAAATAAAATTTTCCATTTTTAATATAAAAGCACCCTAAATTTATGTATGTGTTTTTTATTGTAAACATATTTTAACCATTTCTTATTAAGCTGATATGTTTTGAATAATTTTTGGGCCACGTTTGGGATTTTTTTTTACTTCTTTTAAAAATATATTATTGTTTAAGGGAAAATTTTCTTTACTTGTTTGAAGCCATTTTGTATTTTCTAAATTATGATGTTTGCTTATTTTTAAAATTGGAACCATTTTTAATTTAGTGTATATTTTCAAGAAGTCCCTGAATGTTATATAAATTAGTTCCTTTTATAAATATTTCTTTAAACTTTTCAATATCTTAATAATTTCAATATATTTAACTTAAAGTTTATTTTTAAAATTTAAATGAATGAAAATTTTATAAAAAAAACTAAGTAACTTTGATATTAGCCAATTGTAATGTGTTTTCGAAACCAGCTACGATATCTCGTCAGCACACTTTCTATTTGGCACTACTGAGAGTTGAATGTAAATTTGTTTGTAAATTTAGTTTGGTCCAAGCAATATAGAATATGAGTACAATTTCAGTATTCCAATTCAAAATTATGAAAAGCTTCTTCAGAGGGTGCCCCGGTAGGTCAGTGGTAAGTGCACGAACCTACCAGTCAGGGGGTTGTGGGTTCGATTCCCACCAGAGACCCTGGTAAGTTTGCTTCATTCTTCTGTTCTTTCTTTCTTTCTTATCTATCCTTCTCTAAATTTATTCTTTCCTTCCGTCTCAACCTATTCTATCTGCTTCTCCAGGTAACACAAAGGGACCGAATTAAGCGGACCCAAGTGAGCTGAATCCTTTCTCTCTACGGCTGCCTGTTCTACCTAACCTAACCTAAAAAAAATTCTTCAGAGATATTTAAAAAAAAAATATTTTCAAATAATATTCTTGATATTTAAAGAAATATCCCTGAAGAAGCTTCTCATAACTTTGAAGCGAAATATTGAAAAATAATAAAATAAAGTTAAAATAATACAAAAAAAACGTTTGACCTCAAACTCGATTAAATAAAAAAATATTAAAAAAAAGTTTGAAAAAAAGGATTTGGAACAAGAAAAATTGTAATCGACACAAGTTAATAGATCAAATCATGTATGTCATTTAAAAGCTCTAAAAATCTTACCCGATCGTAAGAGTAGTTTTAACACGATTTTTTTAAAATTTTGGTTGACGCATAGTTCCAGTAAAGAAAATCTATAGCCTGTAGTACATGAAATGTAAAAAGGTTCATGTGAATGTAGATCTGGTAAAATTTTAACGTCATTACCTCTTCGCCTCTTTAGTCGTATTAGCTTTATAATGACATCAAAATTAAATCTGAGCTTAATATAGAAAGGGCATAACTCTATTTTTGTGTTGCTTAATAAGATAAAAGCTTCATAAATTTTTTTAAATTTTGCATATAAAAATGGTAAATGCAGTTAAAAAAAGAGAAGTTTTGTTTTCATTAAGAAAAAACAAAAAAAAAAAATAAATGACGAACTTGACATTTATTCGCTAGAATAACAAAAATGTTCAATTTTGAAGAAAATGTTGATACTCCTCTCCATACTAAGCAAACGATATACATGTACATTTCGTGTACTGCAGGCTTAAGCCGAATACATTTGGAATGTGTGGCCTCATTTAAAATAACCCAAATACTTCAAGTAGAATTTGGTTTAACTTTATTAATATTCCTTTAACGTTATTTACATCCTTAAAACTTGATTTAATTGTTTTTAAATTTTCTCGCGTATAGATAACGATTTTTCTTAAAAAAAAAGAAACAAAACTTTATCCAACTAAACAAAAAATAAATGCATAAATAAATCAAAGTAAGACTGATTTTTTGCAAAAATTAACCACTGCAATAAACAAACTTTTATATTTTTTATTTGAAACAAAAAAAATCCAAGTAAGTGAATATTTAATGTTTTCTACACAGATATTGTTTATAATCGTGTTAGCTTTTAAGTAAATTTTTAAAATCAATTATTTTATGTAAAATTTGTTTAACTGTGCATATGGTTATTGCTAATTCTCTATTAAATTTCGTTTGTCACAAAAAAGTATTACGACTTTTATTTGCAAACTAAAGCAGTTTCCTTTTAATTTGATTATATATGTAAATTAATAATGTAAGTTCTTGTAAATTTGTTAAGAAATTAATTTATAAATAAAATTTTAAAAATAAGATTTTTATTTTAAAGTATAAATGTTTCATACTAATGTATGCAAAAAGTTCTTTTTAAAATGATTTAGCTTTAATTTTATATTAGTTTTATATAGTGTTTAACTTTGTTTATTTAATTTAATTATAGACAAATTATTTTAAAGAAACCCTCTCAAAAATAACAACGAATCAAAAATTACCATATTCATCAGCAATTTTACTTACAGCTAGATTCTAAATTTTTTTTTTTTTTATATTTAAATAATATATAGGAAAAATAACTAGTAAAAATAAAATTTAAAAAAAAAAAACTAGAAAAAATAAAAAATTAATATTTTCGTAATTGTAGGTCTTGACGAGACAAATAATCGTCAAACTCAGTGTAAAAATACCGAATTTTTTTTAATTTGGATTTTAACATTTTTCTAGGCATAAATTTGTCTCGTCAAGACCTACAATGACAAATGTAATATTAAACATAATTTTGAAATATTTTTAATTTAAAAATCCTGCAAACATATCGCCACTTGAAAAACACAGTTTGCACGTCTCCCCTGCAAAGCTTGTTAAAGTAATAATTCAATCTTTTGCGTTTCAGGTGATAATGTGTACATTTATATACTATTTTTAGTGATTTACCAAAACACATAAAGGGTTTTCCAAAAAGAGTGATATGATTTCTTTAAAAAAAAATATTTATTGTTAAGGAATTTAAAAGTTTTTTATTTAATGTGAATTACAATCGATACAATTATGTTCTAAACAAAACGTCATTTAAATGGCCTCCGCGACTTCTTCTGTGGGAACGAATTCGATCAACCCCATTTTCGACTTTTTTTTCAACTTAGTGAAGTCGTATCTCATTAATGATACTTTCAATATTAAATTGTAAAGTTTGAAGAGAGTCTGGTTTATTTCTAAAAAATAACCCCACAAGAAATAGTCTAATGGTGTTAAATCACAACTTCTTGGAGGCCATTCAATATCACAATTTCTTGAAATAATCGAATCTCCAAACTTTTCTCCCAATAATTCAATTGTTGCATTTGCTGTGTGGCACGTAGCCCCGTCTTCCAATTTCGGTCATAGAAAGGTGGTTATCGTCGATCTATACCGCTCTCCCTTAACAGTAACGGTGTTGCCAGCTTTATTTAGTAAGAAGTGCGGACCGATAATTCAACCAGACCAAAAACCACAACAAACTCAATTTTAGTAAATGTAATTGTTTTTCATGAATAATTTGTGGATTTTCTTCGCACCGGATTCGACAGTTTTGTTTATTTACTGCACCACTCGGGTGAAAGTGAGCCTAATCAGAGACTTTTTTAAAATAGTTTTCAAGCTGTTCAAGGCAATATTAGCAGACATTTACAGTGGTCCAATCTCTCCATGATGAAATTGTAAACACTGCTGAATACAATAAAAAACGAATGACAGATCATGACATATTATAAATGGCCGAAACGTCACTTCAAAATCATATCATCCCTATTGGAAAACCTTTTACATACATAATTCCATGCGGGGTACACACAAGGTAGTATCAAGGCGAATTCAAAAAAAAATCGTCCTCTGCTTTTCCTCTTTGTGTTTGAAAGGTGGAATTTCAGAAAAATTTTATACAAAATTGAATATTTGTAACGTGAAAACGTGAAATTTATTTTAATCAGCTGGGCTCTTGAAACTACCTGGGGTAGTGTGCCCTTATTCCATGCATACAAGCATAATTTGACATTTACATCCCTTTAATTTGTTTTTTCTCATTTTGACAATGTTTGACAAAAAGTAATATTTTATGGAAAAAATATTTAAAAAAATTAACTAATTTGTCGATTACGCATGGCAACCCAACTTCAGTTCGGTTGGTTGTCAGTTAACCAACTTATATAACAGATGACAACTGATGGCCAACAGTTGCCAATTTTAATTACCAAATGGTTAATTTTTTGGCAAACCAGTAGCTTTGATCAACTGAATTTAGGTTGCCTTTCAGAATCGACAAAATAATAATTGTAATACAATGGTAATATGTGTTGTTTAAGACAAAAACAAACAAAAAATACTAAATAAATAAAAATAAAAAAAAAACTATCAACGCCTAAATAAAACCAATAAAAAACAATATTTGAAATATGAATGTTTTGAAAAAATCGCATTTTTTGTTTAGCTTTTAAGGAATTATCACCAATTTTGCCTTTTTTTCTATACTTACGCCACCTAGCTTACATTAGGTAGCATATGCAATCGAGCAGAAAGATAGAAAGAGTGGAAACAGGTGACACTGAAAAGAAAAAAAGATACAACAGAAAGAATGATGCGTGCAAATCAAATCTGCGCCCCAGACTAGTAGAGTTGCGCACTAATGGTAATTAGGGATGAGCGATCCTGTGATTTTTGAAGAATACTGTAAAGAGTAAACGTGATTTTTAATTAACAGTTATTTTAAACAGAGACGGTGATCGCTGTTTATTATTTTTCACAAACAAATTATTTATAGTCACTACACAGAAAGACCCAAAAATGTTACTTTAAATATTATACCAAATTTTAAGTATCAACACTGCAGTTAACAGTTGCTACTTACACGGCACTTAGACTATGTTACTTGTAATATAACTCTTTTCTTATTTCGTTTTGAAGTAACTTCCAAAAACTTCAAGAATTTACATTTTGTTACTACAAACTTGTCTCTTTTTTTAAATTTTGTTTTGGTTTCGTTGTTTATTCTTCTTCTTGAACGTTTTGACCATGGTACAATTACCTTAATTGTAATGTACAATTACCTTAAAGGTAATTGTACCATGGCATGTACGAAAGAGAATAAAGAAAAACAGAAGAAAAAACGAAAACGTCAAAAAGTAACATGAATAACAGAAATCGTGTTACTTTTGTAACGTCTCTGCCTTCTCTACACAATTTGCCCTCAAAAAAATGTAACATGTTACAGTAACGTGTTACAAGTAACATAGTGTAAATTAGGGAATGGTAAGCAAAGCCGAAAATCGATTTTCGATTTTACGATAAACTATTTTAATCTCGATTTTCGAAGTCGATTAATCAAAGCTCATAATGGATTATAATTCAAA
The DNA here is from genome assembly GCA_963583895.1 of Melanophora roralis. NCBI lineage: Eukaryota > Metazoa > Arthropoda > Insecta > Diptera > Rhinophoridae > Melanophora > Melanophora roralis. Next base: position 52,669,586 of record OY757191.1, read on the forward strand.
GTCGACTTTTGTGTTGATGCTATATTAAAATGAATAGATACCCTCGAAAATTATACTTAAGTAAGCAAATTGAACTTTTCCCAAAGAAAGGTATTATTGAAAAAGGTGTACATACCTATTGAATGATTAGAATGATTACAGGTCATAAGCAAATTCAGACACAAAACAGTTATACATACATATTTAATTTTCAAGGACGATAAGTTATTTTAAGTGTACTGTTCGATCGATTTTTCAGGCTCAATAATCGATTTCAGTATAAATTCTTAAACAAAAAGCCGATTACAAAAAATCGATTTTTTTGGGGTAAAAATCGATTTTCGACCATAATCGAAATCGATTTACCAGTCCCTAGTGTAAATGCCGTGTTAGGAACATTTTTTATTTTTTCCACAAACAACAATGTAATTTATGTATATGGGGTTTAAGGATTGAATAAACGAGGTTGTTGGCAAAACTTAAATAAGTCTGGCAACAACATCGCAGTAAATAGTTACTTCACAGGAAATCCCAAAAATATTTGTTTTCATAACAAATCAAAGTAACTACATCCCAGTAACAGTTACTACACAGTTTATGTCACTGTCGTTACCAGTGATTTTCAAGTCACAGGTATAAAATCACAGGTACAGAAATATCGCTCATCTCTAATGGTAATGCATCTAAAACAAAAAAAACAACTGCCACCTTCAAACATGCCAATTGATTCAAGACTACCTCTTTATTCGACTTACTAAACAATTTTGCCTTCCATCCGTATTTATGGTTGGGTTTCCATATAACCTTATAACCAAAGTACAGATCGCATTTTTAAAGATATTAAGGCATATCGTTGGCATTTGAGTAGTAAGTTTTAATATGGGGCTTAATTCATCGGGCATGCATTCCTCCAGCCTAATTTTGCAGATAAGTTGATGCATGCTCTTTAACAAATTATCGCCTCCGGTCTAAAACAGCTTCGCTGGTAAGAAATCGGCTTTTGCCGCTCTATTATTTTTCATCCAGAATATTTAAGTTTTTACCTCTTAGCATTGTTTCGTCTCCTGTACATCTTGGTCTGCTCACACTCACGTCTTTCCATTACTCTTTTCTTTCGTTGGAAAAGACGTTTCTCCTACTTTCTTTTCTCCAGGTACCTCGCCCTACGCATTGCTATGGGCTGCCTGCAGAGTTGCCTGGTACGCTGCATTATTTTCTGCAGTTGCTCTATGACACTTCTCATCGTACCATCGCTTTCTTTTGGGATTTTTTTGTACCCAAGCGCTTTTTTATTAAGTTGGCAATATGCTGCAAAAGGTCGCAGCTTCGCGAAAACTTGTCTTGTGCGTTGCGCAAAACACTCAATCGCATTTGTACCTTCGCTGCGACAAGGTAGTAATCCGAGTCGATGTTATTTTCATGGAACGTTAGCACTTTAAAGAGTGCCGCCCATCCACAGCTACACGATCGATTTGGTTGTTCTTAGATCAGCTGTGCCCAGGTCAAGTTATGTATATAGCGATGTTGGAATTTGGTGCTACTGATTGTCTGCTTTCTCTTTTGTGGTGATACTAAACCCCTTCCTTCACACCTTTTGGAGGTCAGTAAGATCTGACTCGTACTTATCTAGTACTTTCGATAGTTGGATCAATACACCTGCTCTAAAGAGCGTCGAGACATTCCAAGTGCAGATTCGTAAAACAGGGCCCTTGAACCGTTTGCGGTGGTCGTCAACGTTAGGTGGGTCGTTTTTCCATTCTTTTGTTTTTTCATTGAAATTACAGTGAACTCGCGTAAACGTGAATATCCAGAATCGTGAACATCCAGAAACGTGAACACTTTTTATTTAACATTAACTACTCTAAAACGTGAACAATTTTTTTCTGTGATTTTTTTTGGTTTACATTGATTTTATTAGTTATGGGAGTCCCCAAATTATGCAATAAAAGGATCTATAAGCGATATACAGTGAACTCGCGAAAACGTGAATATCCAGAAACGTGAACATCCAGAAACGTGAACACTTTTTATTTAACATTAACTACTCTAAAACGTGAACAAACATTGAAAGCCCTCAAACGTGAACAGTTTTTTCTGAGGTTTTTTGTTTGTTTACATTAATTTTATTAGTTTTGGGAGTCCCCGAATTATGCAATAAAAGGATCTATAAGCGATATACATAGTTTTATTTGCAAAAGGTTGATTTTTGTGGTCAGATTAATAAGACAATTATGTATTACCCAAAAGCTTAGGTTTTAAAATTTTTAAATTGGACTTTTCGGGTTAAAGCGTTGTTAAGTTTTGACTAGATTTGGATGTTTTTGAACTAATAACAATAAATTGATAAAAAAAAATTAAATTCGTAAGAAAATAATTAAACCATACCCAATCAGAAACGTAAACAAAATCGAAAACATGAACACCCTTGGTAAAAATTAGTTCACGTTTTCGCGAGTTCACTGTACATAGTTTTATTTGCAAAAGGTTGATTTTTGTGGTCAGTTTAATAAGACAATTATGTATTGCCAAAAAAACTTAGGTTTTAAAATTTTTAAATTGGACTTTGCGGGTTAAAGCGTTGTTAAGTTTTGACTAGATTTAGATGTTTTTGAACTAGTAACAAAAAATTGATAAAAAAATTAAATTTGTTAGAAAATATGTAGTTAGAACATTTTCAATCGGAAACGTGAACAAAATCGAAAACGTGAACACCCTTGGTAAAAATTAGTTCACGTTTCCGCGAGTTCTCTGTATTGTTTTCCAGAAGGGTTACCAGTCCACTGGCCTCGTCCATTTTTTTAAGTTCGCAGTACACCAGCAAATATGAAGCATTGCTAAAAGGAATTTTCCAAAAAAAAATTATTTTTTTATGCTGAAGGTAGGGGTCGCCATTTTAGTTTTTTAGTTAGATCATCGCAGCATTTACTGTTGGATCTTTATGTGCGATATATAAATATTTTTGTCTTAAGTAGACCAATGTTTTGATCTAGTCTCGTAGAATTGTGTCTGTGGTTTTATCTCGTTAACACCATTTTCTTTGCGGGTATTTCAATTTATACAGCCAGAATTTGAACAAATTTATAAATTCCGAAGAAATGAAGGATGATCACGATTGGTACTGGGCTTCCCCATGTTGAAGATCAGGGCCGTGGCTTATTCGCCGGTGTACCGTGTCCACTCGAAATGAAGGATGATCACGATTGGTACTGGGCTTCGCCATGTTGAAGATCAGGGCCGTTGCTTAGTATCCAACAACATCTCAATCACCAGAAGCGGTTGCAGACTTCATAACGAGTTTGATTCTTTTTTTTACAATGCATGAGACCAACGTCTTTATAAATGTAATTAAAACCTAAAATTTATCTTATCCGCCATTTACCCCTATCTCTTAATCCAATTTCTCTATCATCACTTTTTCAAATTCCTGCTCTTTTCCTTTTTTCTGTTTATGTATTTAATGGAAGATTCAAACATCTTAAAATTAAATTTAAAGTAGTCGTTTGCAATAATTTTAATTTTTAAATATTTAAAGCTTAAGAAAATGTATAAATTCTAATCATTAAAAGCCATACCAACCTTGCTACCCCAAACTCTACTTACTTTGCCTTAAAACACAAACGAGAAAAAACAATGTTCATACAAAAAACTAAAATAAGAATGAATATTATTTAAAGCTGTCATACAAAAACGGGAAACAAGTTGAACAAGAATGTGAATGGTCCGGTCTTATTGACTGTTATGGGCTGTACAAGAATGTGACTAAAAGGAAGTTTACATGCATTAGATTTTTTAAATAAAAAATTAAATGAAGTGTATAATAAGCATTCCAGTAAACAGCCATTTTTTACTTATAATAAAATTCAGTTTACATTACCAGTAAAAAAAATTAAAACAGCACAGTAATCAGTACATTTTTATTGAATACTGAAAAAATTACAGTAATTAATAGTAAACAAACTAACGGGCGTTGTTGCTGCAAACATCCCACCTGGTTATATATAATTTAGGTGAAGAGAGGTAGGGATAAGCTTTATACCCAAATCTTGTAAGGCTAGCCACTCGAAACCAGAGGACTTTAGACCGATTGACCTATCGTTTTTCTTGCTAAAAACGTTGTAACGACTGATTGATCTTTATCTGAGGAACACGGTTGCTACGCACGTCATTAGTAATGCTCAACATGCGTATCTTAGGGATAAATCTGTTGAGATTGCACTTTATGATGTCGGATTTATAGAACGGGGCTTGTGAAGGAAAGAGTACACGCTTGCTGCGCTCCTAAACAGTAAGGAAGCCTTCAAAAACGTGCCGATAGAGAAAGTGCACTTGGGGGATTATCGACTCTGGTTTGGGAAGTAAACACCTAAGGAAGAGTGCAGTCAGATACCCGCCACTGAGAGGGGTCTCTTACCGCCACTACTGAAGATCTTGGTGGTCAACTTAATACCAGGGTGGTTTGACTCGAAAGCGATAAAGGTAGTGGCTCGGGCTTAGAAGAGGGAACTGGGAGCACACTCAGGTCAACATAATACCAGGGTGGTTTGACTCGAAAGGGATAAAGGTAGTGGCTCGGACCAAGGAGAGGGGACTGGGAGCAAACTCAGAGAAGACAGAGCTAGTTCTCTTCACAAGAAAGTACAAGGTAGCGGACTTTAAAGTCTCGGTGCTTGACGCCTATTATACCTGTAGAAACTCCATAGATGGAAACTGGGAGTTACAACGAATATGATGAATTATATTAACACATCCGTGGTAAGACCAATTCTTACATATGGTAGTTTCGTATAATAAAGGAAGGTCAAGAGATGTGCTGTACTTAGCCATTGGCGATCAGTAGAACACCACCGACAGCTTCGGGTATCGTTCTGCATCTTCTTTCCATTAGGGATTTCGTGGCTGGAATGGCGACAGGAAGCTTGTTTAGGCTTTGTAATGCGGGTATGCTTAGGTTAGGGTCGGATGGATAGGCCGGCGTTTTGGAAAGGGTCGGGAAGTGTCAACTCCACGGCAGTAAGTTTTACCTGACTATGTGGAACTTGAAAAGGATTCAAAACTCTTTGAGAGGTGTACCATTTTAACAGATGGATGTGGGCACCGGGGCTGGTGTTTTAAAATATTATGTGCGGGAGTAAGGGTATCATACAGACTTCCGGACGAGTGCAGCGTTTCCAGGCTGAGATTCTGCCGATGATGAGGGTTGCGGAATTGATAAGGGTGGATACAAAAGTGGCAGGGGACTTGACAATCTACGCCAACAGCCAGGCCACGCTCACATTACGTCAAGTCTAGGCTCGCGGATGACTTTAGACGCGCTCTCAGCGTGATCATGGCAACACGCAGGGTTAGACTGTTGACGGTGCTGATGAATTGATAAAGTGGAGATCGGCTCGGGATATCGGGCTGGTATGTTAGCCGGTAAGGCCACCGATGGATTTTGAATATGGTTTGATAGGGACTTGGGTCATGGACAAAGTGGGCCAAGCCTGAAGAGACGGCCGATTTCGAGGTCCACAGGCTTTTGTGGCCCAGGCTGAATAGAAACGGCACTGGCCTACTGCTTAAGGAGAACAGGGGGTTCTTAGGTGTGTGATTGGGACCTTCACAGAGAACTGCGATGTGGGATATATTACTAGTAATTGGAACGGGATCCTTTGGACCTTTGCAGATTGTGCGGGAATAAGGAGATGGAGACTGGGGAACACCTTGTCTGTCACTATTCAGGGCTGCAGATCCGCCGACACAGCGCTTCTTGATTGGACTTCGTAAGATCTCTGGTTGTGGGCTGGGGGACATCATAGGATTCTACAAAAGGTTTGGATGGCTAGGTAAACAGATAGCTTATACGCGGTTCTTGGCGGTTTTTTTTTCTTTATACTCTTTTCGACTGTGTCTGAAGGGATTCACAATAGGCTTTTAAGGGGAGTTAGCGAATATCATTCGTCCCTACCCTTCGCAACTTAACCTAACCTAACCTACAAATTTAATATATTTCAATAAAGATTTCTTGATTACTGAAAATGTTCTAGTAACCAGTAAAATTTAAGTTTTGAAAGTTACAAATAATTCAAGTTTTTTTAAAGCAGAGTGTAGAGTACTCGTTCGATATTATAACTTCAGATGGAAAACATTAAGTTTGTGTGCTCGCCTGTATGTTTGTATTATTTTGTTATCCTAAGTTATGTGGCGATTTAAGTTTCTGTTTTCTTTCCTGCTTTTTTGTTGTACAAGTACAAATATATATGTATATGTGTGTATGTCTGTACGTCCTTTGAATTTGTTTGTATGTATATTCGTTTATTCTGCTATCGCTGCTACATTCGAGAAAAACTGCCGTTTCAATTAATGTTACATTTTTAGAAATATTTTATGTTTTGCACAAGATAAAAATAAGTGGAGCATTTTGTGAAATCCAACGTTGTGCCATTTAGGTTTGTTTCTAGTTACAACACTCTGCTTGTTCGCTTCTTGTACAATTTTTTCTTTTGCGTCTATTTTTGTTATTTTTTGTTTTGTACTTTTCTTTTGGCCTTTAAAAGGAAAACAAGTGGTTGTAATGTGCCACCCTTGAATTTTTCTCTAAAATGTTAAAAATTTAACAAAACTTTCATGACACCCATGCCCACGATTCTACATTTTTGTGCCACACGCATACAATACCCCCACTACATACATATCCAACCAACACTAAATCTATGGACTAAAATAAAAGCATCTAAAATTTTGTTAGTACGCTGCTACACACATACAAACATACATACATATTTTAGGTGCATGAGTGTGTAAATGTTTGTATGGTGTGTATGGCCAAAAGCGCACCCTTCTTCTTTCTTATCGACATTAAGTTTATCTTAATATTATAATATATGCATGTGTGTATGTTTTTTCATACACACATACATACGTTAACATTAATTGTACTACATTTGTACATATACATATTATAGTATGTACTTTTACACTAAAAAAAAATTAGTTGGAATTTACTTCAAATTAACCCAATATTTTGTTATTAAAGAATAGGAAACCGAAAAAAGTGAGATGAATAAAAAATATGTTAAAATAAGTTTTTTTCTTTAGAATTCTATTAGAAATTTCGGATCTAAAATCCCCAAAAAATATTTTTCAGAATTCGTGACAACCATTTAGTATGTTTTGCGGTCAGAAGTCGCACATAATGCTTTCAATTTGGCCGATGTTTTTGTTAAATATCTGTCAAATGTATGTACATAGGTATATTGTTTTCTGTAACTCATATAAAGAATATAGGGCTGCAACAAAGTTGTTGCAGTGGACTCATTTTTTTTGTCATACGCCCTACTGCACTCTACTACACAGAAAGAAAAAACACTTTCTAAAATCAAGAATTTTATTCTTAAATTTATCCAAAATCGTTCTTGAAATTTATGGGTACGATTCGTACTTACATTTTCTTAAGTCAAGCCTATTCGGACTGCTTCAACAATTCAAGCAGGAAAAAACTTGTTGTAATAAATTGTTTTAAATTTAAAAACAAAGTGTCGCGGGGGCTACAGTACGAAAAGTCCATGGTTGGAGTCCCAGCTACGGTAAGAAAAAAAATTAAATTTCTAAACTATAAATAATAATTAAAAATAAAATAAAAATATAAAATAAAATATATAATTCTTCTTAATAAAAAGTAAAAAAATATGGCATTTCATTTTTGAATTATTGCCGTTTACGCTTAAATCAATATTTTTAAGCTTACATCAAGTACGGCTTAAAATTTAAATCAATCCTTTTTTTGCTTAAATGTGGCTAAAAGTAAGAAATACGTACTAGAAAAATCGTACTTGGCTTAAGAAATTTCGTAGGTACTCGGTTTAAGAAAATCGTACTCACCGTACTTTTGACACCGCTTCGGCTTTATTTAAGTAAATTTTACTCAGTTTATTTTTAGTGTATACTGATTTTATATTCGAGCTGCCTTCTTCATGTTTGGATAAGTTCAATCCAATGCCATTTTATGTAGGAAGAGGAATTTGTTGGGTGATGTGTCAAAAATGTACGTAGGACTTTACGAAGCCAAAAAGTCTTAAATGCTGTTAGTGTCTTTAGTTGGATCAATTTAAGATTCATTACCATAAAGCAGTATATACTTTACGTTGAAGTCGAACTGCTAAATCTTTATTTTACTCGATAACTGGGAGAGACACCATTCAGGAGTTAACATTACAAATGTTTGTCTTGCCTTGCCTTTTCTATACTATACTAGTTGTTAAAGTTACATCCTAAGTCGGTCAGTCCAACACTGAATCAATGGTCGTGTCGTGGATGTATTGATTCATTATTTTGGTTTTCTGTGTATCGATTTTCAGTCCTACTTTTGCGGACATTAGCTCAACAGCCTATTTGTTTCTGCATACCAGAGTGACTACGCGCAAGGAAACGAATATCGTTATGATCCAATTGTCGCGTGTGGCATAATGGGGCAAAGGAAAATGTTAACGGAGGCACTAATACTCGAACCTTGCCTAATGCCTTTTCTGACTAGCATTTTGTATCCAAGTTTTATATTTAAGTATCAATCGACAAAAGGCATCAATTAACAGGTTTGTAATGAGCTGTTTACGTGACAAGAAAAAAAGGTTTTGTAGTATGTTGTGTCCGACGACCAGTGTCACCACCTAAGACATTTAATGTTTTAAGTTAAACCAAACATCTGCGAGTCTTCATTTTCGTCTTCATCTCGAAGATCTTATCAGCATAAAATGCTGCCAATATACAATAAATTTATATGACGTTATGCTAAATTTAGTAGTATGGCAAAATTATTTCTCATTTACAAAACTTTCTTAAACATCACTGGTTAGATTACATTCCAAACCATTTTTAATGCAGTTGTATAATATTTCTAAATTTTAACTATGTTCATTCTAGTGCCATAAGATAAAAAAAATTACGCTCAAAAACAAAAAATCAACACAATCGTAACATAAGAATGTATGCGTATGGGGATCTATAGTCTATAACAATGTTACCCAAGAGTGTCTCCGGGGGACGAATACTAATCGGGTTTTGAAAATACACTACACGAGTAGGTACCCACAAAAACCATAACAAAGAGAGCAAAATAAAAGAAAAATAGCAACAACACGTGTTGATATTGCATTGTTATACCCACATCAACAACTAATTTACCAAACGAAAATATGATAAAATATTTTTTTGGTATAGCCTCCATACAAATGTCCTCACGGAAAAAGCATTTGAAGCTATATGTAGCTCGAATATTACTTAATTTTGACAAAAATTTGCACATGGCGAAATTCACGTAAAACGGCATAAAATGGGGAAAATCCAAAAGAGTCGTCGTTAAGGGTTTTACGTGACACCTGCAGTGCGGGCAATAATTCACGGTGCTCTCAACACTTGGTGGAAACAAAGCGTCCACCAGCGCCCCCAGAATGGCTCACCCTGCTACCCAGGTACCAATTCTCTGTCATGACTCTGTGTAGCCATAACAGACCCCTTGGTATGGAGTTAGGCTATCTAAACCCGAATTGCGTCTCTAGTTTTCATCTCGCTTCTTCATAATCAAAACAGATCCGCGCCGACAAGACACCTCTTCACACGCTTGTGAAACAGCACCCAACCTTAAGCAAGAAAAGTTATGATTATCATGTCGCACCCAACGAATGCGACACCCAGCTCTGTTTGAAGGATCTCTTTTTATTTCGACAAATCAATTTCTCCACTTTCATCAACGCTTCATACTCTTCTCACCGCCAGTCAGGACCCAGTCACGCACATGCTTCAACATGCCAATGCCGGCCTTTTCATTATTTGCTACTACTTTGACAGGATCTTATGGGTAGATCCGAGAGTCCCCAACCGTAGCCAGTTTCCCTATTCACCTACTTCCAAACACACTTACACCTTTTCAGCTATAAGCCTACTTCAACAGTTGCTCATGTGCCTGGGTGGACCCGCCAAAACTAGAGACTCTATCTTGAGAGCCTTAAGTTCATATAAGACCTCTTACGCGATCACTCTGCATATCAACTTTCGTTCTCAGTTGTCCCGCTTGGGGATAACCACAGCCACCACGTGAACTCCCGAAGGAGACCTTACCATTAATCAGTTCATGCACTGGTAAGCACATGGGGCCAACTGATTCCCGTGGTACCAAATAGGACTCTGGTCAGCATCGGAAATCTACTTCCGTACAATTCCTACCAATTTCTATTTAACACAGATAAGGTATTGGTACCCTTAGAATCTTGTTTTGCTGTGCCACCTAATGGCGATGTAAATGACACAGCGATAACAAGGACAACCTACCTCAAGCCAGACCAGTAAGTTATACCCACTGATTACTTTAAGCCCAAGACAGACTGTTTTCAATTTAGTCATGTCTGTTAGCCGTTCAGTAACTGAAAGTTGCCCGGTTGATACCACGAGGAGGTAGACATAGGCATTTGTGTTACATAACTTATCAACCAATCCAAAAGAAAATGAAAATGATGAAAATCATCCTTATTATAATCGTCGAAAAGTGGCGTAGTCATTGTTAGTTTTTTGGTACCGCCTAACAAATACGCCAATGTTAAACAAGCAGCCTTGTCGTTTTTGTGTCGAATTCGACACGACGACGCCAAAGACAATAAGGCTAAATAAAAATAGCCGGTCACATTTTCAAAAAGTTTTTTTCTTAACCAAAAAGAGTTTTGTAGGAATAATGAATCGAATACGATTAAAAACACACTAAACTAACGTGAAAATTAAAAAAAATTAGCCCACTCTAAAAAAATATTTTTTACAAATCGTTATTAAAGTTTAAATTCAAATCTTTAAGGTCACACCTGTCACTAAACTGAACGAAAATATGATCGGCCAGTTTTAAATACACTTACTGTTGCTAGCAAAATACTTAATTATCTTGTTTTTCTTTATTAAAACAAATTTTTTTACGAAAATTATTTGAAATATCAAATTTTCTTGAAAAATCAGTACTTGTTTCAAAAGTCTGCACATTTCAGTACACAAATTTTTAATCAATACCCTATATATAACATAATATTTCAGCGTGGTAAAAGCTTTCTCCATTTCGGTGAGGTCAGGGCAAAGGATAGAAATTTCGCCTCATTTAATATGCCTGTTGCATATACAACAAGCTTGCCAGATATTCAAGAAGGTTGAATCAGTTCGGCTTAAAAGTTGGTCAAAATTTTGAGTTGTTCGTATTTTGATTTTGTAAGTTTTGCAGTTTCTGATGTTTGCATTGTGTTTTGGTCGCCTGTCAATGATGCCAATGATACAATTAAAGTTTAAATTTAATATATAGGCGCCTATTACGTTTCCCGATTCGATAATTTCTTGCTGTGCATATAATAAATGTAAAATTAAAGCGCATACGATAAGAACTCTACACAGAAATGTGTACATACTTATGTACATACATATTAATACAACCATCATCATCATCATAGTGTATTGGAACTTTCTAAGCACAAAACGACTAAAAGAAGATACAATAGACCCATCATGTATATACATACATACATATATTCTATGAATATTCCTTTTGACTCCTTCTGATTGTACTTGTAGTTTTAAGCCACATACCCGCCGAGCGTTTATGTCTGTCCATTCGCATATTAATAGATAGAAATGTATGTATGTATATCCATCTACTGGATTCGAAGTGAATTTCAAATGTTTTGTACTTTTTGTAAACATGTTCAGACTAATGTTTTACACGCTGTGTTTCTTCCTTTTGGCTTCGAAACTCTTTTCATCTTTGCTTTTGTAATTATTTTTATGAATATTTTTTGTTTTATTTTTTAGAACAAAAAAAGCGCCCAAATGCAAAGAATAATTCTTTTAAATTTAACAAAAAAAGAATTTAATGTTAATTAACGTTGTTGCCACAATATTGAAGTGAAGGAACCTTATATGAGAATGTAGGATTTGAAAAAATTAAAGCGATTGCAATTAAAAATGTTATGAATAAACGTACATAAGTTTGAAAATGTGTTTCTCCAATATATTTATGGAAATTTTTTAATTTTTTGTTTAAGTAAAACCCTTATCCCAAAAAAAAACAAAATTAACTACTAAACAATGTAAAATATCCTTAAATTTATTTATTGGTAGCTATTACATGCCTTTTGTTATTATTTTGAGATCTTAATAAAATGATCTTTAATTTTTTGTATTAATTTTATTTAAAGAATAAATCTATTTATCTGGCATCCCTATATCGACATTCAATTGCACAGACTCCTACGTTAATATTTAAAAGAAACTTTACTCATAAAGATAGACGACTTTTCGAAATTGTGTTAAAGTTTTTAAACAAAAGGAAGAAATACATACAAATATATGAGTATTTATGTAGATAAAAAGACGTTTGATCAGAAAAAAACTTCGTGTTTCCTTATTATACCCTTCACATAGTAACATGAATATATTTGTTTGTCATTCCGTTTGTTATTTCTTCTTCAGTGATCATCTCACCAAAAATAAACTAAGTATACTTTACCTAAATCAAGCCGTTGCGGTGTCAAAAGTACGGTAAGTACGGATTTTCTTAAACCAATTTTAATTTTTCTGGTACGAATTTCTTACTTTTAGCCAAATTTAAGCAAAAAAATGATTGATTTCTGTTTGAAACCATACTTGATGTTAAAAATATTGAAGCTTAAGATATTTGATTTATTTAAGCGTAAACGGGAGGGATTTCATTTTATTTTATAGATACCAAATATATTTTAAATTTGAATTTTTTGTACTTTTTTGGTGTTCTTGCTACTGCATTTATTGTTTTTAAATTGAAAATATTTTATTTTTAACAATTCTTTATTGAGCGCTGTTTATTATTATCAGCTGTTTTTAATCTTTTTAACTTGGTAGCACTGAATTTAGTACACTAAAAACAAGGTTGTATTTTATAAAACCAAATTAAAACAGGTTTTAAGTTGATTTTTAAAGATTGGTTATAAAGTTAAAACCAAAATGTGTGTTTAAGCCTTCAGTGTGAAGACACTGCAAGTATAAATCGTACATTCAAAATTTCAAAAGCGATTTTGGATGAATTAAAAAATAATGTGCTGTTTTTCGAAGCCGGGTAGTTATCGTCCTGGGACGATTTATATGTATTTTGTTATTGTAAACAAAAACAAAATACACATAAATCGTCCTAAGACGATCACATAAAATTCTTGATTTCAGACTTTGTTTTTTCTTTCTGTGTAATAAAATCCAGATCTTAATACATAGGGGAGTTGATAAAGTTCGAATTAAGCATCCGGTGGTAGGGCTTGCATTTAATGGTTTTCGGTGTATCTTTTGTATTTACTTTCGGATCTTTAAGTGTAATATATCAATGCTTTTGTCTTAAGAAGTCCAAATTAAATTTATTTTTTTTTGCTTAAATTGCCTTTATATGTGTTTTCTAATATTACTTTAAAGACTTTATTGTGTTATATTTTTTTTTAATAAAGGAAATGTGCGTTTGCTCATATGTATGTATGTAAAATGTGCATAGGAGAGATATACAAAATAAAAATAAATTTTAGCTTTCATACACACGCAGTATTAGGCTCATACCTCTATGTTATATGCAGCAAAACAAACCTTATCAGACTCCAAATGAGTAAAAGTAAAAAAAAAAAATTAAAGTCGTGCTGTAATAAAAACAAAAAGGAAAAAAGTTCAAATAAAAAATAGCTAAAATGAATAAAAACCAAAAAAAAAATTGTATTTACCTTACTTTGGGGACGTTGAAGGCTCCTGCTGAGTTTGCTGTATGCAATGAACATGCTGCCTGCTGTGAGGTACTGAAATATTTTACTTTTTCGTAAAATATCCACAATAATTTACTTGTAGGATGAATTGCTGGAGGAATAAGTATAAGTTGTTGTCGTAGAGCTTCTTGCTACGAAAAACAATCAACTATCTGTAATATATAGTGCACAATGGGATTAAAAAAATAGTAAAAACTATAGGTATTTTTCGGGGAAACCTTTAATATAATAAGGAAAAGAATAACAATTAAAAATAATATGTAAACAATTATGCAGTTATACAGTTATAAAACAGTAGACGCTACGATAGAGCAAATTGTAAAATATGTTTTGCAGTTAATGTAAAATTGCCCGAATTTTAAAAGATGGTTTATCGGTTATATTTTTCGTAAATAAGTAATTTAAGAATAGAAATCATTTAAGATATTTAGAAAAAATTCAGGGAAACCTAAAGATTCATAGCAGATTTTTTAAATTTATCAGACACTGATTGTAAAAGTTGCATACATAGCCATAACTGTTTTCTTTCCCAAGAGTGTCAACGTTGTCTCAATTTAGCGCCATCTGTTATTCACATTTATATTATTTTAGACAGAAAGAACACATTAATTTTTTAAGAAAGATCCACTGTGTTGTGTAGTATACATTTGTATCGGGTGTTTTTTTTTTTGGCTGCGTAAGCATTATTGATATGGTTAATTTCGACTTGACGACTGAGAGTATCAAACTGTTTTGAAGCCTCCAAATCGTGCTGATTTACTTTGCAAAAGTATAATCTTTTCGCAAAGTTCAAAAAGCACTTCGTCCATTTCACGATCAATAGATCCGCCCTACTGAGAAAGCAGTTCATGCAGTAATTGCTCGGTTTTGCCCTAATTTTACTCGACTACTCGATTGCAAATTATCAACAAGACCGACCCTGTTTTTGTAGCTTACGCGCTGGATGCATTATCGGTCCTTAAGCTGAAAGTACATAACACGCTTTTCATGCGTTCTCGCTTTACACGCGGTTGTCAAAAAAGTTGAATACGTGTATTTCAATATGGCCAGTTACAAGGCATGACGCGTTGATGTCATTTGACGCGATGCACGCAAAAAGTAGAGCTACTTTCTACTTTTGCATGCGTCATACAGCGTCAAACCAACAGACCAGCTGATTTTGACTAATGTGGGTGACAAGTTTTACATTATTTTAAAAGCTATCGATATAATCTAATGGAACGCAAATTTTTTTGTCTTGTTATTGTACTGAAAAATGTTCTAAAAAGAAAAAAAAGCTTTTGCGATAAAGTTTAGCAAGATTTTTATGAATAAAATGCATTCATTTCATTTATTTACTGCAATTTATATATTAACAAAATTTACATTGAATTTATCGATAAAATATACATACGAAATGCCATCTCTTGTTCCAAAACAAAGGACTCACCCAAAATCGTCTTTTGTTATTTTTAAGCACTTTTGTAGCATAAAATATTATATGCCCAATCTCCACAAATTCTTTAAAAACTTCAATTGTATTTCCATTACAAAATATTTCTTTTTATTTGACTTTACAAACTTTAAAAACAGCTGATAAAAACAAAAAATTCTATGCGTCAAAGCGTTGCATGTAACATGAGACGCAACAACATGCAAAAAGTTTAGAAATCACAACGCATTGCGACGTTGACGCATGCCATGGACTTTCAGATTTATTTCTTTCGAAAAAAACAAGGAGCTGTCAAGTACTACCAAACCATGCTGACTTAATTTTTTTTACACAAGCCAGCTAGCTAAGAACCAACGATATTTGGTTCCATGATACAACTAATAAGGTAATCTCGTCCCTGCAACAACTACAAATTAGTACAGAAGTGTCAAACAACAGCTCATAGAAAAAAAACGATGAGTAATAATTTTTGTTGTTTTATTTTTACAGGGAGAACAGTAATCAGCTGGGCCGACGAGACTACCTGGTTCTTTGTATCATGTTTGGTTCTAATTAATTGTTAAGTGCCCTGTCAGTTAATATTAATTTGTTTATTTACAGAATTGGTTTCATTTACTGACCCTTCGTTCTTGCGATTTAACGCCCTTGGATAACTTGTTATGTGTCTATGTTATGTCATTAAGTATCATAAGCTTTAGAAGCTAATATATGACCCACAAAAGTTTACAAAAAATTTGAATAAACCATATAACTCCAAGCCGTGGCGAACAGATGCCATTAAAATATTTTCAAGATCAAAATACGTTCCTTCATTCTGTTTTGTATTACGAGTTTTAGTTTCCATTGGACTAAAAAAATACCCTATATTTATTCATAGACTTGTATGTAATACATGTATGCATGTGTAAACGTTTATTTATATGTACAAGTATGTAGTAGCCATTCTAGTACTATGTTGCTATTTATATTTGAAGTTAATCCAGTACTGTATTTATCACAAGCAGTCAGACGTCGTAGCCGCATTGAGAATGATGATGTGCCTGCCACCCAAGTTGAAGCTTTCAACTTGTGTTGTTTTCACGTTTACTTTATGTTGTTGCTTTTGTATCTGTTTTAAACACCCCAACCCACATTTCAACAAACATGTGGCCTTCTGACTTTATACCTTATAACCTTGAGTTGAGTGATCGTTTTCGGCGCCTTTAAAAGATAAATTTGTATTATTGCTCAAATTCAATATTATTACTTTTATTGGTTTTATTTTACTTTCTAAAAAGTAGTGCATATTTGTTTTAAAGCAAAGAGTTAATTACATTTAAAAGACTCTTTTTTTGGCAAATTGTTTTACCTTATAAAAAGATACAATACATTGGAAGCCCGGCAGAACAAATACTCACTTAAGGAAAAATTTTATTCCGGTTTAAAGAAAGGTTAAGCAAAAAGCAAATTAAGAAGTCGTTACAACCCACAGTATTTTTTTTCACAGCGTAGTCATTATAACGGGTGTCTGGTGGCAAATTTATATTTTTAAATACGATTTTTTCAAAAAGTAACAAACGGTGCGGAGGGAGGGTGGCACCGTTAATATTACCGATTGTGCTGATGTGTCAGTCACGATGCCACAGTGCGCATTGCGCGTTCGCTGCGGATACATTTTTTAAGAATAATGATTGTTATGTAATTACTCGTCGACAATTTTGTTCAAAGTTCGGTATTCGGCGAATATGTGTTGGACCGAGTATAAATTTAATTCGTTCATGGGTTCAGAGGTTCCGAGCAACTGCTTCGGCTATGAATGTCCCACGGTAAGGACCCAGTCGATCTTCAAGGACTCCCGAAAACATTGAACTGGTTGAAAGCAGCTTACGCGAAAGTCGCGGCTTTCAATACGGAAAAAAACAGCCTCACAGGGACTTCCAAGAGTGATAATTCTTGAAATTTTAAAAAAGGATCTGAATTTCTATCCTCTGAAAATTCAAAGCAAAGTAACTTTGATTTACGCAAACATTTTTGTGAAACAATGTTGGAGCGTTTTCACATTGTAGTCCAATTTTTTGGAGCAACGAGACTCATTTTCACTTAAATGGCCACAAGCAAAACTGCCATCACTGGTCTCCAAGAATTCGCAAGACTCGATTGAAACATCAAAAACCATTGCATTGCCCCAGGGTAACTGTTTGGTGTGCCTTCATCACGCATGAGATAATTGGACCATTTTTTTTTTCGAAAATTATCGAGTCCAGGCGACGAATGTCAACGGTGAAGATAACCGACGCATTATTATGGAATGCTTTTCTTTGAGAAAATTTTCTCCACAAACTAATCAGTCACTTTGGGGACTTTCCATGGCCACCGAGGTCGCCCGATTAAACTGCCATGATTTTCTCATAGGGCTACCTCAAAGAGAGGGCTTATAATGACAATCCCTAACATTTTGTGGCTTTAAAGAAAAATATTCATCGAGGAATCAGCTCAATTAAAACAAGTTTACTGCAGCGTGTGGCGCAGACAACAAGACTGCGTTTTGAACAGTATGTTCAACTAGACAGAAGATATCTGGATGACATACTCTTTAAAAAATTAAATCCGCATTTCCATTCCACCGTTCAATGCTCTTAATAGAACTTTGTGTAAATAATTACGTTTTTTATTTAAGTTTAAAAATATAAATCTGTCACCAAAAACCTTGCACCACTATTGAATTGTAGCGTATCGAATATATTATAACCTATTTTAGTTTGGCTTTGAGTTGCCTTGTATAATTTTATGAAACATGTGGAATTGAAGGGGCTGTTAATTCCCTAACTTCTATCAAAAAAATATTTTGTCTACATTAGCTTGCCGTATTCAGTGTTCAAGCTAAGTTTTGTGGTAACAGTGGCTTAAGTTGCTGAGTTACATATATAGGGGTACATGCTTGAATTTTATCCTAAAAATTAGGTTATTTTAGGGCTTTGCTTATATCTCAGCCAGTAGATAACCAATTTTGCTGATCTAAGTAGCAGACGTCCCCGGAAACTTGGTTTAGAAGCCAACTTTAATTTCAACATGATAGGAAATTCGTTAAGGAGTCTAATTTAATTTAAAAATTTAATTTAAATATCTAACAGCAATAAGTCTTTTAATTAAAAATATTTTTGTTGATTTTGAAATTTCTAAAATATTTCAAATGCTTTAACAGTTAAAACAAATGTTTCGCATTCACAAAAAGATACTTTCAATGTTATTCTCTTCGTTTTTTTTTTTCAAATTCTTTTAACCATTTCAGTGGTTGAGCAGGCACAGGCTGGCTGCTGGATGGCATGTTTCGAAAGAATTTTCTATACATGCCATCAATTTATTGTCATTAGAGCTAAAATGCTGTGCTCATCAAAAGGACACTAAAAAATTCGCTTATTGTTTTCAGCATCATCACCATCATTGTCATTACAATCGTTCTTGTTCTTTTATATTGTCCTTTCCGAATATCTACTTTCATATTAAAGTTAAAATTTTTTTGTTTAAACTTTTAATGCAAAAAGTTGGTGTTAGGCACATTTACTTACACACTTTTATTCATACGAAGTTAAGCAGTCAAAATATGTTAAAGGATGGAGTCGGGGTAGTTGTTAAGTTGGTTGGCAATTTTACTTTACTTCCTACTTGCTGGCTGGTAAGCTGGCTGACAGAAATGATAGAATTTGGTATTGAAATAAGGAACAATTTAGATAAACACAAAGTATTGAACAAACACCTTTAAATCGCTATTGCCTCATGTTTAAAGAATGTTGTGGATTGAAGCGCCAGAGAACAGAGAAACGCACACACACAATGTTTATTCATAACGTGTAGCTAATACAGTGTTGGTTATAATAGCGCAAAAAATATGCAAAAACCAAAACCAGTTTAAAAAAAGCACACAAAGTTAAGTGAAAAATGCAAAAAAAATTTCTGGTTAAAAGTTGTTTCAAAATTTTTTGAATTTCCTTAGGAATGGTTAAAAACAATATATTACATTTTTAGAATATTTAAGAGCTCATTTTAAAATGCTTGCTTTTAAATTCACTTCACTGTAACTTAATATACAAAGTGTGCACACATACCCCCACACATTGAATAAATTGAAATAATATTTGAATTTTCTTCATTTGCCATGAAAATTCGTACAATTCTTATCTTCTACAGCAATAGAAAAGATGTTGTTAACAAACACCCACATTTTTAAACAAGAACGCTGGCAAAAACTTTAAATTCTAACCCTTTAAAGTATTTTTTCTTTTAATCAAAAGCAACTGTGACTTGCATGAAAAATGGGTGGTTGGATGAAAGTCGCATTTCAACTAAATACCCTGTCGGACATTTAGTTAACTTTAAACTAACTTTAAGCTCACTAGTGGTGACTAAAACTTAGATTACTTTTCAATGTTATCGGCTAACTGTTTTAGAATTACGATGTCCTAGGAGGTAGTCGGTTGTCCGATTTACATTGTGGTCAGTTTAAAGTCAACCTATTTTCAGCTGTCCTGACTCAAATCCCACATTCGAAAATTTTTTTGATCAAAATAATTTTTTTCTACCCTGCACATAAGCGATAAGGGGATATATAAGTTTGTGATTACGTTTACGATTTCTTTAATATCCATCTGCGACCCCATAGTGTATATATTTTCTTGGTCCTTATACAAGGTGGGCCAAAAGAAATCATCCTATTGGAAAATGCTCTAATTTTTCAAACGGCGGCCAATGTCAAATCTGTTCTGGTACTTGTGAACTGGACATGTGAAGAATACAAGTTAAGAACCCATGGAGCGATATATTCCCCAATAACGAGAAATAATCGTGTCTATTTTTTTCGTAACAATTCGTTTGAGGTGTTGGCGCAGCGCGTATTCCGTCGCCCATTCCCCGTTCGTCCTTCACTGACTGCGCAAACACTGCGCTGTTTGGCCATAAACCTTGAAGAGTATAAGACCACAGGAGATGCTCCTAAGAGTGACTGGCCCCGGTGCGCCCATTCTGCCTAAAAATATCGCCACTTCTGGTGAGGATGTCGAGCTGCCGCCAGAAACATCGACCAGATTACGTGCCTCGCAATTAGCCATCAGCTGGTCGTCCCTAAGGCGAACCTTGGTCAAAGACCTGCACATGTTCCGGTACAAAGCCCAGTCCGTGTATCAGCTGCTGCCGCCAAACGCGTGTAACCTACGCGCAAGCGATCCTCAATCCTGATGCCGAAGTGGACGATTTTTCGACCAAAATTATAATGAGCGATGAGGCTCATTTCCACCCCAGCGGGTACGTGAACAAACAAAACTATCGTTTCTGGGGCACCGGAAATCCACGAGTGATGCACGAGAATCCATTACACCCGTTTGAAGTTACTGCATGGCACGCTGTTCACGCTGGGAAGTCATCGATAACAGTAGACGGGGAGCGCTATAGGGCCATGTAAGCCGAGTGTTTTCTGCCACAATTGAACGAATTAGGACAGGAGGAAATGTGGTTCAATAGGACGGAGTAACGGCACAAGCCCAAGCCACAACTGCTATTCTGAAGGCGGCGTTCTCGGGTCGCCTCATCTCTCGTTTTAGCGATTTACATTTGCCCGCAAGATTGCCCGATTGAACCGTTTCAGAATTTTTTTGTACGGTTTTTTGAAGTCCCGTGTTTACGTGAACAAGCTCGAGATCCTGAAAGCTTTCAGGGATAACATTCGATTCGAATGCGAGAATCTGTTGCCCGAAGTTCTCGCCGAAGTGATGAAAAATGCCATAAAACGAGCCTGTAAAACAATCAACTGTGACGACGCCCATTTGGCTGATATCATCTTCTCGACTTGACCAATAAAATTCTTAAGGTTTAAGTAAACATAATCAGAAAACAGAATTGAAGTTTTTCATTTAGAAAAATATGAGTACCAAACAGCATCGGATGTCTTCTTTTGGCCCACCTTGTAGATAGGTAAGTCCATTTAGCGATATTTGTCTGCCTGTCTGTACGTGTTATGGTTGAAATCAATTTTTAAGCCCCCCGAAGTCACATAGACACGTAAGTAGTATCAAACTATCAAAAATATCTGCAAGAAAATTTCTATTGAAATCCATCATGATCGCCGGATAACCGACCGAGATATAAGCCAAAACCTAAAAATACCTCTGTTTATTTCTCTTAATTTTTATAGAAACAAAGTGCGCAACCGACCCCCATTAGTTTCCACTCCCAAACATATTCCTAGAATGTACTTATCCCCTGTCTACATCGCCTATGACGACTACCATACGAAGTTCCAGCGTACCCGTGGATAGGTCAAATGTAGGACCCCATATCTCCACTCCCTAAGAGGGTTGCTACATAAAACTGTAAAAAATTATTGTAGAACCCCTACAAAATTATCTAAGAAAACTTTACTTAAATCAAGCCAAAGTGCTGTTAAAAGTACGGTGAGTACGCTTTTTCTTAAATTTCTTACTTTTAGCCACAACTAAGCCAAAAAAGTATTGATTTAAGTTCGGAACCGTACTTGATGTAAGCCCAAAAATGTTTGATTTAAGCCGTAAACAGGATTATTTCGAAAATGAAATGTCATCTTTTTGACTTATGGAGCTTTATTAAAGAAGAAGAATTTTATGTTTTATTTTATATTTTATAGATTCTTAAAATTTTTAATTTAAAAATTTCATTTCATGTACTTACCAAAGCTATGATTCGAACCAGGGACTTTCTGCACTGCAGCACAAGCACGTTATCTCTAGGCCACCGAGACACTTTGTTTTCAAATGTAAAATAATATATTAAAACAACAAGCTTTTTTCTGCTTGATTTGTTAAGGCAATCCGAATAAACTTGATTTAAGAAAATGTAAATACGGATCGTACTTAAAAATTTCAAGAAAGATTTTGGATAAATTCAAGAATAAAATTCTTGATTTTAGAAAGCGAGTTTTCTTTCTGTGTACACGTGAAGGGTATATAAGATTTGGCACAGCCGAATATAGCGCTCTTACTTGTTTTTAACAAGTATGATTACAAAAACAAGCACAGGCTTGATACAAAGGACGCCAATAAAATTGCTCATTTTTTTTAACTGCTAAGAAAAGAGAGGAGAAACAATAAACATTAAGTAGATATATATATTTAAATTATAAAAACAAAATTTAACTTAGCTTACCGACCGAGTCGCTGGTGCGATTCGAGCCCAGGCTCCAAAGGTTGTCAACAAATCATAAATATATTGTTTAAAATAAACCTTCCTTTGGTACACCACAAGAGAAAAAAATATAATATGTAAGAAACACACCACTTATGAGAATATGTGTAGGTGCCTTTACTTTAGGGTTCCTCTGGATTACTTTATAGTTAGCTTTGTAGTTAGTTATAAAAAATTTAACTTTTGCATTAAACACATTCAAGCTACAAGAACTCAGGAACACACGAACACAAAAGTTGCTTGCTAAATTTGTGTCCGACTGGCTGCTACTGAAATATTTACTAGACTACCACTACAAAATAAACATATAAGCAATATGACTTTCAGTGGTGCCACCTAAAGTCTTTTTGCATTGTTTAAGCTATATTATTTGCATCTTACCGTATTGGCAGCATTAATCTATTAACTGTCGCGTATAAAAATAGAAATTAGTTTAATTTCGACCACGCCACAAAATTAGCACTGACAGCAACCCGTAGTCGTGTTGCATTGTAGCCATTGAAAAAATTATTCTCATAAGCACACGTGTATTCTATTTTTGACTGGTTGTGTTCGGTAGCCTGTAGCGAGGAATGTATTTAATGCTTTTAAGTGAGTTGCTTTTGTAGTCGACTACCGTACGTCCGACAGGGTACAGACACACACACCTACACAAAATGAAGATACTCGTTCGCATACATAAATTTAAATATTTATATATATAAAGGAACAAGACCAACGACTGACTGACTGATTCATCATCACACAGCCCAAACGAGTACAGCTAAAGGCCTTTAATTCAGACTGTGAGTACCCTTAGATATATATAGATCCACTATTGGAAAATTTGAATCATAAAAGGGGTAAAAATGGGCCAAATAGGGAAAAATCTGAATGTAGATATTTCTTAAACTTTACACAGTAGAAACAAAATTGAAAAAAGTTTTATATTTTATTAATTATAAGCGGACCCGTGTCTGGTACTTTTTTTTTTTAACAATAAAGGGTATAAAAGAGTGGAAACTATACATATTTTGATTTTTTTAGGTCCATTTTGTAACTTTTTAACTAAAAGACTGTGGGCCAAGAGACAAGTGCACATCTACTGGAATTTAGGTCACAGTGGTATTAAGGGGAATGAGATGGCAGACAAGCTGGCGAAGCAATGGTTCCACCTGCTTATAGAAAGAGCAATTTACATTCGTGCTCCACTTTAGTTTTACAATAAGGACAAAGACACTGCTTAACCAAAAGCATCCCAGCAAAAACTTACATTGCTTTGTAATGAGTTAAAATCCAAAAAACTCTTACTCATTAGCATTTTAACCCATTATTTTAACATGGCGATGACATTGGAGGCAAGTACTTACTATTCTCGCTTACAAAGAGTACTTACCATGCTCGCTTACAAAGAGGGACGTGTATAAGCTATTACTTAACTGGCATTAAAATAACCTTTTCCTGGGACCCCTAGTTACTCATTGTTGCATTTAAAGTTTTTTTCTTTGATGTTTTGGTTAAAACTGGCTTAAAATATTTAGTTAGAATAAGTTAAGAAATTGTCAAACCAAAACTTTCTGCCTAAATTTTAGATAAAAGATAACTCATTATCTTACAACTTCTAAGTAATACAGACGGTATGTAATAGTAGTTGAAAAGTAAGAAATTTGTAATGACTAATCACTTTCAAGTTTTTGCTGGGATTCTATGGAGTATAGCTACTTTAAATTGCGAAATTAATAATTTTTGTCTCTGGGCAACTGCAAATGAGCTCTGGATAAATCCGGTAAAACCTTTTTCAAAATTAAAAAAAATCAAAAAATCGAATCGTTAAGCCGACTTGGAATGATCACGTTAACTTACTGGTTGGTCAAACTTATATCAATCTGAGGAATCTAGGGCATTTTTAGAATTTTACAACCTTAAATATATAAGATGTTTACTAGCAAAGACTTATCTAGTTTCCGAGGCTCGAACACGTATCATTATTTTCTTTTAATTTTAAACATATTTTAAGCGACCTTTGACCTAGATTGATGTCGAACACCATTTAGGCGATCGAAATTAATGACATTTGACCCAAATTGAGTTCGAAAGCCAACTGACCAGCTTGTTGTTCTTTTTTTATATTAATTTTTTTAGCATTTTTGAGATCATGAGTCTAGAGGTATAAAATAGTGTTATATTAATTCCGATTGTTGCCAAAATTTAGCTAACTGGAAAAGGGTACTTTTTACCATTTTTTAAGCCTTTTGCATTTTGGAAAGATTTTAATGCAAAAAATTTCAAATTAAGGTAAAGTACTTCATTCACATTTTTGTTTTATTATTATTCTAATGCATAAAAAATTCTGGATAGAAACTGCAAATTTACATTTTTATGCTCATTCGTACACTTTCGCATATGGTACTTTATTTTAGTTAATATTTAAAACTGCGCTTACGAAGTAGCGGGTTAATTGCTTGTCTAATATAAAATACTTTTAGTTGTTTTTGTTTAACCCCTTTCCACTGCAACATTTTTTGTTTGTTACAATTTAATGAGAGACTTATTACTTTTAAAAAGTTTTACTTACCATAGATAAGAAAGAAAACTTTTTCCAAAGTAGTTATGTTAAATTTTTATTTAAATTTTTAAAAGATTTTAGGTATTACGTTAAGAATGTCTTGAATTTTGTACAAAATATTTTTTTCACACGGTTTTAAAAAACTAATCGAAATAAAATTAAATTTCTAAAAAAAAACTATGGAAATATAAGCAAGTAAGAGGGCTATATTCGGCTGTACCGCATTTTATATAACCTTCATATTTAAGTCTTTTTGTATACCCAGTCATCTAATCCAGAGCCAAGTTAATGTTAACCAGTAAAAATTATAAAAAATTATTTTATGTCGAGTTTAAGTTTATAACTGTTCCACTGCTCCTGTCTAACAAATTCTTTTTTAAAAGAAAGAAATCATAATAGAAAAACCTTGTAAAAGGTTTGGGAACGTAAGCTTTAACAGTTTTCGAGGTATGGTATAGAACTTAAAGTAACCCATAAACTGCCTGGAAATACTGACTATAATTTTTCCCTTTAATTTCAATTAAAAAAACTGCCTGAAAATACTGACTATAACATTCTTATTTAATTTAAATTTAAAAAACTATCATAGTTTTTACTTACTTATCTATTTACTTAGATGCCATTACAACCTGCTTTGGTCTAACCATGCTTTATAAATCTTCTCCATGTGCTTCTATATCTTTTGAGTTGAAAGATTTCTTTTTTGGACTTGTTCCTTTGACCCTTACACAGATTATCAAATGCCATATATTAGCACGGGGATCATTTGTTATTTTTTTGGGTCTACCGCCACATTGATATGACCTTCTCAGCTAATCGATACTTAGTTTAAGTCTTTTACACAGGATATTAGGCTAATATGCTATAGGCGATGGAAATAAACGGGGCATAATATACTGAGTTTCCAATCATTGCACGAAAGAATTTGTTGTTTTTAAGCTTGCTGATTGCTGTTTCGACCTCAACTTGATTTGGGGCGTGTCTTCCGTTCCATATTCTATAAATGGTTAGAGGTGTGCCTTTTCAGCTATTTCTTCAGCTACTTACCAGTTATATAAATGCTGCCTCCATATACTAAGCACAAATTTTGCAGAAAATTTTTTCATTCTTGAAACCATAAGAATGATACTTGAATTACATATATTTCGATCTACTCACATTAATGTTTTTCCATTTCCCTCCTCTCTTTTTTTCGGAAAAAGCTCTTTTTTTTCTTTTTCTCTTCTCTTCTCTTCTCTTCTCTTCTCTTCTCTTCTCTTCTCTTCTCTTCTCTTCTCTTCTCTTCTCTTCTCTTCTCTTCTCTTCTCTTCTCTTCTCTTCTCTTCTCTTCTCTTCTCTTCTCTTCTCTTCTCTTCTCTTCTCTTCTCTTCTCTTCTCTTCTCTTCTCTTCTCTTCTCTTCTCCTCTCTTCTCTTCTCTTCTCTTCTCTTCTCTTCTCTTCTCTTCTCTTCTATGCTCTTCTCTTCTCTTCTATGCTCTTCTCTTTTCTTTTCTTCTCTTTTCTTCTCTTGTCTTGCCTTGTCTTGTCTTGTCTTGTCTTGTTTTGTCTTGTTTTGTCTTGTTTTGTCTTGTCTTGTCTTGTCTTGTCTTGTCTTGTCTTGTCTTGTCTTGTCTTGTCTTGTCTTGTTTTGTCTTGTCTAGTCTTGTCTTGTCTTGTCTTGTATTGTCTTGTTTTGTTTTGTCTTGTCTTGTCTTGTCTTGTCTTGTCTTGTCTTGTCTTGTCTTGTCTTGTCTTGTCCTGTCTTGTCTTGTCTTGTCTCGTCTTGTCTTGTCTTGTCTTGTCTTGTCTTGTCTTGTCTTGTCTTGTCTTGTCTTGTCTTGTCTTGTCTTGTCTTGTCTTGTCTTGTCTTGTCTTGTCTTGTCTTGTCTTGTCTTGTCTTGTCTTGTCTTGTCTTGTCTTGTCTTGTCTTGTCTTGTCTTGCCTTTTCTTGTCTTGTCTAGTCTTGTCTTGTCTTGTCTTGTCTTGTCTTGTCTTGTCTTGTCTTTTCTTGTCTTGTCTTGTCTTGTCTTGTCTTTTCTTGTCTTGTCTTGTCTTGTCTTGTCTTGTCTTGTCTTGTCTTGTCTTGTCTTGTCTTCTCTTCTCTTCTCTTCTCTTCTCTTCTCTTCTCTTCTCTTCTTTTCTCTTCTCTTCTCTTCTCTTCTCTTCTCTTCTCTTCTCTTCTCTACTCTTTTCTTCTCTTTTCTTTTCTTTTCCCTTCTCTTCTTTTCTTTTCTTTTGTTTTCTGTTCTTTTCTTTTCTTTCCTTTTGTTTACTTTCCTTTTGTTTACTTTCCTTTTCTTTTCTTTCCTTTTCATTTCTTTTCTCTTCTTTGCTTTTCTTTTTTTTCTTTTCTTTTCTGTCCTTTTCTTTTCTTCTCTGCTTTGGTCTTCTCTTATCTTCTTTGCTCTTATTTTATTTTTCCTTTCTTTCTATTCTGTTTCTTTTTAATCTGTCTTCTTATCTTATCATATCTATACTTCTCTTCTCTTGGTATCTCTCAACTACAGATCTCGTTGGGTTAGGTTTCAAAGTCACCTCGTGCGCATCTTTGTTCGCTCTCGTTGCGGCTTTGAATTCACCATCTTACCATGGGCTTTTCTCTTGCGACTTTCGGTCCCCAATTTTCATTTCACTGGCTTTCCTCATATATGTCCATTGCGCTTAAGCGTCATCGGAAGGAGAAGTGGACTCTTGAAGAAGTCTGGTCTGTGTGGCGGAGTAAGCATCTTTTGTCTAATTTGTAGGCAGCTTATCAATGTTTGGCTTTCTCTGTGTATCAGTAAATACTTACAGGTTTTTTTATCTACTTAATGCATTTCGATGCAGGGGTTGCTGTTGTAGTGTATTACAAACATTAAAGTAAAGGAAAATAACAATTTGAGGGGGGTGGTTAAATCTTATGTGGCATCGGTATTCTTATTTAATATATTTTTACTGATTAAATTTCATAAATATTTTACTTTAATGTAAAACACCTATACACAATTAGATGCAGGAAATTTGTTGTAACCTGTTTGTTCATACATACATATGTATTTGTAAATGAAAAATTTTCATTGTCTTTTATTCTAATAAAAATTTAAATGTCCCCTGGCTGCGTACTCAAACTCCGTTTAACTTAAGTAAAACTAACCTACACAGAAAGAAAAAATACATTCTTAAATTAAGAATTTTATTCTTGAATTTATCCAAAAACGTTCTTAAAACTTTTAAGTACGATATGTACTTAGGTTTTCTTTAATCAAGTCTATTCGGATTACTTAAAAAAATTAAGCAGAAAAAACTTGTAGTTTTACTTGGTTTAAGGAAATCTTTACTCATTGTACTTTTATCACCGCTACGGCTTGATACAAGTAAGAATTATCTGGTATATATTTTGTGTGTAAGTTTTTTTTTATTCTGCCACTAGTACATCCTCGTACATACTAGTGTCTTTAAGTGGAGCCTTATTCCATCTGCAGCACAGACTGCCATCATGTCAGTCTTTTTTATTATGAAAAAATCACTCTCTGTTAATGTTAGTGTTTTTCTTTCACAATTCCTGCTTTTAATACAAATTTACTTACATAGTTTTTATCCAAATAAATGTATATTTTTATGATACGTACGTATGTACATATCTTGTATCTTTTCTATCAAACGATTGCATCCCTTACGTAACGTACAAAATGAACTGTGGTACATTTACAATACAGCCTGGCTGATTTCTTATCATGTTAAAATCAAATTCCCGAATGAGCAATTTTTCATTCCGGCAAGCAAAAATAACTTAATGTTGCACATTACTAAGGCTTACAAAAAAGGTACGAAAGTAAAATTTGTTTTTGTTGTTGTTGCTGTTTTTTTTTGTTTTTCTTCTGTGCCAGAGCATAAAAGAAAATTAGTTTGCTTTGACAAAAAAATATACAAAATGTCTTTAACTATGTTTGTAACTAATTAAAAAAATGTGAAGAATATGCTTTTAGTAAAATAAAAAAAACTGGAAATGGAAATGGGCATGTATTCAATATTCTAAAGTCATTTCTGTTTGACAGGAATAATTTTTGGGAAAAAAAATTTTAATACATACTTATTGCTCTTGCAAAAAACTTTTGGCATAAATTATAAAAGTTTTAAAGAAGAAAAATCTTTTATGAGAATTTCTTTTTGTTAAGTAAAAAAATACATTCCATTCATTTTGTAAAATGTAAAGATTTTTTTATATCAAGGTTTATAAAAGATCTTTATAAGTTAGTTATAACAATGCTTTGACAAGTTGCCAAGCCTACACACAAAAAAGAAAACCAAGTAATCTTTACTTAAATCAAGCCATAGCAGTGTCAAAAGTGCGGTGATTACGAATTTTTTAAACCAAGTACGGATTTTCTAAAATTAAGTACGGACGTTCTAAAATCAAGAACGACTTAGCTAGTACAAGTTTCTTATTTTTAGCCATATTTAAGACAAAAATGCATTGATTTCAGTTCATACTTGATTAAGTTTAAAAAGATTGATTTAAGCATAAACGAGAATATCTAATCCAGAAACACAAACTATTTTTTTTATTAAAATTTTATTTAAATTTTATACAAATTAAATATTAATAATTTAAAACTTTTATTCTGTACTAGCCGTAGCTGGGATTTGAGCCAGGGACTCTGCGGACTGCAACACTAGCGCTCTACCATCTAGACTACAGCGACATTTCGTTTTTATACCCTTCACGTAAGTAATAACGGTATGACAGACATCTGTTCGTGTTATTGATTCAATTTTTTGAAGCCCGCCGATGTTGCATAGACCGATATCTGCAAAAAAATCCTTATTGATATCCAGCAGTATCGCTGGATAACTGACCGAGATATGTATAAGCCAAAAACTGACAAAATCCTCTACAACTGCCCCGGAGTTGCCCCTACACGGGTGCAATGTAAGACCGACTTCAATTAATTTTTTCTAGCGAATATTTTCATTGAAAATACTTTCACCCTATCTCTGCCCCCTAACAGTGTTGCCATATAACAAATAATTTTTTTTAAATTGCTCCAACAGCTTTCAGGGTGCTCCTATAAAGATCAAATGTAAGACCGACCCCAATTAATTTTTCCTCTCAAACATTTATGTGAAACATATTTACTCCCTATCTCCAGGGTTGGGGTTATCATACAACTTCCCCGAAGTGCCTTTTTAGGAATAAAATATACCACAGACCCCCATTAGTTTCCCCTTCCATATCTCGATCATCTAAGGGGGTTGGCATCTAACGGGGCTGCAATACAAAATTTTAAAAAAGAGGTAAAAACCCCTAAAACTTCTTCGAAGTCACCCCTAAAGGAATAACATGTATAACGGACGCCCATTAGTTTTTCCTCCTCAACATATTCCAAGAACATACTTGCCCTCTATCTCCATTGCCTAAGGAGGCTCAACTACAAAGTCTTGGAAATTACAATAAATCCCCCACTGCAGCTTCCAGGGGGCCCGTGGATGGGCCAAATGCGCAACTGATCCCAACTCATTTTTCCTTGCAAAACATTTTTCTAGAACATACTTACATAACAGGTTTCCCAGCATCATTCCGGCAGGAATTTACGCTATTTTTGTAGCCTTTAAATTGATTCTTAAAGTTTTCTGCCATCATTGCTACTTTTTTATATTTCAATCTCATTGACGTTTTCCATTTTTGTTTTTTCTTCTTCTGTCGATATCCCTCAACCACAGATCTATTTGGCAAATGATAAAGTGTCTCCTAATGCGATGCGTTCTCTCTCGTTGCGAGTCATAATCGTACCATGAATTTCTTTTGTTTTACGCTATTCAAAATCGGATTCAATTGCCTTTCCACTAATTTTAGAATGGGTGTTCATCTAACGTCACCAGAA
Organism: Melanophora roralis; assembly: GCA_963583895.1. Lineage (NCBI taxonomy): Eukaryota > Metazoa > Arthropoda > Insecta > Diptera > Rhinophoridae > Melanophora > Melanophora roralis. Next base: position 52,700,336 of record OY757191.1, read on the forward strand.
GAAGCAGTGGATTCTTGTAAAAGTCGGATAAGGTCTTGCCTGGTCCGTATCGTTTTTCTTTCTCTTTCCGACTAATTATCATACCATGAGTTTTTTTTTTGTGATTTACGGTATTCAATACTGTTTTCATTTGGGTTCTCCACTGATTTAAGGGTGGGTGTTTTTCAATCGTCACCCGAAGAAGGAGTGTAGAAGTCAGATCAGTTTGCTGGAGAAAGCAAATTTTGCCTTATTTTTGTCCAGCTTATCGAAGTCTACTTTTCTTTGTGTATTACTGCTTATGCTCTTTACACTACTGTCGTGTCATACCTAACCTGCAAATAAGTAAGGAACCGAGTCTATGCAAGCACATCGAAAGGATCGTATGTTTAACACACTAAATGCATGCCTTCCAACAAGAACGGCTTGGTCGACTCGACAAGGTGTTATTATTTTGTTATCGCAGGCATAATTTTAAAGGCTGCATTTACCGGCAGTGAGACCACCAAGATTTCATCTTTATCTATTATGGCTTTAAAAACCTTGAAAACCTTGCACTTCATGCCTTGTCCACAAATCTCCTGTATAGTAGCAATATCTACTCTGCTATTTCCCAAGATATCCTTTAATTAGATAAAAGCACCTTCCCTATAGAGAGTAGGGATATTCCAGGGGATTTTCTTTTAATCGTGGCCCTTTGATCCATGGAAAGGTTTTGCCACTTTTTTCAGCCGTTGTCGTGATAAGTGTCAGAAGCGAACATTTTTCCAAGGGAAGCAACCGTTGAGGTTGTGAGAAGACTTAAAATGCAGTGAGTATAAATCCTCTGGGGTTCTTCAAGTTAAGCTTATCAAAAACCTTGCATATTTGGTGTAAATTTATTTCCGATGCGTTTTTCATATAAAGGCCCTCTACTCAGAGTCACAAATGGACTAATTTTCTCTAAATTTATTGCGGAATTTTAAGTCATTTAGAGTTAAATATGGTTTTTAGAAGTAGAACTTAAACAAAAGTTAAACTGAGTTATGGACTAATTTTTTGTTGTGGGTGAGAAAACACGGGACCAATGGGGGCAACTGGGTTGCCCTTACACTTGCTAGAAATGGTGCGAAATCGGAAGGTGGGCAATCGACCACTTCTGTGGCATACCCCTCTCTTCCTGTAAGCTCCGTGTGGATGAATATTTCAGAAGAATCGCAGGGACTAGATGGTCCAACGGCATAGATTTTAGCTAATCGATCCAAAGCGTTCCAAGTCTCTTATCGATCTGGATAAACGAAGCATAAGAAACACCGTGACCCAATTGTCGGACACTGTCAATTTGTTTCCCATGCCAGCAGATTGGGCTTGCCTTTCAACGACTTCTTTAGAAGCTGTTAGGATGCAGAGTAGGATGAGCGTGTACAGCATCTCTTGTGCTCCTGCCCGGCACTGGATGAAATTTGGATTAGACACTTTGATACTTACAGACTGGATAGCATCTCGGATGTATCCAACATGGGCCTAAATAGTCATTCATCCTTTACCAAGGATAACGGTTGGTTCAAGGACAGGGACCACTACGGGAAGACTATTGCCAGCCATATACATAAGTTATCTATTCCTATTTAAATTTTCTTATTCAAGCTAGTCTAATCTACCCTATCTGTTTCTTCCCCACGTATCACAAAGGGACCAAAGAAGCGGACTGAAATAGACAGCACCTCCTTCTTTCTCTATTTCCGCAGCCGCTTGTTCCACCTAACCTATGGACCAAATTTATTATTCAGGTCAAATAATAATAATAATATTGATTACTATAAGTTTATTTCGGAAAGGAATGTGTATGAGGGCTTCAAGCCACAGTCTTTAATTTAAAAAACCGATCCTGGAAATAGTTCTCGGTCAGCCGGTATATTTTAAGTTGGGCGTTGGACTTTTATTTACAGGTGTAACAAGCATTAGCGCAATCACTTTGAACCCCTAAAACTAAGGTGTTATTGGTATAATTCATATACAGCTGTTCTTGCGGTAAAAGTGAAACGATATTTTTAATATAAGCCCAGCAGACTGACATTGAACTCTTGGAGTTTTCTTAACCCCATTGAAATTTTTTCTTAGAATAAAACATATAAAAGTTATCGACAACCTATAAAAATTTCAGAATTTACAAGGTTTTATTTTAAAAGTAATTCAATGTCTAAGCGTTTAATAAACCACCCCTCTTCTTAAATTGTTTTTTCAAGTGCTAAATTTTTCTACTTAAGCATTTTTTTCTGCCCTTCAACTTGGCAATATGAAAAATCTTTAAAAATTCTTCAGAATTTTGTTTGCAGTTAAAACGCATTCTCTGGCATACACCTACACTTTTATTGAACAATTTTAAAGTAAGAAGTTCTTACTAAAAAGACAAGTAATACATTCAATTACTTCTTCATAGCAGCATTTAAATTTCAAGTGTTTAAGTATTTCATCCTTAAGACATTGTTTAATTTTTTTATATATTTCTATATGAAATACGTTTGAATATGTATGCACTTAGTCATATGTAATGTTTATACATCCCAGCAAATTTTTAAGATTTCCAAACATCAGGTTTATAGGAAAGTAACATCAAATGTTGACATTAAAAAAATAGCTTCTTTCAGAGCAAACGAATCAAAAAAACTAAAATATTTTTATATTTACTTTGAAATACCTAGAAAAAGTTTGCTGGGTTAAGCGTACAGGACATTAATTCTATTTTTATCAATCTGCACTTAAAATTTTTTAAAAGTATTTACAGTTGTCTGGATGTGTGTTTATGTAAATTAGAATACTCTACTTAAATGGGTCAGTCTGAAAAGTATTTTTTTTATTCAGGTGCTGCCATCTGCCCTCTTTTCCGTGGATATGTTTAATTAAAAAAGTCCGAAGTTAGGGTGACCATTCGTACTGATTTTATCAGTACATGTACTGATTTTTCATTTGGTGCACTGATTAAAAATTTGTGTACTGAAATGTACTGATTTTTAAAAAAATTTACTGATTGAACTGATTTTTCAAGATAAATTAAAATTTAATTTTTTCCTCAAACAATTGATTAAGGTGTAAAAACCTAGAAAGTTAGGTATTTTTAAAGCAGCAGAAAGTGTATTAAAGTTATTTTAATCTTTTAAATCTTGTTTTGAGTCTGTCGACAGCTCCGCAAAAATGTTTAAAAAATATTTTGAAAGTTTATTTCTTGAATCAAAAATTTTCTTTACAAAAATACCTAGACACCCAGACGGACGGAAAGGCTTTAATCGGCTCAGGAACAGATTTTTATAAAAACTGAAAAGCGTACTGATTTTGGACTAGAAATAAATGGTCACCCTATCCAAGGTAATCCTTTTTATACCCTTAACATAGTGACAAGATGATTAGTTTGTCATTCGGTTTGTTATTTTTAAAATATTCACCTGCGACCCAGAAAGTATATATTTTTACTGGATCCTAATTAACAGGGAAGTCATGTCCGTCTGTGTTTATGTTAAAACCAAGTTTCATGAGCCCAATAAAGCCGCACAGAAAGCGTTATGGTTTTTACTATTATAAATATCCCTGAAACAATCGTTATATAAAATCAGCAAGATCAGCTCACTTAGGACTGAGATATAAGCAAAATCTCAAAACCCAATTTTTTAAAGACAAGATACCATATACCCTTATAAAAATGAGATATTTTAAGTTTTTGCTAATTTAAAATAGTGTTCTTTAATAGTTTAATAACAAAGCAAGGTACGTCAGATTTGACCTAGTCCCGGCAACTTGATTTTAACAGACGGGCAGGCATGGCTAAATAGATATCGCTATCTAAAAGGACCAAGAACATAGGTAAATTTTTTCGTCGCAAATGCATTTTGTAGAAATTGCAAACGGAATGACAAACTTAAATATACCCTTATCACTATGTTAATGGTTCCAATAAAACAAGAACAATGTTTCTTTTTTTTGAGGTTGATGCCCTCCTAATTTTGAAAATAAAATGGCAACCCTGTGTTTACTTGCTTTACAAGGTCTACAAATTTTGCAGGGGAAAATTACTATTACTTACATATGAACTATAGGTATTTTATATTTTTTATGACAAATGAATAAATTTTGTAATTTATTTTAAGTTTATTGTGATTCCCGCCCTCGTATAAATGCAGATTAATATGGTAGATATGTATATGGTTGCATGCGTACATCAACATGCATTTCTCTCCTCTTTTTTCTTTTTCATATTACTGTCTTTAAAAAAATTAAATTGAAAAATAAATTGCTTTCTAATTACTTTCTAGGAAATGAAGAATGACAACGGGTGGGTTAGAAGAGCTGTTACTAACAAATAAATACTCATTAGGGCGTTAACAAAAAATATATACAGTTTGGTGTGCTAAAAAATTATCTTCAAAATAATTTCAATTTGACAATTCTGGTAACTATTCAAAAACCCCCACTCGGGACCTTTTGGTGTATATATTTTTTTCTAAGTAACTCTTTCAAATACGTACCTGCATTTAGTTTTTATCCTAAAAATCATTGCTAAATAGAGTTTTACTCCTAATCAAACATCAGACAACAAATGTTAGGGACAATTGAAGTATATTTTTCCTGTTCATACAGGCTTTTGTTATACAAATATTAATGAATTTGCAATAGAGAATGTTTTGAAATTATTATTTTATTTTGCCAGGATCTTAATACAAATCACAAGGAGTAATAAAAAAAATTGATTTCAAACCAATTGACAGTTTTATTTTAAAACTTCTTAGAAAAATAGAACAAACACTTTACAAACCAATTAACAATTACAAATATTAACAAACCAATTAATATGTCTAACTGGGTGGCCAAAAATATCTTTATGATTTAAAATAGTTACATCAACTGCATTCGTTCAGACATATGTACGTAAGTACATATGTATAAATGTGCCTTTTCGATTGTTCTCATTAAACTCAGTAGGGGTTTTCGAAAAAAAACTGTAAACAAATTATAAATTCTTAGGAAGTTGTTCTAAAAAAAATGATTTAATGTTAAGAAATCAGATAAAAAAGTATCCTGTTGTTATTGTTTAGCAATATTTTAGTCACAAATAAACAGGATTTTTAAGCAAACACTACTACTAACACCCAAACGTCGAAAAGGATCCTTAAAGATCATAAAACTTTATTTTCCTTCAATAAATATTTCTTTTTTTAATTATTTCATATTTACATCTGAATAAAAACACACCCAAGCTAAGAAGATTTTCAGAAGTAAAACTTATATGGGACCAATGATGAATTATGAACCAATTGGCATAAAATTTTTTTGTTTAAATTATTTAAAACCACTGTGGTTTTGTTACCGATATACATACATAAGCTATGTATTTACCAGGGTTAACAAGATATCCGGGCAAGGGCCTATTAGTCTTTTTAAGGTTTAATTAGCCCATTTCAGCTCATAAAATACTAAGGTAAGTTTGGTTGGGTTGCATACACCCTCCCATACATCAACCCTTAAAGACCGTCTTGGTCTGTTGTGCATCTTTTCAAGAAACGAGATAAAACATCAAGTAAAGAGCAAAATAAGTATAATAATCTAAGAATATGATTTTCTTTTTTGAGTATTCGTGTTAAAACTCTATTTTTATTGCCATCTATTTTCAATGATGAACCCAATGATGCTTTTCAGTTACCACTGCCATACAACGTCTAGTTCTTCGTGGAATCTTTTACCCAATCCCTTCACCATATGGTTCTACAATTTCAAGCAATAATGGACAACATGCACTAACTTCTCTTATTCTTCTTTATTCTCATACATTTCTTAATATTTTGGAATACCACGATCTAATCTGCTCGTTCAAGCCTTAACCGGACAGTGCCCAGCTGTGACCCCATTTATGGTCATTAGGCTCATTCTACTTAAGTTTTCAAGCAGCCTAGTGCATGATAAGCTCAGCCCCGGCCACGCAGCCCTATCGATCCTACAGTCGCTTCTGTTCCCTGAATAAGATTTGCCAATAATAAGTATACATAGGTTTAATAAGAATCCATATCTTTTATTAAAAGGGCTCATTGATAGTTTCACATCTTTCTTTTTGTATGTCAACTCTAGGGCCAAGCTACTACCAGCACTTTTATCGGCAATCTTATTGCAAAATATGTCACATAGTCTGATATTGAAAGTATCCATTATCCCACCAAGGGCCTTTTCTTACCAGCCTGAACTAACGCAATGCATCTTTAATGCCCTAAGGGCCACCTAAATGTCAACAAAAATAGTGAACTCACTATCTTTTGAAAATGTTCTACCATAAGATCTATCGCCTCTAAAATGACCAGTATCTCCGACTGGATCACATCACACTCATTAGATAGGCTGTAAGACAATCTGATGTTCTCTCTTATAAAATAGGCCCTGACTCCAGTGTCCACCACTTTGCTCCATAAAAAAAATATCCATAATTTAGCTTCAGTTAATTGGAAGCAACAGGGGCCACATTTACTGAGCTTTATAGGGATATATGTTTTTATTTTTTCCTAAAAATCGTTTATCTTAAGTTTTTGCTTATATCTCGGTCTGAAGGAAATTGATCATGCTAATCTCAAAAAGCGATCTTCCTAAAAATATTTCTGATAGTTTGGCATTAAAACGTGATCCGTTGGCTTTGACTTGGGTCCGGAAACTGGATTTAAACCATAATACACGGCTATATCGGCTTCCCTATCAATAAGGATCTAATATTTATACTTATAGAGTCGCAAATAAATAATGTACAAATTACAAACAGAATGGCAATTTGATATTTACTTTCATTACTATGCGAAGAGTATATAAAAACAAAGAAAAGCATCACTTCCTGTGATTCATGTTTTTTTTTACTATAAATTTGTCATTTCTCTTGCACCTCTACGTTCAAGCTGCAAACAACAAATAAAGATCTTAAATTTAATTCTTTCGCAGTAAAAAGCTTTCAAAAACTACCTTAAGTACCCTTAAAACTTACAGCTAAGTATCTCTCAAATTAAGACACAATAAAAATTTAAATTGAGGTGATTCAAAACTATTTTTTAAGTTTTAAAATAATATTTCTAATTTTAAAAGTAAATAAAAATACATATTTACCAAGTCTTTAAATTTTTTTATGGTATATAAAACTTTTTAAAGTCTTTTAAATATTTAAACGCCACAGAAAAACTTTAATATTTTCAACTAATGGTAAGAGAAAAATGACAGCGAAAGCAACAGTGCAACAACAAACAAAAAAACTGCTAAACTAAGCAGAGCAAAAAAAAATTGTAGAAACTTTTCTTCTGGGTCCCATACATATATACGTACACACGCACACACATATGGCATATTCCGGCAGGACATCAGCAATAATAAATGCCTTAGAAATTTTAGCTGCTTGTTTGTGTAAACGTAGGGGTTTTTATTTGTCGCACTTTTTGGTTTCCCGGGGAAAACGGGAAATTTTTTACGAAATTCCCGGAATTCGCGAGGCAAGGCAAACGTCGCTACGCGGGAAAGGTGATATTATGAAGGCCGGCAATAATCAAGTCGAGGTGGTAGATAAGTTTATATCCTTAGTCTCCACAATCAATAGAAATAATATAATTTTACAGAAGTAAATAAGTAAGTGACAACGACGCGGTATCTTAAGTTTTTTATTATAGTGAATCTAAGAACACTGAAATATTTCAGGTTTTCGCGAACAGTTACCCTATGAAATCCTACGCATATTTTGGTTCAAAAAAATAAGCCACGTTGAGCTCTGACACACTATACACCCACCAAGCATAGAGTATAGTCAAAAATGGCATTGGATTGGGTACACAATCAGGAAACTGTCAGACGGCATTGGGTGCATAGTCAACGATCAGACCTTCAGAACAAGCAACATATTGATAAACATGCTCATACATGGTAAATACCGTTCTAATAAGCGGATGGGAACTTCAAGGGGTCTTGGTGGTCTCAACTCTTTTATAGTCCAAAAATAAAGATAATGACACTATTAAATAGGCCAAAGCAGGCTTAACCCTGTGTTTTGAAGGAATGCTAGGTTTGGTTAGGTTAGGTAAAACTGGCAGCCGTTAAAGGAAAGGATACAGCTCACTTAGGTCCGCCTAATTCGGTCCCTTTGTGTTACATGGAGAGGAAGATAGTTGGATATGGAGGAAAGAAGAAATTCAGAAAAGGAGAAGAAAAACGAAAAGAAAAATAAAGCAGATTACCAGGGTCTTCGGTGGGAATCGAACCCACAACCCTCAGACTGGTGTACTTCTGCACCTACCACTGATCTACTGGGACACCCTAGAATACTAGATCGGTCAAGAATATTTTCGCAGTAAGTGCCGAGCTTTCAAACATTTTAATTTAACAAAATTTGGATGGTACTTGGGTGTAGCTTCGTGTTTGAGTTCTACTAACTAGAAAGCTTTTAATTTACAGAAAAATACTAGCCCCTCAGTAATAATATTCGTATAAGAAAGAAGCAAAGAAGTTTATTGGTATTTTTTACAATTTATAAATTTCATATCAGAAATTGGCAAAAACTTTTCGATAGCTACACAATGCCACGTAATACTTATAGAGGGATCATTTCCTGTTTGATAGTTATCATTAGGAAAAACAAAGAAACGTTTGTGGCTAAAAAAACATGGCAACCCTATTCTAAGCAAATATTCGGTACAATTCAAAATAGTTAATGAAGGAATGTGTGTATCTGCAGTGTTTTCCGTTGTGATAATCTATTAGGAAAGGGAAGATATAGCAATGTGCCTTTCAAAGGGCCTTTTTTTAACAAAAGTTTTAGGCAAAACGCTTCCAAAATACCTGGTTAATATTTTTTTCCCCAGAAAACCCATAACTTTGGCATTTTTAAGATATTAAATTTAGCTAAATGCTGTTTTGCTTAGTTACGCCCTCCATTTTCTTGGTGCTTAAAGAGGACATGAATGGTTATGTCAGCTAAGAATCTGTAGATGTCAATTTGTTTTGTTAATGATGAACCACACGCTCGTCTTCTTTTAAATATACTTTGTAGGAGAAGTAAAGTCAGTTTTGGGCCTTTGCTCTAAATTAAAATGATTTAAATAAAAGGGAGCAATATCTAAGCTTTTTCTTTAGTATCCATCTGCGACCCCATAAAGTATATATTTTCTTGGGAAGTCGATTTAGCGAAGTCTGTCTGACCGTCTGACCTTGTTATGGTCAAAATAAACTTTTTGAAGCCCACGATGTCACATAGACCCGTAAGTACTATTAAGTTATCAGAAATATCTGCGAGGAACTCGCTATTGAAACCAAGCAAAATTGCCCGATAACTGACCGAGATATAAGCCAAAAACCAAGACTACCTTTGTTTTTAAAATTTTTTCATATAAACCTCTACAACTGCCCCAGAGTTACCCCTACACGGGTGCAATGTAAGACCGACTCACATTAATTTTTTCTCACAAACATTTTTATGGAACATACTTACCTCTTATCTTCAGCGCCTAACAAGGTTGCCATGCAAAATTTTAAAAAGTTAGGGTTAACACCCCTACGATTTCCCCGGAGTCGCCCTGAAAATGTATCACAGACCCCCATTAGCTTTCAATTCTAAACATACTCCTAGAGCATACTTACCCCCTATCTTCATCGCGTAAGGGGGCTGCAATATAAAGTGTACAAAAATTATGTAAAAACGCCCATAAGTTCACCAGGGTCAGCCTTAGAAAAATAAAGTGTACGACTGACCCCCAAAACATGTTCCTAGAACATGCTTTCCCCCTATCTCTATCGCCTAAGGGAGCTCCCATACAAAGTTTGGGAAATTATAATAAATCCCCTCTAAAGCTTTTAGGGTGCCCGTGGATGGCTCAAATGTAGGACTGACCCCAACTCATTTTCCTTGCAAAATTTTTTTTAGAACATACTTACCCCCTATCACCACCCTCTAAGGGGGCTGCCATACAAAATTTGAACAAATTTGGGGAAAAAGCGCCTACAACTTCCCCTTAGTCACCCTAAGAGGGTTACAATGTTACACCGACTCTTATATAAAAACTAGAAATATTTCATTAATAAAAAAAAGGATAAAAACAAAAAGGGTATATAAGTTTCGGCACAGATGAATATAGCTCACTTACTTGTTGGTGTTAGTTTTAGAAAAAGCAAGTTTTTACCGGAACTAGCCAAGTATAATGCATTTTTGAAATCAGCTACGATTTTCATTTTTCTTTGATCGGTTGTTAGTATTTTGGTTGTAAGCCTCAGCTATTTTTACCCACTGGCCTATGTACCATGGTAAGTCGGCATGAAGTTTTATCAAGTTAAAACTAACCTAACCAAAGTTCCCTTTTTAATTTTTATACTACCGCCATTTAGTGTATGTAGCGCTTTTACCATTTATCAGATTGGTATTGGATGGCTATTATATTTTATGTACAATTTTCAAGTTGTTTTATTTGTTTTAAGACAATTTTGTTATTATTACTTTAGGCTCAAGTTTGATCCCTACTAAATTCTTAGTTTTATTAGCATTAGTTAAAGAAACAAACAGTTTAACTATAAATAAAAAAACGCATTAATCAGATGTTTTAACGTCTTTGATAAGGTAAACGATAGGCTAATGGTTAAAAATTCCCTGGTTTCAAGTGCCTTTTCCAGCTTTGGATATAATAATTACCTTTATCTTTACTTCAATAATTTGTGCCTTATTGTGATGATTAAAGCAAACACTTTGTTTAGGAGTATTAGTTTCAGGTCCGAAATATCCTGTAGCTTCGAAGGCTAAATATCGTTCGGGCACGATGAATAGTATTAACCGCCTGCTTTTTAGTCAGTCACCAACCAGGTCATCTTGATAACGCAAAACGCAGGTCCTGTAAATAAATTTAGTTTTAGTCGATTATGGGGAAAGTAAATTAATTTTAAGGTAGCAAAAGGCCCTTTATTTTGAAACTGTTACTGTAACAATGTGTTGCTGTATACTTTGTTTTATTTTTCCTTCAATTTTATTTGCTCGGCTGCTTTCATATCTTGTGTGTGTATTGTCCGTCCTTTTATCTAAGGAGCCATGCCATACGAATATTTCATTTTGTTTATAAATGGACTTGGACAGACCCTGCAGTTTTTTAGGTTTAAACAACTCCTATGAGTTCCTTCCCACCTGATTTTAAAATTAAAGGTAAAATTTAACAATAATAAGTGAATACTTATAACGATTTAATTAAGTTTCGCAAAATTCCCTTACATGAAACTGTCGAATAGATTCAATGACAGCAGGGTAAAGGAATACATTTCAATGTATGTACATATGTATGTTTGTGCAATCTTAGGCTTTTGTTTCTTTTTTGTGTGTTGAATGTCAGTCAGTTGTGCTGTTAGTATTGTTGTAGTTGCTGCTTTTGTATAAAAATAAATAAAGAACTTTATAGAATTTCATGTAGTTTTTTTTTTGTTATATCTACATGTATTTGTCGTTGTTGTAATTTTTGTATTCATTCCTATTCTGATATTCATACTGACTGGATAGATTGCCTGCTTGTTTACTTACTACTTCTTATAAATTTTTCGCACATGTTGTTCTGCCATCATAACTTTCGTTTGAGCTATTTTTTCACAGAGATGGAACGCAAAGATCTGCTCAGCTTTGATATCAGCTGTTTCATACCTCAAGTGCAAAAATTCCGTCCGAAGATTCCGTTAATCACCCTTATTGTGGTAGGCGTTGGCGTAGTCGTTTTTAGCTTTTTGGTACCGTCTAACAAATACGCTAATGTTAAATGAATAGCACCCCTGTCGTTTCTGTGTCGAATTCGACAACATTCGACAACGCCAAACACAATAAGGCTGAATACAAATTAAAAATGTTTTATGTTCCACCTGTTACGTATGACATTTTTTGATAAGACTATGTAATGAAGTAAAAATCTTTGTCTACCAAGAGCCATGAGGCGGCTACTGCCGATTTATTATAAAGGTAAGTTTGTCATTCCGTTTGTAATTTCTTTAAAATCCATTTGCGACCCCATAAAGTGCATGTTTTCTTGGTCCTTATACTTAGATTGATTTAGCGATGTCCGTCTGCCAATCTGTCTGACTGCCTCTCCATCTATCCGTTAATCCATTGAACTACAGTTTCTAAAGCCCCTTGATATTTCTCAAACCTGTTTGTGGTATCAAAACATCAGGTATACTTGCAAGATTTTAAAATTACCTCTGTTTATTTCTCTAAAAATTGTACATAAAAACCCCTATAACTGCCAAGCGTTGCCCCTTCACGGGTGCAATGTAAGACGGACATACTTACCACGTATCTGCGGCCCATACATAATTTGAAAAAATTACAGTTAAAACCTCTACAATTTTCCCGGAATCGTCCTTGGAGGAATGAAATATATCACAGATTCCCATTAGTTTTCCCTCCCAAACATATTTCTAGAACATACTGGCCCCCTATTTCCATCACCTAAAGGGTCTGCCATACAAAATTAACAAAAGTTATTTAAAAATGCCCATAACTTCCCCAGAATCGGCCTTAGAGAAGTAAAGTGTACGCCCGACCCTTATTAGTTTCCCCTCCCAAACACATTCCTACGATATACCTATCCTCTATCACCATCGCCTAAAAGGGGCTTCCATACAAAGTTTGGGAAATTGTAATAAATCCCCCCCCCCCCCCCCCCCCCCTACAGCTTTCAGGGTGCCCGTGGATAGGTCAAACGTAGGACTGACCCCAACTCATTCTTCCTTGCACACATTTTCCTGGAACATATTTACTCCTTATTTCCATCCCCTAAAAGGGTTGAAAAAAATTAGCTGAAAACCACTACACGTTGTGAAGGGTATATAAGATTCGGCCCAGCCGAATATCGCGCTCTTACTTCTTTTTGCTTAAGTTTGATAGAAGTAAAAAATTTATAAAATTATTTAAACATATAAAAGAAAAATTCCAGCTTAAAGCTTTAAAATTTAAAGGCAGTATTAGTTGCAAAAATATGAGGTCAGTCTGAGGAATTACTTAGTATCGGGAGCTTGTTCAAAATCAAAACATATGTTTTGCTTAACGTTTCAAGGAGTTTAAGGAGCTAATACCTGTCAGATACCCAATTGAGCTATAAATGCAACAGATAATATTTAAATACCCCTGCAAGTAATAATGTATTGGTTGCATATGCCGGCTCTAGACCAATGTAAGCCAAGAGTGTCTCGGGGGGACGAACACTTCACGGGTTTTACAGGTACACGATACGAGTACCTACAAAAAACTGTAACAAAAGAAGAATAACATCAACAAAACAGGGGCTATTGTATTGTTCTTTTTTTCTAATAATAAACAGTGTAAAAAATCATCAGTACATTGGCATTAGCCATCCTCTTTCGTTGGGCAACGTTGCTCTAGACCAATGTTAGCCATGTTTGTTTCCGGAGCCCGAACGTAACCGAATGTTATCTGTAGGCTACACGAGTGCCAACCAAGACCTGAAAAATGGGAGCAAATTTCAAAAAAGGTTACTCACTACTAGAGTACTGAACAACAACACAGGTTGATGTTCCAGTGTTTTTTTAAATGTGCATACCGTGACATTCTCATAACTTATGTTCTCTTTTTTGGACATCAATGCTCTTGGCTTTTAAATTGTCTTTTTCAACTGCCTTAGTAACAGCAAACGCTTCAGATTTTACTTTTTGTAATTTCCATAGAAACTTTTTCTTGATTTTGTTATGATACAATACATACGTAGATATACAGTTACGTACTGAGAAATTCTTACAAAAAAAGAAAAAAATCCTTTCCACAAAACTATTTAAAAACATACATACAAACGATACTCTGAATCGCGCTCTTAAAGACGATCTTAAATACATTTAAATGGTTGTTGGTAGATTTTTACTGTGATTCTTTTATATTTTAAATTTTTTTTTATAAAATAAAAAAACTATACAAATTTTGAATTGTTATAAGAATGTATGTCACCTATTCGACCGTTGCAATGCTGCTTCTAGTAGTCTGATTCGTACAAAAGAATTAAAGCCATGTTTGAATTCGGCAAACCTGCAAAGCTAATAAGATTTTGCAGGATAACCTTAGCTGATACAAAATCATCAGTAATAATCGAAAAGGATTATTTTGAACCGTTCACTGCCCAATGTGGCTTTAAACAACGCGATAAGTCGCAGCAACAAACAGAAACAGCACCATTTTTACCAGAGCTACATACTGCTCTTATGTGTCGAAAATATGGACATCAAGATGCGAATATTGCTGCCTCCGGTATTGTAGAAAAACATTCGGCAGTAAATGAGGACAGACAAGATGATTTTAACGAAAAGATATTCAGCAAAATAAGGGCAATCTGTGAACGCTGGTAGCTTCAACTTGAAGGTGGTAGATAAAGTTTAATAGCTTGGCACCTTAGAGCCCTTGAAAGAAAATATTTCACAAGTACTAAGTACAGTCTTCGTAGGAGTACAATTTCAGCATCGTACGAGCCAAGAACTGTACAAACTGTATGCCGGCATTAGTTCAGCGCGTAAAAACCTAAGGGGAGAACTGATCCCGAGAGAAGATACAAAAGAGGATGAATGCAACTCTCTTGGAAAGATAAAGTTCAGAAAAGCCTTTCCAAAATCGATGGGAAAAATTGGAGAAGAATTGCATTAGCCCTAGTGAATTGCAAGTGTTAATCGTCTTTTAACTTCACTGGCCTTAATTTGTTCGGTATCCAAATGTCCTTGCTGTTTGACAAATCCTACCGATTGAAAACGTTAAAAAACTTATGCTAAAATAGCTTTCAATGTTTTGACTGACCTTTGTGTTCAATCTCAAAACCACCACTTGCGAACCATAAAAAACGATCTTTAGCACATTAAAACCGATACAACATTTTCCCAACAAGCTTCGAAAAGTAGTTGTGGTACTTTAGCGGCCTTCTTCTATTAAAGCAATAAATATAAATACAACACATAAACAAGTAAGAGCGCCATATTCGGCTGTGCCGAATTTTAGATACCCTTTACATTGGCCTTTCGAAACACCGAACATTTTTTAATTTTTATTAATTTATTTTATTTATGAAAAATTTCTATTTTTAAGTAGGGGCCGGTGTCATATTTTCACGCTCTTAGGGTGACTAGCGTTTTTACCCTAATTTTTTCAAATTTTGTATGGCAACACCTTTAGGGGGTGGATATAGCGAATAAGTATGTTCTAGGAAAATGTTTGCAAGTAAAAATTATTTGGGATCAGTTCTACATTTGATCTACACTCGGCACCCTGGAAGATGTTGGGGGGTTTTACTACAATTTTACAAAACTTTGTATGGGAGCCTCCTTAGCCGATTCAAATAGGGGCAAAGTATATTGTAGGAAAATATTTGGGAGGAAAAACTAACGAGCCTGTGATACATTTTATTCCTCTAGGTGCGACTCCGGAAAAGTTGTAAGGGTTTTTACCCAATTTTTTTTAAATTTTGTATGGCAACCTTTTTAGGGCGTGGAGATAGGGGGTAAATATGTTCTAGGAAAATGTTCTGGAGGGGAACCTAATGGCAGTGGGTCATACACGTTACTTCTCGAAGGCTGACTCTGGAGAAGTGATGGGTGTTTTTACAACATTTGCGTAAATTTTGTGTGGCGCCCCCTTAGGTGACGAAGATAGCGGGTAAATATGTTTTAGAAATATGATTGAGATGGAAAACTAATGGGGGTCTGTGATATATTTTTTCCTTCAGGGGTGACTTCGTGGGGGTTGTAGATGTTTGAACGCTATTTTTTAAAGTTTTGTATGGCAACCCCCTTAGGTCGTGGAGGTAGGCAGTAAGTATCTTCTAGGAAAAAGTTTGCAGGGAAAAATGAGCTAGTCAGTCCTACATTTGACCTCTCCAAGGGCACCCTGGAAACTGTAGTGGGGATTTATTACAATTTTACCAAACTTTGTATGGAAGCCCCTTAAGCGATGGAGATAAAGGGTAAGTATTATCTAGGAATATGTTTGAAAGTGGAAACTAATGAGGCTCGGTCGTAAACCTTATTTCTCTTACGCCGACTCTGGGGAAGTTATGGGAGGTTTTACATCATTTTTGAAAATATTGTATGGCAACCCCCTTAGTTGACAGAAAAAGGTCAAACTTACTACCTTTTTCCGCCAACTAAGGGGGTTGGCATATGTTTGGAAGGGGAAACTAGGGAGGGGTCTGTGATACATTTAATGCCTTTAGGGGCGAGTCCGTAGAGGTTATAGATAGGGGTTTTAATTTTTTTGTTTCCAAATTTTGTATGGCAACCATATTAGAGGCCGGAGATATAATTGGAGCTTGCCTTATATTTTACCTTTATAGTGGCACTCTGGAAGCTGTGGAAAATTAATTGGAGTCGGTCTGACGTTGCATAGTGAACGGGGCAACTCTGGGCCAATTGTTGAGGTTTTTATGTACAAATTTTAGAGAAATAAACAGAGGTAGTCGTGATTTTTTGCTTTTATCTCGGTCAGTTATCGGGCGATTTTGCTGAATTTCAATTGCAAATATTTCTGATAGTTTGGTATGACCTACTGGTCTATGAGACATCGGGGGCTTTAATCTCTGTAAGCTAAGATTACCACATCTATTTTAAAAAAACAAGGACGTCAACCTAAATAAAACGACATTTGTCTTAAAAAGGCAATCTTTTTGGAAATATATGAGGGGAGAAGAAGAGGTCGCAGGCTAGATGTCTGAAAAATGTAAATACGAGTCCCCCCTACATTTCTTCTTACATATTCGTAAGGATATGGTGCGTAAGGATATGCCTGAAATATCGATGGATATTTACCCATGGCTAAGGCCTTTTGAAATCGGACCCAACTCCTCCAGAGTCAGTGTCGTTTTCATATGTTTAAATCCATAAGTATACCAAACCTAAAGCCCCCTCTTCAGGCTCCCAGGACCCGTTAGACCCCGTGGGACTTCTCTGAAGTCATAAGACGTCTGAACTTGCATTGTCGATTACAAACAAATGAAAAAGAAGAAACACTAAACCTGATCCTATGTAAACAAGATTGCAGTGTTCGGAAAGAAGAGGCAACCATGCTTTGCTCTAATCTCAAATATTTATTCGTGAGCCCTTTGTTCATAGTTCCAACCAATGTAAATTAAAATAAACTTACAATACACTTGAATATATAATTTCTATATTATTTGTTAACTTTTCCCCAATTTTATTTAATTTACATTGCAAAACTTGAAAGAATATAAATTTTGTAAGAATTAGGTCAAGTTTTACAAAAAAGTATTACAAAATTTAAAATTTCGTTTAAATTTATTCCACATCAAAATTTACACAATTAAAAAAGACCCTGTATTGACAACGAAGACAAAGTCTACGAAATAAATTCAACGAAGAACGTGCAACCAGCAGCAGTCTTTCATATAAATACTGACAACAAAATGTACATACACACGTACATACAAACATATAGAAAGACGTTTATACTTACATACATACGTACAATCTATACATTTCTGTGTTCAAACAAACGGACATACATTTACAATATCTATACATATGTATGCAAACTTATTGTTAGTATATACATACATTAAAACATATTTACAAATACATACAAACATATCCGACATATCTACTTGCTGTACGATACCGAGTTATTCTGGCACTGCCGCTGTTTAGAATAGAGACGGTAAACTAAGATTGAAATAAGTACTTAACAAACAAAAAATGGTTAAAATGTACCCTTGCATGTTTAAAAAGGTGCCTTGAAAATTGTTTGCCTATCGTAGTTATACATCGTCGATCAAACCCGACTATTATAATACGCTACACGACAGTTGTATGGGGGCCATATGAAGAAATAGATCAATAATTTTTTCATTTAGTAGAATAAATAGTTGGTGGCGCAAAGATAAACATGTGTGCAAAATGCTTATTCCGGCAGGATATTTTTATGGGGATCATGTCATAAAATGGACCGATCGTAACCACAAATAATAGGCTTCGTGCCGGCGCCAAGAAAGGAAGTGATTCTGAGTCGATCGGTTTAACTGAAGTTGTATCTCAGGCCATTTTTTGCGTTACAAAAATCTGCACAAACGCATAATACGTATGTGACGTGGGTATAAAAAATGCGAAACAAGCCATAGCGTGGAATCCGCAAAGGGGAGAAACCAGCCAACGGTTAACGGTAACTGGCTGCAGAATTTCGCCATGAAATCTCAACTAAAATGATATTAATTTACATTCTTTTATTTAAGTAAATTGGAATAATCTTGCTATGCTCTCTTGCTGGATAAAACAAATGTATAAATTTACAGGAAATAAGTTAGAAATATGCAAGTATTTTCAAACACATTACCCTCGATTCGGGACCAATCTTCTGACTATGCTACACCACATACAGACTTCTTTAAAGGGTTAAGGGTTCCTATCTTCTCCAGAAGTGAGTGGTGTGGGGGATATCTCGTGCACCATTATGAAGACAGGGCTTACACAGACGGTTCTAAAGTAAAGGATCTGGTGTTTTAACGGAAAATCTTGGGATACGTTTCCTATACCGTCTTCGTGAAAAGTGCAAATTTCAGGCCGAAGTATTTGCTTTCTACAACAGAAATATTTAAATTTCTGTAAACAGTCAGGCAGAAATTTTCTTACTTTTTTATAAAACTTACTTGACTTAACAATTTAGTCAATGTAAGAAAGAGTTCCTAGCACTAGACCGTCTATTTAATATACTTAAGTCTGGGTTCCAGGACGTAGGGCCTCAGAACTGGGATCTTCTCTAGCCCTCTTTTCACTTTAAGAGTAGGAATAAACTGATAAGCCATGTTTAGAATGATGTATCGGGGTTGCTATCAGTCCTAACGGGATACTAGGTGATGGGTTGACCACCACTGCTGTAGTTGGGGAAATAACGCAAAGGAAAAGACGGTTCTTTACTTTCTGTACGACTTTTTTTCCTCAGTTATTAGAAGACATAGATATCTGGTCAGTTAAACTGACAAAATACGGCTTTAGTGAGATATTAAGGTCCACAGTTAAAAAACTTGTTGCGTAACCTTTTGGCCACAGATTGTATCTTGAACTTTGAGTTTTACTCTAAGCATGGGTTTATGGAGACGATAAAACTGCCGGGTGATATATTCATGTTGAAACAAAACCTTTCTGAACCCTTGTGGACAAAGCGAAACTTTTTTTCTACTTTTTTAAGCACATGAAGGGACATGATCGAAATTATGTCGTTTTTTTAGGAAAGTAAATTTAACAACCACGTACTTTAAGGGGTGTGGAAGTTTCACCGATGGACTGACTTCTACACAAACTTCCAGATCAACTTACGTCTTTCAAGGTGGAGGCTCTGGCGGAGATAAAGGTCAAGGAATTATTGGAGAAGAATGCGGAAAGCAAAGAGGACGTGAAAACCTAAGT
The DNA here is from genome assembly GCA_963583895.1 of Melanophora roralis. Taxonomy (NCBI): domain Eukaryota; kingdom Metazoa; phylum Arthropoda; class Insecta; order Diptera; family Rhinophoridae; genus Melanophora; species Melanophora roralis. The sequence continues at coordinate 52,719,704 of OY757191.1, forward strand.
CAACAGTCGGGCCGTACTATAAGCTCAACGAGGGGGGGAATATCTACACTTGAGCATAACTCAGCTACAAAATGGCAACACACCAAGTAAGGATCTATTGGGTGCCGGGTCATTATATTGCTACCGCTAACAAAATTACCTTATCTTGCGAGGACCAGCCCAAGGCATTCCTTTGGTGTGTGACGGTAAAGCCAAGCATTGGGTTTTATTATAGCTTGATAGAAACATTGGTCTTGGATAAGATATACTATCTTTGAAAATACAGGGCTTTTTGCGGCATTTCGAGACCATTGTAACCCGCACCGGAAAAAGTGGTTACGATCTTGCTTCTCGATGAAAATAAGAGAGCTATAAAAGGCTTCATTGGGATTCCCACAGGACTCTGTTATGTGAGATATTTCCCCAGTAAACGGGTTAGAAATTTTCCAGGCTTAGGTAGATTGTGAAGCGATTAAAAGGAATTACAGACTTTGGATCAGCTTATCTGGTACTGCGCAAGACTGCAATTCGCTGATAAAAATTACTGCGGCTGTATACTATAACATAGCAGCTATACCCACATAAGTAAGGACATTTTTAGGTAAGATTAGGCTGAGATGGGTTTTAGTGAAGATATATTCACCACTTTCTCCTAGTGGCATTTTAAATTCCTTCAGGAGAGCAGGAGAGTAGTAAACGAAAAGTAAAATATTATTAATGATCAGATATTGTAAATTACAAGAAATAGAAATAGTAAGAAAATTAATTTCCATTGAATCATAATTGTGAGCCAACCCCTGTGGAAAGCGCCCTATTACCTAGCCAACTTACATATATGCATACATATATCCTTGTCGGTTTACTTTCAGCTTTGACAGTCGTAGTGGCTTCTCATCCTAACACAGACAACAGAAGTCAGCAGTAATTATATCCAAATTCACTGGTTATACATCTTTCGTTGTAGTGGCCTGTGAAAGTCCCCATTGGAAAGCTGTTTAATATCCTTTCTAACTGGACTTGATGTAATGTCTCCTGAGAGTTTTTGGCATTACCTGACTATCGATATAGATTGTTACGTCTTCTTTCCCTCATGCAGTGCCATTACAAGATTGTGACCCTCATCACCGAAAGAAATTCCGCCTGGGAAAGGTTTCGTTCATCTAAAAGTCTGTATGACACCCAAACTGGCGAATCCAATCCGGCCTTCCACAGTATGCCAGCACGTTCTGTTGGCCCTGTCTTAAGGACATCCGAATCACTATTCTTAAATAAAATTCTTGCCACCTCAACAGCTGCAAAACTCTCGATTATAAGAAGAAGTTGTAGTATCCATTGTATACCTGTGTCACCTGAAATGCCTAGGGCTTCCTCTTCAGTTCGTAATGGCCTTCACTCAGACGAGACTGTTGACTGTGTTGTAGGCGTTTAAAGCTTTCTTGACTATCTTCTCCGCTTTCGTCATCCAAGTCAACTTGTTATCCGGAATAGTAACCAGGTAGCTAGAACATTCCTTAACCAAATAATAATAATAATCTCTGTCTGTTAATTCAACGCTTTTGTTAAACGTATCTCAATATAATTATGTACGTGTATGTGTAGGGCGGTATTAAATTTAAAGGTAACTCATATGAAAGTACGTTTGTACCAATTGTTAAATCTCTGTTTCGTAAAGTACAAGCAAATATACAATATCTACGAACGACTATGTTAGTAAGTTAGTTCATATGTATGTTTATGTATATGTGTATCTATGTGTATAGCGATTGTACCATTGTGACATATACGAGCGCACATTGCTGTACAGCTATGCCAGTGATTCTTATTGCAGTCCCTATAGTTTTCTACGTATAGCTGTCTAGTAAAACACTTCTATGGCTATACAACTGTCGCACCAAAAAGTTTCCAATATGCCATACATTTTGCTCAAGTTACAAGGAATATAATACTTTACGTACCGCACTCTATCCCCGTTCGAACGTACCATAAAGTATCGTAAACTCCAGTGCAGAGCGTTAAGTTTGACATTTTTCAATTCTTTATGGTGCGACGCACCATAAAGTTTCTAAATTTTCAACACAGACATTCTACTATAGGATAAACTGGGCACTTTTTTGTACGGCCACCACCAAAAAGTATCAGGTATTTCATGAATACCCGTAGTGTGATTGAATATCTGAAAACTGATGGTTTGGATTGTACCATAAAGTATTGAGTATTTCATACAATATAAAGATGTGTAAAGAAAATTCGTACTTTTCGGTGGATATTTCATACTGAGAGAGGTGAGTGGTGTTGGGAGAGTGTGTGAGTGAGTGAGTGATGTGAATGTTGGATTCTTTAAAAAAAAATGTCGGTGGAGAGAGTTAGTTTCGTATGGGAATGTGTGCAGCAAAGAGTGGGTGATACAGTTAGTCCTGCCACATTTTCCTACAAATTGGCACATTTCCGTGTTTTTTTTCTGAAAATAACCAAGGTGTCGATTTGCCAGTTTTTGCTCCAAAAATGCCCGTTTTTTTATAAACCCTTCAAACAGAGTAACTATTTTTACCATATTAAAACTTATTTATTTTAAGCAGCTCTGGAATACATGTTAAATAAAAATTAGTAATTAGTCACCGCTTCTATAATAAAGAAAAGTGTTTGTATGTGCTCGATTGGTACATATTTTTTAAAACATATTTAACTATAAAGAAAAAGGGACCCAAACAAAAACAAAACAAGGAAGAGTGCTATATTCGGCTGTGCTGAATCACATTGGTCTTTTTGTTTACCCAGTCACCTGATCTGGACAAGTTGTTTTCCAACCGTAAATATTTTAACTATATGTAGTGGGCTTAAAGTACATGGCTATCGTGGTTTTCGAAAGAGAAAACTCACATCATTTGAACAATTATATCGACTTCCCTATCTTTAAGGATATAGGTATATACTCTTTGTGGTCGCAAATGGACAAATGACAAACTGATGTATACCCTTACCACTATGCAAAGGGCATAACAACAATCACAAAAGCTCACACACACACTATGGCTCTTAAAGAAACAGAAAACAAATTAAGCAAAACAATTTACACGTTTACTAGGTACAAACTTTGCAACGTGTTAATGCAACACGTTAATCCTTGATGTTTTATGCCAACCATAAACAACGATTGCCATATAATATGCAACCATAAACATAACTACAAACCATGCCTACTACGTCCAAATATACATACAGAAACTTAACGCGTATTTATTTACATCCATATGTATGCTTAACAACGTTGCCAGTTGGTTACATTTGCTACTTTTTTTGTATGGATTTTGTATTAAAAAGAACTGGGAAAACTTGAGCAATCGCAGTATTGCGCCTATATCTAGGGCCGTGGTAAGCCGATCTTCCTTATATTAAATAGCGATCATCTCAGGGAAATTTCTGATAGTGCGATACCAATGCCTGCTCCGTAGTACTTAAATTGACTCGGGAAACTTGATTTCAATAGACACACAGACGGACAGACTTACTTGGCTAAATCGAATCCCTATCTATAAGGATCCAGAAAATAAATACTTTATGGAGTCGCAAATGGATAATAAAGTATTTACAAACAGAATGACTAACTGATATATACCCTTACCACTATGTGAAGGTTATAAAAAGCTTACGGTGTTTTTAAAAGAAATTTTGAATTCTAAATTCAAAGAGTTAAAATTTTAAAACTTTAAAAAATGTTTAAGGCAATTCCATTTTAAATACTGTCAAAATGAGTATAATAAGTTTCGGGTTTTCTTGTGGAAATAATTATTAAAACAAAATACCGATGTTCCCTGATAAATAAACTTTTGCAAGTTCTTATTTTAATAAAAATGTTTTTTGTGCTATTTTGATTTGACGATGTTTTTTTTAATTCTGCCGCTTTTCTAGTAAAACCATCTGGCACCCATAGAAACAGCGTATAAGTTTGCTCTTTTTTAGAAGTATAAATGTATCTTGTTTAGTATGGGTTAGTATCTATGTGAACACAACCTATGCTGGTATTGGTAAGCACTAACTGACAACACATGTGTTTCATTGTAGTGCGAGAATTTAAACCAATAAGAAATTCCTTTAAAATGTTGAATTTAAAACGTATTTACTTTAATTCCAAAAACCTCTACTAAATAAATGTTTTTAACTCGGCTTTTAAAATTTATTATTTTAACTGCTTTCAAACTGCATTTAAATTTTTAATAATTTTTCAAAACATGTATTAAAATTTACGCTGGACCAAACTTTTTTTAATATTTCTTTTAAATTCCTTAACTAAACATAGATTTTTTTTATTCAGCAAATAATTGAATGCCTCTCATAGCTATTGCTGAATTAAGTTACGAGACATGTTCTCTTATTTATTTATTTATTGTTAAGAGCGTTTAAATATGAAAAAAACTTTCTTACTGCAATAATTTGAATGGTTAAGGGTAAGTATTTTCTTTAATACATTCAATGTAAACGTAATAAGGTTTGATTTTTTTTAGACAGATGCGAGGATAAGCAGCCGTTTAAGGAAAGGATACAGCTTACCTGGAGCTCGACTATTCTGTCCCCTTTAGGTAATCAAAGGGTAACAAATTTAGAAAGATATAAAGATTAAAAACAAAAGTGTAGCTAGAGTATAAATAGAGATTTATAAAGAAAGCAAAATAGGAGTAAAGAAAAATACAAATCTAGGCGTCTAGAGGTAGTGAAATCGAGTGATCGATCGATTTTTCACCTTCTTCGTATAATTAATAAGTATTTACTTGCAAACTATTAAACCTTCGAAACTTTATGTATTTATGTCGGTATCGAAATAAAATTTGGCTCGAATTAAATTCATATAAAACGATATGATTGCATTAAATTTCCCGACTACTTAAGTATTGGCTAAAAATTTACAATGAATAGCATAATTCTAAACTGTTTTTCTGAGTAAGTTACCTTGACCTGCATACATATATTTATTAGAGGTGCTGAAAAATAAAAAAATTTGCCGCAAATACACATTTATGTGCTTCACCACAAAATATCAGAGCGAAAAATAAGCGGGTGCTTGTGATTGAATGATAAGATGTTTTAACTTAAATAAAGGCCCGTGCTCTTTACTTGAAACTCAAGTAAGGAGTTTATAGGTAAACACTAACATCCAACTGAAGATGGCAACCCCATAACCGAACTAGAAGATCATGGACAAAACTCTTGTTAGCTGTTAGGTCCTCTAGAATCCGTATACGAATCGAAACCGATACCAATATCGATACATCACTCCGATCATGGCTCAGCAACCGGTTCGTACGCTCGCAATCAAAAAAGGATCATTTCACCCTTGACACCCTAAATGAAACCAGATTATGCCACCTGCTCTCAGCTACTTAAAAAAGTTGTCTGAAGATTTCGCTTTTGAAGTCTTTAGCGGATGAGTAGATAGTTAATCTAGCTCTTCAGACTAAAAAAATATTAAACAGACAGCCCAGCTTAGGAAACTCCTTCCTACGTTGGCTGACCAGTGCGAACTGAGTGGCAGAAGTGCACCTGACTGTCGACGAAAATCCCAATATATCCCCGACTATTACCAAATACACTGAATCTATCCGGCAGACGATATTACAAACTTATCGCAAGATGCTTTGAGTTAACGCCATTATATGAAAACCAATATATACCAAGTGCAATTACCTCTTAAGGACTACTAATCAATGCGCCTGTAAGTCCAATGCAAGCCGACTCCTGAATTTTTCCTAATTGGTCTACTACAAAGAGCCAGAGGCAAACTAGTATAGAAAAACATGCGTTCCGAATCACACCTCTGGTCTTAATATATATTTAATTTTTTTAACTTTAAAATTATTTGCAAATTTGAAAAATCTGAAACATATTCATCATCACACTCAAACACTTTTACTTTCAAACTTTCAAAAACTAAGGCTAAACACAACATTTTTTTATAAATCTTTGGGTTCCCGGTACTAGCGACTGTCACACTGCCCAAGATTTTGCGTTTTTAGTAATTCCGTGTCTGAATTGTAACTAAATGTGACCTTAACTGAACAACCAATTTTTTGGCTAATTAAAACCTGGCCGAAATTTTATGAGGTTCAAGTCTCGTTGGATATATCCTCAGATCATTCACCTACAAAAACAACCATTTGGGGTCCCCACCAAATCGAATTTAGTGATTTAGTGAATGAAGTACATCCAGTGCTTGAAAGCGTACTGTTAAAAACTCTCAAATACATCGGTAGCCTTAATGAACTTAATGAAAAAACCGCTGAGTATGGTTCTTTCCCATACCGCTAGACTAGATACAGAAGATTTTTTTCCACAGATGTAAAAAAGCTTTTGTCCGAGAAAAAAAAGATTTAAAGAAAATGGCAAAATCTAGGTTGATGCGTTGACCATCTTAGAAGCCTTAATATGTCGCCGTCTTTGCGTAATCAAAGAGGATCTTAGGCAAGAAACCGCATTGCGAATTACCGATTTCGCTTAAAACAACAACAGAGTACTGTTGAAAATTCACAGATTGGTAAAGGTTCTAAAAAAAGTTTTTCGGAAAACAAAAACTGTTAAGACTATTTTATCGATGTCTCTCCAGCTTTCTATGAAATTTGCAATTATTAACTGAACTCGCCAATGAATCTCTATAACCCTTTAACAAAGAACATAGCCGACCGACAGTTTATGTCCCACCAATTAGCGGTTGCGAGCCTCAAGGTCGTATTCTAGGACCAACCCTGTGCTTGCTTTACACAGCAGACATGCCAGCAACAGTCTAACCCACACGTCGAGAATTGCTAGTGATATACTCGCTTTTTTCAGTACAAATGACGATCCTTTAAAGGCTTTGAAACAACTATAGCATCGTATAAACCAAGAAATAGACAAAACTTTGGGAAACAAAAATAAATAAGGAAAACATACCCACGTTATTTTGATTTTACATAGAGAATCGTAATCTCCAACCATTATTTTAAAAAACAAGATAGTGTCTTAACACCTTAAAGCGGAATACCTTGGCACTCACCTAAATCGTCGCCTCAGCACAAATTCATTTGCCTATGGTCAATTCTACGTACAACAGCCCATAATAAGGAAAATTCGTTTTTTTCCTTTTTTAAAAAAAAATAGTTGATGATTAAAATTTTGAATGGTTTAAATTATAGGAAAAAGTGTGAGCAAAATGATCACACCCGTCACAATGGAATTGCTCTTATTCTAATTGTAGGCTTCAACTCAATTTTGAAGACAATTAGACGCTAAGGGATACAGTTATAAAACACTTCCGCCTTTTCTAGCATAGCGAAAATTCAACGTTATTAAACAAAATTCTACGACGATGGATTACAGCTGTTCCTTGCTATTTTAAAAACAGAAACTTTTACAAAGAACTTTAAATTGCACAATGAAAAATCACTAACTATGTAGACTAAGTACTTAAACAAACTGGAATCACATCTTAATCCTCTCGATGTGTACACACTCGTTGCAAGAGGAGTAACACTGCTGCTCACAGATAAGACCATCGGAATTTAATGTTATCTTAATTGGAGAACTTAAATTTTAGTCTAGCAATGGCTGAACAAATATTTTGTGTTTTTCTACTTGATTACTAATTGTTAGTTTTTTATATAAAAATCTATTATATAAAGAAGGGGTGTATGTATGTATGTATGTATGTTTGTATGTTTGTATTTTATAGCTGGCCACACCAGTGGATCGATTTTTGTGAAATTTTTACAGAGTGTTACTTCAAGTCTGAAAGGAACAATAGGCTACTTTTTTTTTGGAAATTATTGCTGCCACGCCCACACTACGCCCATTTGTGTGGGAAGGTCAATTAACAAAATTACCCAGAGCCATACTGCTCAAACGCGTAGAGCTAAATACCTGAAATTTACAACACGTGTTAAGCTTTACATGTTTGTTTAAATGCACATGAGTTTTTAAACATTGGGCCCGTAAAGGGATAAAAAGGGGACAAAAAGGGAAAAATCGGTAACCTACTATCTCTTGATGTCTATAAGATAGAAACAAAATTTAAAAAGTTTAGCGTTTTCCTTAAGAAATAAACAGACTGGTATTTGGATTTTTTTTTTAAATTTTGGTCCGAAAGGCCGAAAAAGGGGTTTAAATTATATTTTGGTACTTTTTGAACCAATAAAGATAGAAAAATTTTTAAAATTGCGTTCGATAGGTCTTACAAAAATATGATTACGTTTTTCGTACTTTTTTTTAATTTTGGGCCCAAAAGGGGAAAAAAGGGCTAAATATATATTTTGATTTTTTATTCGTTTTTTGTAACTTTTAAACCCATAACGATAGAAACATTATTCAAATTAAGTGTAACAGGCCTAAAAAATATGAGTACGTTTTTAGATACTTTTTTAATTTTATAGACCCTAAGGGGAAGAAAGGGTTAAAATTATGTTTTAGTACTTTTTGTAACTTTAAAATAAATTATGATAGAAACATAATTTCAATTCCTCTTCGAGACCGATTTTTGGAAATTAGTTCTCACGTAAACGGCCTTTAAAGTTAAAATTTTGAAGGTAAAAAAGTGGGCGGTGCCACGCCCATAAAAGTTAAACTTTTTATGCTGGTACTTTTATTGCACTGATTTTTTTAAATTGGCACACATATAGAAGGCCTCTAATTCCGAAGTTCTAAAGGACAAAAATGGAGGATTGCAGCGCCCACAAAAATGTAAGTTTTCAAATTGGTTCTTCTATTGTTGCGATTTTTATCAAGCTCAAAAATAGACCGATAATATTTATTTTCGGTACAAAAATGGGTGGCATAAAGATAGACGAACGTGCAAAATTATGTGAAGATAAGGCCATATTCTAGCCAGTTATAGCCCAAAACGCTTAATCCGGGAGGACATTTGTATGGGAGCTCTGTCGAAAAATAACCTGATCATCACCACAAACAACATGCTTTTTTCTTATGCCAAAAAACGTATCTGTTCCAAACTTCATCGAAATATCTGCAAAAATGCGGTCTCTACTTTGTTTACAAGAATACATTAAGACTGAATTCCAAAACGCAGTTTGCTTTGCATTAAAAATTTTCAACTTCTTCCCTTATTCACTCTTTACAATTTGGACAACGTTTTTTGCTTTCAGGACATTAATATAGCTGTAAGCACTCATTTGGAAGTAGAAGATATTATCAAAAACATCATCTTTGCTTTCAGGAAAAACTTGAAATTTCGTGATGCAAAGCAAACTGCGTTTTGGAATACAGCCTAACTCCTAGCCGGACGGATGGACTGACAGGTTTTAAACGACTCAGGAAGTGATTCTGTGTCAATCGGTATAATTGGAGGTGGGTCTCAGACCTTTTTCTTTGGTGAGGTACAAAAATTTGCACAAAAGCATAATAAAATTTGGATATAACAATATAAGAGAAGTTTGAACTTCTTTTGAAAAATATTTGATATGTGATCCCTGTATCTATATTATATAAAGAAAGGTTGTATGTATGTATGTATGTATGTATGTATGTATGTATGTATGTATGTATGTATGTATGTATGTATGTATGTATGTATGTATGTATGTATGTATGTATGTATGTATGTATGTATGTATGTATGTATGTATGTATGTATGTATGTATGTATGTATGTATGTATGTATGCATGCATGTATGTATGTATGTATGTACATATGTATGTATGTTTGTAATTTATAGCTGTCCACACCAGTGGATCGATTTTTTTGAAATTTTTACAGCGAGTTACTTAAAGTCTGGAAGAAACAATTGGCAAGTTTTTTTTGGAAATCTTTGCTGCCGCGCCCACACTACGCCCATTTGTGTGGGAAGGTCTGGTTATGAATTGCCTAACCAAATCACCAAAAGCCATACTGATCAAACGCGTAGAGCTGAATACATGTTTGTTTAAATACATACGAATTTTTAGAAATTGGGCCCGTAAAGGAATAAAAAGGGGACAAAAAAGGAAAAACCTGTAGCCTACTATCTTTTGATGTATATAAGATAAAAACAAAATTTAAAAAGTTTTGCGTTTTCCTTAAGAAACAAACAGACAGGTATCTCGAGTTTTTTTTTCATTTTGGTTTGAAATGGGGGAAAAAGGGGCTAAATTATCTTTTGGTGTTTTTTGTTACTTTTAAACCAATAAAGATATAAACATTATTCAAATTGCGTTCGATAGGTCTTAAAAAAATATTATTACGTTTTTCGAACATTTTTAATTTTGGACCCAAAAGGGGAAAACAGGGTTAAAAATATATTTTGATTTTTTTATGCGTTGTTTGTTACTTTTCAACCAATAAAGATAGAAACATAATTCAAATTGGATGCGACGGGCCTAAAAAATATGAGTACGTTTTTGGGTCTTTTTGGAATAATTGGACTCTTAGGGGGAAAAAAGGTTAAGATTATGTTTTAGTACTTTTCGTAACTTTGAAACCAATGAAGGTAGAAACATAGTTTAAATTGCATTCGTCAGGTTACCAAAAAATGTTAATATGTTAATAAGGGGCTAAGATTATATATAGAAATTTATAAATAATTTTTGCTTATTAAAGCTTTCTGAATATCTCCAAAACTGTAAGCCTGGTAAATATCCAATTTTTATGTGCTAAGTAAATAGTAGGGCTGACTTATTATTTATTGCAACTTATGTGGGGCAACCAATAAATTAAAAAATATATAAATTCTTTTGTTTACATATTTTAATAATTTTACTATGATTGGGGTAGCGAAGCACACCGGGGCTTAGCTAGTTTAATTATAAAATAAATGTTAAAAAAATTTAGTTTCCGCATTTCAAAGAAAGGCAAACTTATATTAGTGTTCAAAAAGATCGAATGCGCCACAAACAATTTTTTGTTTTTTTCGTAAAATCTTAAAATATTTTATTATATATTTTTTTTAATATTAATCAGGCCTTATGGATTTTTCAATGTTTTTATTAAAAAAAAATCTTTTTATATAATTTTTCTCAAAATGACTTTGTTGTGCCGTACAGTAAAAAAGAACTCACACCATGATATTAAGTTTTTAACAACCTCTTAATTTTTCAAAATTTTCAAAGATAATACTAATTGTTTTCAGTTTCAAAAAATACTTTGGAAAGCTTTTTCGATTCGAAACGAATAAAATAACAGCTCACGAAAATATTTTTTTGGAAATACTTCTGCTTTAATCGTACCGGTATTTAAAATAATGCTTATTTCTCCTTAAAAAAAATTTGTACAAAAATGTAATTCATTTACACACAAAAAACTACAAAAAAAATTTTTCAAACAAATTCTTGTTCAAAATAATTTATTTTTTTAGTCAATTTATTTAATAGTCTCTAATAATATTTTTATTTAATTTTTAAATCAAACAAAATTTTCGCCTAGGCAAATAAAATATTTAACCAGCTCAGCAAAATTTTTTAACAGAAACTAAAATTCTTGCAAAATTGTTTGTCTAAATTTACAACTTTCGTTGTAGGTCCTCAGCCAGACAAAATATTTACTGATTCTCTGAAATTTGTTACTGATTCTACAACTCAGTTTTTTCTGTGTTATTTAAAAAAAGCCTTAAAAATCGTGTATCCAACATAAATTGAAATTTATTTTTTTTGTTCTGAACTCTAAGTTTAGTTTAATATTTTAATTGTAAGGTGATGTGACTTGAATTCAGTTTACAATTTTTAAAAATAATTTTTTTCTTTATTTACATTTAGTTCATTACACTTCTGTGTTTGCTATCTGCTGTTTTGTTTGTTGTTGTTGTTTTCCTAATGTTATAGAACTTTTTGTTCAAATAGACTTCTTATCTTATCATTAGAAATTCGTTGTACTTTCCGTTTGTTATTGTCGTCGTTTTTGTTAGTGTTGTTGTTAAAAAGTTTGTTGTTTTTGTAAAAACAAAAACAGTAAAATTTTTACAAATATACATGTAGATGTGTACATATGTACATACCTACTTACATATGTAGGGGCTTTTATAGGGCGTTACGTACCTTTTAGTGTTTGTAGAATATAACCGAAGTTTTGTATTCGTTGTAAAGATCTATCCATGGTATAGTGATGGAATATTATATTATGCAAATGCGAAGCTGTGGCCGTGGATGATTTACTTTTCTATGACTCTGGCGCAAAAATTTGTCTGAATTTAATAATAGAGGTTAAGTTGGCCTTAAGATCAGCTGTGATATGTGGCTTATTTGCATAGACCTGCGACTTGAGGAAATCCCGCAAGAAAGATCCAAATCGTGACATAATCGTAAACGGTGACATTTTAGGATGCATTTGACGCTTTTAGATCTAAAGTGGACTTTTTTTTCAAATCAGATTTTTTTGCATTTGGCTAAAATAAGTTGATAATTTTTAATATTTTTTAATTTATTTACGACGATGCATCCACCAATGTTGATTTAACAAAAAAAAATTTGTTGTTTTTAGTCTTCCCACAGGAGGGTATATACACAGAAAGAAAAAATCGGTGATCTAAATGGTAGCACCCTTCTATTGCAGTTCGAAGAGTCCTGGTTCAAATTCCAGCTTCGGCAAGTACTAACAGAAAAAGATTTTTTAATGCAATAATAATTAATCTATTATATAAAGAAGGGTTGTACGTATGTATGTATGTATGTATGTATGTATGCATGTTTTTTTTATAGCTGGCTACACCAGTGGATGGATTTTTTTGAAATTTTTACAGCAATTACTTTAAATCTGAAAGTAACAATAGGCTACTTTTTTTTGAAATTTTTGCTACCACGCCCACGCTTCGCCCATTTGTGTGGGAAGGCCAGATTATAAATTGCCTAACAAAATTAATCATAGCCACACTGATTAAACGCGGAGAGGAAAATACATGAAATTTATAAATAGGGTGACCATTTTTTTTTGATTCAAAATCAATACGCTTTTTGTTTTTTTTTAGTATTTGATATATTGCTTTTTCAATATTTTCTCCGATTTAAAGCTAATAATTATAAATATTTATTATTTGTGAAAAGTAGTTAATTTTGGTGTTAGTATTAATATAACAGAACTTTTTTGGTCCTTCGAACATTATTTAGCAATGCAGGACAATATTTTTTTACTCTTGTTGCAAAAAACACCAAACAAAAAACTCGCATAATATTTACACTGGTTGACTCTTTTCATTATTTTAAATATTATTCATGAAAAAATTGCTTTAAATTTCTGAACAAAATTTTTTTTTAATAAAAAATTTAGGAACAGCTATCAATTAAGTAAAGATTCGAGTATTTTTTAACATCTGGAAAAATACAAACTTATGTAGCTTTGCGGAAAATGAAAAATTTCTTGTACGTCAGCAACGTAAAATATTAACTGCCTTGAAAAATTAGTACAATCAGTACTTTTTTCAAAAATCAGTACACACATTTTTAATCAGTACACCATATGAAAAATTAGTACATGTACTGATGAAATTAGTACGAATGGTCACCCTATTTAAAACACGTGTTAAGCTTTCCATGTTTGTTTAATACAGATACATTTCAAAAAATTCGGCCCGTAAAGGGATAAAAAGGGGGTATAATAAATTGAATAGAATTAAGCTCTACCCTTGTATCCCCTATACGAGTGAAAAAATTTTATTAAATTTTGGATACAAAATATTTTGGAAACTGTTACAGCTATCAACCTCAATTCGTCTAATCGGGTAAAAAGAAAGACTGGGCTGAATATAGCTCTGTCCAATTTGTTTTAGTATATTTTACCCACGTTTTATACTACATGCTTTGCTCACACAGCTGCTTTTTCAAACAAAAATTCCACTTGTTCTATTTTAACTTTAAAATGTTGCCACATCTTACCAATGACTAAGAAAACTAAAACTAACAATTTGCTTCTAAAATATAAGGTTTAAAATCATAAACCATTTAACATGTCACTGATCCCTGAATTAGTTTAAAACTCAAGTTTCTTATCTTAAAGTTATTATACCAGTTCCTTAAACTGGTACCGATTTGTATTAAGGTTTTCTATGATGATATTTCTGTATAAATTTTCTTTTTAAAATTTTTTTCATCAAAATACCTTTTCTTATAATATATGAAATGATTCATGGTTTCATATACATACATATGTATGTATGTATATATCAAACCTTTGTATATGTAAAACAAAGAATGCTAGTTTGTCTCAGTGTTTTCTTTTAGATTTTCGTAACAAAATTCATGAATGCACCAGCCAAGGAAGCAGGTAAACAAGAATTTAAAATATAAAAAAGGTGTGTTTAAGGAAAATCATATCAATAGTGATTTGTTTTATTTATAAAAAAACAATATACGAGGGTAAGCAGAAAATTTTTTTTTTTATTTTCTTTTAAATTAATTAATGTTTTCGATATTTTTTTAGTTTAAACTTCGCTTCCTTTATATTACAAGGTTGCATGCAATGTTTTTTTTTTAAAGATTTTTAGCAAATAGCAATCAAGGCAATGTCTCAATCAGAGCAAAAGGTACAGGGTGTCTGCCGGAAAGGTATACTACTTTGTTTTGCCGCCCTTTTGGCAAACATTAGTCTTGACAGTTCATACTTGGCAGTCGTCAAGCGTGATTTAACGTTAAAACATAGTATCAAAACCAATTATCGATTACTGTGACGATGAGAAGGTTGGGTAAAATTTTTTGGAGAAACAACATGCCAACAAGACGCACTATTTATCGTGTAGTGAATGATTTCGAAGAAAGAGGGACTGTAGCTGATAGGCCCAAGCATGGACCACAACGAACTGCAACACCAGCTGAAAACATAACTGATGCTCAAGAACGTGTTCAAAACAATATATCAACCTCAGTTCGACGCCGTGCTCAGGAACTTCATCTTTAAAGAAAAAGGATTTTACAAGGATCTGCATTTGTTTTCATTTAAGATTTAGTTGACACAAGATTTTCTTCCAGAAGACCAAAAATTATAAAAAAACAAAGTGGCGGACACCCTGTATATAGTGGGTTACTGCTTCTCTAGAAAAGGCCGCCTTTAAAAGAACTGTAAGCCCGATTGCTAAGCTAGCATTCCTAGCACCAGAATCGAATGCCCTAGACCAAATATCAACAGAAAAAGAATGACTGGACTACAATTTGACGACCTTAAGCACAAAATATGGATCAAGAACTGGAACATGGAATGCCCAAATAGTTTTGGAACCCTCCCAACTTGCACAGCTATGCAGGAAGTTAAAAGGTTAAGCTTATTATAAGTTCTTGTTATTAATGATTTCAGATGACCCAATGTGAGGAGATTCCTAGGCTTCCTACTGCCGAAATCCGCATATGCTGCAATACTGGGCTATTACTGTCACTATTAGAGATCTAAATCTAGAAAGCCTTTAAAAAGAGTCCAAAATGTGACCATTAGGCAATGTAATTCTCTTACTGAAGTATTAGAACCCGCCTTAAAAAAAATAATTTAATAGTAGGCTATTCCGACGCATCGACAGCCAGCAACAAAAGTGGAAATATGCTGATAGTGTTGGGTGACTTCAACCACAAAGGTTTGAAGAACATCATGGGATTGACTTGACAATAAGTTAAAACGTAAAACTATTCTTAGAGATGTGCACTTACAACAATCTATGTATAGAAGGAACACACACGAATACCTTAGGTCATATGAATAGCCAGATTATGGTACTTAAAACAAAATTCTTCATATTACCATCAGTTAAAAGCGATCTTTATTAGATTTGTAAAATAAAAAAAAGAAGCAGAAATCGCTCGTAACTAATAGCGGATGATTGCAGCAATTCGTTAAAGAAATAGCAGGGATTATCTACACAACTAGTAGAAGGAAGCTGTAAGACTGCAGAGCCAGATACAACTATGATGATGTGGCTCGCGCAATGTGTGCCTTTGATCCGTCCTATTAGAACCATATGTCCTCCAGTCCTAATTCGTTCAATCAGCCCATTGGAAGATGCTCTTATTTTTACAAATGGCGGCCAATGTCAAATCTGTTTTGACCTTTCTCAACTAGACAGATGTAGAATACAAGTGAACAAGCCATGGAGCGACACACTCCCCCAAGAACCGGAAAAAATCGTGACTATTTTTTTGCCTAACAATTCGTTTGTGTTGTTAACGCAGCGCGAATCCCGTCGCCGATTCCCCGGTTCTCCGGCACCGACTGCGCAAACAGTGCGCCGACCGGTCCCTAAACGTAAAGAGTATGGGTTCACACAAAATGCTGCCAAGAGCGGCCAGCCTCGAAGCGCCCGTTCTGCCGAGAATATTGCCGCAGTTGGCGAGGATGTCGAGCTGTTGCCTAAAATATGGACCAGGTGCCTTGCCTCGCAATAAGCCATCAGCCGGTCGTCTCTAAGGCGAATTTTAATCAAAGACCTGCGCATATTCCCGTACAATGTCTAGTCCGTGGATCAGCTGCTGCCGCCAAACGCGTGTTGCCTACGCGCAAGCCATCCCCAATTTCGAGACCGAAGTGGATTATTTTTCGAGCAAAATCATAATGAGCGATGAGGCTTATTTTCACCTTAGCTTATACGAGAACAAGCAAAATTATCAATTCTGGGGCACCTTAAATCTACGAGTGATTCGCGAGGAGCCATTACATCCGCTCAGAGTGACTGCTTGATGCGCTGTTCACGCTGGAGGAGCCAACGAGCCATTTTTTTCGAGGACGCCGCTGGTCAAATGACAATGGTTGATGGTGCTCGCTATAGGGCATTGTTAACTTAATTTTTTCTGCCGCAATTGAACCAATTAGGACTAAAGGACATGTGGTTCCAGCAGGACGAAGCAACGGTACACACTGCGCGAGCCACAACCGATATTCTGAAGGCGGCGTTCCTGGGTCGCCTCATCTCTCGTTTTGGCGACTTCCATTGGTCCGAAAGATCGACCGATTTAACCGTCCCAGACTTTTTTGTGGGGTTTTTTGAAGTCTCGTCTTTATGTTAACAAGCCTAAAGCCCTAAATGCCCTCAAGAGCAACGTTTGATAAGAGTGCAAGTATCTGTCGCCCGAAGTTTTCGCCGAAGTGATGAAAAATGTCATAAATGGAGCCCGTCTAGCAATCAATTGTTACGGCGCCCAGTTGGCCGATATCATCTTCTCGACTTGATCAATAAAATTGTAAAGGTTCTATGTTTATAAATAAAATACTCAAGCTCGAGGTCCAGTTCTTGTTATAAAAATCAATTTTTGTTTTCCAATATTTCGGCTTCCTTCGAAAGTCATCATCCGGAAATATATTGAATTTACATATAAACACAAAACCTTAAAAATATCGTTGTTCTTCCTTCGTCATTAAATACTGCACTCAATATATTCCCGGATGATGACTTTCGAAGAAAGTCGAAATATTATAAAAATAAATTGATTTTTATAATAAGAACTGGACCTCGAGCTTGAGTATTTTTTTACAACAATTGAAAGGTCGAAAAAACACATCATTAAAAATTATTTGAAAAAAAAAACAGGAACAAAGTTTTTGAATTAGAATAAAATTAAAAGCAAACAACATCGGATGACCTTGTATCTAACTAATATCGCATGTTTTTTGGAAAACTGGAACCTCTTGATAAAGTTGATTTTCATCAATATTAGATCTTTTTAAAATATAATTGTTAATGAATAAAAAATTTAGTTCGTCAATTTCTTAACGTCTCTTGACGAAACCAAAGAGGATATACCACATCGGAACAAGAAACGATATGGGTCCTTTGCAGTACAAAAAAATGGTAGAGCTCCCAGTTTTTCCCAAAGCAGACGAATTGTATGTTTTCCTTATTTAAATTTTACAAAACCAAAATATAAATCTCTTGAACTATTTAGTAATAATGCAAATAATAAAAACAATTTTTTAAATCTCTATAATGTAGTTATGAACTAAGCAACCCTCGCATAATAAAATGTTGATAAAATTTTATAATAAAATGCACCTTCTCAAAAGAAAAAAACAAAGAAATACGGACAACTTCTAAAGGTTAGAACTTTTAATAAAATATAAAAGATATAACAAAGAAAAATATACATCCACGAACATTTACTGAAAAAAATCAAAGAAATGAAATAAAAATCAAAAAACTAAACCTCCAAGTCTTTTGCCTTAAATTCACACAGATACACTCTTCCACATACACGAACTACAAGGAACATATCATTTATTAAAGAAACCTTTTATTCAGTTTGTTCTTCTTTTTTTTTTTTTTGTTCTTATCACATCTTGGCATCGATACTTTTTAGCCGAAAACAAAACAAAATTAAAGTAGAAAAGTAAGAACAAAAGCCATATCAAAAGGCCATAATGATCAGCCCAAAATGTAATTCATATGAGTTTCATGAATATTTATTTACAAATACAGTGGTTCAAACGTATAATTGGACACTAGGTGTACGATTATTCAAATGCAATTTTTTTTACTTACATGACAATAATTCTAAAAAACTTTGATACAGAGTTATAGGTTATTGAAAGACCTTTAAAACAATGTATAATACTTAACACATTTTATCCAAAAACATTTTTAAAAATAAAAAAGAAAACAAAACCATTAAATTTTATGTCAAACGTATAATTGGACAGTCTGTAGTTTTGGGTCTTGGAAGCAAAACCTTTTGCTTTTATTACTGTTTTCAACCGCCTGGGTATCAACTGCACGAGATTGGCTCCAAATTCCGGAGATATGTTGTTCCACTCACGCCTTATTCCCTGCTTCAAGTGCTCCACTGTGTTGAAAGTGGACTTATAGAGTTAACGGGCAAGTTCTTCCCAAACATGCTCAATAATGTTAGATCTGGGGACTGTGCTGGTGTTTGCAGTAATTTTGGACAATTATGTATGAGCCACATTTTCCCAACGTGTGAAGTGTGCTTTGGATCCTTGTCCTGATAGAAAGCAAATGTGTCCAATATGTTCAATTTATCGGCACTTTGCTTCACATTTTGTTTTAAAATGTCCAATAATTGGAATCGATTCATTTTGCTCTCTATGAAATGAATGTTCCCTACTCCTGCACTGGAAACACATCCCCACACCATCACCTACCCTACCCCATGCTTGACCATAGCCCGAGTGTTAGTAGGAAAAAACTCAGTATTTAGCTTACGCCAAACGTATTGTTTTACATCTAAGCCATGCAGGTTAAATTTACTCTCATCAGTAAAGAGTACCTATAAGATAATTAACAAGGTTTAAAATAATTAATTTAAACAAGTTTTTGTACAATTACGGTTCTCCAAAGGTCAGAATCTTTATAAAAGTACTCCTTACAAAATTTCACCCGTGCAATTTTATTTTTTTGACTTATATCGGGCTATTTTCTGACTATTCGCCCATGAAAATCATTCTTATTTAACACGTTTCGAATGGTCTCGGCGCAAACGTCTTTTTTCAAAGCCGTTTGCACCATATTCTTTAATTTATTGGCCATCGTGAATGGTTTTGTTTTTATTTTCATCAAAATCCGCCGCTCATCATAATCATTTAATTTTTTTCCTTGACCAACACAACTTTAATTTTCGACTAGAAACTTTTTTATGCCAATTAATGATAGCGTGAACTGTAGACGGGCATCGATCAACAATTTTACCGATTTCACGCATGTTAGGGAAGAACTTGCCCGTAAACTCTATAAGTCCACTTTCAACACAGTGGAGCAGTTGAAGCAGGGAATAAGGCGTGAATGGAACAACATATCTCCGGAATTTTGAGCCAATCTCGTGCAGTTGATACCCGGGTGGTTGAAAACAGTAATAAAAGCAAAAGGTTTTGCTTTCAACACCCAAAACTACAGACTGTCCAATTATACGTTTGACATAAAATTTAATGGTTTTGTTTTATTTCTTATTTTTAAAAATGTTTTTGAATAAAACATGTTAAGTATTATACATTGTTTTAAAGGTCTTTCAATAACCTATAACTTGGTATAAAAGTTTTTTAAAATTATTGTCGTAGAAGTGAAAAAATTGGCATTTGAATAATCGCAGACCTAGTGTCCAATTATACGTTTGAACCACTGTATGTATGTGTGTATTGGATATACGCACTTGTACATACCTACATACATACATACATACATACATATGTATATATAAATCTGATTATATGTATGAGTTTTCTGTTCAAAAATATTCTAAGATTTTTGTAGGTAACAAACTAAAATATTCATACCACAATGCACAATGGGACTTTTCCATATCTTTAAGCTGGAGGAATAAAGTTTTTTTTTAATTGCAAACATAATTATATACGATATATTTGTTTTGATTTTTATGTAAAACATATGACCTGTACGTATTGACCCTCATAAGCAAAAACTTGTTCCTATTTCTTCAGGAATAGATGGATGCTGCATCTGATTTTCTTTCAAGACGAGTAAAAAGCAAAACGAATTTTCATTTTTGTAACTTAACTAAAGTGTAGGGCCTTCCAGCAACTTTATTTATATAAAGGTTAGACAAAAGCATGCAGCGAACGATAAACAGCAGTTTCCGTGTTTTTAGGTGAGTTAAAACTCTCTTTAAAATATTTTTTAATTCTTTTTTTCGGAACGACTGCATACGAAAGGGAAATGTTATAGTGGAGGATAGAAGCTGTCCTGTGATAATTAGACTAGAGTTTTAATAACAAATACAGGGTGTCTGGTGGCAAATTTATATTTTTAAATACAATTATTTCAAAAAGTAATAAACGGTGCGGAGGGAGGGTGGCAGCTTTGTAATTATCGATTGTGCGGATTGGTAAGTCACGATGTCGCAGTGGCAGAATGAGCATCGCGAGTTCGCTGTGGATACATTTTTTAAGAGAAAATGGCGAAAACGTTATGGACCGAGTGTAAATTTAATTCGTTGCTGGGTGCCGAGATTCAGCGCAACTGCTTCGGCTATGAATGTCTTACGGCCAGGGCCAAGTGGATCTTCAAGGACTCCCGAAAACACTGAACTGGTTAAAAGCAGTTTACGTGAAAATCCGCGATTTTAAATACGAAAAGAGCAGCCTCACTGGAACTTGCAAGAGCGATTATTCATGTAATTTAAAAAAAAATATATAAAATTCCAACCCTTTAAAATTTAAATCATTCAAGAACTGAAAGAAAATGACTTTGTTTTTTTGAGCGACGAGACATCCTTTCAATTAAACGGCCTCGTCAACAAGCAAAACCGTTGAAGGAAAGGACACAGCTCACTTGGGTCCGCTTAAATCGGTCCCTTTGTGTTACCTGGAGAGGCAGATAGAATAGGTTGAGACGGAAGGATATAAGAAATTTACAGAAGGATAGATAAGAAGAATAAAGCAGACTTACCAGGGTATCTGGTGGGAATCGAACCCACAACCCTCTGACTGGTAGACTCGTGCACTTACCACTGACCTACCGGGGCACCCTATCAAAAACCATTGCATTGCCCCAGGGTAACTCTTTGGTGTGCCTAATCTACGCATGAGATAATTGGATAATTTTTTTTTCCAAAAATTCTCGAGACCAGGCGACGAATTTCAAAGGTGAATATCATCAACGGATGATTATGGCACTTTTTTTGCCAAGGCTGCGATGCAGCGACTGCACACACAGCCAGAGCTTCCATGAACTTGCTTCGGGTAAATTTTCCCTGGAAACTGATCAGTCGCTTTGGGGACATTCCAAGGCCCCCGAGGTCAACCAATCTAACTACCATGGATTTTTCTTACGGGGCTAGCTCAAAGAGAGGTTTTCTAATGACAACCCCCAACCTCTTGTGGCTTTAAAGCAAAATATTTGTCGAGAAATCAGCTCAGTTGTACCAAGTTTACTGCAGCGTGCGGCACAGAACACAAGGCTCCATTTTAAATAGTGTGTTCAACTCGACGGAAGACATCTGGATGACATACTCTTTAAAAAATAAAATAGGCATTTCAATTCTATCGTTCAATGCTCTTTATTTAATCTTATTTAAGTTTAAAAATATAAATTTGCCACCAGACACCCTGTACAAATTAATATATTTTCGATTTCTCCATGAAATATTTTGCTAGCTGGCACCAGTTTAAATATAGGCTTAATTCCAAAACGCAGTTTGATTTGCATTACAAATTTTCAACTTCTTCCCTTATACACTCCTTACAATTTTGACAACGTTTTTTACTTCCAGGACTTTAATATAGCTGTAAACACTCATTTGGAAGTAGAAGATATTATCAAAAACCTCATCTTTCCTTTCAGGAAAAACTTGAAATTTTGTGATGCAAGGCAAACTGCGTTTTGGAATTCAGCCATAGTTTTGGAATGATTAAAGCATAAACAAATATTATTGAACAAGTGTGATCTAAGTGTGATACGACCGTTGGAAGATGGACATGTAGTTTTAAGGGCCGGCAGTGCATCCTGGAATAGTGCATCACTACACTCTAAAACCATATGGCGTTTGTTGTTATGCCCTGTGAATATAAAGAAGAAAACATTTACAAGTTGGTTTCAACCCATTGTACTGTGATATTTACAGATTTATACTACAATCGAAATCTTTATAAGAACTAAAAAATAAATGGACAAACAAGGGAGAAAATAACCAGCCTTAAGCTACGTTGAATAATGCATCATGCCATGACTCATTCAAGGTGATATTTTAAAAATTTCTCGTTTTTGCTTTTCTCTGATATTTTAAATACCAAAATTAAAAGTTGAATTTTATACAAATTTACTTGCGAATCTATGTTTGCAGTCACGCAATCTCAACTCTTTTTATTTCTGACTGTTTTTATTTATTTGTTTTTTTTTTTTTTCTTTAAAAAATTTCGAAATTTACAAAAGCACACAAACAATGCCAACAACTATAAAAAACCTTCAAAGTCGCATTGAAAAGTTTCGTAATAAAATAAAACTTTCATGCAAAAATACAAAATTTAGAAAAATAGGAATTACAAACGCCAATCGTGCTTAAAGAGGAAAAACAAAACAAAAGCAACAAATTCTTTAAAAAAAGTAAAAAAAAATATTTTCTTTGACTTTCCATTAATTGAAGGGTTGTTGTAGCATTTTTCGTTTTGTTTTTTGTTTTTGCAGTTACTCGGGGAGATTGGTTCCCCATTTCGAAAATATTTCTTTGCCAACATTGTCCGTGCGTATCCATCTGGGCTTTAATTTATTATTGTTTTTTATTTATTTTTTTGTGAGTTAATTCTCTAGGAGTGTGTGTATGTGTGTTTGTATGAGTTTATGTATGTTTGACTCTTATTTTGCAGTTTAATGCAGCAAGTGCTGCTACATCGATTTGAAAATTCGTTTCATATAAGTTACGCTTTTTAATGCTTATCGTCGTATCGTATTGTATTTTACTTTCGTAACAAAATGTGTTGTATATTCGCTTGTGTAGGTATAATCAGCAAATACTTACTTCCATGTAGTATGGGTATCTGCTTTGAACGTTTATTTCAAAAATTTTTGTTGATAAATTAGAGGCCAACGAAAAAAGAAAGTAGAAAAAAGCACCCCTAAAATGGTTTTAGTCAGACGTTGGAAAACTTAGGACTTTTTATATAAAATGGGCTCATATGCAGACAATTAATTTACAGTGGAAGGCAAAATGATAGCATATTCGAAAACAATGTTAGTACGCATATACTCAAGGTAAAACAATTAGATTTTTTATTTATTCAAATTAGAAATTTTCTATTATATGTAGAGGACTACGTACTGAATATGTATACTGAATAATACTTTTGTTTGCTGCATATTTTAACTTAAATTTCTTAAAAGCTTAGCCAGCTTAATGGCTTTTGGAAGCTTTACACCCAATTGGATGGAGTTGAAACAGCTATGTGAGGCTAAGTATCTTTTTTTTTAATAATAACCAGCACTCAGGGGATGGCCACTATACATGCATTGCATTGTGTTGGTATCAGGAAAATAGGTTATGGGAAGGAGGATAAAGGGAGTAGTGTTTGTGGACATTTCATTTGAATTTCTCGATATTTACTGTGACAGGAAAGACGTCACTAGGAACTTTATTCCACATACGAACTGTGCGACCGAAGAAAGAATTCTCCCTGTAATGAGTGGTGCGATTCACTGGCCAGTCGACTACGTATGGATGAGCTCTTCTAGAAAAACTTGTATCACGCAAAAAGTTCTGGGTTTCGGGAACAAGTTCCCTGATTTCCTTAGAGCACGTTCCATTATAGTATCGAAAGAACAGCGAAACACACCCCACATCACGACGGTGTTCGAGTGAATCAAGGCGATTAGATACCACAACGTCGCCGATGAGTATTTTCACTCGTTCCTGTACGCGGTCAAGTAGCCCCAGAATAGAAATTTGGGCCACCAGCCTTACATGTGAGTTGTATTCCATTTTCGGTCGGATATAGGTGGTATAAATATTGAGAAGATCAGATGGTGTAAAGTAATTCCTACACCGTTTAAAGAAACTAAGACACTTCGATGCTTCCTTCGACACAAGAAAAATGTGTTCCGTCCAGCGGACATCGCACAGAATTTTTATGCCCAGAACATCAAGAGTCCCTGTCTTTTCAACACTTATACCATCCATTAACACAGACGAGGCAGCATCATACATTGTACGTTTATGTGTCAAAAGACAACGTTGGGTTTTACGGGCATTAAAATCGACCCTATTCGCACGGCCCCAATTGGAGATTACCATTAGACCGCGGTTAATCGAAATATCCATACTCTGTCTCTTAGCTCCAATTTCCAAAGAGTATGAATGGCATATGCTGATGTCGTCTGCAAAGGAATAAATAGGATTCGAAGTTTGACATAGAAGGTCATTCAGAAAGATTAGAAATAAAGTAGGAGAGAGGACGGAGCCTTGCGGTACCCCTGAATTGATTTTGAACTCATTGGAAGAAATCCCTTCTATAACAACACGAATAGTTCGATCTCTGAGAAAACTCCATATAAATCGAGACAATTTTTTACCGACACCAAAAGCAACAAGTTTAGAAAGCGCACAATGCCAGACCCTATCGAATGCCTTGGATATGTCCAGAGCCACCACTTTACTTTCGCCAAAATAATGAATTGAGGTATACCATTTTTCTGTCAGAAAGGCCAGTATGTCCCCCGTAGACCATCCTATACGAAAGCCATACTGGCG
Source organism: Melanophora roralis (assembly GCA_963583895.1). NCBI lineage: Eukaryota > Metazoa > Arthropoda > Insecta > Diptera > Rhinophoridae > Melanophora > Melanophora roralis. The sequence goes on from OY757191.1 coordinate 52,744,737, forward strand.
GTCGCTTAATAAACCGTTTATCTTCAGATAGTTAACCAGGCGGTAGTTAACCATACTCTCCATAACCTTGGAGTAATAGTAAGATGTTATGGAAGACGAATACTCAGAAAAGGGCCAAAAGTTGTGTTAACGCATATCACACATGCAACAACTCTTTAATAAATAGCTGCGGCTTGCAACCAATGGTGAAAACTAGATTAACGCAATGGCTAAAAGACCTTTTCTGACATATGGTTGCTCTATATAGTAGGAGGCTGCGAAAGAAGGCTGCTGTAGGAAGCTCCCTATTAAAGTCTAAAGGTGTGCTTCAATTGGCATCACTGGTGCCATGAGAAGTACAGCTCCAGTGACACTAGACGTTACTATCCACACTGTACCTATTAAGTACCGGGAGATGAGAAGAAGAAGCTTGGTCGGACTAGGCGAGTGAGGATTGAAAAAATTTTGTAATACTGGCCACACTAAGGTATTTTGAAAGATTTAACTTGAGGATGTTGGTTTGGTCTGGCAATCAAAAACGGACTATATTGCCACAGACGTCAGTTTTAAGAAAACACTACTGATAATAAACCTGAAAGGGATTGTTTGTTTCATGGACAGACCTAAGACAGATACGGATACTAGAGCCGGTGTCTATATAATGGAAGAGAGCATCAGATTGTTCTACAACTTATACAATGAATATAGTGTATTCCAGGTAGAGATAATTACAACGCATCTTATTGTAGAACATGATACAAGGGATAGTAAGATCACTATAAGTGTTGACAATTAGGCGCCCTTGAAGACGTATTGTGTCAGCTTTAGGTTGGTGAGGAACTGTAGGAAGGCCCTTGGTGGGATTCTGGGCACCTTTAACTATATTGGGTTCGTAGGCACTGCGACATAGTTAAAAATGAAATCGCCGACGGGCTCGCTCGTAGTGGCTCGGCCCTAGATATGACATATAGGGAGGAAGCTGTGAAACCACCAATGGATCACTGTTATGAAAAGATGAGAACATGGGGAATTAACATGGAACGTAAGTGACTACAACTATGTGGTCAAGGAGCGCAGGCAGTAGGCAACAGGCATTAGGTTGCTCATGGACCTGGAAGGAATGGGCCTAGGAACCATGCTTGGGGTTATAGCTAGGCACTCTTTGGTTAGGGCCAAGACAAGCAAATGGGTTTGCGGCACACAATGACTGTAGGATGTGTGAGGATGAAAAGGAATTAGACACAATAGCCCATGTTCTTTATCACGGAGCAAGATGGCAGAACTATAGTGTCAAATGGTTGGTAAGAAAATTCCATGAAGAAGTAGCCGATGTTTCGCTATGTAAACTGGAAAACTTTATTGCATTCATCATGGGTATCAGATAGTTAGGAGATAGCAAATGAAGTGGGAGGTTTCACACGAACGTTTCAAGTGTTTTCCTCTTTCTCACACCTTTACCTTATTGTTGGTCTTACTACTTCTCTTACTCTTTACTTGGTGCATTATCTTTTTTTTTTCTTAATTTTTCTTGATTCAACTCTTTTTTATTTAAAAGAAAATATTCATTGTCTTAAATTTTTTAAATCCACTTTAAAATATAAACCAAACTTATATACCTCCTTCCCATAATGGTTTAACCATTTTAATGCTGCTAATATTATAACCCCTACTGTATTTATAAGCCAAATGCTATCAATGTTAAACTAAATTTCAGTTGAGTTTTCTAATTTTGTTTTCTTTCCTTTTAAGCCATAAATCAGTATTACGAAAAATAACACCCTTTTTTATACACTAGACGTAAATGTTACGAAGATTACAAGTGCAATTACATACAGATATACGTACATACATACATATGTTAGTAGGTATGCTGTATTTTGGAAGTCTAATATTTTATATTATTTAAACAAATTAAAAATTTTTGGACAGATATTGAAAACGCAAAAAGAAGAATTAAGGACAATCTCAATGATGAACAAAAGCCGGCATTTCACCATATTTAACTGAAATCATCAAAAACAACAAACATATGCATTTTAAGAGATTGAAAATTTTAAAGTTTATGAGAAATTTTTTTATACAAAATAAAAGTTAAAAGAAAGTTAAAGTAGATTAATAAGATCATGCATATAAGAATGTGCATACGTAGTTGTGGAACCCTAAAAAATGGGCCTAAAATTGTATATTAAAAGCAACAACACAAAATTTGGGACCATTTTTCCTATTTTTTGTGGCCATTTTATTTTATACATCTAAAATTAGGGTGATTTTTTATTTAAAAAACTTTTTACATTTTAGGTCTTTTTTTAATTTTTAAATATTTTGTTATGTGAAATGTGAAAATGAAAAATGACCTCAATTAAAAATGACCCCAAAATATATGAAAAATGCCCCAATTTAAAGACTGATTTGACTGCAAGACCTTTTTAAACGTAGCCTTAGCACAACATTCGTTCTTCTAAAACATGCCCAAAATGGGCTTTGCATAGTTAGGCCAAAAGAAATCGCCTTATTGGAAGAAGCCCTTCTTTTTGCAAATGGCGGCCAGTTCCAAATCTGTTTTAAAATTTGTGAACTAGACAAATGTAGAATACAAAGTGAACAAGCTATTTTCCCCAGAATGTTAACTTAATTAAAAAAAACTATTTATTTATTACTTTAAATTTGCTGATAATTTCTTTTTACATTTTTTAAATTTATTAATGCATATTAATTTAATTTTAATGTTTACATTTTACCCTTTGGGAAATGGGGATCAATTGGTCGGCGTACTCGTTCTGTTGCAGGTACAAAACATGAATTCGATAAAAGTTATTGGTCGTAATTGGTTAAAAAGGCACACATCAAGTAATTGGATAAAAGGTATTAAAGAGGTTAGGGTGAAAAATAGGAATACTGATCCCTACACTTAACATCCATCTGTTTATATAAACACACACACACGCGTTAATTAAAACAAAGTAGATTGAACAGGATCTTAAACAATTAATGCAAAATTTGCTTATATAGGATTGGCCTGTAACCCGTTCTGAGGTGTTAGTTTTGAACCAAATGCCCCCTCCAATGACAACGCAATGTAAAAGTGACAGGTTCTCTTCATATAAAGTGCAGCGACTAGAACCAGTCCCTACCCTTAGGAACCATTCACGTCAATAGTCTTGGACCAGTCCACTTCCCCGTAGGGTATGTTCAATTTACAAATATAACTTATTTTTGTATACATTACAATCCTCAACAACGACTCGAACCTTATGACTGCAAGACCTACACTCTATCCACTTAACCAACATGACATTCAGCGTTTCAAAGTGTTAATATTACTCAAGGTGAATTAATGCATCAGGTGGTGGTGGTTCTACAACAACAAAATTGTGGTGAATAGAATTTTCGTTTTTGTAGTAGTTTTCGTTGGCTCAGGTGTCAAAAAAGATATGTAAAAGTAAACAACTTTGACAACCCAGCCTCGATTTATACATTAATAATTTCACCATGATATTACTTTTATTTACTTGCCTTTACACTATCAAATTCACCACAACTTAAATTCACCCAATTCAACAAGCATAAGCAGAGGCAAAACAAAAAACAGAAAAACGAACAAAAAAAACGATTAAAGAATAACAAAAGAACGAAAATACAAGGTGGGCCAAAAGAAGTCATCTGATGTTGTTTGCGATCGACAGGCAGCAGTTGATGCACTTACTGGACTTTTTGCGGGAACATGTGTAGGTCTTTGACCAAAATTCGCCTTAGGGACACCGGCTGATAGGTTGACATCCTCGCCAACAGCGGCAATATTCTCGGCAGAACGGTCGCTCTTGGCTCGGCCACTCTTGACAGCGTCTTGTGTGGTGCCCTACTTTTCACGGTTGGTGGCCAAACGGCGCAGTGTTTGCGCAGTCGGTGTCGGAAGACCGGGGAATCGGCGACGGAATTTGCTCTGCGTCAACACCACAGACGAGTTGTTACGCAAAAAAAACATGATTATTCCGCGTTCTAGTTCACAAATGTTAAAACAGATTTGACATTGACCATCATTTGCCGAAATAAGGGCATCTTCCAATAGGTTGATTTCTTTTAGCCTACCTTGTACAAAATAATAATCAATAAAATAAATAGATAAATAAAATTACGGTGTTTTTTAATAACTTGTAAATTAGCATAAATGTTGGTGTTAAATTTGCAAATAAAATTAAATATTTAATTATGACAAATAATTTTTTAATTAAAACATAAACATTTTTTAAATTAATGCAAAATTCTTTGTCTTTTCTTTTTCTCTTTTCGACTCTTTTGAAGCGATTCAGAATGGGCCTAGAGGTCTCTGGGTGGAGGGGGCACTCGTCACTACCCTTCGTAACCTAACATAACCTAAGGAATAGGGATTCATATGCGACTGGTATGAATTTAAAATCTGTTTACTTGGCGAATCTCAAAGCAGAACTAACATTTACCACGAGTTGCAAAACTTTTAGCATATTCCGATATGGTATTACTTTTGGGCACCTTTTGTTTAGTTACTTTCACAAGCAAAAAACCAGAATGCATGAGTGTATGTTGGTTTGTCCTTATCTACATATTTTCGTTATTTAAATACACATCAATTGAAAGATGTTTTGTAATTCTTTTTGATTATTAGTGTCAATTGTAAGCTTCCTGTTTTTAATTTATTTACAAATGTGTGAATGTGTGTCAATGACATACAAATTTATAAAAAAGCAAAAAATAAATCAACCTGAAAGATCTTGATATATTGGTAAATATAAAGATCTAAGGCCCACAAACATACTTACAAAACGATCGGCTTGTTATTTGCTTCCAACAGATCTGAAAATCTCTATATTTTTCTGTATTACAAGTTAAGACTGTAAGAGCGCTATATTCGGCTGTGCCGTATCTTAAATACCCTTCACATTGATCTTTTTATACACCCAGCCATTTGATCGTAGTGCAAATATTGTAATGAAAATACTTTGTGCCAGGTTTGAAGTCGTTAGCTGTCCTAGTTTTTGAAATAGAAAACTTTACAATATTTTAACGTTCGTAGGTATAATAGAAATACCATGTAGAAGGTTCGAGGTTGAGAATTTTAACAGTTTTCGACATTAATCGTATTAAAAGTTTAATAAAAGTGGTTTATTTGTATAGGGGGTTCCTCTTCCCCAGCTCTCATGCAACTATTTTTTTCCAAAATTTAAGAATTATTGTATCATTCCTTTTTGTAGAGCATTCGAAGTGGATAGCTGTTTTAGTTTCCCATATAAAGAGTATTGAAAAATTCATAAAAAATTTCAAGTTAAATGGGGGCTACCCCTTCCCCTGCTCCTATCCAAAGTTTTTTTTCCAAAATGTAAGCCTTATTGTCCAATTGCTTTTGTAAAATTTTTAAAGTCGATAGCTGTTATAGTTTCCGAGATGTAGCGTATCGAAAACTTCATAGAAATTGTTAACTTGTATGGTGGCTACCCCTTCCTCTGCTTCTATCAAAAAATGTTTCCTCCCAAAATGTAGGTCTTATTGTCCAATTACTTTTTGTAAAACTCTTAAAGTCGTAAGCTGTTATAGTTTCTAAGATTTAGCGCATGAAATATTTTACAAAATTTTGTTCATTTTTAGGGGAAATACCACTTTCCCTGATCCAATCTGAAAAAAACTTTTTCTTAATTTAGGTCCTAATCTTCAGTACTAAACCGATTTTGGTGATTTTAAATAGCGATTGCCCCAGGAATATTTCTGATTGTTCGTTTTCTGTACGACTTTTTTGAGCCTGGAAACTTGATATCAGCAGACACACAGACTGACAGACGTACATAGCTATATCAAGTTCCCCAGCTAAAAAGATCCAGAATATATAGATATACTCCCAGGAATATTTCTGATTGTTCGTTTTCTGTACGACTTTTTTGAGCCTGGAAACTTGATATCAGCAGACACACAGACTGACAGACGTACATAGCTTTATCAAGTTCCCCAGCTAAAAAGATCCAGAATATATAGATATACTCTAAAGGCTCTTAAAAGAATATTGTAGAAATTACAAACGGAATAACAAACTGATATATGTATACTCTTATCACTATGTGAAGGGTATCAAAATTTTCTAATTCAGTTGGTCACATACTAACTAGATCGTGCAAGTTTGTTAAAATTTGATCTAAAATTTCTAATAAGAGTTCTTTCGGTTCTGATTGCTATTGAATGGAGGAGTTTGTCCCCAATATTCTCTAGTTATATTTTTTTTTTGTTTATTTTTTTTTTTTTGGATTAAATAGAACACATCCTCCTTTAAAATTTTTTAAATTTATATTTATTGAATAAATAGAAAAATACTAATTAAATACAATTAACAAAAATAAAAATCTCTAATTTCACAGCAAAATTTCAAAAACAAAGTCTTGGGGTATTTTTATGACATCATTAACACATTATAATAAGAAATAATAAAAAAAAACAACAAAATACTTATATGAAGGTATGTACGTATCTTTAATCACACTATAAAACGTACTTAAAAGTACAAGTATTTTCTATTCTAAATATTTTTTATACATAAACACATGAATTTCGGACTTCAAAAACTATGACATAAAATGACCTTGTGCTTTAGTATTCTCAAATAAAATATACGAAAACAAAAGCGAAAAAAAATCATACATATATAAAATTGATGAACTACATTTGTCTGTCTGTATATTTGTTTTATTGTCTGATTGAGTGTGAGGTACGAACCCCATTAAATAAACTGAAATTTCATGCGGAGTTCATAGTGAGACAAAACTGACTTCCACCATATCAAATAGACATAGAAACGAAAAAACAAACAAACAACATCCGTCATAAATATACAAATCAGCAATAGACATGCTTACAGACGTATAAACTTTTACACATTCACACAAACAGTACTGGCAAAGAGTTTATTCAGAAAAAAAAAATTTTTTTTTCTGATTTACTTTTAATCTTTTTGAAACGAGATTTCGTTGTGAATAAATATTAGATTTTTTGTTATTTTTGATTAAAAACTCTTGTTTTTATTTAAGTATTTCATTAGTCTCAAATTAATTTCTTAAAATTATTCTATTAGAAATCCAAAATTTTTCAATAATCATAATTGCAAAATTTTATTGGAAGAAGCGAATTTTGCCGACGCTAGCCGGGTGCAAGGTTTAACTAGACTTGCAGAAGGAGTCAGGTCCAGCGAGAAAGTGTTCAGCAGTTGGCGTGCTAACAACAACGACGTAAATAATTTGTTGCGCAAACAGGCGAGGTCTTGGTGTGCCAAAGTGCTCAGGCGTAAGGAGGCTCTATTAAACAGCGTCTGCGTCCAAAGCTTTTGGTCATTTATTGAAAGAGTTAGGGATTATGCTGGCCTTTCAATTCCTGACTGTTGATAAAGCGAACCTTTTGACTAGAATATTTTCAGACAATTCGCATTTGCCACAAAGCAATCAATCAACAACTGCGCAAACTTGAAAGAATGTCTGAAGCAGTGATGCGCAAAAATAAAAATGTGTTTGTATTGGTGAGAAAAATTGAATTTACTGCACAATAGGTAATTTTAATGAAAAGGCAAAAGAAATATTGTTAATTTTTTATGGCATGATATTTGTTGTCAAAAAAAATATTTTTAATATTAAAGATAAGACGAAATAAGTAGAAAAATTAATGATTAACAGTTGTAAAATAAATTTATTCAAATATTTTGTAAAATTTACAATTTTTTAAGTAAAAAAACATATTTTTTCCTTTTTAGCAGAAATAAAAACAAATGTTTTTATTTATTTATACCATTAATATTATTTATTTATACCATTAATATTTGGCTCAAGAAAAAAATATTGAAAATAGTTAATCTAAAATTTTAACATTCTTTGGTCCAGTGTGCAGTGCGCTCACATGTTCATTAGTCGCCTTCTCATTGACGACTAAATAAAAAGAGCATAAGAATACGTGTATTTTTATTTTCCACAATTGTGGTATGGGCTGCGCATCAATGGTCTGAAGCTATGCTTGACATGCACTTTCGAGCTTGTGCAGGATTATGAATTTAAGCATTATTACATTGCACTAATATAAATGTTATCGCGCTGAAAACTATCAACCTATTTGTTTAGAACTGTTAAAAATCATGGGAAGTATAGTTGGTTACCTCCCTGTTTACAATGTGGAGTCCAACGATTTATTAAGCGGCCACTAGTAGGACTTTCGTAGAGGACGTTTATTGGGGGACCTACTGGTATTTCTAACAGAACAAAAATATACCTCGTGGTGGCTTTAGACATTTCTAAGGCGTTTAATAGAGCCTAGCATTGCACACTTCTTTCCAAGCTTGCTGCTTTTGGGCTCGGCAGTAAATTTTCTCGATTAATAAAGAGTTTTCTCAGCGATTGCACTACTCGTGTTGTTAAAGATGGTATCTCCTCCAAAGAGTTCAAAATCAATTTAGGGCTGCCACAAGGTTTCGTCCTATCTCCTTCTCTATATTTTAATATTTTTAACGACATTCTATGACAGACTTCGAATCCTACCTATTCCTTTGCAGACGACAACATCATATGCCATTCATACTTATTGAACTACAGGCCTAGATTTTTGGAAATAAGAGCTATGAGGCAAAATTTGAATTGCACACTTAACCGAGATCTGATTCCGATCTCCAATTTGGACCGAGTCGATTTATAGGGTCGATTTTAATGTCCGTAAGACCCGATATTGTCTTTTGACATACTGACGCACAGTAGAACATGCTGTCTCGCCTGCATTAATAATTATATAAATGTTAAGGAGACAGAAACTCTTGATGTTCAGGGCATAAGAATCCGTTGGACACGTTTTTCTTGTGTCGAAAAAAGCATCCAAGTGTCTTGGTTTTTGGAGACGATGTAGGAACTACTTTTCACTATCTGATCTTCCTAAGATTTATACCACTCACCCTAATACGACCGAAAATTTAATATAAACTTTACGTACTAGTTGGTGCTAAAAAGTATATTTTGGAGCAATTTGACTGCGTGAAGTTACCCATCAGTAACGTTGGGGTAGATACCCCAACTGTCTAGATTGGTTCAAGCACTGGTATAATGTGGGATATGTATCTCTGTTCTATTGATACTATAATAAAGTGTTCTTTTAAGAAATCTGAACCTTGTTCCTGAAACCCGGGACTTGGAGATTGGCTTCTTTCCAGAAGGGCACAACCATTTTCGGTCGATTTACCAGTGAAACACATCACGCATTGCGGGGAAAATTCGTTCATATAGATGTATTTCCAGTCACAAGTAATATGGAAAGATTTAAAGCCAATATCTACGAACACTAACCCCTCTCCCCTATAATTTTTAATATATATTATTCTAATACCAAAACAATACAATGCAAGTTTTCAAAAAGAAGGAAAATTTAAAATTAGCAGGTTTTGCTCCATTAGAAATCGGGGTTCGGTTTAACCATACAAATGTTTAATAATTCGATTTAAAATAATCATAAAAACTGAACACCACCTAGCATGGGATATAACGCTACGGCAGCCTATTACACTTGCCGCAAGATGTTTGGCGTAAAGTGAAAACTTAGTATCGGCATAGTCAAAAGGATAAACATGGCTATAGTATGTTCATTTCTGACATACAGATCTTTGGTGGTATGGTAGACAGGTTATAAGAAAAGCCTTTGAGGAAAAGAAATATTGCTTCGCGCTCTTTATAGATGTCTCTCAAGCGTTCGACAAAGTATGGCATGAAGGCCTGCTAAACAAGTTAAAGCTCAGCCTTCCATCTAATATTTTCAACCTTTTAGAAAAATACATAAACGGCCGACAATTTTTGATTTAAGAGGGAAACCAAATTAGTTCTTCTCAACCAATAGGGGCTGGTGTACCTCAAGGGAGTACACTAGGTCCAATTCTGTACTTGCATTACACAGCAGATATGCCCACAGACAATCTTACTCATACGTCGACATTTGCTGATGATACCGCCTTTCTCAGTATTCATAAAGACCCTAAAGAGGCCTAAAAACAACTTCAACATCACGTATCCCAAGTAGAAAAGTGGACAAAGTTGTGGGGAATAAAAATAAATGAACAAAAATGCACCCACGTTACTTTTACGTTACGTAAGGAAACGTGCCCCCCAATTCTTATTAACAACCATACGGTGCCTTAACGAATTGAGACGAAATGTCTTGGCATTCACTTGGATCGCCGCCTCACATGGAAGTCACATATAGATGCGAAGTTGACACAGATGAAACTTAAAACGGCCCAAATCCACTGGCTAATCGGAAGAAACTCTGTGCTACGTCTTGATTGAAAACTTTTACTTTACAACTCAATATTGAAACCAATTTGGTGCTACGGGATACAATTATGGGGCACTGCTTTTGCCTCCAACATTGAAAAAATTCAACGCCGTCAAAATAAAATCCTAAGAATGATAACTGGTGCTCTTTGGTACATTAAAAACAGCAACATCCACAATGATCTGCAAGTTCCACTAGTTAAATGCGAAATTTTTAATTATGTGGACAAGTATTTAAACAAGCTGGAAAAACATCCAAATCCGCTCGCTCAAAACATTTTGCAACATAGTGGACACACTCGTCTCAAAAGAAGGGATACTATTGCACTTAGATGAAACTACTGAATTAATTAATTTTATTATGAGAACTTGAATTTTAGTCTGGCACTGGCTGGTCTAATAAAAATTAAATAGTTTTAAGATTTGAATACTTATTGTTAGTTCGCCAAAGGCAAAGATTCAATAATAAAAATATATATAAAAAAAAATATGCTAGTAGCGCAGCGAGGCATGGGCATCGGGAGGTTGAAGACCAAGAACTATTGGCCATGCGATAATCGTTAGAAAATTGACTTCGTACAAGCTTTTGGCTATGCTTCACCGTATACGTAGTTTAATAAAGAGTCTCTCTGTCCCATACAGGAGTAAGTGATAGGGGAAAAGAGAGGGGTAATCTATTGAAAAATTATGATGCCAGGATTTACCCCAAAAATTTTTAGATGGTTCGCTAACTGCATTCTGGATACATGAAGGGACTCTAGGCTGATGTTGCCTCTTTTTAAACGGTGGTTTTATGCCTTAACAAATACATTGTATTCGAAAGGGTGTATCGAGGTTGCTGTCAGTCTTAGAAGTCAATAGACTTGGACTTTTCGATAACAACAACTGTCGCATTTGTTAAGGATAGGGTAAAGGATATAACTATTTTTAATTCAAAATGAATAAATAAAAATGAAATAAAAAAAAACCTAAAATAATCCATTTTTTAAAACAAAGTTCAACATAACAATTCTTTCCTATTTGGCTTGTTGTTACCGTCTTAAAGCCCGAATCCGGCGAAACTCCCATTAATAAATTTTTAGTTTTTAACTTAACGCATTTGGGCGGAACGAATATGACTGAGTCAATCGGTTTTTAAAGCTGTTGCTTTACATAAGTACATATGTAGATTACTAAAGGAACAACAAGCGAATAGTCACTCTTATCACTGTGTAAAGTATATAAAAAGTGAAATCTTATGCAAAAATTAATTTTTAAAAAAATTTAATTCAAGACTTTTTTAAAGTTGTTGCTTTTGCTTTTTTAGTAGGTCGCGGCCGTAATGTGCAAAATACAATCAATTCTTTTCAAGGTATGCTGACCGAAGTGAATAAAACCCAATTCGTATAGTACCTATGTCATGTTGAGTTATTGTGACGTTTAAAAGAACAAAACATTTTTTTCGTATGATTTTTTTTTTTAAGTGAACAATTTAACGAATCGTGCACTTTGAAAACAAAACAACAAACATAATATCAATAAAATCTCATACACACAAACATTTACATACAAACGTGATCAAAAGGCAAAACAAAAACTAACAATAACAACAATCATAGTTATAAAAAGTTAAAAAAAAGAAAATTATTTCAAGGTCTTGTCTAACCATTTAAAACATTCGTTATTCAACAGTTGAACTTCAACAACGTCAGACCGAAACAAAGTCGTAAAGAAAACATCAAGCAAACAGATCTAAAAAAAGAAACTTAAGTTTGCAAAAAGTCAATGTTGGTTGCTGGGCTCCAGAGTTTAAAGCAGTGTCCCCCAAAAACTTGCACGCCTGCGAATGTTCTCTGATCATTGAAGGTAGTAAAAATAAAACAAGTAAGGGCGCTATATTCAGCTGTGCCGAATCTTATATACCCTTTACAACGTGTAGATTTGGGGGTCAGTCCTACATTGTATCTATCCACGGGCACCCAGGAAGCTGTAGGGGGGGGGGGGGGGAGGGCTTATTACAATTTTCCAAACTTTGTATGGAAGCCCTCTTAGACGATGGAGATAGGAGGCTAGTATGTTCGAGGAATATGTTTGGGAGATGAAACTAATTGGTGTCTGTCGTACACTTTATTTTTCTAAGGCTGACTCTAAGGAAGTTATGGGCGTTTTTACATCATTTTTGTAAGCTTTGTATGGCACCCTCTTAAGGTTATGGAAATAGGCGGTAAGTATGTTCTAAGATTATGTTTGGGAGGGAAAACTAATGAGGGTCTGCGATCCATTTTATTCCTCGGAAGTTGTAGGGGTTTTTGCCATAATTCTTTTAAATATTGTATGGCAATTTTGTTAGGGGCTGGAAATATCAGGTAAGTATGTGCAACAAAAATGTTTGGGAAGAAAATTTAATTTGGATCTGTCTTAGATTTTGCCTTTTTAGGAGCACCCTGGAAGCTGTGGGAGCGAAAAAAATTAAACTTTGTATGAAAACCCTGTTAGGGGGGCGAAAATTGGTTGTAAGTATGTTCCACGAAAATGTTCGCGAAAAAAAAATTAATGGGAGTCGGTCTGACATTGCACCCATGAAGGGGTAACTCCGGGGCAATTATAGAGGTTTTGTAAAAATTTTAGAGAAATAAAATGAGGTAGTCTTGGTTTCTGGCTTATATCTCGGTCAGTTATCGGGCGATTTAGATGGCAATTTTTCGCAGATATTTTCGATAACTAAATGCTACTTATGGGTTTCTGCGACATCGGGGGACTTCAAGAATTGATATGGACATATGGGCATCGTCTTCTTTATTTAAAAGGACCAAGAAAATATATTTCTTTTGGGATCGAAGATGGGTAGTAAAGAAATAATGTGAAGGGTATATTATTTGTTTTTGTAGTTTTTTGTGCCAGACTACCAATGTCACCACTTAATGTTATAATACCAAAGTGGTTTACTTACATCTGCGAGTCTTCATTTTCGACGTCTTATCTTATCAGCATAAAATGTTGTCAATATACAATAAATATCTATGACGTTATCTTAAACATTCTTATTGCAGTTTTACCGTGTTTTAAATGTGGTCACTCCAGTGTCAAAATAGTTACACTCAATAACAAACAACCAACACAATTATAACGTCAGAAGGTATGCGTGTGCCGATCACTGGCTAAAAGCCGTCAATGTTACTTCGATTCTCTATGAAGAGAGACTTAATAAGCAAACATTGTTATTAAGTCAAGTGTTGCCGGAATCGCAATATAATTTTGCGTATAAGTATTTAAGATTTCCAAGTCCAAGCTGGAGCGCTTTTTTTTAATATTAGGAAACTTTGAAATATTGAGCAGGCGATTTGCAAACATTTGAGAGGAAGTTCATCTGCAATTTTATTTCATATTATGTGTCTCAATTATCATACTGAGCGAACGTTAATAGTTGTCTAAAAGAAGTCTAGAACTGACCTATTGTTCCTCCAAAGCTTTGAGTGCGGCTCCCCCTTTATTAATTATGTGGCCCTCATCTTCCCCCTGAAAACAACCCAATGCGGATTTTAAAATGAAGTTTGTGCCCACATAAAATGCCATAAATCCTAATTTATGACAAAAATGGGCGTGATACGCCTGATTTTTTGGCACCTCCATACATCACTAGATATCATTTTGTATCTTAAAGGTGACCAAAGTAAAAACCTTGTGTATCTATGAAGACATCAGAATAAAACTTGGTTTATATACTTGAATAATAATTTATTTAAAAGAAGGCGTAACCCGCCCATTTTTATAGTTTCCTCCACGTATCTGTATATAACTTGTTACACCTTTAGGCTGTATTTCTTTAGTGTTATACTGTGTACTATTGACATACCTGATTCACAAAGCCTAAAAAAACTTCTTTCCGCCATTCCAGCTACAGTAGAAAGAAAATCTTGAATGATATCTAGAGCTGCCTGTGGTGTAAGGCACATCTCTGGACCTTCGACAAAAAACCTCCTATGTGTTTGTTTTCAAAGGTCCTCCACCAGGCGAGACGGCCATACAAAATAATTAATCTAACACGGATATATAAATCCTGGGTAGTAATTCGGTTCATACCCCCAGAAAAAAGTATTAGAGCTTCTTGTCTCTTGCCTTCAAGGAAACTTTTTATCCCGCATTATTGGGATTTATGGACGATAAAGCTAATTCTGGAAGTACATTTGTATCTACACAACTAACTACTTATGTAAAATTAAATCAAATTATGCGACTGGCTCCTTAATGCTTAGCAAGAATAACACTCATTCAGACAAACGGATAGAGAGACAATATTGGATCATCCTAGAAGGGTGCTCTAAGCACATGAACAGTGATACCCTGTGATTCCTATGGGGGAAAAGACTAATCCATTTTTACACACACAAGGTGAAAGTCTTAACAATAAAACCAAATCAAATAAAATTTTATTCAGCTTACATGATGCAAGCTTTTAAGGTAGGTTCTTGTCACACAATTTTAAAGCATCCGTATATGCCCATAAACCATTTTCTCTCGTTGGGCACCAATGCAAATGATCCAAACGCAAAATGCTCTATTAGGCATGTGGTGTGTATTCAAACAGAAAACGGCAACACTTATTAAATCTATCATATAACTATTTTCATTCAGTAATTATTTATTGACTATCCCCAGCTTTCATGTTTTTGTATGTTAAACAACTGTAAAATGCGTTGTAAAAAACTTAAATCTATAAGATTCAATTCAAGGTTTTTCTAAACAAGGTGGAGGTGTAGCATCAGCTTAATATTTTTGCTTCTCACCTACATACATATGTAGATATCAAAATCTGCATACTTTATGTTTAATTGCTTGTGTTTTTGTTTGTATTTTTTGACATCATAGTGTTTTGTTTGTGGTAGTTACGCTACCACCTTGTATAGGTATACCTTGATATAATTGTGTCTTAAAACCTAAAACGAAAAAAAAAGTTAAAAACTATATTTTGTATAGAATTGTAACCGCAAGAGGTAGACGAAATTTCAAGAAAATAATACACACACGCTGAAATATATAAGGAAAAAATTAATATTGAATTTTGCCACATTCCTTTACCCTACAAACAAAAATTTAATATCACATGACTTAAGACTTTATTTGGCTAACAAAAACTTCTGCGACTTAAGTCTGTAGCACACAAATATAAAAACCCATATGGAAAAGTGGTTCTAACGGTACAATAATATTCTCAATATTGGTTGTTGTATTTGTTAAGTGAGTCGTCGTGGGTTTTTAACAAAAAAAAATTGCGTCGGAGCTACATGCGCGTGTAGATTTTTACATTTCGTGTATTGCAGGCTTTATGACAGAGTTTAATAGTACGTTTCCATTATAAGCAAATTAAGTAATTTTGAGGAAATCATTTCGAAGTGTTTCCATTACGTTGTAAGTAATTTTATGTTCGAATTCAATCTGACACATATATCAGGTGGCCTCGGTTATTCAGCTGAAACCGGTGTTTCGTTATTAAAATATCAAATTTTGTTTATGTTTATGTATTTGATTCTTTTTTACAAACAACAACTGTAGTTTTCTAAAAAAAGCTTAAAAGAAGGAAAAAGATTTTGTGAGTTTTTGTTATCTGTCTTGACATTCTTATGACAAATTAAGTTGTTTTTGTAGAACTGCTCCCACCTGATGCATGTTCCTTGCAATCAGCTGTCATTTTTTCGCATTTGCTACTCACCAATAATGGATTCCCCAAAGTTGCATTTGTAAAAATAGCCTCCGCGCAGTGTTGCATAGACAAATTTCGAAATAATCTTGAGCAAATCAAGTCATTTGAGATGATTTGCTCATATGAAAAATATATGGGAAATCATGTAGCAAATTACTTAATTTGAGCAAATTAAATGATTTGGCGCAAATCACGTAGATGGAAACGTAGTATAACATTTTTAAAGCACCAATGGATCTTTACTAGAGACCTGCATCAAGTCCTATTTAAGCTAATTCAAGAACCGCATAATTTTCTAATTCTTGTGTTGTTGTGCGGTTAAACTATTTAAGTGCTGTAATGTAGTGTAGCTGACACAGTTTGTTTGATGCAATGTATTGTAGTTAAGAATAAAGAGTGGTGTCATGCACTGTTGTTGATTCAACTTAAATACTGTCATGATGTGTGGTCGATAAAAAAAATTACCGTGATGATGTGTGATCAACCCCAACAAAACTGTGTGTATTACACACAATGTTGAATAGATACATAAACAAACACAAGTAGGCAAATCAATATCAAATTCATACGCAATTACATTACATTACATACATACATTGAAAATCAACCCCCGTTTTTAAAACTAACACACCAGGAACATCCCATCAACAGTAAAGTTTCGAGATAATTTGAAATTAAAGTGTGTGATCATGATGAATTGATGTGCCGTTGTTGTTTACTTAAGTGTGCTTAAGTGTAAATATATTTTTCATTTAAGTTAAGTTAAGTAAACAAAATAGATGGCGAACAATACAACGCAGTACTTATTGTTGTGTGTGCACACGTAAGGTATACAAAATGAATTGAAAATTCGAGATGATGCCTTATTTAGTGTCGTCTTGAGCTGGCCTCTAATGTGTACTAAAATAGCAGTAATAAAAAAGATATAAAATTGTTATTATTTTAATTTTTAATAATATACCCGAAAAACTAAGTATGTTATCCAATTTCATATGCTTATTTAAGGTTTTACTTCATAAACAAGATCAAGAAATTGTAACACACTAAAAGGCTCCTTATACACAGCCAACAACAAATTTTTTATTAATTTTTTTTAAAAATGTTGCATATTTTTTTGCATCAAATAAAGTCTTCAACTAAATTTTTAACCTAAAGTTCAGTTCAGGTAATACATAATCAAGCTTAATTTTAAATTTCGATTCCTTCCTTTACAGATACCAGATCACATCAGCAAAACGAACTTTCAACAGCCATGAAGTATTGACTGTTTGTTGTTTTTGTTATTAAAAATGCAATAACAACAACCACATATAATGTTTGAGGTACAGACACTATTAATTCTTGTTTGAAAAAAAAACCGCAAAAGCTTAAAGAGAAACTTCAAAAACAAAAACAAAATACATATAATTCGTACCCAGACAATCACTACTTGGCTTATATAAACAGCACATTAAATAAAATCTATAAAAAGCGGCCATGAAATATTCATCGTATTTTTATACCCTTCATATTAGTGATAAGGGTATACACATATATGTAAGTTTATCATTCCGTTTGTAACTTCTTTAATATCCATTTGCGACCCCATAAAGTATATAATATCTTGATTTTTATAGATAAGAAAATTTATTAAGCGATGTCCGTCTGTCCGTTACAACTGCTTTCTACAGCCGAAACCTAATTGCCTAATTGTTGCACAACATCATCAGATCTGGCCGCTTCAATAGGAAAAAGGCTTAACAAAAAACTTGTTGTAGTTCCTTTGTCGTCATCATACAGGAAGTAATTAGAAAAATATCGATTCCTATAGCTTGGAGTTACGCTTTGATCCCGGTAACAAAGTATAGAGTACGGCCAAGCGAGCATTTTTGAAAACGAACTCTTCGGTCGAATTTTTTTTGTTTGGACGAAACATATTTACGAGAGGAAACTAATGGGGATCGGTCGTACACTTTGTATCTCTAAGGCCGACTCTGGGAAGTTATGGGTGTTTTTACATAATTTTTGTAAATTTTGTATGGCAACCTCCATAGGTGATGCAGATAAGTGGTAGGATTGTTAAAGGAATATTTGGCGGGGGAAAACTAATGGGTGCCTGTGATACATTTTACTGCTCTAGGGGCGACTCCGGGGAAGTTGCAGGGGCTTTTACCCTATTTTTTTTTAAATTTTGTATGGGAGATAAAACTAATGGCGGTTGGTCGTAGGTTTTATTTCTTTAAGGCCGAAGTTATGGGCGTTTTTACATCATTTTTGTAAATTTTGTATTGCATCCCCCTTAGGTGATGAAGATAAGGGGCAAGTATGTTTAAGGAACATGTTTGGGGGAGTGGGGAGAAACTAATGGAACTAATGGTCTGTGTTACATTTTATTACTCTAGGGACGTCTTCGGAGAAGATGTTGGGGTTTTTACCCTATTTTTTTCAAACTTTGTATGGCAACCGCGTTAGGGCGTGCAGACAGGGGGTAAGTATTTTCAAGAAATTTGTTTACACTTTATTACTCTAAGGCCGACTCTTGGAAGTAATGGGTGTTTTTACATAATTTTTGTAACTTTTGTCTGGCATCTCCCGTGAGGTGATTGTGATAAGGGGTAAGAATGTTTAAGGAATATGTTTGGGGGGGAACGAATGGAGGTCTGTGATACATTGTATTCCTATAGGGGCGATTTCGGGGAAGTTGTAAGGGTTGTTACACTATTTTTGTTTAACTTTGTATGGCAATCCCCTTAGGACATTGCGACAGGGGGTAAGTACATTCGAGGAATATGTTTGGGAGTGTAAGTTTGTTTAAGGAAATGTTTGCAAAGAAAAACGGGAGCACCATGGAAGCAGTGGGAGCGACTAAAAAAAAATTAATCTTTGTTTGGAAACCTTGTTAGGGGCGGAGATAGGATGTAAGTATGTTTCACAAAAATGTTCGTGAGGAAAAACTAAAAGTCAGTATACCATCGCACCCGTGTTTGGACAACTCCGGATCAGTTGTAGAGGTTTTTATGTAAAAATTTTAGAGAAATTTTTGATAGTTTGATACCACCCAAAAAACATTTCTTTGCATTTACATATCACTGAATACCTCTTTTGTTAAATATGTATTTCAAATCATCATAGAAACTTTTGTATTTTTTGGTCAAAATATCGATTTTCAAGAAAAGTTCGATCCATCCCGAACATCGACCGAATGCTACTTTTTACTAAAATCCGAACCCAAACGTTCGTGGGGCTTTAATTAACACAAGCTAGATTTAATTTTTTAATTTGTTTTGCGTTGCATAAACATCAGCACAACAGCAAAATCTCTTCTTAAGTTGTCTGTGTAATAAATTATTTTTTTTTGTTTAATTTTTTAAAATAATTTCGCAACAATTGCCCTTCAAACATGCATTCTTTTTTAAATTGCTAACTGTTAAAATTATGCAGTACAGATTTCAATACGTCCTGTAACTTTAATAAACATTATTTGCTGAAAGGTACAATCTGTCACAACTGCCAACTGTCATCACTTGTCAGACATCATCTGTTGTTATTTGTCATACATGAGAATCCTGTTATAAAATTTAAAATTCCCACACAATAAATTTTATCTTGTATCCTTTTGTATTTTTTCTGCTGTTTTTTTTTCATCAACATTCACACTTTGCATACATTCATACAAATATTTACTCAAAATTTACATGAACCTTTTAGTGAAATTCAATCCGAGCGTTACCAATAAATAATGAAATCAAAAACAGGATATAAAAAAAAATATTTAAATGCTTGGTTTTTGGAATTTTTATTAATGGGGAAAAAATGAGGGTGAGTAGTGTTAGTGGGCTTTCTTAAAAAGTAAGAACTTCTACTTATTTCAACTTATAATAACAATTTTGCAAATTTATGCGCAAATTAGGGGAATTCCCAATTAACATTTGCTGTCATATTATACTCTTCTACAAGACTCTTCTTAATATAATCGCTGGTGCTCTCGCTTTTGAGTCTAAAAATAATTTTTATCGGTAGAAAATGGTCTCCTTCGAATTTTTTAAACGAGTCTTTTATAAGTTGCGTCCATGACTCATCTTTGCTTAAGTTTTTACAAGAAACTAACTAAATCACACCTCGAGCATATCCATGATCAATTTATGATTGCACATATTTTCTACATTTACTAATTATTTATAGAACTCATTTTTAAATAGTTCTCTAAGAAATTTTTAAATAATTAAGGAAGTCTTAAGAGACACAGTTTGGAGTTTTTTCACAAAACAATCTTCCGAATGTTTACGGAGTTAAGGGAAGTGGCGAACCAAACTGGTAAACTGAAAAGATGTGATAAGATCTATTTAATAAGAATCAAACAAAAAATTGGACAGATTTAAAGCTCAAATATTTTGATGATCGAAGCAGGGGAAGAGGTACCTCCCATACAAAACCAAGCAAAAGAGCAATTTACAAATATACATACACACGCTGTAAGTGAATGCTTTTGCTTATATACAATAAAGAGCCTACCGTTATGGGGAACTGCAAAATGACTTTCCACAACAGCTTCTTAAACTTGGGGAAGGGACTTTTCCGTCTTTGGATCTGAGCACTAGACGCAATGAAATCAATTTAAATGAGGCACTTGGTCATATATTATATAGTCTACAGCATCTAATACATAGATGCAGTTTATCCGAGCCTGGAAATTTTTTTGGAAAGAGATTTTAATTGGCTTTGTTCAAGAGCAATAATATTGCCTACAAATGAGACTGTAAATGAACTAACTGCCATCTCATGAGCTTTCTCTTAAAGTTGGTACACCTATCATGCTATTAGGAAATTTCTGCCTTTCAAACATGTCCAATGAAACATGACTTCTTATAACTGAGTTAAAAGACAATTAAATTGTAGCAACTATACTGACAGGTCCTGCAACAGGCAAGCTGACCTCCGAGAATTCCTCTGATTCCTGCGGACTTGCCTATATCATTGAAACGCTAACAGTTCCCAGTGAAAATATCCTTTCCGACGACTTTTATCAAGTCTCAAGGACAAATCCTTTTTTTTGGTTGGAATTGATCTTCGTAAAGCATGTTTTTCACATGGCCAATTATATGTTGGGTTATCACGAGTTGGAAATCGTGAAAACCAGTTCATTTTGTCACCAAAAAATAACACAACATTATACATTGTATTCAAGGAAGCACAAAGCCACTAAAAAGATTTTTTCTTAAATCTTCACTAGAAACAAAAAATTAAAGAAATATTTAATCTTTAAGTTACTATCTTAGGAAAAATTATGAAATTTAAACATAACGTTAAGGTCGTTGCTAAATTTGCCGAGTGAAATATAAAGACAAATTTATAGCACAAACTGGCCAATCCTTTAAATTTTGCTGATATCTATTTTGGTCAGGAGCATGACAAATGTACCTTCTATGCTATCCAAAAATTTAAAAGGATTGGAAATGAAAGTAAGAAAGATTTTTAAATAAAGTCAACAAATAAAAAAATTAGTACAACAATAGTACAAACATTATAAAGTAAAACGCTATTTATTTAAAAAATATTGAAAATTAAAACAGCATAGAAAATTTCTGGAAAATTTTAAGAACATATGTACAAACATGTTAAAAGAAATTTGTTATTTTTTTATATCCTTCCTTCACCATCAATTTATCTAATGG
Source organism: Melanophora roralis (assembly GCA_963583895.1). Taxonomy (NCBI): domain Eukaryota; kingdom Metazoa; phylum Arthropoda; class Insecta; order Diptera; family Rhinophoridae; genus Melanophora; species Melanophora roralis. Next base: position 52,766,342 of record OY757191.1, read on the forward strand.
GGGGTAGCGGAGCGCACCGGGTTTGCTAGAATTACAATAAAAAATAAAACTATAAAACTCCCAAGCCGACTGTAATAAAATTAAAACCGTAAAAGTAAAAATTTTAAATAAATCTATCCCTTTAAAAGTCATAGAACTTGGGAATTTTTCCGACGAAAATAAATCAAACCTCTTAGTAGTTCGCCTTTTTCTCAAACCCAAGAATGCAAAGTTTGTGCTTCAGAAACAAAAATTGCTGCTTTCTCACTACTGGGTAAAGTTCAGTAAATGAATAATCGAAAATTGAGTTCCCAAAACAATATTAATACATAAAAGTAGGGAAGCTCGCTCAAAAAGTATTTCTTTTAAAATTTCAAGGAAATAAATTTGTTTGATTTGTTTTTCAAACAGCTGATTATTTAACAATTTTTCTGATTAACACGAAAAAGTACGGACTGCTTTGTGCTGAAAGATGAAAAATATTTCTCATAAGATTCCGAATGTTGAGTATGGAAACACAACGCATTTTTCTTTTTTGTCAAAATTAATAACAAGAAACATCAAATTAAAGTTTTATAAATGAATGTGACTTTATTTTTTTAAAAATATTTTTTAATGCGACTCTTTTTGCTTTAAACGATTTTTTGTGCGACTTTTTTTAAATTTTCAGCGGTCACCATGCATGCAACCAACAACGAAACAACCATTATTCCGCCAACAAGTTTGTTAACTGAAACAAAAAAAATACAAAGAGCATTTCTAAGAGAATAACTTTATTTTAAACTAAAAAAAACATTTTCATCAAAAAGATAACATTTTAATACAAAAACAGAAACTGTTAACAAAAGAGAAATTATTTATAGAAAAGAAATTAAAAGAAAAATATTTATAAAAAAAAAAAAGAAATTATTTATAGAAAATGTTTAATAGGTTAATAAATTTAAGCTAAAAAGCTATAAATTACTGTTTAACAAACCACCAGCGCATTATCTAATTAAACCTCCCATGTGCAGGATAGTAGCTTATTCTATGTCGATCCTTAAAAAAGGATTTACTAACAACATGAAAAATTACCGATCAAAAGCTCTTTGTTCAGCAGATTTGCAAAGCTTATAGAGAGTAGAACTAACTAACACTTAAATAACATTCGGGAATCCAACGGTTTACTAAGGAGCCGCCCATATGGTTTTGATAGAGGATGCCCTACAGCGGCCCTTCTGAATTTTCTAACGGCAAAATGGCGAACTTCCAATAAATAATTAAGCTGGTCATTGTGAGCTGTTATCTTAACTTGTTGCTCTTTTTGTTTGAAAAATATCTTATGGTTCAAATCAAGTTCTCTTGGTGATCGCCCTATTTGTGTTTTTCTCAATGCCGCTAGACGAAACACATGTCTGAAAAAGGCTCCAAGTGCTTGGTAACCTAAAACGGTGTAAGAGTTACTTTACCATTTCGATTTTCATGAAAAAAATCATAAAGAGTGAAAAGACACATTTTTATTTAAATACGATATGTGAATAAGCAGAACAGTTGGTTCTGAGCAATGGAAAACCCTCAAATTATTTATCAGCCACCTTTGCATCCATTAAAAGTGACAGACAGTCTGGTGTGCAATTTTTTATTCAAAAATTATAAGCAAACAAAGTAGTATACCTTGCCGGCGGACACCCGTTATTAGTACCATTTATACCCGACTGAAAATGCTATAAAACTCTATTATATGAGCTGGTGTTTCAAAATCTATTGCGAAGCTTCTCGCAAAGGAACTCAATGGTGATGTGTGAGAGTCTAACCGAATTGGTTGACCCAAGAAACCGTTTTTGAGTGATTCGCTATTGTACCAGGTGCCCCGGTAGGTCAGTGGTAAGTGCTCCAGTCTTCCAGTCAGGGGGTTGTGGGTTCGATTCACACCAGAGACCCTAGTAAGTCTGCTTCATTCTTCTGTTCTTTCCTTCTTTCTTATTGAAAACTAAAGTTGACGAAATAATATACCCTTATCAATCTGCCCTTAGACCTGGTAAGCCCAACACCAACCACATGTTCACACTTCGTCAAATCTGGAAGAAAAATTTTGAAAAACTAGTTAGTAGCGCCATTTATTCGTTGACGCAACGCCAGCTTTTATAGTCCGATCTGTGAAAAGGTGTTTGAAGCCATGTCCAAGTTCGACATTATGGAAAGCTGATTAATTTGGATGACTTTAATAAATCCAAAAATATCAGTGAGGATCGGAAAAGACCGAACCATTCACTATCTAACGTGTTTTTAAACGAGGCGACAGCTTGTCGTGCGACCACTCCAATATTTTTTTTAGAAGATCGTTAGCAAAAAGCACAATTTTTCCAAATGCTGATCACATGTGTCAGTTAAATCGACATCATGAGAGTGTGAGATTTTACTGCTGCCTTTGCAACTAAGTATATAAAAGGAGTCGGCTAAAACGGACTTGGCATTAAATGAGGACAAGAGTAAGTTGATGGTTTTAACGAACGGAGAAGCTACGAGGTTGGAGCAATTAGTAATCATTGGTAACACACTTATTGTACCCGCATTACATATGGTGGAGAAGCATAGGCACCTTATCAGGCAAATTTTATTGGGGCATTTAAGAGAGAAATACTTCACAAGTTTTATGGACGAATCTGCGAAGGCAGAAAATATTGGTATCGTTCGAACAAAGGGCTTTATGAGATGCATGTTTACATCGACGAAGTCAAGTGTGTGAAAATCCAAGGACAACGCTGGCTTAGACATGTTGTTCAATTGAATAAAGATGCTCCAGCGAAACAAGCATTTTATTATGATCCTGAGGAAAGATGCAAAAGGAGATGACCAAGCCTGCGTTTTGAAAACCAAGTCCAGGAAAACCTTTCCAAACTATTGGAATTAAAATCCATTCTTAGTTTGGTCAATGGCCCGTGTGGGCTTGTTGTAAATGGCCAACTTAGTAAGCAGGTCCACAAGCACTACTCCTCCTTCAAATAACCTATTTTCCTAATACCATCATCATACACTGCATATTTATATAGAAAACGTCCCCTTTGTGCTGGTTATTAGAAAAAGTATAGTTTATAAAAGTTCACCATATTGTTCCAATGCGGTTTTTTATATTCGCAAGATGTATAAAGTTTAGTTCAAACACACATCCTAGAGATAATAAATGTTTAAAAAATATCTACAACAGCTGCACGAAGTCGCAATGAAACCGGAGAAACTAAACGAAGCCCAACAAATTATTAACAAGTCAAGTAACCATCCAAATGATACAACTTTTCTAAGCTTGACTTTCCGCAGTCTGCAGGCATTAAATATTTATTTTTGTTGCTTTTGTACAGTTGTTGTTATCGTTATTTCTTTCATGCAACGGCTCAACGCTTTTTGTTGCTTGAATGCTGTTGCCTGGCTACAGTGTGTTGCTTTTGTTGTATTTTTTTCCAACCAAAATAACAACAATAAAGCACCTGCATTTTGTTTTGGGGGGTTTTTTTACTGCAACTGTTACTACAAGTTTTTGTTTTTTTTTTTTTTTTTACGTTAAATCGGTTTCTTTACATAAGTGATAAAGGTATTTACAATTTTGTCATTTCGTTTGTTATATGTTCAATATCCATCTGCGAGGAAAGTCGATTAAGCTAGTCCCTCTGCCCGTCTGTCCATGTAATTGTTTAAATCGACTTTTTGAAGCCCCCCGACGTTGCATTAATTCGTAGGTGATATCAAACTACCAAAAACATTTGCGAGCAAATCGCTACTGAAATCCAGCAAAATAGCTCGATAACTGCCAAAAATATAAGTTAAAAATCAAGACTACTTCTGATTATTTCCCTAAAATTTGTACATAAAAACCTCTACAACTGCCCCGGATTGCCCTAACACGGGTATAACGGTGGACTGACTCCCATTTGTTTTTCCTCACAAACATTTTTGTGAAACTTACTTACACCCTATCTCTGCCCCAAAAAGGTTTCCAAACAAAGATTAATTTTTTTAAGTCGTCCCACTGCTTCCATGGTGCTCCTACAAAGGTAAAATATAAGACCAACCCCAACCATTTTTCTAAAACAAAATGTAAAAAGAAATAAGGTAAAAACCCCTAGAACTTCGACGGAATTGCCCCTAGGGGGTTGCCATATAAAATTTACAAAAAAAATTTAAAAACTCCCATAACTTCCCCAGAGTCGGCCTTAGAGAAATAGAACGTACAACCCATTAGATTCCCCACCCAAACATATTTCTAGAATATACTTACCCCCTATCTTCACGCCCTAAGGTGGCTGTCATACAAAATTTGAAACAAATAGGGTAAAAACTCTGGAGTCGCCCCTAGAGGAATAAAATGTATCACAGACACCCGTTTTTTCTTCCAAACATATTTCCTAAAAATAGTTACCCCATATCTCCACCACCTAAGGGGGTTGCCATACAAAATTTACAAACATGATGTAAAAACGCCCATAACTTCCCACGAGTCGGCCCTAGAGAAATAAAGTATACGGGCGGCTGCCATTAGTTTTCCCTCCCAATAAATTTTTTAGAACATGCTTACCCCCTATGTCCGCCCTCTAAGAGGGTTACACATTAAAAATTTTTACAAAATTGGGTAAAAATCCCTACAACTTCCCTTTTCACCCTATAAAGGCTAAAATATGACGCCGATTCCTTATTAAAAAATTGAAATATTTAATAAATAAAAAAATGAATAAAATTAAAAAAGTTCGGGCTATCGAAAGGCCAATGTGAGGGGTACTTAAGATTCGGCACAGCTGAATATAGAGCTCTTACTTGTTTCTTGCTCTGTTTTTGTTGCTGTTGGTTTTAAAGCTAGAACATATGTATTTTCAAAATTTAAACCGACTTTTACTTAAGATGGAAACTCACTGTTTTTTGTCCATCAAAGATGGTTTTTAAATGCAACGAAAAGCAGTTCTCTACAAAGCGAGTTGTTTAATTATAACGGGTGTGACATTGTTACTAAATAATTACTTACCCAATTGTAATGCAATTTTTAATACATTTTCTATGATTAAAATAAATAAAACAAAATAGTAAAACTAAAATTTTTTTTTTCAATTTTTGTATATTAAACTACTTTGGATATAAAGTATTTTCGATTTTTTCGCCCAGTTCTAAACAATTTGTCTGAATTTTTCAACTTTTAATATCTAAACCAGTATAAAATTTTTCTATGTCTTTAAACAAAAATGGGTTTATTTCTGGAACTTAAATTTTAGTCTGACACTGACTTCACTTATATTAAATATTTAGTTTGAAGATATGAAAAAAGTAGTAGAACTTTAAGGCAGGATTTTTAAAAATATACCATTAAACATATACACAGCAGATTTGTAATCATTTTATATTTATTTTTTTTTTAAATTAAAAAATTAATCTTTAAAACATTAAATCATAAAATATATTTTACAAAAGAAAATACTTATCAAACAAAACGTTATGCAAGCAGAAAAGGACTTTTATATGTTAACAAACATACATACATAAGTACATATCGTCGTGTCGAAATTATCTTGTCGGATAATACTAAATCAAAATATAAAGTATTTTTAAATATTGTTCGATTTGTGCAACTTTTACTTTAACTGAGATCTGTTATAAAATTTATCTAATTTTTGTTTAAAAAAAATTATAAATTTTCGCAGCTTTTAGCTGATGTCTTACACCTACACCCTTTCATATGTTCTTAAGTTTCAAAAACAATTGTATCACAAACATTTATGATAAACTGTTATCAATTACACATAACTGTGACTTTTAGAGGTTGGGAAAAATCCTTAGAAAAGCGTGGCGTATGCAACACCATTTGTCGATATAGAGTTTTATAAGGTGGGCCAAAAGAAGTCATCCGATGTTGTTTGGCTCTCATTTTTTTTTGAACAAAAAACGTCAATTTTTCTTTTTAATATTTCCTTGAATCCTTAGAATTTTATTGGCCAAGTCGAGAAGATAATATGGGCGCCGTCACAAGTGATTGCTATACGGGCTTGTTTTTCGGCGAGAAATTTGGGTGACAGATTTTTGCACTCGTTTTAAGCCTTGAGTGCCTCCAGGGTCTCGGGCTTGCTTACGTAAACATGGGACTTAAAAACACCTGGAACGGTTAAGTCGGGCGACCTTGAAGGCAAATGTAAATCGCAAAAACGAGAGATGATGGGATCTGGGAACGCCGCCTTCAAAAGATCGGTTGTGGCTCGCACAGTGTGTGCTGTTTCTCTGTCCTGTTAGAGCCACATGTCCTCCAGTCCTTACTCTTTCAATTGCAGCAGAAAAAACTCGATTAACATGGCCCTATAGCACGTACCGTCCAGTGTTGTTGTTTAACCGGGGATGTCCTCGATGACACTATGGCTCCTCCAGCGTGAACAGCGCACTATACAGTCACTTTGAGTGGATGTAATGGCTCTTCATAGATTTGCGGTACCCAAAAAGCGATAGTTTTGCTTGTTCACGTATCCGCTGAGGTGAAAATGAACCTCATCGCTCATTATCATTTTGGTCAAAAAATCGCCCACTTCGGTTTCGAGATTGAGGATGGCTTGGGCGTAGGTTACACGCATTTGGAGGTCAACATGCAGCAGGTGATGCACGGACTGGACTTTGTAGGGGAACATGCGCAGGTCTTTGACCAAATTTCGCCTTAGTGACGACGGTGTCTATTCGATGTTTCTGGCGACAGCTCGACATTCTTGCAAACAGCGGCGATCTTTTTAGGCAGAATGGGCGCACCGGGGCAAGTCCCTTTTTCCAGCGTCTCGTGTGGTCCTATATTCTTCAAGGTTGATGACCAAACGGCGCAGTGCCAAACGACGGGGGAATCGGTGATGAAATTTGCGCTGCGCCAACACAAAAAATAGACACAATTATTCCGCGTTCTTCAGGAGTGTATCGCTTGATGGCTCGTTCACTTGTAATCTACATCTGTCTAATTCACAAATGACAAAACAGATTTGACATTGGCCGCCATTTGCAAAAATAAAAGAGCATCTTCCAATATTGGGTATATTGGGTGATTTCTTTTGGCCCACCTTGTACCTAAGCACTGCATCTAAGAAAAATATTAAACCGTCTAATTGACTTTTTTTGTTAAAAATTACTGAAACTTTATCAAAAGAAGAAAAAAAATTTGTGGAAATACGATAAGATAACTTTGGAAGGACGATATGTTTATGTAGTATACGCACTGTTGCGCGTTCAAAAATGCATTAAAATACATAAATGCGCACATCCATACATACACATGCATATGTATGCGTTAATCATATATATACGCAACTGACCATTGCGTATACAATACAAATATAATTTATTGATTTTAAAGTCTATTCGCTAACAACAGCAAAATAAATAATACGACTTAAAGGGTGTTTACGTTCGGGAAAACACTCAAAAAGTCTACACCGAGAGTATTTAATTAAAATATTTTGGTTTAAATTTATTTTTCAACACATTTATTTTTCTTCGTTTGCTGTTAATTTATTTTTTATTTTAAGCCAATGCCAGATACTGGAAAAAATCTGCTTCTCATACTAATTTCAATAAAAATCTCAAAATTTTCCCTAAAATTTTTGCCACTTTAAATAGTTTTGTATGTAATATATAAAATTAGTATTAAATTTTACTTATCCATACTCCTAGTGCTGCACTTTTTCTTTGTAAAAATTTTTTAAAAGTTTAAAGTAAAATTTTTTTACTTACATATATTTACATTGAAATGTACATACTTAACTGTATTTTAGTCTTTGATTCGTAGGACCGCATAAGCCTCAATATACACATAGTGCAAATAAAGTTTGTTTGTTTAATACAAATTTAAATATATATACACACACATGTAAAAACAAACAAACGCATACATGTGTATACAAGCATACCCGGTGGCGCATTTGAGCAGCATCGCCATTATGAAATTTTTATACCCGCACCACATACGTAGTACAGTTGATGAAATTACCCGCTTTTTTGCAAAAATTAGTTTCAGCTGAATTGCTGGGACGATTGAATTATTTTTTTTTATTTATGCTTTAGAAGGCTCCTTCTTAATTTCTTCAAATTAGTCAATCACGCTCACACAAACTTGGCACTTTAAAGACCCATAAACCTTTTTTTGTTAAATAAACAAAAACTGTGTTGTTTTTATTATTTATTAAGAGATTTAGTTTTTTAACTCCTTACCCTTCACACTATAAGGTTAATTTTTTTTCTTTTTGTAATTTTTATTAACTTTGTTTTGACGTTATTCATTTTAGTAAACAAATACTGTCTCTGCCTTCAGCTTAACAAATTTCCTTTAAAAACACGTGTTTTAAACTCTAAATTGAGCTAATTTCTCGATGAACATTTTGTTTTAAATCCACATGGGTTTGGGGATCGTCATTATAAACCCTCTCTTTAAGGTAGCCCCATAAAAAAGCCATGGGCGTCAGATCGGGCGACCTTTGTGGCCCTGGTATGTCCCGAAAGCGACTGATCAGTTTTTGGGGCAAATTTTCTCGAAACAAATTTATCGAAGCTCTGGCTGTATGTGCAGTCGCCCTATCCTGTTGAAACCACGATTGGAGAGCTCGCAGGTTTGGCGAAAAAAATTTTGTAATCATTCGTCAATAACTTTCACCTTTCAAATTCGTCGCCTGGCCTTAAGAATTTTCGAAAACAAATGGTCTAAATATCTCATGCGTAGATAAGGCACTCAAACAGTTACCCTGAGACATTGCAATGGGTTTTGTTGTTAGGTTAGGTTAGGTAGAACAGGCGGCTGCGGAAGTGATGAAGTGATAGTTGTGCAGCCCACTTGGGTCTGTTTCCTTGGTTCCTTTGTAATATCTGGGGAGAAGAAAAAAAGAAGAAAAAGATAAATTAAATTAGATCAATAGAAATAAAGATAGAGAGTTAGAAGGAAAGTTATCATGTATGGTCAGCGGGTTTTGTTGTTGCGATCGAGAGATTCGGGTTCCTGGAGGCCAGTAACAGCAGTTTTTCTTGTTGACGTGCCCGTTTAAGTAAAAATGAGCATCGTCGGTCCAAAGAATGGGTTTTACCATGCGAAAACGGTCCAACATGATTTTGCTAAATTTTTTACGTAAATCAAAGTCACATTCTTTCAGCTTTTAAACGATTTAAATTTTAAAGGGATGAAACTTTAGATCCTTTTTTAAAATTTCATGAATAATCGATCTTGGAAGTTCCAGTGAGGCTGCCTTTTTCGTATTGAAAGTCGCAGGTTTTCACGTAAGCTGTGTTAAGCCCATTCAATGTTTTCGGGAGTCCTTGAAGATCGACTGGGCTCTGCATCCGAAGCAGTTGCGCGGTATCGCTGCACCCACAAACGAATTAAATTTACATGCGGTCTATCACGTATTCGCCAAATAATGAACTTTAAACAAAATTGTCGAATTGCAATTACGTAAGAATTATTTCTCTTAAAAAATGTCTCCACAGCGAATGCACGGTGCTCACTCGACCACTGCGACATCGTGACTAAATAATCCGCACAATCAATAATTTAAACGGCGCCATCCTTCCTCCGCACCGTTTATTACTTTTTGAAATAATCGTATTTAAAAATATAAATTTGTCACCAGACACCCTATACAAATGACAATAAAAAATGGATATTTTAGTGCATCTTTGGTAAGTCATGATAACGTTGTCTTCCTGAATGCTTTTCAGACAAAATCGTCCTGAGTCATCCAAAAAAATCTTTAACAGTTGTTTTTAAAAATGCATATATAACACCAAAAAAGAGTCTGTTTATCGCAATAAATCATTATAAAATTCGCCACCGGGTTCTTAAAAATACATATCAAGCATCAATATTTATATGGGCGTGTGTGCGTATGCGTAATGTACACACATATGCATGCGTGCATTTTGCGTACAATTCAATTTGTTTGTTTAAGGCTTTAAAGCGCCACAAATTATCCTTCTTCTTCATTTTCTTTTCTACTGATGTTTATTTTCTAGTTGTTGCAGTCAGCAGCTTTAGCTTGTGATTTGTGTTACTGTGTGTGTGTGTTTATTATTGCAATAGTAGAGTAGTGGTAGTAGTGGTTGCTTATTTATTCATTGTGTTTATTTATGGCAGGACAAGAATTTTATTTCAACTAAATTTTAATGAAATATTTTTAAAACTTAAAAAAAAAATTACACAAACAAATGTAAATATATTAAATTTATAGGGCCGGATGTACACACACACACATATATATATACATATGTGTCCATCTTTTGTTTGCGGAAAGACTACAAATTATAATATGTGCGAATTTAAATTTTGTTTAAATAAAAATATATAAAAAACTTTAAATATAATACATAAATTTAATGTTTAAATAAAATTTAAAAGCATCTTGATTTAATATTTTTTAGTGCAAAATTTATAATTTACCGCCTGGTTTAGCGAAAAGCCTTGTAATATTGGTTTGCTTAATTAAAGAGTTTATAAAATGTTTAATAGCAAAGAAAAGTATATATATATATATATATATATATATATATATATATATATTTGGACATATGGCCGGCCACCAAGGCTGTTCTAGGCGAAGGGTAAAATTTAAGTAAATTTTCTTAAGCATTGTTGGCCGTATGTCACAAGAATTCCCGAACAGTGGCTCCAAGGAGGAGGCCAATTGACAAGTACATTTTATAAACCTAATTTCTTGCCTGATTTTAATTTAAATACGTCGCACAGGGGTATTTTGTCATTCTAGCCGGACATCACTTTTCATTTTTTACAATAAAGCTTCTTAAAAATTACTGAACACTCCTAGATTGATGAAACTTGGCATAAACATGTATTGTAGTCGAATCGAATGTCGTAATTTGTCCCTAGGACGAGAAATAACTTTGACAACGTCTATTTTTATACCTTTCACGTAGTGATAAGGGTATATACCAGTTTGCCATTCCGCTTGCAATTTTTTTATTATCCATTTCTTATAGATGCTGGAGATAAAATTTTAGGCCAATCTTTTCCAAGTTTTCCCTTTAGATGATTTATTTATATTGAAAACAATTCAAACTGAAATAAATAAAGGCCTCCATTAACTTTTAGTATTTTAAAAATTGTACTAAAAAATATTTATGACGCTAAATACTATTGGATTATTTTTGACGACACCACTGATTTATCCGGAAACAGCCAAATTTCTTTAGCTTTCAGTAATTTGAACGTAAGCGAAAAGTTGTAAAAAGAAGAGTTATCGGCTTAATTGGCGCATTTAAAGAGGCTTTAAATAGTATTGGCGATGGTACGTCGCGAAACGCCTTGCTATTCCTATAGACTTAATAACTCGAAATTGATATTTAAGGTTCGAAAACAACTTGCCAAAATCAGGTGACCAGAAAGATTAATGTGAAGGGTATATATACAGCCGAATATAGCGCTCTTACTTTTTTATTAATATTGCGCCCTTGATTTATTTGACACATCTGGCTTAGTATTTCGTGAAGGGATGTTCTTGCAAATAGAGGCTTCGAGAGATGTAACTTTAATTTCATAAATGATTCATATGAGCTCAATCTAAAATCTTTTTGTAAGAGAATTCAAGGTAAACAGTTATAACAAACTAAGATATCGAACATTTACTTTAGTAGAGTTACAAGTTCAAATAGGCATGGAAATGAAATCTATGAGCTTTCCTGTGGGCTAAAAATTAGAAAAAGAAAAAACGCATGAAATCCCCTTACATTAATATCTGGCATTTTAGTATATGAAAATCCGAAATTCCAATAAGCACACATTAGCAGTTTTTCTTCTTCTGCAAACTAATGAGAAGTTAATTTGAAAACAAAATATATAAAAATTAAACATTTTTTTAAATAACGAAATATGTAATATTTTTCATCAAAAAAGCTTAATCGTTTTCCCACCAAAATCAAAAGTAAAAAATTTTTAGGAATTTATTAAACAACAAATTTCACCATTTAAGAAGATACACATGTTTAAGCTATAATTTCATAAAATTCTGTATAAATTTAATAAAATTCTTAAATTAAAAATAATTTAAAAAATGTTTGCGTGTAAACGTTAAATTTGATTTGTTTTAAAAAACACATACACATGTATGTATAAAAAAAAAAGAAAAATGCATATACATACATACCCATCCAGCAATTTTTTCATTTTTTAATCAAATTTGAGTCTTTTTTGACTCCACTGCGCGATTAAAAAGGCAAAATATGCGCTCATTTTCTGAGCATAAAAGATACTTTTGTCGGTAGAAAAAGTTAACTTCCCGTGACTCTTCTTGATAAGTCTTCTATGAGTCTTTTTTGATATCAGTTCAAAGTCATTTTCGACTCCTTTTTAAGTAGTATTTGAAGTGTTTTCTGATCATATATAAGTCTAATTTTAGTTCGTTTGTGACTCTCTTTTGAGTCTTCTTTTAGTCATAACTATAGTCGCTTTCAAGTCTTTTGTAAGTCATTTATCACACATATTTCTATTTTATTATTTATTTTATTATTTTTTATTATTGTCATTTTCAAAATACATTAAAAATACTATAAATACATAAATACATAAAAATACTATAAAAAAGAAGGTAATTAAAATTGCTCCGTGTTCTTGTTTTACCCCATATGGCTGCTTAAGTTCTTCTTCCTCTTCCAAGTTTTCTACCTGTCTTCTGCAACTTTGAGCTGCAACGTTTTTCCTCTTACTTTGCATTTCACTGTTTGATTTCAATATCTTACTTTAAGGATTTTTGAATAGTTGCTAAATTTAATTACACGTTTTTATTATTTCTTTAATTTCACTTTCACAGCAAAACGACTTTTATACCACGATGTAATTTTTAAATGAACAAAAATTTAAGTGTTTGACATTTACTTAACAAGCAGTGTTCAATCATCTATCTGCGCAAAATATGATCATAAAATACACAATTTTAATCACTTCTTAAGCACCTGCATGATCTGTTTTTGATTAAGCATTTTTCACTCTTCTAGGTGAGTAGAAAATGATAATAAATGACGAAAAAAGTAGTCACATTTTAAACGTCTGGATGGTTCATTCGCGATTGCTATACAATTTGTTATTGTATTTAAAATCAAACTCATTTCAGTCAGTAGCGCGAATCATTTTCTAGTCCTTTTTTGATCGTGTAAGTGATTAATCAGTTTTTGATCACCAAAAGTACTCTTAAAAGACTCAGAAAGGTGATTTTTCGAAAAACAATCTTCCAAATGCTATCTGGGTACATACGCATTTGACATTAATTCACGCACACTATAATATTTATATTAATATTAAAGATAACAAATACATTCACTTAATAAAGAATAGCTTTGACTATAATTATGTATATTTTATGTAAAAAAAAAAATCTCAAATAAATTTTGAATTTTAATTTAATTTTTTTTAAATTCATCCCTACCCAAACACGAACATATAAATACAAACAGGTACCCCGTAGGCATTTTCTATCATATTCTAGTAATTTTCGACTCTACTGCACGATTAAAATAATCCCTAATGCCGTCGTTTTTAAATCCAAAATGAATGTCAAGAATGGTATTCATCCCTCAACTCTTTTAAACAAGAGTCTGATGAGTCACATTCCTAACTTATTATACCCTTCACATAAGTAATAAAGGCATATAAAAGTTTTCCATTCCGTTTGTAGTTTCTTAAGAACCCATTTGCGATCCCATAAAATATATATTTTCTTGATCCTTATATGTAGATAGGAAAGTGATGTGTGTCTGTCCATCTGTCCGTCTTCTAAGGCCCCTTGGTATTTTTGGACCTGTTTGTGGTAACAAAACAACATCTAGACTTGCGAGAATTTCGATATTGAAATTCAGCAAAACCGCTCGATAACTGACAAAGCAACCACGACCACAACTGCCCTGTGCAATATTTAATCGACTCCCATTTATTTTTCTTCACAAACATTTTTATGGAACATAATTACCACCTAACAGGGGTGGCATTCCAAACTTAAAAAAAATTAGGGTCAGAACCCCTACAGCTTCCCCGGAGTCGCTCTTAGGGGAATAAAATATATCTCAGACCAATCTCCATTAGTTTTCCCTCCCAAACATATTCCTGAAACAAACTTACGCCCCCCCCCCCCCCCCCCCCACTTAGCCACATAAAATTTACAAGAAAAATACAAAAAAAACGCCAATAATTTCCATAGCTAGCATAGTTTCCAGAGCCAAAAAAAAAAGCCGCACAGAAAGCTTTTTGGTGTCTTACTGTCAGTAATATCACTTCGACAATCGGTATTTAAAATCAGCAAAATTGGTTTACCAGCGACCATGAAATACTTAGCCAAAACATTGAGTTGCCCATTTTTCAGAGAATAAAATTTTTTGGATATAATTAGGGGAAGTTGCATCCTCCCAACAATAGCACAAATTTTGCGAATTTTTAATGCACTTAAACTTAGAAATTATAACAGATATTAGTTGTAAGCCTGCTACAAGGTAGTTTCAGTATAGGCGAATATTCCATAAAAATTTATGAAAAAAAATTTGTTGAAAAGGAACCCGAAAGTAGCGCATACCAACGTTCCAATTTCGTAAAATTTTCTATTTGAAAAACAAATAGGAGCGCTATAATCAGCAGCGCCGAATCTTATATACCCTTCACATTGGCCTTTCGAAACCAAGAATTTTTTTTATTTTAATCAATTTATTTTATACTAGCTGACCCGGTGAACTTCGTACCACCTAACAATTATTGAATATATGGATTTTTTAAAAAGAGTTCAAAGTTTATTTAGTCAAATAGTTCATTGGAATATATTTATAAAGAAAACAAAAATTCAAAAAGATTACAAAAATAAGGTGTTTCAGGTAAAGGCTGTTAAGGAAGCTATGTATTTTTGTGCATTTGTTATGTTTAGGCTAATTCCCTCTAGTGCAGTACCTTGTGATATACGAAACTTTCGTTTTGTTATCAGGCGCAAGTACAAATAAAGCAGATGGTTTGCCCACACGTGAACATGCAACGTATATTTGGCCATGATAAAAACATGTATTTTCTAAATTAAGGCCACAAATACTCAAGGATTGTCCTTGTGATTTGTTAATCATCATTGCGAATGCAAGACGAATAGGAAATTGAATTCGCTTAAACTCAAAAGGCATATCGGTTGGTATCATCGGAATTCTCGGTATGAGAACTTCTTCACCTTTGATTTTTCCTCTAATTATAATTGCGTGAATAACATGGACCATCAGTTTTGTTATAACCAAACGAATTCCATTGCAAAGTTTTGGTTGGTTTAAATTTTGAAGCGCGATAACTACCGAGCCAACCTTCAGTTGTAAATTGTGCGGTGGTAAGCCAGGCACATCCAAGGAGTTTGAAACTTCAGTTGGATAGTTGATGGCTTCATCTTCGTTTGTTAAACAATCAATAGATTTAAAAGAATACAGTGTACCAACGATGTTATTCTGAACTATGTAGTTTAAATCATCCACATCTATATTTTTAGCTTCTAAAATTGCCCGTTCACTCAGCAAGTCATAATTTTTCCCGTTAGCAATTATGTTGGGAAATACTTTCTGGATGAGCTCTTCTTTTGACGATACAAAATTACAAAAATTTTGAGGAAACGAAATCAATCCGTTTGATTCGTCGACAGGAATTTGGCCATAACCGAAAGTCAGCAATTGGCTGGAGAAATCTTGAGCTGATATATCGTTGAGCAATGTAACTCTCATGCTTTTTGTCAACTGCAGTATCTTTGCAAAACGCAACAGACTTAAGGATTTAACGCAAGCATTTTTTTAATCAGCAGCCGTCGATCTTGGAATGACTGGCAGTGTTTGGCGGAAATCACCAGACAGTAAAATCATTGCACCTCCAAAACGGCTTGAGTCACTGCGCAGATCTTTTAGTGTTTTTTCAAGAGCTTCTATTGCGCGCTTGTGCACCATTGTGCAGCCGTCCCAGATAATGATTTTACACGCTACCAAAACTTTGGACATGGCGGAGTTTTTAGCAATGTTACGTGTCGGTTGCTCTTTATTTTGAAGGTTTAATGGCAATTTTAACGCTGAGTTAGCTGTGCGGCATCCTTCTAACAATGTGGCCGCCATTACAGAAAAAGCTACCGCTACAACAATGTTGGATCTCGCACGAACAATGGCTAAACCAATGACATGAGAAATTGAGTTCTTGACATGCAGCACGAAATGCTGGGCAGACTATACCATTAACAGTACGAAATGCTGCAAATGATGTTGGACCACGAACATTCACCAGCAACAATCGCAAATAAAAGCATTCATCACTCTTCGGATGAACTGTATAAATGCGACCAAGAGCATCATTTGAACGCACATCCGGATGCCCAGGAACCATAGTCCCTTTATTTCAACGTTAAAATTTTTTTAAAGGAGCGCTTCAAGTGTAAAACCGTGGCATCTCCGAGTAAAGCAAAGTTGGTGCAAACGGATCGCTTTGACAAACAGCAAAGAAACTTGTATATGTTGTCGCTAGAGGTATTTCAGCGCGTTGAACAATATTTGTTGCTGTGAAATATGCTCTTTGGTCATTCTCCAGATGCACTGCTAAATGTGCAACAGTGGCATGACGTTTGTGAATAGGGAATGAAAATATACGCCAAACCGCTTCATTGCAGTTCAAATATCGCCCAACTTAATAACGCGTAATTTCATCGTTGCCATTGGAGGCTTGGATGCTAAAAACAGCCATATCGCTGCATTTCGTGACATATTTGCAGATGTACTTGATTGACTTCACTGAAATAAAATATTCAACATTGCAATCTGTGTTAAATGATTTGAAAAGAAGTGGCAAATATGGCCGGTACAACTGTTGTCAATCACAAAATCGTTCCCTTTTACTTTCTTTGTAATAGTTTGACCGTTGTCATTGGGCGATCAACGCCGATACAGTGGATAACCGTCATTGCCAGTGATAGGTTCCGCCATCAATTTTGGTGGATAATGTTTGGAACACTTGCCGTCGACCATGCATGGAAATTGGGGGTTGATGGTGCCACACGGTCCATGAATCATATTTGTAGTTACAGCATCATGTAGTTCTTGATCTCTTTCGGGATCAGGGATCTCGGCACATATAATATTATCTGGTCTGGTCGAACCTTTTTGACTAACCTAATTATAATGTGTACATGCGGCAAGCCTCGTTTTTTCCGCTCTATTGAATATATCCAGCATTGAGTATCTCCGAACACGTATTGCCTAACAATATGTATAATCAGCAAACGAACTTTTTGCCTAAACACACACAATTCACAAAATATTATCCTTAATAACATGTCAATAACGTTATAAACATGGTTTGTTTGTTTCTTTGATAATTACTGAAAATTATTGATAAAGCGTGAATAGAAAAGTTGTAGCCAATCGCATCTTTGATGATGGGAAGCTATTACCAAGAAAAACTTCACAAACAGTTCAGTTTATAATTTCTTCATTATTTTGTAGCCCTATCCGCCACTTGTAAATATATTTTTAAATGTTTGTTGTGCTTACAAAATAATGTATAAAAAAAAATTGCGTTAATGCCCCACTAACTGACAGACAGATTAATCATTGCATAGCCTAAATGCTTAGGTCAAGACTTAAAATATGTATTGGTTAATTTTGTAGCTACTGAACTTAAAAAAGATAGAATTGTAATCTAATTTATGCTCGACAGGTTTCAAAGTTATGAATGCATTTTTCGTACTTTTTTGAAATATTAGACCATTAGAGGCGAGACAGGGTAAAAAACCATATTTTAAAACTGCTTATATAATTTTGATAACTTTGATCCTAAGGGGTAAAAATGGATAAACATTTTATTGGTAATTTTTAGGTTATTTCTGTTACTTTTAAACTAATAATTAAAATGCCTTTTAACTGGTTTGAGAAAAATATGAACACGTTTTTTGAAGTTTTTTTACAGTTATTGAGACTTATATACTTATATATTGTACGGGAGGTGCCACACTAAAAAGTTTGGAGACCTTAGTTGTCACAGGTAATGAGATACACATATAAATATTTCCATACTATTAGAGGTTCTACACCCATAATTTACTTCCTGCCTATACTCATTTTGGTTATGCATATTAACAATATAAATACCCATATTAAATTTGGAGATTTCAGCTGTTACATTTATTGACATATATGTATATGTAAAAGATTTTTTCTTGTTAAGGAGGTGCCATGCCTATTATTGTCTACACGCCCAAACTCAGCTTAATAGTAAAAATTAACATTGTAAAGACCCACACAAAATTTGGAGACTTTAACCCATACACAGCTGAATTATGCATATTACCATTATAAACACCTTTACAAAGTTTTGACAGTTCAACTGTTACAGTTATTGAGATACTATATAAAAAACTATTTTCGTTGCATGGGAGATGCGACGCCCATTTATTTCTTTCCCGCCCATACAAAGCTCAATTATGCATATTAGCACTATAAACATCCGTATGAAGCTTGGAGACTTCAGCTATTACAGTTATTGAGATATATACAAAAAACTATTTTCGTTGTATGGGAGATGCCACGCCCATTTATTTCTTCCCGCCCATAAACAACTCAATTATGCACATCAGTAAATAATTTACCTGTACCAAATTTGGAGACTTCAGCTATAATAGGTATTGAGGTATGTGAAAAAAACTGTTCAATTTGTATGGGAGGTGCCACGCCCAGTCGGAATTTTAAAAAACAAATTAGCCTAAAACGCATTCCGAGATATCGGGTATGTCTTTTTTTCAAGTTTCATTAAAATCGGTCCAGCCGTTCTTGAGTTATAAGCGGTGTCACTAACAAAAAAAAAATTGTTTTTTTATATATAAGATTTATAAAATATTTAAAACTTTAAAATAGGGGTCGGTGCCATATTTTAATCCTCTTAGGCTCACTACAGGAAAATTGTACACACAAAAAATTATCTAAGAAAACTTTACTTAAACCCAGCCATAGCGGTGTCAAAAGTACGGTGAGTACGGTTTTTCTTAAATCAAGTACGAAATTTCTTACTCCAAGTAAAATTTTTTAAGTACGAATTTCTTACTTTTAGCCACAATTAAGCCTAAATAGGAGTGATTTAAGTTCGGAACCGTACTTGGTGTAAGCCAAGAAAAGATTGATTTAAGCCGTAAATGGGATTAATTCGAAAATGAAATGTCATTTTTTTCACTTATGATGGAGCTTTATTAAAGAAGAAGAATTTTATGTTTTATTTTTATTTTATAATTAATTTATAATTTAAAAATTTAATTTTTTGTATTTACCGAAGCTGAGATTCGAACCAGGGATTTCTGCACTGCAGAACAAGCGCGTTACCTCTAGGCCACCGAGACACTTTGTTTTCAAATGCAAAATAATATATTAAAACAACAAGCTTTTTTCTGTTTGATTTGTTGAAGCAATCCGAAAGAAAATGTAAGTAAGGATCGTACTTAAAAATTTCAAGAAAGATTTTGGATAAATTCAAGAATAAAATTCTTAATTTTAGAAAGCGAGTTTTCTTTCTGTGTAGGCGCTTTAACCTTAATTTTTAAAATTTTGTATGGCAACCCTCTAAGGGGGTTAAGATAAGGGGTATAGAGGGTAAATATGTTCTAAGAATATGTTTGGGAGGGAAAACTAATGGGGTTTGTGATATATTTTATTCCTCTAAAGCGACTCCAGGGAAGTTGTGGTGGTTTTATACTTTTAACCTTTGTAGAAGCACCGCGGAAGCTGAGGGAGCGATTTAAAAAAATTAAAAAAAAATTTAACTTTGTATGGCAACCTGTTAGGGGACGAAGACAGGGTTTTAATATGTTGCAGAAAAATGTTCGTGAAGAAAAATAATGCAAGTCGGTTTTACATTGCACCCGTTTAGGGGCAACTCCGTGGCAGTTGTTGCTTTTTTTATGTACAAATTTAAGAAAAATAAACAGAGGTAGTATCGGGTTTCGGCTCATATTTCGGTCAGTTAACAGGCGACTTTGCTTTTCAGAAACGATTTGCTTGCATATTTTTTTAACATTTTGATACCATTTACGGGTTCGTGCGACATCGGGGATTTTTAAAGGATTTATTTGACAGCTATGCCATAGATATCTATCAAATGTATATGAGCATTAGTTTGTTGATTTTTTACAAAACAATATTTCAATTGCTAACTGGGTAACTGTGTTTGTTCATATTAAATAAAAGTTTAATGTAGAAATAATTTTTCGTTTTTTGCAGTTGCTTTTGTTGTTGCTCTTTTTATATATATTTTAATTTTTTTACAAACGCCTACACACACAAACTTATATTTACAACAAAAAACTTTTTGATATATGAGTTGCATTATCGCACGCATAATGTTGATGCTGGCTCATTGTTGTTGTTGTAGTTTTGCTTATTGTTGTTGTTTCTGCTGCTTCAGCTCTTGGACGAAGATGCAGGACCTTTAAACATCCTGCCTGATATCAGATTTATACTATAAAATATTTTGCACATTTAGCTGTTATACGATATATATATGTGCGTTTGTATGTACATTTGTCTACACAGTTTTAAACCTGCTTGTGTATGTTTTTATTGTTCATAGGCATTTGCAGACACACACGCACATGAATTATATGCGTACGGAAGTGTAACACAAGAACAAGCACACAATTGATATTAAGTCCAGAATAAAATTTTACAAACACAAACATTCATTTAAGTATGTGCGATTTCATACGTTTGCATTTAACTAGTGAAGAGTATTAGGCGGGTGCAAAAACGTAGAGAAAAAATTTTGCAAACCTCTGAAGAGAAGAGATTTTTAAATTTTTATTCTTTCAATAAAATTTCCGTTTAGTTTTTTTTTAATAAAGAATAACAAGGTGAAATGGCAGCAGTAATAATTGTCATGACGATTTTATTATTACAATTTGTAATATTGTCCTAAAGAAAAAGTCACTTAGAGAAGTTAAGAAATAGGCAGCTCCGAACGCAAAAAATAAAGATAAAAAATTTTAGGTTAAATTTTTTTATTAATTAGTTTTCCGACTTACATTTGCACATCAAAAAAAAAATAACTGGCTGCGGAGAAGAATTAAGTCTTCCGCAATGAAGATGATTCGAAAGGAACTCTACTTGTGGTAGGAATAGACCAGAATTGTAATGTTTGTTTGACCAAGACAAAAAGGAAAGGGTGAAATGCGATCTGCAAAATAGGAAAAAAAAATTAACAACGAAACTAGGATCCCCAACTCCCAAGATGGTTATTTTCTGGAGGACCAAAGATTAAAGTCACGCAGATAAAGCTCCATCAGCGTGAAGCGGCAACATAGGCTGTAATAGATTATAACTTTAATATACATATTGCTTTGATCAAAGAATCCTGTGCAACACTTTATAGGTTAAATGGATAAAATCATATAAATACTAAAATTTTCAGACTGCAGGGGCTCGCCCAAGAACCTGTAGTCTGCAGCACATTACTATTAAAGACAGTGTGGAACGTAGAACCCCACAAGGAGGCATTCTTTTATCCCTTCTGTGGGTTACTACTAGGAGCAATCTTGATTGATGGAGGATTTCAACTAATTTTCTACGTGCACTCTGTGGGTATACTTCTGAGCTCTGTCGAAGGGTGGAGGACGCCCGTAGTATTGCACATGACTGGGCTCAGAATAAAGGCTGATGGTGAACACGAACAAGACTGAGGTTTATCTTTTCCTCAGGAAAACTAAAATCGCTTACTATGATGAGCTCTGTTTCTTTGGTAGGACAATTGTAACATCCGTTTGGAAATAGTCCTGGGTCGGAAATTGGAATAGAGGAACCACTCTGAGACAAGGACTGTGAAGGCCCACCGATCATATATGCTACGTAGAAGAACTAAAGGTTCAAAATTGTGCCTCAGTCCAAAGATGGCACACTGGCCATACAGGAGCGTTTTTAGTGCAATACTTACACCCGGTAGTATGGTGGACACCAATGAAGAGAAAGTGCAACTTGCGATCCTACAAAAAGTTAATGCTGTCTTACGATAAGCGGAGCAATTGAAACTATTTCGACGAGGCCCTTGGCGACAATTTTGAATGATTATCCTTTTAAAATATAAATACGCGGCAAAACACCTTTAGGTGATAAGGGAATAGATTAAAAGGAGTTATAAATTTACCATCAACCTCCCTTGAAGGGAGGCATACAAACCAGGACTACTGATACCGGATAAACAGTCCTGGTTGAACGAGACTCTGGGACAAATGCCTGAAAGGACATATTTTTATACGGATGCCTCTAGGGTAGAGGAGACCTAGATCTTCTTACGGCTCACGGACCTCAACAACATCCGTAGTTTAGCACAATCTCAGAATGTCTGTCCTGTCTCAGACCATACGTAGGGCTAACGAATGTAAATTTCTAAGCAGATATCCAAGCCTTGACAAGGGCAATAAGTTCGGGAATAACAGATACAGGACAGAATTGAAATGGTTAGTTATTACGCAAGATTGGAATATGGAAGGTTTGCATTATACATGTAGCGGGTTGTCAGGAAGCGGGCGGTAATGAACGGGCTATGCGATTATGGCTAGGGAATTGCAAGAAGTTAATCTGGAGAGCCTCAAAGCTATTATTGCGGCAAAGGCCAAGTCAAAAGAGTGGATGCAAAATGTCCAGAGAGTACTGTGGAAATACAAAGCAGAGGGAAGAATGACGAGAATTCTCCAGGGTGATCCAAAAAAGGTTAGAAGCAAACACATATAAAAACTTGAAAAGCCTGAATTGATCAATACGACGAATATGTTGCCAGGTCACTTTAACTCACAGCCACAGCTCCATCGGAAGGAAATTGGTAACAACAGCGAGTGCAGGGCATTCAAAGTGGGCACCGAAACGATGGAATATTTCCTGTATTACTGCCCAATTTACACAGGCCAGAGCCCAAAATTTAATGCCTGATGCTTAACCAAATGTGGCTCACTTGGAAGTTGTGGAATGTGAAATGTTAAGGAAATTGGTCAGCATCACTGATT
Source organism: Melanophora roralis (assembly GCA_963583895.1). NCBI lineage: Eukaryota > Metazoa > Arthropoda > Insecta > Diptera > Rhinophoridae > Melanophora > Melanophora roralis. The sequence goes on from OY757191.1 coordinate 52,789,303, forward strand.
TTCTGTTACGTTTTTTCTTTTTCTCAAATGCCTTTCCTTAAGTTTCCTTATTACAAACTAATTCTTATCTTATTTGATATCTTTTTCTATTCCTATCTTTTTTCCCCCAAAATCCCACAGGGGCAAAAAAACGGACCCAAATGGGCTGCACAACATTCTTACGTCCACTCATCAGCCACCTTTTCTACCTAACCCAATGTATCTCTATGTCAAAAACTATTTAGCTGAATAAAAATATTATCGGTCAACTTTTTCATAAGGCCCTCATACAAATGTGGTGAAGTATATGGTCAGGCTTGACCGACTATTACCTTCTTGTTTCTTTTACTTGTGTTTTAAAGGGGGCTTTGATACCCTTTACATATGTGATAAAAGTAGATGTAGATAAGTTTGTCATTCCGTTTTTAATTTCTTTAACACACCTCTGCGACCCCATAAAGTATAAATGAGCAATTCCAGCAGAAAGTAACAAAACGGTAGATGGAATATGTCATTTTAATCAGGGAAAAGTTTACTTGATTTTTTTTTCAATCACAGTCAAAATGATCGAAGCAAATTTTATTAAATGATGTTTCTACATTTATTAAAAAATTCAAGTCTTTCCCGAACAGTAAAGATTGTTACATTTGGCGTTACGTTATCTTCTGTTGGAATTACCCATATCTTCTTGGTCCTTATAAGTAGGTAGGAAAGTCGATTTAGCAAAGTTCGTCTGTCCATCTGCCCGCCTATCCGTATTATTTTTGAACTTAACTTTTTGAAGCCTCCTGACACCGTATAGACCCGTAGGTGATATCAAACTTTCAAAATTGCCATTGAAATCTATAAAAATCTCCCAATAGGTAATCGGGATACAAGTTAGCAACCACGCTTTCCTCTGTTTATTTCTCTAAAACTTGTACATAAAAATCTCTACAATTGCCCGGAAGTTTCAATGTAAGACCGACTCCCATTAATTTTTTTACGAACATTTTCGTGAAACAAACATACACCCTAACTCCGCCTCCTAGCAGGGTTACCAAACAACGTTTAATTTTTTTTAATCGCTCCCAAAGCTTCCAGGGTGCTTCTACAAAAGTTGAAATGTTAGACCGACCTCAATTAATTTTTCTTACCAAACATTTGCGTTCAACAACTAACCCCCTATTTCCATCGGATAACAGGGTTGTCATACAGAATTTGCAAAAATTATGTAAAAACATCCATAACTTCCCCAGAGTCGGCCTTAGAGATCAACCTATTCGTTTTCCCTCCCAAACATATACCCTGAAAATACTTACCTCCTATGATCATCACTTAAGTGGCTCCCATACAAAGGTTGAGAAGTTGTATTAAGTTCCCTGCTGTAGCTTTGAGAGTGCCCATGTTGGACTGACCCCAACTCATTTTTCCTTGCAAACATTTTCACAGAATATACTTACTCCCTATCTCTATCCCCTAAGGGGGTTACCATACAAAATTTCAAGAGGCTAGGGTAAAAACCCCTACACGTTTTAAAAGGTATAGGAAATTCGGCATTGCCGAATATAGCGCTTTTAATTGTTTTATTTTCTAAGTAATTTTTTTTAATAAATAGTCAAAGATATTAAATTCTATTTTAAAATTTTTAGACTTTTGTTTTTTGTGTTTAGGCTAATAATTTCATATATACACTTATCAAACACTATTGAAAATTTCATTATATATAAACATTAAAAACGCACAATAAAAACAGTAGAACCCAAGATTTATTCCAATATAAAGTGGACAATTACTAAGAATTTTTTTAAATTTAAAATGTTCGTTCTATTCTTATATTTAATAACAGAGCTAAGGTTTTTGTGCATTAAAAAAATTGTTTTATCCGTCTCTATAAAATGGAATAAAATTATATGAACGTATGTATGTTGGTATGTAAAAATTTATTTATTTGTATGCAGTACACTATAAATATAATTAATTTAAATGTATAAACTTGTATATTTCCGATAATGTATGAATGTACATTTGTAATTACATATATACATGTGTATGTTTGCATATGCAACATATAAACATATGAACATGTATGACCATATTAATGACAGATAAAAATATGTTCTTCAAAGGTATTAGTGTCAAAACTACACTTTTTAATTTAATTTTTGTTTTTTAATTAACAAAAGCTAATAATGGGCTTATGATAGTATAAAGAAAAAAATATTTAAAATTTCGTTTTGAAAATCGATAGTATTTCCATAAACCTATAAAATATTATTGCTTCAAAGCATATATAATGTCATATGATTCTCATTAAGATTACTCAGAAAAAACTTATGTACATGTAAGATAGTAAAACTTTTTTCTAAACATTAAAAAAATTTGACACTTCAAACGTGAATATCTATAAATATAAAGTTCTGATGTCACGGTATTTGTAATTAAGGCCCTCCGAAACGGCTTGACCAGTAAATAGGGTAGGAGGGATAAAATATTTTCATCTCTTTACCTTCTTAAATGATTAACCGATTTTTTCGAAATTTGTAACGTAGGTAACCCTAAGCATGGATTTTTTGAAAAAAAAGGCAGTGCTTCGCCCAAAATAGCTTTAATCTAAATGTAATTCTATAGCAAAAATTAAATTCGGAAAAGTAATACTTTTACTGCACAGATTTTTTGAAGACTTCGTACGCATATAAAAGTCCTCTTATGGACAAATTTTTAAATCTGAAAAGTAGGCAGGGTCATGCCCACAAAAACTTAAATTTTAATACAAGTACTACTACCAGATAGATTTTTATAAAACTTGGTTAAGATATCAAAGCTTTCAAAAAAAAGGAGGCAGTGCCACGCCCCTAAAAATTTAACTTTTATCACTGGTATCTTAGCTTTAGCAAAAAAAATAAATTAGGCTTCTAACGCAAAGTTGTGGTGCCACGCCCAAAAAGATTATAACCTCAATACAGGTACTCCTACCGAACGGTTTCAAGTTCAAAATTTGGAAAACAAAAAGGTGGTTGGGGCTACGCCAAATTTTTTTACTGGTCCTACTTAAAAATTAAACAAATTCTTTTTTGTATTTTTACTGTATCAACCAAGAAACATGAGATTTTTTATTTCTATTTGAAGCTTCTTACCTACAACATTTTAACAAAAAAAAATTAAGGTACGCCCAGGAAAATTTAAGGTGCATTTTCTTGACTTTTTACACTTTTTGAAAGCCTCTGGCATCTAAATTTGTTAAGCCAAAATGGGCGCTGACCCGCTTACAAAAATTTAAGATTTAAAACAGGTTCTTCTACTGTACGTATTGAAAACTTTTGAGCGTGAATATTAGAAAATCAGTAAAAGGTAGTGTCAAAATTTTAAATTTTATTTCTTGATTTCCTGAGTCTTTTCTTTACAAGAAAATTGTATTTTATATTGCTAAGATTTCAGTCATTGCTAAACAAAAAACAGCTGAAGATATTGTAGTTATTTAAAAATTGTTATTTGCAAACATAATGTTTGATGCATTTTTTGTAATGAGGAAGTGCAAACAATTAATGTAAATTAAAAAAAAAATGTTTACAATTGTGTGATTTGTAGTAAATATTCATGTTTAGCTACGTTCTCACTCTTTTGTTTTTGCAGCAAACAAGTAAAAAAACACCAACAGTGATTTCTATTACATTGTATTATTATGTATGTGGCTTTTTGCCTTATGACTTCAATCTAAAAAAAATAAATTTTGCTGCAAGGCTTTGATCTAAGTGATGCATGTTGCGTATGTTTAACATTGGAAACATTAAATATCGCTCATACGTTAGGTTTGAGTTAAACTTGCAAAATTCATAACTTGGATGAGAAAAGTATAGAAACAAAAAATAAAATATTTTTTAAAAACTTTTTTTAATCTAACCATATAATTTTTGACTTAATGAAGTCTTAACTATATAAATCTAACACAAGTAAGAACGCTATATTCGGCTGTGCCGAATCTTATATACCCTTCACATTGGCCTTTCGAAATCCCAAACTTTTTTTTATTTTTATCCATTTTTTTACCTTTGAAATATTTCTAATTTCTAAATACGGGTCGGTGTCATTTTTTTACGCTCCACGGGTGACTATGGGGAAGTTGTATTGATTTTATTTTTTAGAGGGTAGAGATAGGGGATAGGAGTATTCTGGGAATATGTTTGAGAGGGGAAACTAATGGGGGTCGGTCATACACTTTATTGCTCCAAGGCCGACTCTAAACATGTTGTGGGCATTTTCATATCATTTTTGTAAATTTTGTATGGCAATCCCCTTAGGGCGTGGAGATAGGAGGTAAGTATACTCTAGGAATATGTTTCGGAGGAAAAACTAATGGGGGTCAGTCATATATTTTATTCTTCTAGGGGCGACTCCGGGGAAGTTGTAGCGGTTTTTGCATTATTTTTAAAAATTTTGTGTGGCAACCATGTAAGGGGCTGGAGATAGAGGGTTAGTATGTTCCACAAAAATGTTTGGGGGGATAAATCAATCGGGGTTGGTCCTACATTTTACCTTTGTAGGAGAACCCTGGAAGCCGTAGGAGCGATTTTAAAAATTTTTAAATTAAGCTTTGTATGGCAATTCTGTTATATGTATGAATACTAATACTAATAAAATTTTCGTTTTGGTTGTGGTTCAATAATATAAATATGGCTGATTCTTTTTTTGTTGTTTTTTTATTATTGCATACATAAGTATGTCCTTTGTTGTTGTTGTGGACTAAAATAAGGAGGTAGTCTTGGTTTTTTGCTTATATCTCGGTGATTTATCGGGCGATTTTGTTGAATTTTAATACCGATTTTTTCACGACTATTTCTGATAATTCGATACTACTTACTGATCTATGCGACATCGGGGGGCTTCAGAAAGTTGATTTCGACCATAACACGGACAGATGGACTACGCTAAATTGGCTTTCCCATCTATAAGGATCCAAAATATGTACTTTATGGGGTCCCAAATGGATAATAAGGAAATTACAAACAGAATGACAAACTTATATATACCCTTATCACTATGTGAAGGGTATTAAAACAGACATGCCAATTTTAAATTATGACACGGTTCAACTTAACGAGTGATATGTTTTTGATGCAAAAACAAGTAAGAAAGTTATAGTCGATCAAGCCCGAACATATTATACCCTACACCACATTTGTATGGGAGCTTTATGGAAATAAAGGCCGATAATATTTTTGTTCAGTGTAATATTCTGATCCAAATTTCATTTCAATATTTTCGAAATGGTGACCTGTACTTTGATCGCAAGAATACGTAGACATCCAGCCAGACGGACGGAGGGATGGATGGACAGACATGCTTAAATTGAGTCAAGTAGAGACTCTGAGTGGTTAAATCACAAATTGATCATGCATATGCTTAATATGATATTTTTATACAAACTTAACTAAAAAGAGTTAGAAATGCGACTTCTAGAAGGCTCGCTCATAGGACTCAAGGGTAAAGCATTAGCGATCACTTTATTCGTGAAGTAGACCCGAGAAAGGCTAAAATATGATACAAAATTCTAGCTGTGTGAAAAGGTATGCACACATGTACATATGTAATATGAATTTACATATATTACAATGCATTTACATAAGTATGTAAGTAAGTGCATGTAAATACATGCATATACGTACATACATGCACACTTATTATACCCTGAAGGAAACGTGTCTCTATGTGACCACTTTTGTCGGCAATTTCGGTGCTTTTCTCACGATATTGTCAACAATGCGTCTATATTTTTATACTTGGGTTTGATAATATAAATAGCTATCAGCAGCAAATTAACGCTTTACAGCAAAAAACCTTACCCCTTCTAGTCAGTTGTATTGTAGACTGAAATTGCTTAAAGTTACTAGTAGATCACTGGCTTCGATGTCTATATATGACCCCAAACCGATATCAGTAGTTGATTTTCATTGACACGCAAATATTAAATGTCTATAACAAAAACCATTGCTTGGGGTATAGCTTGTCAGTACTACTCTCGACAATGTTAATAGTGAATCACTTTAGTTTCACTATGTACATTTCCTGCTGGGCATATATATCTTTAAATTATGTGTATATGTATAGGTGTATTTAAATATACTTTTGAATGTACGTATATATCAGTACATGTTATATGCGATATGTAATTTGCTAAAACAACGTCATAACTCAAAAAATGCATTTTAAGAGTTAACGATGCATAATTCTTCGTTATGTCATGGTTTATTCTGTACCTAAATTTTATTTTTAATATATTTTTGCTTTTTACGTTAGAAAAGAAATAGCCGCTTGTATTTTCTAGTAAATGTAAGCAAATTAAAAACGCTAATCGTGTTTTCTTCGAAATGGCTTTTTTTGAGTTATGACGTTCTTTGCTAAAAGATATGTACATTCTTGCTAATTATATACATATATAGACATATCCATGTACGTATGAACATATATATATATAAAAATGCAATACATATATTTAAATAATAATGTACACGTGCACACACACATATATGTTTATGGATATGTGTTTGCATGCAATTGCATGCATATGTTTAAAATATACTGATTATATAAAACTAATATACATAATTACACGTTCAAATCAATATTTACGTATGTTTAGGTGTATGCTCATCATACAAACATAACATGCAAAGATAAATTCCAACTAAGGCCCACTGTCCATCCATCTGCCTGTCACTCCAGCCGACCACATTAGTATAAAATAAACTTACTCTTAAATACGTATGTATATGCGTGCATAAAATATTGCATCACTGGAACTGCCACCATCATTATCATCAATGTTGTACAACACTTAATATCCCCAATGTCCTATTGATTAAAATTTAAAAACTTACGCATGTCAGCATAGTCACCATATACTCGTTCTTAAAGGTATAAATTCAATTTTTAAAGATATGTATTTGATAAAAGCTTATCTATGCCCGAGTGAAAAATGGAAAGTTACATGAAAGTACAACAAGATTGCGTTTAGCGCTGTATAATCGAAATTATGCTTAAAAAACATATCGCTCATTTGCCTAATTAACGTTCTAATTGAAAAAACAAAACCATTTCGAAAAAAGCACGGTTGAAGTTTTCGATTTGTTTACATTTACTAGAAAAACATACGGCATTTTCCCTTTAAACGTAAACCGTACCCAGCTAATCCATTAAGTTGCAATAGAACCTTTTGCGAATCTCATGCAAAGTGTTTTCAATTGCCGACGAGCGCTTATTTTAATCATGGAAGAGGCTTTAAGCGGGAGAAACTGTTACACGTAGATGAATCATACGCAAGACTCTACCACAATTCCACAGAAGATTTATTTGAAATTTAGCTACAGAATATCTTACAAATCTTTTATAAAAAAATTTAGAGTCGTATAAGGCTTACAAAGAGGTTATTTTACAAACGTGTTCGAATGTGTTTTCAAAAGCAAAAATAAACAAAAAACTTTACAATAATTTGTTATTGTAACTCTTCGAATAACCGAAATCCGATTCATTTAGAGGTCGAATATTAATCAGCATCGTCAATAAAACAGCTCCTGGTTAGCTTGGTAGAAATAATTTAATTTATTAATATAAATCAAAACAAAATCAATAATTCTGCACCGTTAACTCCAAAAATGTATTTTTTGAGTTTTGACGTTGTCTAAGCAACAAAACAAAATAGGGTTTGTTGGACTTAAAAAAGCGAATAAATAAAATTTTCTCAATTATAAATATCCAAAGTCAAGCTTTTTAAAACTATTTTTGTTATAAAATAAAGGATACAGCTTTGGTTTTATTACTTTCTTTACATTTGAGTGTGTGATTGCCCACAACTATTTTAGGACCAAATTAACCCTGTTTTGATCGATGTTGATCGATGTTGATCGGATTAGTGTGAGAAAGTATAATTCCATTATGTTCTTTAATGTAATTTCACTGTGTAACTGTATCATATTAAGTTTAAAAGATAGAAATATATTTGTTAGAAAATCAATTCATTCGTTCAATTATCTGCTTTATGTATACATTGAACCATGTGATTCAAATACCATTCCTGCATTCAAATCAAATTTAAGATAAGTTTAAATATTAAATATTTTGAATACTCTTGCAGTCCTCGCACATAACCCAATTGGTCACGTCTTCAATATATTTTTTTTTTGTTAACGACAGGCAGGCAGATATAATTAATACAGTTAAAAAAAACGCTGGCAATAATTTCATATTAATATAGTCCAAAACATAGGGTCGTAACAACTAGACGATCATCTTCACCCTACATATCTGCCTCTCCAGGTAATACAAAGGAACCGAATTAAGCGGTCCCAAGTGAGCTGTATTCTTTCCTTTAAAGACTTTTATCTTATGAGTTTAAAACAGGCACGGTAAATAATAATTATTTTTGAATTTTTATTGAAAAAAATTATGTACAAACAAAGATCGGAAAGTTAAGTTAAGTACATCACTTTTATGGCATTGAACTAGATTTTTTTTTTAATCAAATGCTCTGTGAATTTTTAATTTTTAATTTTTTTTCTCAGAAAATAATTATTAATTTTTACTTTTATTTTTTTCGGCAGAAATAATTGTTATAATTTTTATAAATACAAAAACCAAAAAGTAACGATTATTGTTTTTATAATTTTGGTTTTTACAAAAATTTTAAAAAAATCATTATGTATTTCAGTCAAAACACAATCAAAAAATAATAATTATTTCTGCCAAAAAAAAAGAAATGGAATTATTTTTGACAAAACCGATTAAAATCCAAAATTTATGATTATTTTTTAAGATTTTTTTGCATAATTACTACGGTCGAAAATTGCTTTTAAGGTACAAGGTGACACAAAGTAAATTACCATATTAAAAGATGCTCTTATTTTTGCAAATGGCAAATGTCACATATGTTTCGACATTTGTGAACTAGACATATGTAGAATGCAAGTGAACAAGCCATACACTCCCCAAGAACGCGGAATAATCGTATTTATTTTTTTTGCGAAACAATTCGTCTGTGGTGTTGGCGCAGCGCTAATTCCGTAGCCAATTCCTCAATCATCCGGCACCAACTGCACAACCACAACGACGTTTGGCCAACACCTTGAAGAATATGGGACCACACGAGAGGCTACCAAGAGAAGTCGGCCCTGGAAAGCCCGTTCAACAAGAATAACGCCGCTGTTGACATGTCGAGCTATCGCCAGAAACATCGGCAATTAGCCATCATCCGGTCGTCTCTAAGGCCGTACAAAGTCAAAGTTCGTGCATCGGCTGCTGCCTGTTCACCGCTAAACGCATCGCAAACAACATCGCATAACCTCTTTTGGCCCACCTTGTATTTTTAAGTCAAGTAAACAACAAAGTGTTACTTAATACTTTTGTTTTTAACGATTTTTCTTTAAAATATTTTGATATGTTGTTTCCGTAAAAATCGTATGTGGGTCAAAGGGACTTCTGACAATAGGTCCAATTTAAAAATGGTTTGTTAAGATATTTCTTTCGAATGCTTTTCTTGCTTATCTTAGCCTTTTTTGTACGCCTGTGCCTTCTGCTTAAACAACGCTACGCATTCTACGTGTTCGACCGGTCGACCTAATACCATGACGCAATCTGCATGATGTTGCAGAATCAACATATCCTTAAGCAAATGATGGCGGTACCATTCATTTTCTGAATATATTTCAGGTAGCGATACTTACTGGGCCTGACGGTTATATATGAACGGATAGTCTTTTATCATTTATTAGTCAGGGGACTAGATAACCCGAGTCAAACCACATGTGGCGATTGTCAGGCGCAATCTTCGACGCATGGTGTTGGCGGTAAACCAACATGGCAGTCTCTTACGTAAATCATACTATATTTTATCAGTGCTTTCAATATTGCTGCTCGCTTGATGGTGTCAAAAACCTATTTGGCCAAAAACCTGCTTGTTGACCTCGCAGACTATATATACCCACATCACGTACGTGGTAGAGATATTATGCGTTTGTGCAGATGTTTGTAACAACAAAAAGTAAAAGTCAAAGACCCATCTTCAAATTTCTTGATCTATTCAAATATAGGGACAAAGCCTATTGTTTTTAATGATGACCGATCAATTTTTTACATAGTTCCCATGCAAATGTCCTTCAGAAATAAACCTTTTTTGCTATATGCCATTATTTATCAATACAAAACAAAATAAAACGATTACCATTTTTTGCAAAGCCCCTATAATGGGCTTCCCGGAATAAGCGTTTTGGGGTTTACATAGTTTACACATTTTTAATATTGTAGGTATTAAATTATGTACCATCGAAAACATTTTAAAGAATTATTAATTGAAAATATAGCCATTCTGAAGAATATTTTTCAAAATATAATCTAACACTCAAAAGTATTAGAGCTAAAACTTATAAGCATGTATCCGTCACAGTCCCTTATTGGTAACTAATAGATTTTTTTATTGGTAGTATAACTAAAACTGTAAGACTTATGATCACGGTCATTACAATGGAATGACCCACATGTATACATTTTTTCAGACACTTTTTTATTATCTTCAAAAAGCAAGCCCTATAGAAAATCAATTAAAACACAAACAGTTTTTTTTTTTGTTAAAGATCATTTGGTTTCGTTTTATTTTCAAAACAATATAACTTTTTACGTCCTTTTCCTCTTTTCATTCTTTTTAGTGTGTTGTAAGAGATATTTTTTTTAATATTTTAACTTATGCAATAATATTTAAGCTAAATAACAAACTTAATTTATTTTAATAATATTTTATAATTTTTATTAATTAACATAAATTTAAAAAAAAACCTGAAAATCTAATAAAAAAATATTAAACAAAATTTTTTAATGTTTAATTGAAAACTAAATTCAATATGAATAATAAATTTGACTTAAAGTTTAAACATTTTAAAACTATTTCATTTTAAGGATAAAAGATAAGAGCTATTGAAATAACAATTTAAATAAGGCAAAACAATGGTTAAGAGAAAAATTAGAGTAATAAATTGGTAATTCCGCTCCAAAGCCAAAGAGAGACGGCTTGAAATAATAAAGAAATTATATTTATATTTAAGGATTATATATTTTTTTTATTTTATCATACAAAGTTTATAAACTAAATTAAAACTAATTTTACAATTTTTGTTAATAATAATTTTATATCACAATAGAAAAAAGAATTTTTTTAAGATTTCTTTTTGGGATTTCATTTGTTTTTCTTTTCCATTTTGTATTCAATTTGAATTATATTTTACGTAGTATAAAAATAGTATAAAAAAAGTTAAAATAAACTAAAGAAATCATTTAAAAAAAAATTATAATACATTTAACAAAAGCCAAAACACAGGATAAACAATGTTTAGTAGTGACAAAGGTATTTAAAGCCAAACAATTACATTTGTTCTATTGACGAATTGTTAATTAAGGCAACAAAATGGATTGTGTTATTCATTCTATTATTATATTTCAATGCTTGACAGACAGATATGAAAAATAACATTTTGTTTTAAACTTAGAATTTTATAAAACTTGTTTTAACTAAAGGTTTTGTTGTTGTTGTTTTTTTTTTGTTTTTTACATAACATGTTTCTTACAAGAATTAGCGAGTATGTGTTGTTACTGCCCAGCAGAAACTCGGTAGTGATTAGTCATTACAAATAACTTACTTTTCAATTACTATTACATATCGTCTGCATTACTAAGCAGTTGTTAGATAATGAGTTATTTTTTATCTAAATATTTGCAGATTGTTTAAATTTTTGGATTTGCTTTATCTTATTTAAATTTTATGTATATTTTACAGCATTTTTAACCAAATCATTAAAGGAAAAATTTTTAAATGCAAAAATGAGTAACTGGGGGCCCCAGGAAAATTTTATTTTAATTCCAAAAAAGTAATAGCTTATTTAAGTTCCACTTTGTGAGCGAGCGTGGGGAGTTCTTATTTAACTCTCTCTTTGTAAGCGAACATGATAAGCTCTTGCCTCCAATGCCATCACCATGTTAAAATAATGAGTTAAATGCTAATGAGTAAGTAGCTTTTAGCAATTTAACTCATTAGAAAGCAAGATAAGTTTTTGCTGGGTATTTTTTAAATTAAAAATTGACTATAAATGATTACAGTTTAATGTTTGTTTGCGAGTGAATTTTAAATTAAAAACTGTGTAAAATTAACAAAATTTTGTAAACGTTTAAAAAATTGGTAAAAAATGTATATAATGCTAAAGTTTTGTTTTTAAAAATAAAATTCTAAAATCTTTAAAGTAATATTCTATTTTTTTTAAGTTTAAAGAGATAAAAAAAAAATTGTACCTTATACACACGCATAAAGTTAAGCAGATGGGGAAACATACATACGTACGTACACAAGTCAGTTTGTTTAAAAAAAAATTATACAAAATAAAAAATGAAAAGAATTAAAAAAAAAATTTATCGTATAAAAAGTTTAATATAAAACAGGCTTTAAAGCAGGCATTTTATATGCAGCTTTACTGGCATTTTAAAAACAACCGACCAGTCTGTCGTTGCCATAGAGACATACACACACACACACACGTCACACACAATCAGCCAATGTTTCTGGCTTTTATTTTGTCTTTCTGCCGAACCAAACAGTCAGTTTCTTTGAGAGATATTCTAGTGTGAGCGAACAACCATACATATATGTATATACAACAGTCAGTTTTTTGTTGTTGTTGTTGATTTTTTAGCTTTTTTTCATCGGTTGCCTTTTAGTCTTTGTCCCCCATCAATGCATTAAGTACAACAACAACAACCATGTCGATATTACCGCCATAAACAAACACTGGAACCCTTATTTATACACGTGCACTAAGTAAACTGCCTTAAAAACATGCACATATAAGGTTTTAATAATTACCTAATAGGTTACCTAGGAGCAGTTACGTAACTGATCGGAATCTACAATAAAATTTTAAAAATTATGTTCGAAATTTTTATATGTTCTAATGGTATGCAGGACTGAAAAATATACCAATTTAACACACAATTTGCTGACAGAAAATAAAATAAAATTTAAAACCACAGGGCTGGAAATGTCGTCACGTTGATAAACTATTTAATATTAAGGCTTAACTTGCAACCAATATTGTATGAGTTGTGTGTGGTTGGACTAACAAAAGATTTTTTTGACAAAAATTAAGTACAATACTTTTACCTAGGATTTATAACCAATGTAAGCCAAGAGTATCTCCGGGGAACGAACACTAATCGGGTTTTACATGTACACAACACTAGTACCTCCAAAAAGCTTTAACAAAGAGAGCAAAACGGAAAAGGAATAACTACAACACAGGGGAATGTTGCAATGTTTAAAAAAGACCCATATATTTTCATAAATCATACTCTCTCGTTGGGCAACGCTGCTGATAACCCCAGGGCAGGAAAACTTAATACAATCAGCTATACATCGTCAGCTGAAATTCAAAACCACGTAACTAACAAAAAAATCCAAAATCGATATTTATGCACATTTGAGTATAATTTATTAAACGCACATGACAATAAATATATTTAAAGTTACACACAAAGCTTGAAACAGAATGCCGGAAAAAACTAAAAGTTTTAAGGCACTGCCTTCGTAATTTAGGAAATGTTTTTGCTTCTCCTGTACAGTTTAAAAAAATGTAGTGACATGGTTTTGCATTTAAGCTAACGATATGCAGAAGCTGTATGCTGTTGAATTAAACAGTAAAAAAATTATTCATATATTAAGTAATATTTAGTACAAGTATCAGGGCTGGAAAACTTTATAAATTCCCCAACATTTTCCCCAGGTTTATGTGTTTCATTTTAACAATGTTTGTCAATAGTTTCTGTAATAATATTAATCCAATCACGTACAACCTTTTTTCCTATTTAATAAACTGGGCAGGGCTGGAAAACTTAATAAATTAGCATATACATAGTATTAAAATTATCTACATATTTGTATTTTGTAGAGCAAAAAAACATTTTAGAAGTATTGAAAGAGATATTAAAAAATTTCTGGATATTTGTTAAGCAGTATTAACAAGGTGAGATAAATTTTTCTACTTCTGAAAAATGTTTTTAAAATTATTTTACGTGGAGTTCTACAAATTTGTCTTAAGTTTTTGTAAGAGCAAAATAAATTTCATTAAACTGACTAAAATGTTCGTTCTTTAGATTCTTATTTTGAAATATTTGTAACTTTCTTCTCATACTGTTTGACATTTGAGTGGGGTATGACTACGTTAGAGTCTCAGTAACGTAGGTACATATGTACTTATGTTCGTATGTAGGTACATATCTGTGTTTGTATGTACACATAATGAGAACGGCAAAAAGTAAAAATTCAAATAAAATATCTGCATATATGTATGTAGTATCTACATACATACAGACATACTCATGTACATATCGTTACCTAAAAACAAAAAAGGCTTAAAAAGCTTTTGAATATATGTTTTTTTGTTCTAATGATGACAATTTCTTCGCTTGGGTCATTTCTTAATTTAGGAATAATATCTTTTCACTTTGTACTAACATTAATATTCAACTGAATAAATTATTTGCGATAACAAACGTCAAGTACTTTTTGTAAACAAAATAATGTAATGCTTCCTCATGTGTTTCTTTAAAAGAGACAAACAAAGTTTATTTTGCTACAACTTTCCAAAAAATCGTAAATATACTTTAACAATATGGGTACTTTTGGATATGGAGATTAAAAGTGTGCAATACCTTCAAATTTTGCTTAAGCTGACTTTGGTTAGTGCTACATCACTGAAGGCTATTCAATTCATAGTTTTCAAATCTAAGAATGAAAAAAAAAAGAAAACACAGGAAGGGGCCCCATTTTGGCAAATAATATCGGAATAAATCAAAATAAATATGTTAATTATATTTTGTCAATTTTGATTTTCAGGTAACGTAATGTTTCTTTAAAGTCGCTAACAAACGATCGAATAGTGCTGGAATATATTTTTCAGTGTTTAGTTTTCTTTTCTTTGTAGTCAAATGAATAATACTGACGGGTCTGGTATGTTCTTACGTCTAACTGACAGTAAGCCAAAGTGACTAAACGGCTGTATATCATACGAGTTGCTTGCATTTAAGCTTAAAAATATGCAAATACATACGTATGTATTTAATTTTGTGTTTGTATCTATGCATGTTTATCTCTAGATGTATGTGAAGAAGTGTGTGTAGTTAACTTATTAAAGATACAAGTTTTATTTTCTCGTCTTGTGTTCTTTGCGTATTTCGCAGTAACTGTTTTTTGTTTTACTTTGTTGTATATTCTTTGTTATTGCCTGTTTATTTTTGTTTCCTTTTATTGTTCTCTTTAGTTAAAATTTCTAAGCACAATAGGTTTTACGATGCCGAGACAAAATTAAAACAAGTTTGAATTTATTAAATTTTAAGGTTTTCAAATTAAAAGGATTTTAAAATTCCGTAAATATCTGTGGCACGAATATATTTTCACAGTTTAAGAAATTCGTTTATATAAAATATTTGATGAAAGACATCTTACAGGGGTAAAACCTTATTTCATAATACAAGTTTAGACATTTTTCATTTACAAATTAAGTACGTAAAGTTATAGGTACGTATTTATGTATATCTAGGGTGACCATTCGTACTGATTTCATCAGTACATGTACTGACTTTTCATTTGATGTACTGATTGAAAATTTGTGTACTGAAATGTACTGTTTTTTTTTAACTTACTGATTGTACTGATTTCTCAAGATAAATTTAAATTTAAAATTTTTTTCTTAAAAAATTTGTTAAACTATAACCAAGCTAGATAGTTAGGTATTTGTATTATTTTAATTTTTCAAATCTTGTTTTGAGTAGATCGACAGCTCCCAAAAAAGTATAATATTTATTTGAGAGTTTGTTTTCTGAATCAAATATTTTGTTTACAAAAATACAAAGACACCCAGACGGCCGGAAAGGCTTATTTCGACTCAGGAAGTAATTTTTATTCAATCACTCTAATTGAAGGTGGTTCTGAGTATGAAAAACTAAAAAACGTACTGATTTCGAACCAGAAATAAATGGTCGCCCTATGTATATCGTCATCTAATATGTACATTTTTTTTTGTCAGAAATAAGCTTCGGTTTTCAGTACTTTTAAAATTATTGCCAAACGATTTTCAGTTGTATTTAGATTTAATACTGTTTTTAAATTTTTAGGTGACTTGCATTTAAAGTGGCAGTATTTGTATGATGCTATACAAAATAATAAAAAAATTGTTATTTTGGGAGTTTGAATTTTTGCATAGAGAAAAAGAAAAAAACTCTCTTAAATCAAGTTGGTAGCGCGCTGGTGTTGCAGTTTGGAGAGTCCCTGGTTAAAGTCCCAGCTACGGAAAGTACGGAAAAACATTTTTAAACTATTAATAATACTTGTACAAAATAAATATAAAAATATAAAATTCTTCTTCTTTCATTTCGAACTTAATTCAATTCTATTTTTGGCTTAATGTGGCTAAAAGTAGTCAACTCGTAATAGATAAATCGTACTTGGTTAAAGAAAATCCGTACTTGGTTTAAGAAGATTTGTACTCATCGTATTTTTGACACTGCTACGGCTTGATTTAAGTAAAGACTACTTGATTTAGTTTACATTTCTAAACTGTATTTTAAATTCGTAGCAACCGATTATAGCAACCGTAATTGTTTCTTTTTATTCAATGACACGATAAAGTTTCTGTTTAATTTTAAATTTAAAAAAAATTTTGCATATATGCTATAGACACACACATAAGTATGTAAATACTTATAAGTATATACATATATAAATACATGCAAGGGTACGATTGTAGGTATGTATGTATGTACTTATGTATTTTTATAGAAAAAGTTTTGCATATGTCGGGCATTTGTATGGCATGGTCTTTATTTGTGTTTGATCTTTTCCTTTTAAAAACTGTTCTTGTTTAATTCCGCTGATTTGTAAAAAAAGCTTTCACATGGTATGTATATTACATATGACTTGCCACTTTTGGAATTCATATTTTATTACGTATGCCCGACAAAGTTATCCGATGACTTTCATTTTTTGTTTTCACACGTAGATACATAAACATTTACTTCTGACATAACCTCCAAACCGAAATAAAAACTTATTTTGGTTTGTTATATATTTTAAAACATTATGATATTTGTGATACGATTTTTGCATAAGTTTTTTACACAAGCAATGCTTCAACGAGCTCACACTACATGTATCAATTTGCTAGTGGATAATGTACAAAGTCATATGTACAATACATACCATCTGAAAGGTTTTTAATATGTATTTTTTCAGTATTTTGGATTTCATTAAATGTAGAAACATAAATTTTGCAGCAAACACGCTTTTCATATTCTATATTGTTTAGACCGAACTAAATCCACATACAACCCTATGTTTTTTCATAATCTATTTGAATTTATCACTAAACAATATAGAATATGAGTAAAATTTCAGTATTCAAATTCTAATTAAAGTTTGTTTAAATGGAACAAATCAACTTACAGTAGTACTGAATAGAAAGAGTGCTGACGAGAAATCGTAGCTGATTTAGAAAATACATTACACTCGGCTAGTATCGGAATTACTTAATTTTTAATGAAAATTTCCATTCTTTGCTCTCACAAATTAAATAATGAGCTTAAAGCCGAATAAATAGAAATTATTAAAAGATATAGAAAAATTTCAAAAAAATAACTTTAAAAATATTTTTTTATGGTGGAACTATTCCTGTTTTACTTTTATAATTTTTCGAGTGTATTTTGGCATATGATTATACATACATATATAGGCAATTCCACTTTCAACGTCTCTTAACAGAAAATGAAAATTTTTAAATTTAGTTTATGAAGTGTGTTGCCAAGAATAAATTTAATTTTTAATTGTATGGGGTGCATTGGAGCACAGACTTGGGGTTTGTTATATCAAATATCCAAAAATTTCCCCAAAAAGGTTTTTTCATTTCTTATTTTTGTTATATACGATAAGATAACTTCTTTACAATGATTTGTACGGCTGTGCTTTTCTGGACTTTGAATTGCCAACTTTTTCGCATTACCAAAAAGTCGAACCGAAACAAATGCAAACAAGAACAAGTAAGAGCGCTATATTCGGCTGTGCCGAATCTTATATACCCTTCACATTGACCTTTCGCAATCCCAAACTTTTTTTATTTTTAACCATTTTTTTACTTTTGAAATATTTCTAATTTTTAAATAGGCTCTAAGGCCAACTCTAAAGAAGTTGTAGGCATTTTTACATAATTTTTGTAAATTTTGTATGGCAACCCCCTTAGGGCGTGGAGATAGGGGGTAAGTATGTTGTAGGAATATGTTTGGGAGGGCAAACTAATAGGGGTCGGTAATACACTTTATTGCTCTAAGGCCAACTCTGAAGAAGTTGTGGGCATTTTCATATCATTTTTGTAAATTTTGTATGGCAACCCCCTCAGGGCGTGGAGATAGGGGGTAAGTATGTTCTAGGAATATATTTGGGAGGGCAAACTAATAGGGGTCGGTCGTACACTTTATTGCTCTAAGGCCAACTCTGAAGAAGTTGTGGGCATTTTCATATCATTTTTGTAAATTTTGTATGGCAACCCCATTAGGGCGTGGAGATAGGGGGTAAGTATGTTCTAGGAATATATTTGGGAGGGCAAACTAATAGGGGTCGGTCGTACACTTTATTGCTCTAAGGCCAACTCTGAAGAAGTTGTGGGCATTTTCATATCATTTTTGTAAATTTTGTATGGCAACCCCCTCAGGGCGTGGAGATAGGGGGTAAGTATATTCTAGGAATATGTTTGGGAGTAGAAATTAATGGGGGTCTGTGATACATTTTTTTCCTCTACGGGCAAGTCCGGGGAAGTTATAGCGGTTTTTACCTTATTTTTTAAAATTTTGTATGGCAACCTTGTCAGGGGCTAGAGATAGAGGGTAAGTATGTTCCACAAAAATGTTTGGATGAAAAAAATAATTCGGGTCGGTCTTACATTTTACCTTTGTAGGAGAACCCTGGAAGCCGTAGGAGCGATTTTAAAAATGTTTAAATTAAGCTTATAAAATTTTTGTTTTGGGTGTGCTTCAATAATATAGACATGACTGATTCTGTTTTTTTCTTTTTTGTTGTTTTTTTGTTGTTTTTTTATTATTACATGTAAAAGTATGTTCTTTGTTGTTGTTGTAGACTCAAAAAACCGAGGTAGTCGTGGTTTTTTGCTTATATCTCGGTCATTTATCGGGCGATTTTGCTGAATTTCAATACCGATTTTCTCGCGACTATCTGTGACAGTTTGAGACCACATTCGGGTCTGACCGATATCGGGGGGCTTCAGAAAGTTGATTTCAACCATAACACGGACAGACGGCCAGACGGACAGACAGACAGACGGACATCGCTAAATCGGCTTCCCTATCTATAAGGATCCAGAATATATATACTTTATGGGGTCCCAAATGGATAATAAAGGAATTACAAACGGAATGACAAACTTATATATACCCTTATCACTTATGTGAAGGGTATAATAAAATAAAATTTTATGGCGACATTTTACATTTTGCCATGACTGTTGTTTTGTAATTTTTTGCTTTTCGTCCATTGTAAATAATTGTTGTTGTTGTCGTAATTTCATTACATTTCTTTTTTCATGGTGCAGTTGTTGCTGTTATCGTCGTTATTGTTAATATCGTTGTTGTATTTGTTTCTATACATTCGTTTCAGGGTCTGGTTGCTTTCCGTTCGAGGCAGCAACAGCAAAAATGCAAAAAATATATTTTAAACAAATACAAAAACAACAACAAAAGCACAACAATCGCCAACAACAAAGCATAGAATTGTGTAGTAATAGTAAGGTAAGGTTGCACGCACGCATGCAAGTACGAATTGCAGTTGTTGTCAGGTTTGTTTCATTCGGAAAGTGGAAAG
Organism: Melanophora roralis; assembly: GCA_963583895.1. Lineage (NCBI taxonomy): Eukaryota > Metazoa > Arthropoda > Insecta > Diptera > Rhinophoridae > Melanophora > Melanophora roralis. The sequence continues at coordinate 52,809,203 of OY757191.1, forward strand.
TCAGTTGCGCTCTATACGTTTTTGTGAATGTGTGCGTAAATATTTGTGTGTGTGTTGTACGTGTGTGTTATGTTCACATTTCGTAAGCAGCAGAAAAATGCTAATGCCCTCAAAAAAAATTAAATAAATAAAATTTAAAAAAAACCGAACAACAAAATGAAAACTTGTATTATTTCGTATACGGATTGTAAGATTTTGTATTTTTTTTCACGTTTTCTTGTGTCAATATTTAAAGTTTGTAACGGTATGTGTGTTTGCTTTGACTTTTTTTAAAGTTTTTTTTATATGTGTAAATTATGTTAATTTTTTAGTTTTTTTTATTTTTTGCTAGAATGATAATTTAGGCCCATTACTTTTGTAGCATATTTTAAAGATTCAAAGAAAATACCACAAGAATCCTGAATCCATTCCATGACTTTCTTCTTAGTTGAGGGATGATCTATTGCTGTTGTTGTTGACAATGCTGATGGTGAATTATATGCTGGTGGTCGCAAGAATAAAAGCTACTGACAGACCTATTGAAAGTATGAGCGTATGAGTTTACGACCATCATCTGTAGTTATTCTAGGATTGCACTGAATACACTGGACTTTAGTCTTGCTGAAGATGCTTCGTTTGCCAGTAAGCATCGTCTTTAATAACATTCTTATGGTAAATTTTTTCCAAAGTTGATAATGCATTTGCTGCTGCTAGCAATAATGATGCAACTTTTGGTAACTTTCTTATAGCGTTCGTCATCTTTTGCCTGAAATTGTCACTCCGAGCCCAAAATTTATCCATAACAGTGGCTAGAAGTAGTTTAACTACCGGATTTTTATATCGCCTTTTAGCACATCATCTTACAAGCCATAAGCCGAGATTTAGTTTAACTAATTTCGGTAATTTCATTATGACATCAATACCCTTCGAAGACAATTGCGTGCAACCGTATAAATCAATTGTCTTAAGATTGGCCAATTCCTCGGCCAAGATCTGCAAACCTTTATCCGTAATGCGAGAGCACTGTCCGATATTTAAATGTTCTAGATCGGGTAGGGCCTTGGCTATTTTAAGCATACCCTGATCCGTTATTTGGCATTGATTGAGTGAAAGCGAACGCAGGCGATATAGGCCTTGAGCAATGTGGGTAAGGGCTTGATCGCTGATCTTGTCACAGAAGCTAACGTCAAGTGAGCTTATGCCACTACCGCCTTCGGTAAGGTAGGCCATGCCTATATCTGATATGTTGTCGCAGGAACGTAAATTAAGTTGCTCTAGCTTGGGCATACGAGCCAGATGCTTTAAGCCGCTGTCGGTAATCGAAACGCAGAAGCTCAAGTTTATATGCTTTAGTGACGTTAGACCTTGTGCTATATGACCCAAAGCTTCATCGCTTAGTCGCTGGCAATCCTGCAGGCCCAAGTATTCGAGCTCTAGATTGCCCTCGGCGGTGGCTTTGTTAAGGCCAGCCAAATGACCAATGCCTTGATCACTTATATGCCAGCAGGAACGTAAATTGAGGTTTTTTAGTTTCTTAAGACCCCACGCTATCAACAGTAGACCTGTATTTGTAATATTGCAGCAACCACCTAATTCCAGAGTCTCTAAATTCTTAAGATGCTGAGCTATGCGGCCGAGACTAGTATCGGTTATTTGTTTACACAGGGAGAGATCTAGTACTTTGAGATTATGTAAGTCAACCGAGAAAGCATGACCCAAATTGACATCGGCCACATTAAAACAGCCACTAAGATTAAGGGAGGTTAGAGCAGGAACACCTAGAACTAGATCCTTTAGTGACCTTCTGAGTGACAAGATCTGCACTTTTTTAATGCCACGCTTAACCAGGCAATTGAATAGACTAGGGCTGGAACGTTTTAAATGAAGTTTTGCTTCGACTCCCTTCCAAATACTTTTGGAATAAGCCACATCACGCCAGGTGGTACACACTTGGGCAGCACGTCCCAAGTCCTTAACTGATAATTTATCGAATATCATTTCCAAAACTTCTGGAAATAAATGGGTAATGTGAAGACCTTCAATAGGAGGGGGACTGTCTGGAGAAGCAGGTCTTTGTTGCAGATGATGATGGTGATGATGATGTTGCGCATGTGCTGCTGCCGCTGCCGCAGCTGCTGCAGCTGCATGTTGAAGATACAATGCGGGTGGTAGTGTTTGCAGCTGGGGACGATGATGCAGCGCATAGGGGGTAAAACGTAGCAGATGATGTGCACTTCGTGTGAGGCCGGGTAATTCAGTCTGTTGATAAAGATGGTCTTCCATGCTCCAAGCTGCTGCTGCCAACTGTGTGGCTGTGTGAATACTACTACCTCCACCACCACCTCCGCCTCCACCACCGCCATGGTAGCTGGTCAAAGCTGCGGCTGTTTGAAGTGACAAAGTTGTTTGATGATGGAAGGGAAGTATTTCAGTATTAGTAGCCATGTTCTGTGTTTCTTTTTGTTACTTCAATTGTTTTTAATGGAAATTTACTTAATCCAAACGCCAAAAGCGTTTATTAATATTTTTAGTTTTAAAGTATTATATTTTTCGTTTGTTTTAAAAATTTTTTTATATTCATACACACTGGTCAACTGCCATTAAATTTTTTTTCACAATTTCTATGACACTTTGTATAATTTATTATTTTAATATTTTTTCTTTCATGTTTTTTTTTAATTCTTTTTTGTTTTTTGCTTAATTTAGCTAGTAAAGGATTTTTGTTTTCAAATCGCAAAATAGAAATTTTATAATAAAAAATTTGCCGACTGTTTACAATTTATTTGAAACAGAAGTACTAAGTATTTATCAACGGTTTGTAATAATAAAAAAATAGGACCGAGTTCAGTACCGCACTAAACAATAACATGTCACAAACTGAACTCCCTGTTTGAATATCTGAGTTTATAACTAAAAAAAATAATAAGTTGGCCATTGCTCACAAATACAGTGGCAACTAAGAGTAAACTGTAAAGGAGAAAGATTTTGTTCACTCTGCAAATTTGAGGCCAGGGCTGGCAAACTGAAAAAAAAATTATAAAACAGCAAAGTTTTTATTAATTCAAAATTGTTCTGCGAATAATTAATTTTTTAAGCATTTCAACTTAACATATATTTATTTAAACTTTGAAATTTAGGGCATAATTACGTAAAACGTTTTTAAATATAGTTGGAAATGGTGTATTGTAAAAGGTGTGAAGGGTATTTACTCTTTACGGTTCAGAAAAAAAAACAAGTTAACATATAACCATTCTACCAGATTTTTCCTCTTAATTTTTTTTGTAATTTTTATATCCCATTCCGTAATACTTGTTCCATATTCTTTTACAAAAATATTTCCTTGGTACATTTTAAACTTAAAGTACCCTTTCAAATGCAAAGTTGGACAACCTTAAAAATTATTTTATGCCATCTCTAATTCAGCCATTTCTCAGAATTAAAACTAAGAGATACCAGATACTTGTTTTTCTCTATAAACGCTGCTACAAATTGTATCTGTGTGCAGATGTCGTGGTAGTGGTGCGTTTAGGTAGAAATAAAATATAAACAGAAATTCTTAAGGTTTTGCGCCTTTGTATCTATGTACGAATGTCTCATGTTTCTTTGTTGTTTAAATCTTGAAAGCGGCAGTAAATGTGTGCGTAGTTTCCTATGGCCCAAAATACCACTCGTCCTCATGCAAGAAGACAATACAAAAAACAAACCTATTCTTCTTAAAGACATTTGATTTTAAATTTTATTTTATTTTTTTTTTCTTCGAATCATTTATACTACTCTTACTAAAAAATTCTTTTCTCGTATTACGTTTTCAAAATACTCGTTTCTTAAAGTACAGTACATATACGTTTTGTAGGGATTAAAAAAAATATAAGATAGTGATTTTTTTACTAATACTTTAAGAAATTAGATACATATTTTTAATATAAAAAAGTGGAAATAATATATAAAAATTAACTGGAGATCCTTTTAGAAGTTTTTGAAAACCCTGTTTTAGGTATTTTGATTTTAAGCCTTAAACGGTTTTAAACTGAGAACGCAAATGGTATTTTTCCCTGTTATACCCTTTACATAGTGAATAGGGTGTCCCAACAATATTCATTTGACACCCAATAAGGGTATATATACTCAGGATCCTTATGTATAGTGAAGTTGACTTAGTCGTGTCCGTTTATGGCTCTGTTAAGATCATGTTTCCGACACCAAGTCAAACCCACCCGAGCCGGTTATGACATCAAACTATCAGAAATCTCCCTGAGACAATCGCTTTTTAAAATCAGCAAAATCGGCCCTCTACGGAATGAGGTATGAGCCAAAAACCTTAAATAACAAATTTTTTATGATAAAATCCACGCATTTATCTTAGGAAATACGGCCACTGTTGCCACAAAACTTGGCACGGATACTTTGAAGATGGTGACCCAGATTGGGGAAAATTTTTTTTCAATACAAGCAGGGCAAGTGGTATCCCCCATAAAATTCCATAAACTTTGTGTAATTTTTCATGCGCTTTATCTAAAAAACTATAATAGCTATTGACTTTAAACCAGCTACAAAAAAGTTCCAGTATACAACATACATTTTAAAAAACAAATTATTTGAATTGGAGCAGGGGGTGCAGTAGCCCCCATAAAAATAAACAATTTTTTAGAAATTTTTAATACGCTATATCTCGGTAACTATGATAGTTATCGACTTTATACACAAAAAGTTATTGTGCAACAAATACCTACACGTTAGGAAAGTGTCACTTGGGTAGGAACAGGGGGAGTGGTCGTCACCAAAACTTCTATAGCTACACCACACAGGTAGGGGTATTATGTGTTTGTGCAGATGTTTGCAACGCCCAAAAGTAACGGTCTAAAACTCGTCTTTAATTGTACCGATTGACCCCAAATCACTTCCTGAGTCGATTTAAGCAAGTTTGTCCGCCCGGCTAGAAGTCCATGTATTTTTGCGAACACGCTACAGGTCGCAATTTTGAAAATATTTTGATGAAATTTGTTAAAGATAATCCTTTGGCCCTGTCACAAAGCCCATTGCTTATGTTGATGGTTAGTTCATCTTTTTTTGTTTGCCCCTTTACAAATGTTCTCCTGGAATAAGCATTTTGGGTTGTAACTGACTCGAATGTTACTCTATTATGAAAAAAATTTTTACTTGTGACTAACATCTTTGTCTTTATGCCACCAACCATTTTACTAAGTACACATTTTATCGGACTATTTTCTTATAAAGCACCCCTACAAATGTGGTGTAAGGTATAATATGATCGGGCATGACCGACTATAATTTTCTAACTTGTTCAATATATCTTTATGAAAATGTTTTTAGCTTGATGTTACAATTCAGCGAAAACCATTTTGTCGAATGTCTTGCAGCTAAAAGAAAAACCTATTTAATCGATTTATGTTTTTCTTTTCATTAGGTTGCAATCCCAATTGTAAAAGGCAATGGCTCTTGCGCTTTAATCATACGATCGTCATGTTATTATGTGTTAATTGAATATATTTATTACCCTTAAATGCTTACGTGTTTTATTGATGATCAGCAGCTTATCTCTCTTTTATGACATAATTGCTGGGATTTTAAGAAAACTTCGCTCATATAAGCCATTAAATGCGAATTAAGTTCGAGTGCCTTTAAATATTACGAAACGTTGTAAATATAATCCAAATTATGGCTTAGTTTTTCTTTTCTGCTTATGAAAGAGGCAAAGAGGGAAAATTCGTAGCTGGTTTGCAAATGCATTCTATTTGGCTAATATCGGTAAAAATAACTTGCTTTTACAAACAAAGTTTCTTTCAACATTAATGAAAAGTATTAATTTTTTAAATAAAAACAAGTAAGAGCGCTATATTCGGCTGTGCCGAATCTTATATACCCTTCACATTGGTCTTTAAATATACCCAGCCGAGTAATTTTGTACTGCAAATAATATAATAAAAAACCTTGTGCGAGTTTTAAAGCCCATAGAAAAAATAACAAAATTTTAACGTTCATATGAATAATAGAAATAGATGAAGAAGATTTGAGGTCGAAAGTTTTAAAAGTTTTCGACATTATCCATATTTAAAGGTTAATAAAACTTATTAAATGTTCTAGTCCCGCTGCTCTTCTCCAACTTTTTTTCAAAAATGTATAAATTATTTGATTATTACTTTTTGTAGAATATTCGAAGTCGATAGCTGTAATAGTTTTCCGGAAGTAGCGTATCGAAAATTTTATAAAAATTGTTAATTTGTATGGGAGCTACCCCTTCTTCATCCCCCACCCGAAAATTTTTTTCTTTAAAGCGCAGGCCTTGTGTTCCAATTACTTTTTGTAGAACATTTGATGTGGATATCTGTTATAGTTTCCGAGATATAGCGTATCGAATATTTTATAATAATTGTCGATTTGTATGGGAGCTACCCCTTTTTTTGCCCCCACTCAAAAAATTTTTTCCCTAAAGCGTAGGCATTCTTGCCCAATTACTTTTTGTAGAACATTTCATTTCGATATCTTTTATAGTTTCCGAGATATAGCGTATCGAATATTTTATAGTAATTGTCGATTTGTATGGGAGCTACCCCTTTTTTTGCCCCCACTCAAAAAATTTTTTCTTTAAAGCGTAGGCCTTCTTGCCCAATTACTTTTTGTAGAACATTTCATTTCGATATCTTTTATAGTTTCCGAGATATAGCGTATCGAATATTTTATAATAATTGTCGATTTGTGTGGGAGCTACCCCTTTTTTTTCCCCACTCAAAAAAATTTTTCTTTGAAGTGTAGATCTTTGCGTACAATCACTTTTTGTAGAACATTTTAAGTCGATATCTGTTACAGTTTCCGAGATATAGCGTATCGAATATTTTATAATAATTGTCGATTTGTATGGGAGCTACCCCTTTTTTTGCCCCCACTCAAAAAATTTTTTCTTTAAAGCGTAGGCCTTCTTGCCCAATTACTTTTTGTAGAAAATTTCATTTAGATATCTTTTATAGTTTCCGAGATATAGCGTATCGAATATTTTAAAATAATTGTCGATTTTTATGGGAGCTACCCCTTTTTTTGCCCCCACTCAAAAAAATTTTTCTTTAAAGTGTAGATCTTTGCGTACAATCACTTTTTGTAGAACATTTTAAGTCGATATCTGTTATAGTTTCCGAGATATAGCGTATCGAATATTTTATAATAATTGTCGATTTGTATGGGAGCTACCCCTTTTTTTGCCCCCGCTCAAAAAAATTTTTCTTTGAAGTGTAGATCTTTGCGTACAATCACTTTTTGTAGAACATTTTAAGTCGATATCTGTTACAGTTTCCGAGATATAGCGTATCGAATATTTTATAACAATTGTCGATTTGTATGGGAGCTACCCCTTTTTTTGCCCCCGCTCAAAAAAATTTTTCTTTGAAGTGTAGATCTTTGCGTACAATCACTTTTTGTAGAACATTTTAAGTCGATATCTGTTACAGTTTCCGAGATATAGCGTATCGAATATTTTATAATATTTGTCGATTTGTATGGGAGCTACCCCTTTTTTTGCCCCCACTCAAAAAATTTTTTCTCTAAAGCGTAGGCAATCTTGCCCAATTACTTTTTGTAGAACATTTCATTTCGATATCTTTTATAGTTTCCGAGATATAGCGTATCGAATATTTTATAACAACTGTCGATTTGTATGGGAGCTACCCCTTTTTTTGCCCCCACTCAAAAAATTTTTTCCCTAAAGCGTAGGCATTCTTGCCCAATTACTTTTTGTAGAACATTTCATTTCGATATCTTTTATAGTTTCCGAGATATAGCGTATCGAATATTTTATAGTAATTGTCGATTTGTATGGGAGCTACCACTTTTTTTGCCCCCACTCAAAAAATTTTTTCTTTAAAGCGTAGGCCTTCTTGCCCAATTACTTTTTGTAGAACATTTCATTTCGATATCTTTTATAGTTTCCGAGATATAGCGTATCGAATATTTTATAATAATTGTCGATTTGTGTGGGAGCTACCCCTTTTTTTTCCCCACTCAAAAAAATTTTTCTTTGAAGTGTAGATCTTTGCGTACAATCACTTTTTGTAGAACATTTTAAGTCGATATCTGTTACAGTTTCCGAGATATAGCGTATCGAATATTTTATAATAATTGTCGATTTGTATGGGAGCTACCCCTTTTTTTGCCCCCACTCAAAAAATTTTTTCTTTAAAGTGTAGATCTTTGCGTACAATCACTTTTTGTAGAACATTTTAAGTCGATATCTGTTATAGTTTCCGAGATATAGCGTATCGAATATTTTATAATAATTGTCGATTTGTATGGGAGCTACCCCTTTTTTTGCCCCCACTCAAAAAAATTTTTCTTTAAAGTGTAGATCTTTGCGTACAATCACTTTTTGTAGAACATTTTAAGTCGATATCTGTTATAGTTTCCGAGATATAGCGTATCGAATATTTTAAAATAATTGTCGATTTTTATGGGAGCTACCCCTTTTTTTGCCCCCACTCAAAAAAATTTTTCTTTAAAGTGTAGATCTTTGCGTACAATCACTTTTTGTAGAACATTTTAAGTCGATATCTGTTATAGTTTCCGAGATATAGCGTATCGAATATTTTATAATAATTGTCGATTTGTATGGGAGCTACCCCTTTTTTTGCCCCCGCTCAAAAAAATTTTTCTTTGAAGTGTAGATCTTTGCGTACAATCACTTTTTGTAGAACATTTTAAGTCGATATCTGTTACAGTTTCCGAGATATAGCGTATCGAATATTTTATAACAATTGTCGATTTGTATGGGAGCTACCCCTTTTTTTGCCCCCGCTCAAAAAAATTTTTCTTTGAAGTGTAGATCTTTGCGTACAATCACTTTTTGTAGAACATTTTAAGTCGATATCTGTTACAGTTTCCGAGATATAGCGTATCGAATATTTTATAATAATTGTCGATTTGTATGGGAGCTACCCCTTTTTTTGCCCCCGCTCAAAAAAATTTTTCTTTGAAGTGTAGATCTTTGCGTACAATCACTTTTTTGTAAAACATTTTAAGTCGATATCTGTTACAGCTTCCGATATATAGCGTATCGAATATTTTATAATAATTGTCGATTTGTATGGGAGCTACCCCTTTTTTTGCACCCGCTCCAAAAAAATTTTTCTTTAAAGTGTAGATCTTTGCGTACAATCACTTTTTGTAGAACATTTTAAGTCGATATCTGTTACAGTTTCCGATATATTGCGTATCGAATATTTTATAATAATTGTCGATTTGTATGGGAGCTACCCCTTTTTTTGCCCCCACTCAAAAAAATTTTTCTTTAAAGTGTAGATCTTTGCGTACAATCACTTTTTGTAGAACATTTTAAGTCGATATCTGTTACAGTTTCCAAAATATAGCGTATCGAATATTTTATAACAATTGTCGATTTGTATGGGAGCTACCCCTTTTATTGCCCCCACTCAAAAAATTTTTTCTTTAAAGTGTAGATCTTTGCGTACAATCACTTTTTGTACAATAATGTCGATATCTGTTATAGTTTCCGAGATATAGCGTATCGAATATTTTATAATAATTGTCGATTTGTATGGGAGCTACCCCTTTTTTTGCCCCCACTCAAAAAAATTTTTCTTTGAAGTGTAGATCTTTGCGTACAATCACTTTTTGTAGAACATTTTAAGTCGATATCTGTTACAGTTTCCGAGATATAGCGTATCGAATATTTTATAATAATTGTCGATTTGTATGGGAGCTACCCCTTTTTTTGCCCCCACTCAAAAAATTTTTTCTGTTAAGTATAGATCTTTGCGTACAATTACTTTTTGTAGAACATTTTAAGTCGATAGCTGTTATAGTTTACGAGATATAGCGCATAAAATATTTCACCACATTTGTGCAATTGTAGGAAAAATACCCCTTCCCCTGGTCCTATCTGAAAAAAATGTTTCCAATATTTAGGTCCCTTCTTTAGAAGTATCCGTGCCAAGTTTTGTGGCAAGAGTGATTATACTTACTGAGATATATAGGGATATATGCACGGATTTTGTCCTAAAAAAAATGGGTTACTCTGGGTTTTCGCTTATATCTCGGTCAATAGTGAACCGATTTTGCTGATTTTAAATAGCGATTGTTAGCGGGATATTTGTAATCGTTTGACACCATTTACTGATCTGTATCTTTTTATCTGACTCCGGAAACTTGATTTCAACAGACGGACAGACAGACAGACAGACAGACAGACAGACAGACGGACAGACGGACATGGCTATTTCAACTTCCCTATCTATAAGGATCCAGAATATATATACTTTATGGGGTCGCAAATGAATAATAAAGAAATTACAAACGGAATGACAAAGTGATATATACCCTATCACTATGTGAAGGGTATAAAAATTAATAAAATAATAATTTTCAAGTTAATAAATAAGTTTTTTTTTTTAAGCTTTAGGTCTATTTTTTATGTTTATTTTTTTGCAAATTTTTTCAATATTTCGCCACTCCGTTGTGTGGCATCATCAGGAGGTTATTTCAGTTAAATATTAAATTTGTTATTTTGGTTTTAAAATTAGCTTTTGGCTTTTCGAATAACGATTATAATATTCGTTATTCGAAAAGCCAAAAAGGGGGTTTTACCTTAAGTATGTTCTAGGAAAATGGTTGCAAGAGAAAAACAATAGGAGGCCTGTGATCAATTTGATACCTCTAGGGGCGACCCCGGGCAAGTTGTAGGGGTTTTAACCTTTTTTTTTTTAAATTTTGTATGGCAACCCTTTAGGGCTTGGCAATAGGGGATAAGTATGTTCTAGGAATATGTTTGGCAGGAAAACTAATGGGGGTCTGTCATACGTTTTAATGCTCTAATGCCGACTCTAAGAAAGTTGTGGGCATTTTTACAACATTTTTGTAAATTTTGTATGGCAGCCCCATTAGGTGACAGGGATAAGGGGAAAATATGTTCTAGGAATATGTTTGCGAGGGAAAACTAATGGGGGCTCTGATACATTTTAAAAATCTAGCGGCGACTCCGGAGAAGTTCTGAGATTTTTATCCTATTTTTTTTTAATTTTGTATGGCAGCCCCTTTAGGGTGCTAAGATAGGGGGTAAGTCTGTTCTAGGAATATATATGCGAAAGGAAACTAATTGGGGTCAGTCGTACTCCTTATTTCTCTAAGGCTGACTGTGCCGAAGCTATGTGCGTTTTTACATCATTTTTGTTAATTTTGTATGTCAACCCCCTTAGGTGATGAAGATAGGGGGCAAAAATGTTATAGAAATACATTTGGGGGGAAAAACTAATGGGGGTCTGTTGTACATTTAATTCCGCTAAGGGAGCGATTTGCAAAAAAATTTTAAAAAATTGAACTTTGTATGGCAACCCTGCTGGAGGCGAAGATAGGGTGTAAGTATTTTCCAAAACAATGTTCGTGGGAAAAACAATGTGAATCGGTCTTGCATTGAACATTGTGCGGAGCAACTTTAAGGGAAGCTGTAGAAGTTTTTATGTAAAAAATTTTTAGGAAATAAGCAGAAGTAGTATTGGATTTAGGCTTTTATCTCAGTCAGTTAAGGGGCAATTTTACTGGATTTCAAATGCAGTTTTCTCGCAGATATTTCTGATAGTTTGATACTACATAAGGGTCTAGGCAGCCCTCATATATACGTCTGAAAGGTAATTAAAATAATGAAGTTATAAAAAAAGTGGTATATGGTGGGCCAAAAGAAATAACCCTATTGGAGAAAGCTCATGCGGCCAATGTCAAATCTATTTTGACATTTGTGAACAAGACAGATGTAAAATACAAGTGAACAGGCCATGCACCGCCCGAGAATATCGCCGCTGTTGGGGAGGATGTAGAGCTGTCGCCAGAAACATCGACCAGACGCCGTGCCTCGCAATTACCCATCAGTCTTTCCTAAATCGAATTTATGTCAACGACCTGCGCATGTTTCCGTATAAAGTCCAGTCCGTTCATCAGCTGCTGCCTGTCGACCGCCAACGCGTTTAACCTATGCCCAAGCCATCCTCAATAGCGAGGCCAAGGTCGAAGATTTTTCGACCAAAATTATAATGAGAGATGAGGCTCATTTCCACCTCATTGGATACGTCTACAAGCAAAACTGTCGCATCTGGGGCACCGAAAATCCCCGAATAATGTACGAGGAGCCATTACACCGGCTCAAAGTGACTGCATGGTGCGCTGTTCATGCTGGAGAAGTCATGAGGCCATTTTTTTCGAGGACGCCGCTGGTCAAACAGCAACAGTGGACGGTGTGCGTTATAGGGCCATGTTAGTCGAGTTTTTCTGCCGCAATTAAACGAATCAGTGCCTGTGTTCTGTAACTTTAGTGAGAATTTCTCGCATCGAAAAATGTATAGTCGCCTTGTAAAAGACAGGATGAACACGATAATCCTAATTATTTTAACTTTTAACGTTGTATAATGAGAGTTTATGTATTATCTAAGTCACACTGTTCATAATCGGAAGACTATGACAATAACAAAATTTTCTCGCTGAGAAAACTTCTCACAAGTTACAGAACAGGGGGGCAGGACTGAAGGACATGTGGTGACAACAAGACGGAGCAACGGCACACACTGCGCGAGCCACAACCGATATTCTGAACGCGGCGTTCCCGGGTCGCCTCATCTCTCGTTTTTCGAATTACATTGGTCCGCAAGATCACCCGATTTAACCGTTCCAGGCTTTTTGTGGGGTTTTTTGAAGTCTCGTGTTAACGTGAGCAAGCCCGATACCCTGGAAGCCCTCAAGGACAACTTTCGACACGAATGCGACAATAATAAATTATTTTTGTTACTTTGGCACGAGCTCACAATATTCATATTTTGAACAACCTTGGTAAAAAGGTCACTAGCGTCACATTTTCTAGGAACGCTTTTCTAATTTTTTTTTTTAATTTAATATTCGTTATTGAAATGTTTCAAAACTAAGATTTGTAAGGTCACATTTGTCACAGCTTTCGACTGACCCTTATAAGAAAAAATAAGTTGGATTCTAAGTTGCCTTATAAGCTTTCTATTTACAATTTATTTATTTATTCAAATTATTAAATTTGTTTTCTTTTGATGGAGCTTATTTGTGGAAGATTTTAAAATTGACCTGCATTTTCTAATGGGTTTGTTTCACTTAATCTAAAGCAAAGTTTTTTTCATTAAAGTAGTTTAGTCCCCGCACCGCAGTGATTTATTTATGGTCTGAGATCTTTTAAAATTTAATGTAAACCTTAAAAGAATGTTTATTGGTTAAAACGCCTTGAATATCAGCCAGAATTCATTGATTTTTTTCTGCTCATTATTAATAAATAACACCTTTATAGGTACAACAGGTACAAATAGCTATTTTATATAAAATCATTTTTAAACAAAAAAAATTCAAATAAATGTTTATGTGTAAGTATGTATCTGTGTGCGGTTAGATCCTTCTACGCATAAATTAACCTTAACAAATACACATGCATGTATGTATGTATGAATGTATGTTAGCAAGCCTGTTTGTTCAATCTTAACGAATATAGTACCCCTGCAAAGGCAGTGATCTTTTTGTAAAGACTTCTGAGAATTCTTTTTAAAAAAATACACAAAAAATATTATAAAAACAAAAAAAAATCCCAAGAAAAAAGAAGTATAAACTAAGTTATGAACTAAAACAAGAACACAAAAGGCCCGACACTAGGGTTTAGGTATAAATATACATGAGTTTTATACAAACGTATGTATTTAAAAAATACACAGATGCACACATATTTACACACACATATTCACATGTGGTATTGTTAGGAATGGCTTAAGAAACAGCAACAACAAAATACCCAGAAGAAAAACACAGAATGGATTGTACTAGGCGACTCCTTTACAGAGCCTTTAATTTTTTCAAGAGATTTATAAATATTTAAAGAATGAAAAAGACATTTATTGTGTTGCTTCTATCTATATATAAAGGAATAACGTTACTGACTGACTGACTGACTGACTGATTCATCATCGCACAGCCCAAACGCGCAGAGCTAGAGACCTGAAATTTGGACTGTGGGTACCCTTCCTTATGTTTAGATCCACTAAGACGTGATTTCGGGAAATTCGGACTCGAAGGGGCTTAAAGTGGGCCAAATATGGAAATATCCGAAAGTTAATATCTCCTAAACTACAAACGATAGAAACAAAATTTAAAAAGGATCGTATTTAACTCAAAAAATAAGCAGACCAGTGTCTGGCATTTTTTCAAAATTTTAGACCCTTAAGGCTAAAAAAGGGTAAAAACTAAATTTTGATATTGCCTAGGTCCACTTTGTAACTTCTAAACGAGTAAAGGTACAGACATAGTTTAAAGACGATGAGGGGTAAAAAAGGGTTCAAAAATGGGTAAAAATTCTATATTGGTACTTTTTGTAACTTTTGAACCAATAGAGATAAATACGTTATATAAATTGCGTTCGACAGGTATCGACAAAATAAGAATATGTTTTCGATACTTTTTAAAATTTTTGGACCCTTAGGCACAAAAAAGGGTACAAATTACGTATTTTTAATTTTTAGATACTTTTTGTACCTTCTTAACTAATAAAGGTAAAAACATAGCTTAATTTGCGTTCGACAGTTCAGGACAAAATGTGAATATATTTTTTAAACTTTTTTAAAAATCTAGACCCTAAGGGGCAGACAAAAGAGTACAAATTTGTAAAGTGGTACTTTTTACGTACTTTTTGTAGCATCTGAACCAATAAAGATAGAAACATAATTCAAACTGCCTTCGACAAGTCTTGACAAAATATGAATATTTTTTCATACTTTTTAAAAACTTAAGACCCTAGGGGATAGAAGAAAGGGTACAAAATATATTTTGATACTTTTTAGGTACTTTTTGTATTTTCTTAACCAATAAATGTAGAAACTTCATTTAAATTGCGTTTTGCAGGTAACAGTTTAAGAACTAAAGGCACAAAACATCACCTTCACTTAATAAATTTCTAAAACTGCGCTTACGAAGTAGCGGGTCACGTGCTAGTTAGTAATATACACAGTATGTAACACATGACTTAACCAGCCCTTGTAAACTTATTCACTGTTGGTCATTTTAAAAAAACTACAAATTGAAATTCAATGTTGTTTCCTATGTGAGTTATTGTAGCAGGTATAATTCGGTTAAGAAGTACAATTTTTTTGAGATTTTAAGGGAATTCCCCGCATACTTATTACCTCAATAATCGTATTTTTTTCATATAGGGCCTTTTGTAAGGCCTAAGTCTTACATTACTTTTCCCTAAAAAAACTGTGTGTATTACACACCAACATACATATGTGTATCAACATCTAAACGTACTAACATCCAGACATTTAGATATAAACTAACAACCGATGTTGACGAGAATGTAAAATGATTTCAAGTCCTTTTACTTTTTTTTGTATTTTCAAAAACTTTTTATTTACTTTTAGAGGGGTATGTACGGTAAAGTAAACATATGAGAATATCCTTTTACAAGGAGTTTAAACAGGCTGAAGGAATTCGTTTTAAATTTTTTAGCAGAGACCCGCACACTAACTACAGAAGAACGCAAATAAACATGAGATGTCTACAATTAATAAAAAAAAATTGCCGTAATATTCCTTGGTACCTTTAAGGGCTTTCAAACCTTTTATTTAGAGGTCCCTGAACGATCTTTTAAAAAACTAGCAGAACCTTAAATATTTAATCATGAAATGCTTAAAACTCTTTTGTTTGCTCTTTAAGTAACAATGCACGTACTTTTTGTATAATCCAAGGTCTATATGTATATATTTTAAACAAGTTTTCACTTTCTTTGAAGTTGTTTAAAAAAACCTTTTTCCTAAATAAAAAAATGGACTAGTTTATTTGGAATTTAAAAACAAAGAAATTCTAGAATTCCTGATGACAAAAAGTTTCTAATAAATTATGTTTTCCTATTTTTTATTTATTTATTTTGTAACATGAAATAACAAAGTCCTTCGCAATAATTTTTAAAACTGAGCTAAAAGTTGATTTAGTACAAACAAACAAAATTGCGACTTTTTACTCTTAACATACACACACATAATTATTTAACACATACGCAACCAAACCCAACATAAGAATCACTACAATTTCCCTTTAACATGATGATTTATTTTATTATTTTTTGGAAGAAAGAAAAAAATGTTTCAAATTAAATTCTACCTGTTCATTAAAAGAAATTTATTTACAGCCATGGATATATTGTCCGTCTTTTTGTCTGTCAAAACACACAAATGCTCCGATAGTCTATCCTTAGAAACAGCCCAGCATAATAAAAATACAATAGACTTCTAGCTATTGTTTATCGTGATCCTTTCTGTGAAACAAGAGCATTGAGTGTTGCCAGAGTTATGGATTTTAAAAGCCAATGTGAGTTCTTTGTACCCTCTCATAGTAATGTTGTTATATATCAGTTTGTCATTCCGTTTGTAATTTGTTTATTATCCGTTTGTAGCCCCAAAAAGCATATATATATTGTGGATCCTTATAGATAGGAAAGTAGATGTCATGTCCGCCTGTGTGTCTGTTGAAATCGAGTTTCCGGAGCACAAAAAACATTTTGGTATTAAAAAATCAGAAATGTCCCTGAGATAATCGCTTTTTTAAATGAGCAAAATGGGTCACTTTTAAACGAGATGTAAGCGAAGGTCCAAAATAACTCATTTTTAGGGCAAAATCCACGCATGTGTATACTTATATATATCACAGTAAATACAACCACTCTATCCACAAACTTGGGACGAATACTTTGAAGACAGGGACCTAAATTAGGGATCGGATAGGAGCAGAAAAAGTGGTATCGCCCCTACAATTGTACAAATTTTTTTAAATTTTTCCCTCAAACTCCGACCTATACCACCAATAGTGATGCAACAGAGTTCCAACATGACGTTTTTCTTAATACAATTTGACGTTAAGGCACGTTGCTGAATGCGGTTATAAAATAGAATCTATTTTATTCTGAGAGCGATTTTTCTTATGCTCTCACCTTAAAAAAAGAAGTTTTCTTTACAGTATTGCCACACTTTTATTAAGTTTCATGCATTTTGTAAACAAAACCACATGTTTTGGAAAAGAACACTAAGAACGAAAGAAAATCAAAAAAATCATTTAAAAATGCAATTATTTCAAAAAATTTTGAAGTAAATAATTGAAATGACTTATATTATTTAAAAATTAGTTAAAAAAGTACAAACGCTTGATAATTTGCAGTTGCCAATGTACAAATACTTGTGTTTAAAATAAGACTTTTGAATAAAAATTGGAAAAGTTAAATCTGGGTTCGTAAAGTTGCAAACGACGTTTTAATTATAGTTCTGTTTTTTTCTGAGAGTCGTTTTAACTTAAGTATCGACGTGTTCTATGTCATTACATACTTTCAAGAAGTTGGCATCACTGATTTTTGTCCTTAAATTGAGAACTTGAGAAATTTTGATCTGGCACTAGCTGAACTAATATTAATAAGCCATTTTTAAAATTTGTTAGTTCATGAAAATAAAGATTCAATAATTCAAAAATGTGTAAAAAACTTTTTTTATAAAACATTTCAAGTTCTTGTTTAAATGATTTTCTTCTCAAAAAATAAGGTCTAAGATTTTTTTATGTCAAATGAAAATTTTCCTTGAAAAGTTTTGGCAATTTTGTTGTGGAATGAAATTAAAATAATGTCTACCTGCTACGAACAGGTTTTCTATTCAGTTTGTAAAGATTAAAAATAAAAACAATTTTGTAGTTGTTTTAGATTCCAAATAAAAAAAGGAAAAAAGATCATGATAGTTTCAAAGAAGAATAATGATCGATAGAGTTATTGTGTAATTAATACAAGAGGAAAGACTTTCAACAAAAACAAAAAGTAGGCAAATTATATTCGTTCAAGCACGACTCTTATATACCTTACACCTGTAGGATTGGTTGCATCCCTTCAATTCTTCAAATATTATTTTTTTAAGCGATTGATAAAAAAAAACGTTTATGTTCATTTCAAATTTTATTAGAATTAAAATATTTTAGTAAAAAATTTAACAAGTTAGGGCGCTATATTCGGCTGCGACGAATCTTATATACTATTCAAATTGACCTTTCGAAACCCCGAACTTTTTTTTATTGATTTTTTTATTTATGAAACATTTCTTATTTTTAAAAAGGGTTCGGTGCCATATTTTAAATCTCTAAGGGTGTCTAGGGAAGTTCTGGGGGTTTTACCATAATTTTTTAAAGTTTGTATGGCAACCCAGCAGGAGGCGGAGATAGGGGTAAGTATGTTCGGGAAAAATGTTTGCAAGAAAAAATGAGTTGGGGTCAGTCCTACACTTGACCTATCCACGGGCACCGCGGAAGCTGTAGGGAAGGATTTATTACAATTTTACCAAACTTTGTATCGGAGCCCATTTAGGCGATGGAGATTGAGAGTGTGTATTTTTTAGGTATATATTTGGAAGGGGAAGCTAATGGGGATCGGTGGAACACTTTATTTCTCAAAGGCCAATTTTGGCAAAGCTATGGGCGTTTATACATCATTTTTCTAAATTTTGTATTGTAACCCCCTTGAGTGATGGTGATGATGGTAAAAATGTTAAAGGGATATGTTTGTGGGAGAGGAAACATAGAAAGTTCTTTAAATCGGGAAGCCACATGTGTGGGCTCATGATAAATTTGTTAAGCTACTATTCCACAAATTTTTTACTTAGGGTTATTGTTATATGTTATTTATTAAGTACATTGTGGCTAAGGTTAACTCCAATTAAAGTAAACAATAAAGTGGGCTTTAAAATTTTTGGTCATTACAACCTCCCTTTAAGTTTAACAGAAATTTGTTTAAAATATGGCAGTACCAGTACAAAAGCCGGCTAATTTTTAAATATTTGGGTGTGCAGTGCCAACAACTTGCTTTCATTTGTCTGCTTACACCAACAACAAGCAAATGAACAGTAAATACGGCAACTTTAAATTAATAAACCTTACGTAAAATTTTAAGGGTAAGATGAGCTTCACTTTAGCTTATCGAACACTTTAACTTAAAGCATAGTTGTAACAACGAAAATGTGTTTATTTATCTGCTCTATAACATCTTTACTTTAGCCTATGAGACAGATATAACAATGGGTCTTAGTGTTATATTTTTATTTATATGTACATAAATAGCTTTAGATCTCTTAAGAGTTCTGACATGGAACTTTCTACACTCAAAAAATTATTAATGTAAAATCAACTGAAAATCTATTCATTCTGGATATTCATTTAAAAACCCTCCAACAAGATATTCATTAAAATTAAGAGAATATTTAATTTAAATTCAGACATCAATTATTAACTTACATATTTGTCTAGATTTTCTGTCATTTAAAGCAAAACACAAAGTATCAGAAAAAAAAAAAATAACAAACTTAAATATATTTAAAAAATAACTGACAAAATTAACTTCAACTGAAAATCAGTATTTTTTTTTTGAATAATCCTTCAAACCAATTTAAAAAAATATTGTATTCAAATTTAACTGTTTTTTCATTTAAAAACATTTTTACGGAATACTTCCTAAATAACTTACAACCAATTATTTAAATAAATTTTTGAGCGTTATTAGAGTATAAGGGCTAATAATTAATATATATTTTTTTGAGAAATTTCAAACACTCTTTTTAAAAAAAAATATCGTTAAAAAAAATCTTAATTAATTTCTGAAAACAAATATGGTGCTGTAGTGGTATTTAAGGGGCAATAGGCTGTGGGCGTGGTCGGAAACTTTAAATACATATTTTTTTTTGATTTTTCCAATATAAACTTAATAAATCCAAAGCTTATTTGAAAAGTTAACAGCATGTGATTCATGTGCAGCATTAGTTCAAAGCTGGTATGACTTCTTGTTTATTTAAAAATTTGCTCATTAATATCCGATTTCACTTATTCCGCAAATAAATTACTGTATCGATTTCCTTTTAAGAGATGAACATGCTGATGAAGAAGTTGAAAATGAAGGGGATATAGAAAACATCGTCACGGAATGTTTCGAAAAAATCAATCTGGAGAGTTAGAGATGGAGGAACACAAGCCTACCCGATTGCAAAACTGCTTGGAAAGGAGAAACATTTTGTGGAGAAGTCAAAGATCCAATAAAATATTTCAGTGAGTTCTTCGATGATGAAATTATAAACAAGATTTGCAACGAAACAAATCTATATTCGATGCAAACTAAAGGTGTAGAGCTAAATTGTTTACCATTCGAGATCAGACGATTCTTCGGTGTACTTCTTTATTTAGGATTAATACAAGTTCCAAATTTACGAATGGCTTGGATGCCAAACTTCAGATTATCAGCTGTTGCAAATTCTTTATCAAGAGCACGCTTTGAGAAAATAAAAGAATCTTTTCACATAAATGATAATACTCAACAGCCGGAACGTGGATCACCTAATTACGACAAACTTTATAAAATACGACCATTACTGGATAAAATGAAAGAGAAATGCAACAAAATAGACCAGGAGGAGCACCAGAGCATTGATGAACAAATGATTAAATATAAAGAACGTCACAATCTAAAACAATACCTACCAATGAAGCCCAATAAGTGGGGGTTTAAAATGTTTACAAGAGCTGGAGTTTCAGGTATCGTATACGATTTTGCTCTCTATGTAGGAGAAGGAACGTTTCCCTCTTTTGGATTAGGGATCTCATCAGATATTGTGTTGCACTTAGCTTCTAATGTTCCACAAAACAAAAATTATAAATTATTTTTCGATATTTGGTTTACTTCCATAAGTCTGATGATTGCGCTAAAGGAAAAAGGTATTTTAGCAGCAGGTACAATTCGAAGCAATCGAATGAAACATTGTAGCCTTATAAATGAAAAGGAGCTCATGAAAAAAGGTCGTGGATCCTATGATTTTAAATTTGAGGCAGCATACAATTTAGTTGTCTGTCGCTGGTACGACAACAAGAGCGTTCTACTAGTCTCAAATTATTTAGCTGAAGATCCAGTTACAGAATGCAAACGTTGGTGTCGTAAACAAAAGAAGTACATAAATATACCTAGACCTGCTATTGTTGAGTGTTATCACAAGCATATGGGAGGCGTAGACCTGACTGACATATTGTTAGAGTTATATAAAATCAACCACCGTTCAAAGAAATGGTATATGCGTATTGTATACTGGTGCCTCAGCACAGCAGTAGTCAATAGCTGGTTGTTGTATAGAAGAGACCTCAAAGATCAAGAAGGAAGAACGAAACATATGTCATTGTTGGATTTTCAATTGAGTATAGCAAACGAGCTTCCACACGCGTCTGATATAGCGCCAGTAAACCATCGCAAAAGAGGATGCCCATCGGCAACCCTTCCAAGCATGCAATCTGATTCACCGTCTCCAGCACCATCTGACATTTCAAACGCTTCGTCACAAAGTTCATCGTCGTCAGCAAAGCGATCATACATATCGGAACCTCCAAAATCCATGCGTCTTGATCAAGTTGGTCATTGGGTTGAATGGGGAGCAAAAGGAAGGTGTAGATTATGCCAAACCGGTATTCCAAAATCAAAATGTTCAAAATATGTTGTAATCCACAAAAAAATTGTTTTGTATCATATCACACATAAAAAATTAATAAAAATAACATAAAATATCAATGTAAATTTGTGTTTTAAAATGTACCACCAATGCTCAATGTTGCTTATAAGCAACATCTCATAACGGTAAAACCAGAAGTAGTAGAGGCTTGAAATTAATATCAGTTCATATTCAAGGCTCCAACAATAGCCTAACATATTCAAAATATTTTTAACCACGCCCACTTTATTTCTGACATGAAAGGGTTAAGAAAATATTTGTCCTAAAACAATAGCTTAGAAATATTTAAGAAATACAGGGTGTTGTTTTTGACAACACAACGGAATTCAGCAGCTTATATTCGCGGGAGCCTTACATGGTAATATATGTCGCCGGCGGCTGTTTGCCGGCTGTAAGCCGATCGCCTCTGCGCTCTGGTAGTACATCCACACATACTTAAGTAGATACATGTGAATGTATGAGCATATGTGTGAACAAATGACTTTTGCTGATAATGGATGCGTATGAAAATGATCATCATGATGATCATCAACAACAGAGTTCTCACTGATAATGATTTAGGTTTTGTACATAACTAGTATATGTATGTAAGTATGTATTGATTGCTGTTTTTCTTTTTGTAGTTGCTGCACCCTTAAAAAATTGAATGCAACAAAAAAGGGTGCAACAGTAGATTACACACACAATTTCTATCAAAAGTGTTTTATTCTTGTAGGCGGCATTTAACATGAAATGCCAACACAGTAAATTAATTTTTTATAACTTTTATTTGTAAAAGAATTAAATATTAATAGACGATGCATGTACATAAAATTTTGTTTGATTTTATATTAATTAGGTTATAAAATAAACACCTAACTTGTGATTGATTGTCAAACATTAATACCCGATGGCGAATCGGAGGTAGACATCATCTTTATGACTTATTATTCAATTAATAATAGTCACAAGATAAGTATGAAGCAGCAGTTTGGAAAAAAAAATTTCCTAAATTAATTAATTTTGATTTGAATTATGATTTTAACCATTAAATAATAATATTAATTTATTCATGACACGTCCGTCCGTACGTCCATCGGGTTGGTGTTAAAGAACTCTTGTGGTCGAAGTCCTAAATTACGAAGAAAAATATTTCCGTTTACCTTTTTGGAAAACATGTACATAGTTTAATCAATCCTTTTTTCGCTTAAATATGGCCAAAAAGTAAGAAATTCGGACTAGAAAAATCGTACTTTGTTGAAGAAATTTCGCACTCGGTTAAGAAAATTCGTATTCACCGGACTCATGAGACCGCTACGGCTTAAAAACAGCAGTGGTATCACATTTTGTTCAACCTAAAATGTCGATACCAATGGCTTATGGAAGCAGCATTTGACTTTTGGTTGAAATTATGCTATTTCTATTTATTGCTGGGTTACGTGCAATCTTCTCCAATAATATTTTGAATGATCGTTTAAGGCCACGTTTTATGGTGAATGGTACAGATCTTCACAGATGATCTTGTCTTCGTTAAAGTCATCCTGCATAATATGATTAGCTTTGTAGGTATGACGAATTATGAAAGTATCTTGTACGCGATAGGTAGAAGACTAAGGCCTCTATAATTGGCACAGGTAGCCTTATTTCCTTTTTTATAAACGCGTATAGCAGACTGAAGTTTCATTTATTCCTTACCAGCTCCGCCGGTAAGCCATCGGCTCCTGTCGCTCTATTATTTTTCGTCCGGAACATTGATATTTTTATCTCTTTTTTGCTGGGAGGTAAGCACTCTCAAATATTACCTTATTAGTCTTTTATTTTGCTGTAGACAATGTCAAACTTACTTATTGAGACCCCATATATGTAAGTCCATGAAAAGTACCTACAAATATGATTTTATGGCTTAATTGTAGTATGTAAAATCAACAGAAAAAATCAAAAGTATTTCAAAATTTATATTTTCCCCATTCAAACCTTGTACAGATCAATTCCGGCACTAAAATTTGTTTTCCAAAATAAATGGATTGTTTTTAAGATTTTGATACTTTTCGTAAATTACATCAAAATAAAAAAAAAGTTTGTTTAATATATATTCTGGATCCTAACAGATAGGAAAGTCGATTTAGCCATGCCCGTCAGTCCGTCTATCCATCTGTCCATGTTATGGTTGGAATCAACTTACTGAAGCACCCCCCATTATGGCATGGACCTTTAAGTGGTGTCATACTATCAGAAATATCAGCGAAAAAGTTGCTATTGATATCCAGCAAAATCGTCAGACAACTGACGATATATAAGCCAAAAGTCAAAACTACATCTGTTTATTTCTTTAAATTTTGTACATAAAAACCTTTACAACTGCCCCGAAATTGCCCTGTACCATGTGCAATGCAAGACCGATATCCAATAATTTTTTCCCTACGAACATTTTTTTGGAACATGCTTACCCTTTAGCTCTAGCCCCTAACATGGTTGCCATACAAAATTTAAAAGAAATGAGGTAAAAGCCCCTTTTACTTCTCCAAAGTCTCTCCTAGAACGTATTTTTAGGGTATACTTACCCCCAATTACGATCCCCTAAGGGGGTTGCCATAAAAAATTTACAAAAATGATGTGAAACGCCTATTCCTACCCCAGAGTCGGCCCTAGAGCAAAAAAGTATACGACCAACCCCCATTAGTTTCCTCTCCCAAACATATTCCTAGAAAATACTTACCCCCAATCTCCATCACCTAATAGGGCTGCCATACAAAATTTTATAAAAAATTATGTAAAAATACCCACAACTTCCTCAGAGTCGGCCTTAGAGAAATAAAGTGTACGGCCGACCCCCAATAGTTTTCCCACACAAACATATTTTTAAAAACATACTTACGCCTATCTCCATGCTCTAAGGGGGTTGCCATACAAAATTAAAAAAGAAAAGGTAAAACCCCTACAACTTCCCCAGAGTCGACCCTAGAGGTATAAAATGTATCACAGGGCCGCATATATTTCACCTTCCAAACATTCCTAAAATATTCTCACCCCCTATCTTTGTCGCCTAAGGGGGTTGCCATACGAAATTTTTAAAAATTAGAGTAAAAGTCCCAACAAAATTTGAAAAAATTAGTGCAAAACCCGTTACAGCTTCCCTATTCACCCTAAGAGGGTTAAATATGACATCGACCCCTATTTAAAAATTATAAATATTTCATAAGCAAAAAAAAACGGATAAAAATAAAAAAGGTTAGGGGTTTTTAAAGTCCAATGTGAAGGGTATATAATACTCGGCATAGCCGAGTATTGCACTCTTACTTGTTTTATCTCCAATTTTTTTGAGTAACATACGCGGTGGTTTAAATGATGTTTAAATCGTGTATAGTTTTGGAAATTTCAAATAAATTTTTTTGCCGGTCCAGAAATCTCTTCCTAGTACATCTATACATCGAGGAAGGTACCCGCAGTACAAATTTTAAGTCTCCCCTTATGCGTTTGAACTGTACGCTTAGGAATGAGTTATAGATAGTTCAAATTTCTAAATGAAAAAATTTAGTTTTTATAAATTATTTATTTAAAACAAAAATCCTTAACATAACTTTTAATATTTAAAACTAATTTAGATTTTTTAAGGTTATCTTCTAGGGCAAAAAAAATGAAGTGTTTTCATACTTATCATAAAATTTTTTTAGAACTTCTAATACAATAAAATTTCTTAAATATAAATTAAAATTGGAAGTAATTGTAAAACACATACAAACATAAAAACAATTAACCATCCTAAAAGTCTTAATAGAAAATGATTATTTCTCACCACAATTTACTTCGGCTTTGTTTTAAGTAAAAAATTTGCAATTCTTTGCATTGGCAGCTCAATTAAGATCAACATTAAAAATGCTGACATAATGGACAAAACAATGGTGGTAACAAAATCGGCTCCTGAACCAACTTCGGTAAAATTGGTGGGTTCGTTGCGTAGACCATACATGGCCACAACCACAACCGGAGCCAGCATATAAATGCTGAAACAGAATTTATTCAAAAACAGAAACGGACGCGCACTCAGCAAAACATTGAGGAAGCCACCGCGGCCACAAGCGCACATGATGATGATACGACCAATGCAAAGTGCGAAAACCAATTTACCCATGGACATAATTGTTGCCACCACCCATGAGGGTGTGGAGCGCCAGTAGCTCATAAAATTTGTTGCCACATAAAGTACAAGACAAAAGGACCAAAATGCTTTACGACCAAATGTGTTAACATGTTGTTGCTGCTGTTGCTGATAATGGTGATGATTACTACGAATGTTTTGCTCAGAATGATGAGAGTTTTCTGTTATTGCAGTCTGATGTTCTTTTTGTTGCTGCTGCAGTTTATGCATAAACCAACCCATTGTTGCACCACCCAAGTAGGGTGGTATACGAACCCACGGTTTGACATACAGCTGATTAAGTGTACTGTAGATGACATCGATTCTGTCAAAGTAAATGTTAAATAAATAAAAATGTTGGTTAGAAATGCTACCCCAGATTGATGGTTTGATATGTTTGTTTATTTATGAAGTTGATGCGTGTTAAGGTTTGTTTGAATAAAGAAATGTTTAACTTATGATTTTATATTTAGAGAAAAAAAGCTTAAATTTATATTTTCCAAAAAAAATTGTGTTCAATTCATGTTCATATGCATATTTATTAGCTTTTGTCGGTGTAACAACAACTCGCTACTAAATCTTATAATACAGGGTGTCTGGTGGCAAATTTATATATTTAAATACGATTTTTTCAAAAAGTAATAAATTATTTGGAGGGAGGGTGGCGCTGTTGGAATTATCGATTGTGTGGATTTGTCAGTCACGATGGGACAGTGGCTGAGTGACCATCACGAGTTCGCTGTGGATAATGATTCCTTCATAATTGCTCGTCGACAATTTTGTTAAAAGAGCGTTATTTGGCGAATACGCGATGAACCGAGTGTAAATTTATTTCGTTCGTGAGTGCAGAGACTCCGCGCAACTGCTTCGACTATGAATGTCCCACGGCCAGGGCCCAGTTGACCTTCAAGGACTCCCAAAAACACTGAGTTGGTTGAAATCAGTTTACGTGAAAATTTACGACTTTTAATACAAAAAAGAGCAGCTTCACTGGAACTTCCAAGAGCGATTATTCATGAAATCTAAAAAAAATTATCTGAAGTTCCATCCTTTTAAAATTCGAATCGTTCAAAAACTGAAAGAAAGAGTCTTTGATTTAGGTTAGGTTAGGTAGAATAGGCAGCCGTTGAAGGAAAGGATACAGCTCACTTGGGTTCGCTTAATTCGGTCCCTTTGTGTTACCTGGAGAGGCAGATAGAATAGGTTGAGATGGAAGGAAATAAGAAATTAAGAGAAGAATAAGAAAGAAAGAAAGAAAGAACAGAAAATGAAGCAAACTTACCACTGTCTCTGGTGGGAATCAAACCCACAACCCCCAGACTGGTAGACTCGTGCACTTACCACTGATCTACCGGGGTACCCAGTCTTTGATTTACACAAACATTTTTTTCAAACGATGTGTTAGTGTTTTCGCAATTTAAATCCAATTTTTTGAAACGACGAGTCTCATTAAACGGCCACGTCAACAAGAAAAACTTCTGGTGCTGGTCTCCAAGAACCCGCAACCCTCGATTGAAAAATCAAAAACCATTGCATTGCGCCAGAGTAACTGTTTGATGTGCCTTATCCATGCATGAGATAATTAAACCATTTTTTTTTAAATTCTCGAGACCATGTCAACGATAAAAATTATCGACGAATGATTACGGCATTCCTTTTGCCAAGCCTGAGAGCTCGTCCATCGTACTCTTTACCCACGTAGTTTCAACAGGATGGGGCGACTGCACACACATCCAGAGCTTCGATGAATTTTCTTCGGAAAAATTTTCCCCAAAAACTGATCAGTCGCTTTGGGAACATCTAATGGCCACCGAGGTCGCTCGATTAAATTCCATTGATTTTTTTATGGGGCCTCCTCAAAGAGAGGGTTTGTAATGACAATTGGGAATTGTAGCCTTAAAAAAATATTCGTCGAGGAATCAGCTCAATTGAGCCAAGTTTACTGAAGCGTGTGGAGCAGAATACAAGACTCCGTTTAAAAACATCGACGGAAGACATCTGAATGACATATCCTTTAAAAAATAAAATCCGCATTTCCATTCCATCATTCAATTAATTGGTTTTTATTCAAGTTTAAAAATATAAATCTGCCACCTGACACCCTGTATTACAAGCCTTTTCTGTTGTCGTACTTACTCAAATGTTATTTTATTGGCAACATTACACATCCAACCGATGACCACAAATCCCAGTGCTAAAGTGACAAATACTATTTTGGCCGCAATTGGTTTTTTAACATGCACAAACAACAAGACCGTAAATAAAATAAAATATTGCATTTCACATGCTAAATACCAGGTCCATGAGCAACAAATGTCATTCATGTCGAGCAGGTTGTGTATGTAAAGTAAATTATACCACCAGTTGCTATAAACAAAAAAAGCAAACAAATTGAATTACAAATACTCAATTCTTACCAATATTCTTTAAACACTTTAAACCTAAAACAGTTTTAGATATTTATTTAATTATTTTTTTTTTTTGCAAAAAATCTAAAATTTTATACATATACCCGCTACCCTGTAAGCGCAGCTTTAAATACAACATGGTACAAAGTACAAGGGGGTACTAGGAGCATTAAAAGTTAAAACTTTCATGTAGAATAACTAATTTTCTATTTTTAAATAATGTATTTTGAAAAGTTTTTTCAGTCTTACTGAATGACTGTTTACCTCAGTCTGGTTTTCGGGAATATGATTTTTTTTTTAGAGTCCTAAATGGCAAAGGTGCATATTGTTGTCCTTTAAACTTCCTCAACCTATGCTATGATTCAATAGTCTCCAATCAAAAAGAAGTGCCAAAAATTATTTTTGTTCACTTTTACAACTTTCGAACTCAACTTAAAAATGGCGAAAAAGTACCAAATATATTCTAAAAGTAGTAGTTTTTGTTTATTATATTGACTTCTATGCTCAATTAAGTTAAGGGTTTTTATTTTTGGTTTAATAATCCTTAATTTGTCAACTTATAATCAAAAAAGGCAAACAAATACCAAAAATGTAATTAAATTTAATCCCTAGGTTTCCAAACCTATTTAAAAAAGTACCAAAATGGTATAAAAGTACTTTTTGATTACTTAACTAATTTCCGCCTCAATTATGTTAAAGGTCATTTATTTTTGATTTAACGACCAAATAAGGCAAAAAAGTACTAAAAATGTAACAAAAGTACTTTTTTTGTTGTTTTTTTTTTAAATTTAATTTTACAATGTTTATGATAATCCTGCAAAGCTATAAGATTGTCATCTTTTTTGTCTATTTAGTTAACTTAAAAGATATATACATATATGTAATACACGATATAATATATATTTTGATTTATGCTCTCAAAAAAGCAAAAAAGGGACCAGAAACCTACAGATCTACTTTTTGCCCACTTAGTTGACCTCCGAAATTTAAAAAGCACTAAAAATACAAAAAGAAGTATTTTTCGCCCATTTAGTGGACTTTCGAACTTATCGTGGGTTAATAGTCCTTAATTTGGTTTTTTCTAGACTAATAATTTAAGAAAAAAGGCAAAAGAGTACTAAATATTTACAAAGAGAACTTTTTCTTTACTTAGTTGGTTTTCAAACTCTAGACTTATAATCTCAATAACCCAAAAGGTACCGAATTGTACTATCATTCATAGTGGAGGACGTATTGCCACAACAGGCAAAAACAAAGTTATAGTCGATCAAGCCCGACCATATTATACCCTACACCACATTTATGAGAAATAGGCCGATAATATTTATATTCAGTAAAATGGTTGCTGAAATAAAGACAAAGATGTGTGCAAAATTTTGAGCAGGTGAAGTAATATTTGAGCCATTTGTTTATTCCGGGAATGCATTTGAATGGAGCTATGTCAATAAATGGATCGATATCACCAAAACAATTGGCCTTGTTCCAGTGCCAAAAAAAAACTTCTCTGGGCAAAATTTCATCAAAAAATCTTCAAATTGCGGCCTGAAGCGTGTTCACGAAAATACATGAATGCCCAGCCAGACGGACGGAGGCACTTGCTTAAATCAGCTCAGGAAGGGATTCTAAGTTCATCGGTATACTGTACGTTACAAACATCTGCACAAATACATAATACCAGCTACCACGTATGTGGGTGGCGTGGGTAAAATTACGTGACACGTCAATCTTATAAGCTAAATGGAATCATGACTTACGATCAGGTCCGTATTAATAAGTGTGAGCGCCCTGGGCTAAATAAAATGTTTCGGCCTTATATATTAATATATTAATTGTTTAAAGTGACGAGTTTAAAGTTTGATATAGTCAGATTTCTTAACGTAATACACTTAGAACAGACATTATCTCACAAATCTTTTAAATAACACATTTGCTTTAAATTAAAAAAATGCGTTTTTTAAATATTTATAGTTGAACTATATGTTTTAAGACAATCTCATTTATTTGCAAATAAAGAAATTAATATTTTTAGTTTTTACTCTTTTAGCGTTAGTTAAGAAAGAAAAATTTTTATTGAAATATTTTATTGAACCCTATTGTTAGTTGGGGCCTGCATACAATTGCAATAGAAAAGTAATTTGTTTGGGAATACTCAGTTCACAATAGATAATAGACAGCCAAATATTTAAACAAGCTTAATAAAAATGAATGACGATGGGCGGTGCTCTGTTTCGACGCGGCGGTAACTTTTTAACAATAAAAATTGCAGTGATTTTTCCTTATTTAAGACCTAAAAAAATAATAAAAAAATTTACTTGTAGTTCCCGCCACGAACACATATTTTTTAAACTTTTTAGTAAACTTTTCTGTTTTAAACCGAAAAAATGTTAACTAGTAGTGGCGTACCAACGGCGGTATTCATTTTAACCGTTTAATGACTTTTTAAATAGGTAAACCATAATTATACCCTTCATATAGTGATAAGGGTATATATTAATTTGTCTTTCCGTGTGTAATTTCTTTATTATCCATTTGCAACCCCATAAAGTATATATATTCTGGATCCTTACAGATAGGGAAGCCGATATAGCCATGTCCGTCTGTCTGTCTATTTAAATCAAGTTTCCGGAGTCAAATAAAGTGATACGGACCAGTTATAGGAGTTAAATATCCTGGAGACAATCACTATTTTAAATCAGCGAAATCGGTTCACTTTTGACCGGGATATAAGCGAAAACCCAAAATAACGCATTTTTTTAGGACAAAAACCGTGCATATATCCCTATATATCTCAGTAAATATAGTCATTCTTTTCACAAAACTTGGCACGGATACACTAAATAAGAAAAAAAAAATTTCAGATAGGATCAGGGGAAGTGGAATTTCCCCTTTAATTGCACAAATTTGGTGAAATACTTCTTGCGCTTAATCTTAGAAACTATAAAAGTTATCGACTTTAAATGTTCTACAAAAAGTGATTGGACAATCAGACCTACACTTTGGAGAAGAGGAAAGGGTAGCTCCCATACAAATTTACAATTTTTTTAAATTTTCGATACGCTATATCTCGAAAGCTATAGAAATTATCGACTTTAAATTTTTTACAGAAAATAATTGGACAACAAGACCTACACTCTGGGAAAAAAAATTTTTGGCTTGGGGCAGAGGAAAGGGTAACTCCCATACAAATTAAGAAATTTTATGAAATTTTCGATACGCTATATCTCAGAAACTATAACAGCTATCGACTTTAAGTGTTCTACAAAAACTATTTGGACAATAAGACCTACATTTTGGAGGAAAAGTTTTGGGGGTGCAGGCAGAGGAAGAAGTAGGTCCCACACAAATTAACAATTTTTTTTAAATTTTTGTTACGACATATCTCAGAAGCTATAACAGCTATCGACTTCAAATGTTCTAAAGAAAATAATTGAATAACAAGGCCTACATTTTAGAGAAAAAAATTTTTGGGTGGAGCAGAGGAAAGGATAGCTCCCATACAAATAAGGAAATTTTCGATACGCTATATCTCGGAAACTATAACAGCTATCGACATCAAATGTTCTACAAAAAATAATGATCAAATAATTCATACATTTTGGAAAAAAGTAGTTGGAGAGGAGCAGGAGACTAGAACATCCCATAAAAATTAATAACTTTTATTAGTAATGTCGAATAATGTCGAAAACTTTCAAAACTCTCAACCTCAAACCTTCTACGTCTATTTCTATTATTCATACGAACGTCAAAATATTTTAAATTGTTTTATGGACTTAAAAACTGGCACAAGGAATTTTTATTATATTATTTTAAGTACTTAATAACTCGTTTAGAAAAAAATACCAATGTGAAGGATATATAAGATTCGGCACAGCCGAATATAGCGCTCTTACTTGTTAATTGACGAATTTAACCCTCTCAGTTAATGAAACTGATTTTTATCAATACAAATAGCATGGTTTATGTAAATCAATATAAAAAAGAAAAATTAGCTAAACATAAATAAAAAAAATTACAAAAGATTCAACTCAATAATAAAATGAATTTAATATGCTACCCGTATTTTACGTTGTTTAACCCGTTTAATAAAAAAAAACGCCACCAAAAGTACTTACGTCTTACAATAGAAACCACTATTTGCGGCCAAACGAAATGGTGAATACATGTTAAGGAAATCCAAAATCATGGTACTCAATAGCATTGTTATAATCATGACAGGAGTTAAACTAAAATTGATAAAAAAATATTGTAAAGAATTCTTAAGATAATTATCTTTTGATTTTCATTTACTTTGTGTAACGCAACTTACCGCACATAACGTTGCACTAAGGAACGAATAAAAAGTTTAAAATTTCCCCACCATGACAATAGTTGAATTTGTTGTTGTAATTTTGTATTCGACAAGAAATTATTAACTAAAAGAAAAGAACTAGAAAATAAACAAAATAAATCAAATGAATATGTTCAAATTATGTCTTGTATCTTTTAGACCTCATAACGAAGAAAACATCCACATAAAAGCAGGACTGCAAAACTGGCTGAAATGCAAACGCTTCCAGTTTGGCAAAAATAAATGGTGTATTCGAAATGGCAAATAGAGAATAATAGTAGACATGAAAGACTGTAATCCATAGACAGATTATCGTACGCAAACCTGCCATGACCGTTAAAAATGTTGAACTCGAATTTGAATTCTCCAAATTCGTTACAGTCTGGTAGTTAAGGGAGAAACGAAAGCACATCAAAAGCTCTATCCATATGAAACTTTTACTATGCAATTGATATTGATGTGGAGTTTCATGGCCTATGTTGTTGTTAATGTTGGTAATAGTGTGTTCACCAT
The DNA here is from genome assembly GCA_963583895.1 of Melanophora roralis. Lineage (NCBI taxonomy): Eukaryota > Metazoa > Arthropoda > Insecta > Diptera > Rhinophoridae > Melanophora > Melanophora roralis. The sequence goes on from OY757191.1 coordinate 52,842,104, forward strand.
TCAATGGTGGGTTTAACTGATTTTTAATGTGCGCTGCATGTTGAAGTGTTTTGCTGTTATTTCTTGAGTTAAAAACAATTTCGGCGATTGTTGCCAACAAGGTGGTGGTTAAAAGTACAAAACTGTAAATAAAGATATAAAAGCTTTTTATATTAGGGTGACCAAATAAGAAAACTCATATAAAAGCATCAAAAGTATTTAAATACTTTTGTATCTTTTTTACCACTATCAGTCAGAGCTGCGATTTGCATGCATTAAAGAATACTTAGTAAATATGTGCTTTCAAACTAAAAATTTTTAGTTTTAATTTATTATTAGGTATTTGCTGAGTATACTAAAATTATGAATATTAAAACAATTTATCTTATGATGTAGTTTTTATACCCATACGTGGTAGGGGCAGGGCTGTCAGTTATGGCGGTCTTACACCAAAAATGGCGATTTTTTGTGGTCTTGGCGATTGAAATAAAGGTTTAGCGACATGGCAAAATTCTGTATGATTTTTTTTTAATTGCCAAATTTTTGGCGCTTTAACTTTATTGGAATTAACGAATTTGTAAAAAGTTTTTTTTATTACAGTGCAAGCTCGGTATTCGCGACTAATTAAAAACCAGACCTGTTGTGAAAATCGAATTTTCGCGATAACAGAACCCAAAATTTTATTGAATAATTTTGTGCAATTTTTGAAATTAGAATTATTTTTATTGACGTACGTTCATAAGTATTTACATTTTAAATATTTTTAAAAAATTTAAGATTTTTAGTTGCTTCTTTGGCAAATTATTTTTTAAAATAACAGCTGAATCGCGTAATTCATATAGTGCTGTTGTCGGTATATCATTTTCTAAAGCCCATTGTATGCATATGTTTATCGATGTTATAGCATCGTTAACTTTGATTTTATTTTCTTCATGGCCACTTTCATATACATAAGTCCTCCGATTCCGTATCTGATAATTCCATTTGCTCTTCATTAGTTTCCATAGAAATTTCTTCTCGAATCCAGTTGTTTATGTCAACATTTGCAAAAAGATGTTCCGTTTCAATTTGAGCTACAAGTGTACCAATAGTTAAAAGATCGTCGCTTTCTTCCTGAATGCGGTAAACCGAAGATTTATGTAACTTGTAGTTCACGCAAATTGAATTTATGGAATCCCCACTTTTAAACTTTTTTAAAATCTCTAATTATTGAGAAATAGTTTGCTTTAAAATATGTTGAACTTTTCCCATTTTAATAGATATGTATTTATGTTAACACAACCAATGACCAAAACAAACTGACAAAATATAAGACTAAAATTATTTTAAAAGGTTACCATACCAAAAAACGGGGATTTCCCTTTTTTGATTAAACATGGTAACAACATTTAAAAAAACAAATAAAAGTCGCGATAATAGAACTTTGTTTTTTAAAACTGTCGCGATTTTAGAACCTACAATGTTAAAAATTAAGCCGTTGCAATAACCGGACCGTCGCGATAATGGGTAGTCGCGAATACCGAGCTTGCACCGTATTTAATTTCGCTCATGCGAACTAACAATTGGTATTCAAATCTGAAAAACTAAGTAATTATTATTAGTTCAGCCAGTGGCAGACTAAAGTTCTCATAATAAAATTAATTAATTTTAATGGTTTCATCTAAACGCAATAGTATTCCTTCTTTTCAGTCGCACATGTCCACTATGTTACAAGTCGTTTGGAGCGAGCGGATTTGGATGTGTTTTCACTGTATTTAAATACTTGTCCACATAGTTTAAGATTTTGCATTTTACTAGTGAAACTTCTAGGTCCGTGTAAATGTAGCCATTTATAAGCTTCTATTATACATGCCTTAATATAAGAACCAAAACTCAATGAGTTCTATGGTTATGGTTATGGCGTAATGGTAAGTCCCCAATAATCAAATACAGTGTTGCCCATAGGTTTAATTCGAACAGCTGTTTTCTGTGGTATGGTTATGTCACGTATAATTGAACCTTTAACATACCAAAATAAAAAAAAAATAAATCTTTATCTGTAAAAAGTAGCTCTGAAAGCATTTTGTTGCTTATTTTATCAATGCCAGGAGCTTTTTTTCATTTAAGTTAGCGATAGCTTCTACAACATTTGAAAATCGGAAACATATTTTTGTTGGATGTCTAGTAACAACAGACGGTCATTCCCTCACGTCAGTGCGTGTGGTGGAAGTAAACACGTTCCTTCAATGGCTTGCGAGCAGATCACACTTTTCTTTGTCATTTCGAATTGAGGTTGATGGATTATTTTGAACACTTTCTTGAGCAGCAGTAATGTTTTCGGTGGATCTTGCAGTGCGTTGTGGTCCATGCTTGGGCCTGTCAGCTACAGTTCCTCTTTCTTCGAAATCATTCACTACACGATAAATAGTGCGTCTTGTTGGCATGTTGTTTCTCCCGAAAATTTCGCGTAACTTTTTAATCGTCACAGTAATCGATGATTGAATTTGACAAGATATTTTAACAATCAAAACTCGTTGGTTTACCGAATATTTTTCCATTATAAATTTGCCACGTCTCTACTTCACGACTGCAAAAATATGAACTCTCAAGACTAATGTTTACCAAAATGGCGGCTAAACAAAGTAGTATACCTTGCCGGTGGATACCCTGTATGTGCCGAGTATAAAAATTACACTGTGCAACAAATTAAAACTTAAAAAATTCGAAAATTATATGGTAACGCTTCAATTTAATTCTATCACCAAAGTGGAGTAAACTCCTATATTCAGTTTGGCGAGATTGATTACCGTTCTAGTTTTAAAGGATTTAAAAGTTTCGGAAAATCGATGTACTTCCTAAAAATGGTGTCATTAGATATTGTTTAAAAGGTAACTCAGGTTTGGTTAAAATGCTAAACTATTACCAAGGCTCCCCATTAATAAATGTATTTACATTTAATAAAAAAAAAAAAATCATATCTTGACTACGATAATAATTTACACTTACATAAAGAGAAAACTTCCAGTTTGTAAAAAATACTTCCAACTGAAGTGTGGAATTTTGGCATCTAAAACTGTCATTTTCAATTTAAAATTTCGTTGCATTTCGAAAGATTCATGGCGAAAGTAGATATCGGTATACGAGCTTATTTTTGAGACACTGCAACTTTTGGGCAAACACAAACCCAAATGAATGAGATTCTGTTAAATAATAAAAATAAAATATTATTTTGAAAAAAAAAATTTAAAATTAAGGCAAATTAAAACACTTTACCTCAAATGGCAACTTGATATCAATATAATAAGGAGTTGTAAAATTCAAATAGACAACAACAAATTGCATTGGAAACGGACTTGTAGCATTGAAGATTGGTGGTTTCGAATGGGACAAACTAATGGTGAACGGCTGGTTAAGATCATCGCATAAATCAGGTGTACCAAACCAGAAGTAATTGCCCCAAGTAAATGTTTTTGGAGGGGAACCAAAGGAGTCTAAAACTGCAAAAAACAAAATTACATTAAAAATATATGCCATTGGATATAATCAGAAAATATGGTAAGGGTTGGCAAAATCCTCGAACAACGATCTTAAACGAACTTTACATTTTAGTAGTAGATTTTTTTACAATTTCTTTTTCCTTTTCCAGTGAATACCCCTAATCATTGCATTATGAATTTAATGATTTTGTTTATTTTCACTTGGTCATGAAATAAACTTGACATGAATGCGTGGTGCATACATACATACACACATGTTCATACATACACACATATTTAAAATCGTTTGCGCACAGACACACACACACACACACACACCTTTTAATCCCCAAACTTCACGTCTAGTCATTGCATTCAGCATTAGTTCAAGTTCTTGGCCACATTTTGTGCGATTTTCATAAAAAGCACCCAGACTGGCTATACCAACTAGGAAGTTATGCTCAACCAGTTGTTGAACCCCGACTATCGCCACTTTCGGTAACACACTTTCTTCAACTTGTTTCAATTGTGGCGGCGACCATGACGACATCGTCTCAGCCAAAGCATTCATAGTAAAAACGCACAAAATGCTTAATGCCACCATCACCACAACAACAGTACGTTTAGCACGATATATTCCGTTCAACATTTCCGATTGCAACAGTTGTTGCCAACTTAAAGCGCCAACACAAACTAACTAACAGCCAACTAACGTTCGTCTAAGTATGAAAATGTGGAAAATTATTTGCTGAAACATTTTCAAAACACATAGTTTTCCAATACGGCCATTAAACACTGCATTCATTTGGAATGTGAAATTGGAGTAGCGAAAGGGTTTCGAAAGCTTGTGGTTGCAGCTGATTTTTTTTTTTATCCATCGCACGTACAAGCGAACATACATGTGAAACAACTTTAAGCTGTACTAAACGTGCAGCTTAACAAAGACAACTAATAACGGTAATGGACGTGGTAAGTGAACCCAATGGCGTGGCTTTAAGTCAAACTCATATAATAAAGCCGTTAATATGTCTGATTGTATTTATTGTGTAGTTAATCATATTGATATTAACAGAGAAAAAGAGAGAGAGCGAGAGCGAATTGTAAATATATTTGATCTTGCGCCACATTTAATTTGTGGACAAAATTAGCATCTTGCCTTGTTTAATAAATCAAAGAAATATATTTTTTTTTTGCTTATTTTCATTCATGCTGCTACAAATTATTTTTGAACATTGAAAGAAAGAAAATCAAATGTTTAGAAGGTAACGATTTTAAGGTTATGAAATGTCATTTTCTTAAAGGTTTTAAGTCAAGCATATTTAGAGCGCTATACTTGCACACTTAGAGTACTTAATCTAACTAGAAAGCTGGAAAGTTAAAGTGGTCAATAGACACCGTAAATTAATTTTGATAAATTTAAAGCTTAAAGCCCATATTCTTGAACAATGGCCCCAAGGGGGAAAAATGGCCCCAACGCACTAAATGAAAAATGGCCCAAATTTCAAGAATGAAAATGGCCCCAAAAGGGCAGGAAAAATGGCCCCAAAAAATGAATGATTTTTTAAGGAAAGGAAAAATGTCCCCAAATGTGGTTGATAAGTTAAATGATGGAAGAGGAGGGCCCCAGGGCAACCTTCCATCAGCACAAGTGCCTTAGTCTACCTCCTCGTGGTATCAACCGGGTAACTTTTAGTTTACTGAAAGGCTAACAGATATGGCTAAATTGAAAACAATCTATCTTGGGCTAAAAGGGATCAGTGGTTATTAACTTACTGGTCTGGATTGAGGCAAGTTGTCCTTGTTGTCGCTGTGGCATGTACATCACTAATAAGTGGCACAGCAATTCAAGGTTTTAAGGATACCAATACCTTATCTGTGTTAAGTAGCAATTGGTAGGAGTTGTACGGAAATAGATTTCCGAGGCTGACCAGAGTCCTATCTGGTACCACGGGAATCAGTTGGCCACATGTACTTACCAGTGCATGAACTGATTAATGGTAAGGTCTCCTTCGGGAGTTCACGTGGTGGCTGTGGTTACCCCCAAGAGGGGCAACTAAGAACGAAAGTTAATATGCTGGGGTCCGTCCTGTGCGGGCCCCAGAGTGATCGCGTAGGGGGTCTTATATGTACTTAAGGTTCACAAGATAGAGTCTTTAGTTTTGGCGGGTCTACCCAGGCACATGAGCAACTGATGACGTAGGCTAATAGCTGAAAAGGTGCAAGTGTGTTTGGAAGTAGGTGAATAGGAAAACTGGCTACGGCTGGGGACCCTAGGATCTTAAACAAGATCCTGTCAGAGTTGTAGCAAATAATGATATGACCGGCATTGGCATGCTGAAGCACGTGCGTAATTCAGTCCTGACTGGCGGTGAGAAGATTATGAAGCGTTGATGAAAGTAAAGAAATTGATTTGTTTAAATGAAAAAATCCTTTAAACAGAGCTGGGTGTCGCATTTGTTGGGTGCGACATGATAATCATAATCTTTCTTGCTCAAGGTTGGGAGCTGTTTTACAAGCGTGTGGAAATGTGTCTTGTCGGCGCGGATCTGTTTTGATTATGAAAGGCGAGATCAAAACTAGAGACGCAAATTGGGTTTAGATAGTCCAACTCCTCAGCAAGGGGTCTGTTATGGCTTGCAGAGAATTGCGACCTGGGTGGTTTGGCAAGCCATTCTGGGGTCGCTGGTGGACGCTTTGTTTCCACCAAGTGTTAAGAGCACCGTGAATTATTGACCACAGGGTAGGTGTTCACGTAAAACCCTTCCTTAACCATGCTTACCGTCAATTTTCACTACCTAAGAGGGTTGCCATACAAAATTTACAAAAATTAAGTTAAAACACCCATATATTCCCCAGAGTTGGCCTTAGATAACTAAAGAATACGACTGACCCCAATTGGTTTTCTCTCCCAAACATGTTTTTGGAACACGCTTACCCTCTACCTCCATCACCTAAAATGGTTGCCACACAAAATTTACAAAAATGATTTATGAACGCCCATAACTTCCTTTAAGTCAGCCTAAGTGAATAACTGGCCCCCATTAGTTTCCCCTCCTAAGCATATTTCTTCAACACGTTTACCCCCTATCTTCCCAACCTAAGGGGGTTGCCATACAAAATTTTAAAAAATTATTTAAAAATGCCCATTACTCCATCAGAGTCGGCCTTAGAGAAATATAGTGTGCGACCGACCCTCATTCGTGTCTCTCCCAAACATACGTATCCTATATCTCCATCGCATAAAGGGGCTGCCGAACAAAGTTTGGGAAATTGTTATAAACCCCCTTCCCTACAGCTACCAGAGTGCCCAGGGATAGGTCAAATGAATGACTGACACCAACTCATTTTTCCTTGCAAACATTTTGCTAGACATATTTACCCCCTATCTCCACCCCCCTGAGGGGACTGCCATACAAAATTTAAAAAAATTAAGGTTAAAACCCCTACAACTTCGTTTCATTTTTAATTTTGTGTATCGCAAAATTACACAATATGTGCGATCTTTTAACATAAAGGCAATCATTATCATATAATTATCAATATCTTTATATTTTTAGTGAACTAAATCGTTTAAGATTTTAAGAACTTCAAAACTTACTTAATGAAATTCACACAGCCGCGTCAATGAACTTAAAATTAAATATGACATGAACATCCTTGAAAACCTTTATTTTTTGTTAAAGAAAATAAATATTTCATTTCCTTAGTTTGCGGTAAAGTGATAAGAACAATAAACTCGAAATTTTCTTCCTGTTATTTGTTTGTTTTTTTCGTTGGAGGTTGTTATCGTTGTTGTTGCGTTATTATGACGTTTTTGAATGAATTATGCTTAACCATCATCCCAATTACAAACATCCATACATACATATGAATAACTACACAACGAGTGTTTCTTAAACAAAAGCCGATCGAGCCTACTTATTGTTTGGGAATTTTAGTTTTAGCACGTAGTAAGATCAGTTTAGGAGGAAGTAGTTAAGAAGAAATATTGTATATACTTGTCTTATATTTAAAGTTGTTAAATTTTTAAATGGTAATCTGCGAAGCAACTTGTAATAGTTATAATTGCACTGAGACAGTTTAATATTGTTTGAAGACTTAAGTTGTTTTAAACTGCAAACAAATAAGAAAAAAGAAACCAAAGCCCGCTTATCTAATACATTATACCACAATTAATTTTGCAAACTAATTATTATACCCTTCACATAGTGATAAGGATACATATAAGTTTGTCATTCCGTTTGTAATTTCTTTATTATCTATTTGCGACCTCATAAAGTATATATATTCTGGATCCTTATAGATGGGGAAGTCGACTTAGCCATGTCCGTCTGTCCAATGGGCCATCAGTCCGGCTGTCCGTCTGTCCGTGTTATGGTTGAAATCAACTTTATGATGCCCCCCGATGTCGCATAGACATAAAAATATCTGCGAAAAAATCGCTATTGAAATTCAGCAAAATCCCCCGATAACTAACCGAGATATAAGCCAAAAACCAATACCACTTCTGTTTATTTCTTTAAAATTTTTACATAAGAACCTCTACAACTGCCTCAGAGTTGCCCATACATTGTCAAATGCAAGACTTCACATTGTTTTTCCCATGAACTTATTTTTGGAACATACTTACACCCTATCTTCGCAGGGTTGCCATGCAAAGTTAAATTTTTAAAATTTTTTTAATCGCCCCCACAGCTTCCAGGGTTCTCCTACAAAAGTAGAATGTAAGACCGACTCCAGTTAATTTGTCCCCCAAACATTTTTATTGAAAATACTTACCCTCTTCGATCTCCAGCCCCTAGCCATACAAAATTTAAAAAAAAAAAATAGGGTACAACCCCCAAAACTTCAACAACAATTACATAAACACATATACTATAGCTCTTAAAAAAACAAAAACAATTAAGAGCGCTATATTCAGCTGTGCCAAATTTTAGATACCTTTCATATTGGACTTTCGAAACCCCTAACCTTTTTTTATTTTTATCCATTTTTTTATTTATGAAGTATTTCTTATTTTCAAATAGGAGTCCATGTACTATTTTAGACCTCTTAGGGTGACTAGGGCAGCTATATGGGGTCTTACCCTATTTTTTTTTTCAAATTTTGTAGCGACTTTTACTCTAGTTTTTTTAAATTTTGTACGGCATAGTGATAGAGATAGGGGGTAAGTATGTTCTAGGAGTATGTTACGAAGGGATAACACAATGGGGGCCTGCAATACATTTTATTCCTCCAGGGGCAACTCCGGGGAAGTTGTAGGGGTTTATGCCTCTTTTTTTTAAATTTTGTATGGCAACCCGCTTAGGGCGTGGAAAAAGGGGGTAAGTATGTTTAAGAAACAGGTTTGGGAGGGGAAGTTAATTGGGTTCAGTCGCACACTTTATTTCTCTAAGGCCGATTCTAAGGAAGTTGTGGGCATTTTACATCATTTTTGTTAATTTTGTATGGAAACCCTCTTAGATGACGGTGATAGAGGGTAAGTAAGCTCAAGGAATATGTTTGTGGGGGAAAACCAAGGGGGGCTGTGATACATTTTATTCCTCTAGAAGCAACTCCGGGGAAGTTGTAGGAGTTTTTACCCTATTTTTTTAAATTTTGTACGGCAACACCTTTAGGACGTGGAGATATAAGGTATGTATGTTATAAACTAATAGGGGTCAGCCGTAGGTTCTGTGAACATGTTTAAGAGGGAAAACTTATTGGGGTCTGTGATACATTTTATTCCTCTAGGGCGGCTCCGAAGAAGTTGTAGAGGTTTTTACCCTATTTTTTTCAAATTTTGTATGGCTAACATGTTATGAGTTGTTTATAGAGGGTAAGTATGTTCCATAAAAATGGTTGAAAAGACAAATTAATAGGGGTCGGTGTTAAATTTTACCTATATAGGAGAACCCTAAAGGTCGTGGGGAAAAGCTATTGGGAATCGGTTTAACATTGCAGCTCCGGGGCATTTGTAGAGGTTTTTATGTACGAATTTTAGAGCAGTAACCAAAGGTAGTCTTGGTTTTTGGCTTACATCTTGGTCAGTTATCAGGCGATTTTGCTGGATTTCAATAGCGATTTCTTCTCAGATATTTCTGATAGTTTGATACCACTTACGGGTGAATGCGACATCGGGGGGGCTGCAGAAAGTTGATTACTACCATAACACGGACAGACGGATAGATGGACACGGCTAAATCGACTTCCCTATCTATAAGGATTTAAAATAAATACACTTGATGGGGTCGAAAATGGATAATAAAGAAACTACAAATGGAATGACAAACTGATGTATACCCTCCTTGCTTTGACGATTACGCACCCCATATCTTTTTCAATAGTGTTAGCAAATAAAAAACACTTTTTAACCAGTAATGAAAATGATATTTATAACAATTTCACATGCATAAAAATTAGCTTTTTTATTTGTTAATTGTACAAGTTATATTAGTTTTTCTTTTTTAAATTAATATACAATTATTATAAAACAGTTGTAATCCCTGGGCAAATGTTTTAGTAAAACTATTTGTTTTTTCTATATACAATTATTCAAAAACAAGTGAGGTTAATTTAATTTTTATATTAAACTTAAAACTAATGACTTAGAGAACTAAAAAAAATGTACAAATAAAATAATAAAATTTAAAACAAAAAAACACACACAATTAAGTTATGTTTGAGATTGTATGAAGTATGAAAGTGATGATCACAAGTGTCTTAATCAAATAGAATGTACAATACATATTACAAAAGTATAAAATAGATTTACATATAAAACTTTGTAAATATTAAAAGACTTAATTAATTATTATAAAATATACTGCATGTTATTGAGGTGTATTTTGTTTAGGCACTCTGGTACTTTGGCCTCTTAGTATTAGCGAGGACCAATTACAGAAAGGCATTTCAAATGCCAGCGAAAAGACAATGGAAGCTAAATAAGTAATAATTGAAAAACCTGAGCAAAGAACGCACTAAAAGAAAGACAAAGAAAAATTATTTAATTAATTAATATTTGAATGTTCCAGTTACTTATGCGACTAAACACTTACCAACATAAAAGGATCAGCATGTGTACTGACACTGGTTAAACCAAAGAACAAGGCTATAACAAATGGATTTAAAAGATAAATCGCATAAGAAAGTCTATTCAAATGTTGAAAAGGTTTGGCTTCCAAAAATCTTGACCAACATGTTTTGCTTCCTGTGGCACTGCCGATAATCATCCAACAAATGCTTAAGGAAAACAAGAAACGACCCAACACAAACAATGAAATGGCCATTAAATACGACATATCACGTTTAACGGTCGAATATATACAAATGAAAAACGTTAACAGAGATAAATTCCAAAAGCATTTTTCTTGAAATTCACTTAAATTTAATTCGCATTTTTTGTGCTCCATAAAATACCATCCAGCTATGGCCCCAACTATATAAGGCAATACACGCACAAAAGGACTTATGTAAATATCAGTGCCGGTGGCAAAGAAGGTATCAAAGGATAATTGAAACTTAATATTCAAACCAATGCTAAATGACCATACACCATTAGCAATTAAACAGCCAACCGCCATAACTTTTGCCACTTTTGGATGTCTGTTAATGGAAGTGAATTTTTGTTAAGAATTAAATTTTAACAACAAAAGTTTTAAAACTCACTTGACATAAGTAAATAGTATAAACGTGGCAATTAAAAAATATTGCATTTCACAGGCCAACGACCAGGTCCAGTTTAGACACATGTCCTTGTGATCATATAAATTTTGTATAAACAATATATTACGCCACCAATAGTTGCCACAGTTCTCGTCGAATCGTTCATTGATGTGATAAACGGATACTTTGCTAATGTAAGCAAATAGTAGATCCACCACAGCCACTACCACAAGATATAGAGGGCCAAGTCTATAAAAAAAGATGGAAGCTTATTAAAAAATCCTTTTGATTTTTGAACCTAACTTTTTTTTACTAATAAAAACATAAGATTTAATTCAAAACTTAATTGCCTCAATTAAAGATTTAATCTATTATATAAAGAAGGGTTGTATGTGTGTATGTATGTATGTATGTATGTTTGTATGTATGTATGTTTGTGTGTATGTATGTATGTTTGTATGTATCTATGTATGTACATATGTATCTATGTATGTATGTATGTATGTATGTATGTATATATGTATGTATGTATGTATGTATGTATGTATGTGTATGTATGTATGTATATATGTATGTATGTTTGTATGTATGTATGTGTGTTTGTATGTTTGGATGTTTGTATGTATGTATGTATGTATGTATGTATGTATGTATGTTTGTATTTTATAGCTGGCCACACCAGTGATCGATTTTTTTTAAAATTTTTACAGGGAATTACTTCAAGTCTAAAAGGAACAAAAGGCTACTTTTTCTTTGGAAATTATTGCTGCCACGCTGACACTACGCCCATTTGTGTGGGAAGGTCAGGTTATGAACTGCCTAACAAAATTAAGCATAGCCATACTGATCAAACGCGTAGAGCTAAATACATGTTTGTTTAAATACATACGAATTTTTAGAAGTTGGGCCCGTAAAGGGATAAAAAGGGGGAACGAAAAGGGAAAAATATGTAACCTACTATCTTCTGAAGTATATAAGATAGAAATATAGTTTAAAAATTTTTGCGTTTTCCTTAAGAAATAAAGAGACAGGTATCTGCTGTTTTTTTTAATTTTGGACCGAAAGGGGGGAAAAAGGGTTAAAATTTTATCTTGGTACTTTTTGTTACTTTTAAACCAATAATGATAGAAACATTATTCTTATTGCGTTCGATTGGTCTTAAAACATATGATAAGGTTTTTCTTACTTTTTTTTAATTTTGGATCCAAAAGGGAAAAAAAGGGTTGAAAATATATTTAGATTTTTTTAGGCGTTTTTTGTAGCTTTTAAACGAATAAAGATAGGAACATAATTCAAATTGGGTGCGACAGGCCTAAAAAATATGTGTACGTTTTTGGGTCCTTTTTTAATTATTGGACTCTAAGGGGAAAAAGGGTTAAAAGTATGTTTTATCACTTTTTGTTACTTTAAAACCAATGAAGATAGAAACATAGTTTATATTGCGTTCGTCAGGTTACCAAAATATGTTAATATGTTTTTGGTACATTTTTTAAATTTTGGCGCTAAGGGGTACTAAAGGACTAGAATTATATTTTGTTACTTTTTAGAAGTTTTCTGAATATCTCCAAACTATAAACCAGGCAAATTAAAAAAAAAAAATTTTATATGTTAATTAAATAGTAGGGCTGACTTATAATTTATTGCAACTTATATGGGGCAACCAATAGATTAAAAACAAGTAAGAGCGCTATATTCGGCTGTGCCGAATCTTATATACCCTTCACATTGGTCTTTAAATATACCCAGCCAAGTAATTTTTTACTGCAAATAACATAATAAAAAACCTTGTGCGAGTTTTAAAGTCCATAGAAAAATATACAAAATTTTAACGTTCGTATGAAAAATAGAAATAGATGAAGAAGGTTGAGGTCGAGAGTTTTAAAAGTTTTCGACATTGTTCATATTTAAAGATTAATAAAACTTGTTAAATGTTATGGGATGTTCTGGTCTCCCTGCTCCTCTCCAACTTTTTCCCCAAAATGTATGAATTATTTGATTATTACTTTTTGTAGAATATTCGAAGTCGATAGCTGCAATAGTTTTCCAGAAGTAGCGTATAGAAAATTTTAGAAAAATTGTAAATTTGTATGGGAGCTACCCCTTCTTCACCCCCACCCCCTCCCCCTCCCAAAAAAAAATTTTTTTTTGAAGCGTAGGCCTTGTTGTTCAATTACTTTTTGTAGAATATTTGATGTGGATAGCTGTTATAGTTTCCGAGATATAGCGTATCGAAAATTTCATAAAAATCATTAATTTGTATGGGAGCTACCCCATTTTTTGCCCCCACTCGAAAAATTTGTCTTAAAAGCATAGCCCTTGTTGTCCAATTGATTTTTGTAGAACATTTAATTTCTATATCTGTTATAGTTTCCGAGATATAGCGTATCGAAAATTTCATAAAAGTTGTGGATTTGTGTGGGAGCTACCCCTTCTTCACCCCCCATCCAAAAATTTTTTTCTTCAAAGCGTAGCCCCTGATGTCCAATTACTTTTTGTAGAACATTTAATTTCGATGTCTGTTATAGTTTCCGAGATATAGCGTATCGAAAATTTCAAACAAATCGTTAATTTGTATGGGAGCTACCCCTTTTTTTTGCCCCCACTCAAAAAGTTTTTTCTTTATAGTGTAGGCCTCATTGTACAATTACTTTTTGTAAAAGACTTCAAGTCGCTAGCTGTTTTAGTTTCCGAGATATAGCGCATAAAATATATCACCAAATTTGTGCAATTGTAGGAAAAATACCACTTCCTCTGGTCCTATCTGCTTTAGGAGTATCCGTGCCAATTTTGTGGCAAGAATGATTATATTTATTGAGATATATAGGGATATATGCACGGAGTTTTTCCTAAAAAAAAATGGGTTGTTTTGGATTTTCGCTTATATCTCGGTCAATAGTGAACCGATTTTGCTGATTTTAAATAGCGATCGGCTGCGGGATATTTCTAACAATTTGACACCAATAACTGGTCTGTATCTTTTTATTGGACTCTGGAAACTTGATTTCAACAGACGGACAGACAGACAGACGGACAGACGGACATGGCTATATCAACTTCCCTATTTATAAGGATTCAGAATATATATACTTTATGGTGTCGCAAATGGGTAATAAAGAAATTACAAACGGAATGACAAACTGATATATACCCTTATCACTATGTGAAGGGTATAAATATATAATTGCTTTTGCTTACATATTATGATTGGGGAAGGGAAGCACACCGGGGCTAGGCTAGTATAATATAATAATAAAAGATATCAAATTAAATAATTGAAATACGTTCTGTAATGAGAATGTAATGTTTCCCCTTACCCGAGCATATCAAGTATGGGCTAAAAGTTATAGCATTAAAATAAACAAACCAAAAGGCTTTTGAAAAAGGATTTTTTTAGCAGATATCCGCGTTTTGTTCCATTGTATATTTGTTCAATTTCTTACAAGCAATAAAATAAATAATTAAGTTTTCTTTTTTGGAACTTAAATACCTTTCGAATTTTCTAAAAGGAGATCAAAATACATCTGGAAGAATTTATAGGGAACGTAATCTGGACTTGGGCTTTAAACTAAAGAAGAGGCCTAAAACTGAAAGTCAGCATTTAATTTTAAACATAATTGTATATAAATAGATTGGAAGGGCATTAACTGAATCAATAATATGAATATTTACCTTAAATACCGATGAAAAAACATTTTGAAAAATTGTTTGGTATTTTGGACAAACGAATTTTTTTGTATTAGTTCCATTCTCTGCTTATTTCTTAGGAAGTTATAAGTTTGCAAGAAACCACTTGAAATAAATTAAAAGAGTTAAAGCAACAAAATAAATTATTTAAGAAAAAAATCTCTTTAAGAACATACCTTACAGTAAAGAAGACATCCACCAACACAGGAGCTGAACTAACATATTGGAAAAATACTTTTTCAGCATAAGATATTAGAAATGTTTTATTGTTAACAGTAAAATACATGTACCACACCACATGAAATACTAAAATCCATAGAGCACATACCGAACGTAAACCATTAATGACAGGTATTTCACAGGGTTTTGATTCTTTAGTGGAAAACAGTTTTCTATAGTTCTCTTGAACATCAAAGCACATGACAAAATTTCGTATGTTGGGATGCTTGGAAAAATTTATATCAGTTAAACTATAAGTAGATATTGAATTCGTCTTTTCGGAAGCAGGTTTTAATTCAGCTTTAGTATCTGTTTGTTCGTTTTTGGCCCTTATATGTGAAGCTAATAGCACCATGGCCAAAATAAAGGCCAAAAATATCGTTATTAATTTAAAGCTTTCCCTTTCAAAAAATTTATTTGTTATTTTTAAATCTTTAATGTAAAGCACTTCTGGCTGTATATCGTAAATATCATTTTCAACAAAATAACCATTTTTGACATAATCTGTCATTAGCTGTTGTATTTCGAACGAACGGCAAGACGAAGGCAGGCACAGGCCAATGTGAATGATTTGTTCCGACATTAATTTAATCTCAACTTGCCATGGTGAGTTGTGGCTTAAATACACCACACGATAGTCCATATCGAAAGGAGAAATTTCCTTAATAATTCCCTGCTTCATGACACGTGGAAAGTTGTCCGACAAAGTAATGCCCACCGGACGGCGTACAGCACCACATGCTTCTTGACTGCCCAACCAGAAATTTTGCCCAAACACAAAACCAGCCGGCTTGGAACCAGAAGCATCCAAAGCTACAATGATTCAGAAAAAATTACACGGAAAATCAAACCTAATCTTTTCCACTTACCTTTCATGGCCCAGGGCTCTTTTCTTAAAATCCCTTTCTGAATACTTCGTAAATGTTTATAACATTCCGGGTTAACAGTGCTCTCATTAACGGTTTTAACTAAACCATAAATAATGGATGATTTTGCTAAATGTGCTTCATAAGTGGGGGCTATTATATGATAATTTATTGACTGCCCCCCATCTTCCATATCCTCTAACAAAGTCTCTTGAGCTGTACTTGATGAATCATTTGAATCCTTTATTATGCCATAACGGCTTAACAGTGTTGTATTTGTTGTAAGATAGTAACTGTAATTGTTTCGATTGGCCCAAGAAATTTCCACACTAGTAAGTACAACTATCACGGCCAATGGAAGTAAGATCTTCCACCTTAAAGTGGGCATTGCTGGAGCTGCAAAAATAGGAGAAATTTTTGTAAATGAAAATCATTATTCGAATTTAATTTTTAAAGTGAAATTATAAAACAATATTTTGGGATTTTTAGAAGAAGCGGAATTCGTTTATGCATAACATTTTGGAAAGGTTAGACCAGGGGTTAATTTGTTGTCACTTTAAATTTCAGGAAAAAAAACTTAATATAGACAGATCACGACGTTTTTTGCTCCATTCTCGACCTCACTCGTTTTTGAACTCAATTTCTCTCTTCTTATGCTAGTTCCAGCTAAGCAGAAGATGAACCTGCTGTAACAAGTCCTAGAATAATGGAAACAAGTAAGAGCGCTATATTCCGCTGTGCCGAATCTTATATACCCTTCACATTGTGCTTTCGAAACCCCGAACTTATTTTTACATATATTATTTTTTTATGTTTCGGAGTCATATTTTAAATCTCTTAGGATGACTCGGAAAGTTTTGGGAGTTTTACCATAATTTTTTAATTTTATATGGCAACCCAGCAGGAGGCGGAGATAGGCGGTAAGTATGTTTTAGGAGAATTATTGCAAGGAAAGATGAGATGGGGTCAGTCCTTCATTTGACCTATCCACGGGAACCCTGGAATATGTAGGGGAAGATTTATTACAATTTTACCAAACTTTGTATGAGAGCCCCCATAGACGATGGAGACAGGGAGTAAGTATACTCTAGGAATATGCTTGGAAGAGGAAACAAATAGGGGTCGGTGGGACCCTTTATTTCTCTACAGCCAATTCTGGGGAAATTATGGGCGTATATACTACATCATTTTTGTAAATTTTGTATGGCAACCTCCTTAGGTGTTGGAGATAAAAGGGAAGTATATTCTAGGAGTATGTTTAAAAGGGGAAACTAATGGGAGTCCGTAGTACACTTATTTCTCTAAGGCTAAGTCTTAGAAAGTTATGGGCGATTTTACATCATTTTTGTAAATTTTGTATGGCAACTCCCTTGGGTGATGGGAATAGGGGGTAAAAATGTAAAAATAATGGGGGTCTGTTAAACATTTTATTCCTCTACAGGCGACTCCGGAGAAGCTTTAGGAGATTTTTAGGGGCTGGAAACAGGGGGTAAGTATATTCCACAAAAATGTTTGAGAGGAAAAATTAGTTGAGGGCGGTCTTACATTTTGCCTTTGTAGGAGCTCTCTGTAAGCTGTGGAAGCGGTTTAAAATGATTTTTGAAAAATAAACTTCGTATGCAATCCTGTTAGACGGTGGAGATAGAGTGTAAATATGTTCCAAAAACATGTTTGGAAAAATTAGTGGGAGTGTGTCTTGCATTGCAAATTATACGGGCAACTAAGAGGCATTGGTAGTCTTGGCTATTGACTTATATCTCCGTCAGTTATCGGGCGATTTTGCTGAGTTTCAATAGCGATTTGCAACTTACGGGTCTATTCGATATCGGGAGGCTTCAAAAAGTTGATTTCCACCATAACACGGACATACGGACACGCCTAAATCGATATCCCTATTCATAAGAACTAAGAAAATAAATACTTTATGGGGTCGCAGATGGATATTTTTAAGAAATGACAAACGGAATATCAAATCGTTATCACTTATGCGAAGGGTATAACAAAACAAACGTGCAGCTTTTCAACATATACATTAGAGACCTGCATCAAGTCCTATTTGAAGATAATTCAAGACCCGGATGATTTTGTAATTCTTGTGCTGTTGTGCGATTCAACTGTTTAAGTGCTGTAATGTAGTGTAGCTGACACAGTTTGTTTGATGCAATGTAGTGTAGTTAAGAATAAAGAGTGGTGTCACGCACTGTTGTTGATGCAACTTAAATACTGTCATGATGTGTGGTCGATAAAAAAAATTACTGTGACAATGTGTGGTCAACAACAACAAAACTGTATGTATTACACACAATGTAAAATCGATGCATAAACAAACATATATACAAGCAGGCAAATCAATATTCATCAAAATTCATACGTAAGTACATTACATTACATATATACATTGAAAATCAACCCCCGTTTCTAAAACTATCACACCAGAAACATCCCGTCAACAGTAAAGTTTTGAGATGAATTGAAATTGAAATGTGTGATCATGATGAATTGATGTGCCGTTGTTGTTAACTTAAGTGTGCTTAAGTGTAAATATATTTTTAATTTAAGTTAAGTTAATTAAACAAAACAGATGGCGAACAATACAGCACAGCTCTTATTGTTGTGTGTACACACGTAAGGTATATGAAATGACATGAAAATTCAAGATGATACTTAATTTAGTGACGTCTTAAGCTGGCCTCTAATATACATACGTTGGCTAGGTCATGCTGTGGGAATGAATTGAAATGTTCCAGCTAGTAAGTCATTTAAATGCGAACCTGGTCACGAATCACACAGAATGGAAAGACGATGAAATGCTCGAGTAAAAGCAGATATCTCAAAACTTAGAGCAAAAACTGGAGAAAAGGGACAGAAGATCTAAGCGCCCAGAAGTTGATTCTTCGTTCGGCAAGTTCTGTAATTGCCATCTAAGTAAGTAAGTAAGACCTATCCACGGGCACCCTGTAATTTCCTTTACTTTGTATGGAATCACCTTTAGGCGGTGGAGGTAAGGGTTTAGTATATTCTAGGTATATTTTTGGAAGGAGAAACTAATGGGGGTCGGTTGTACACAATATTTCTCTAAGGCCGGCTCTGGGGAAGTTATGGTCGTTTTTACATTATTTTTGTAAGTTTTGTGTGGCAACCTCCTTAGGTGATAGAGATATGAAGGAAGTATGTTCTAGGAATACGTTAAGGAGGGAAAACAAGGGGGAGTCTGGGATACATTTTATTACTCAAAGGGTGACTCTGTGGAAGTTGTACGGATTTTTACTCTAGTTTTTTCAAGTTTTGTATGACAACCCACTTAGAAGGGTGTTATGGGGGAGAGATAGGGTGCAATTATGTTGCAAAAAATGTTTGTGAGAAAAAATTAATGGGAGTCGGTCTTACACTGCAGTGTAGGGGCGACTCCGGGGCACTTGTGGAGGCGTTTATGTACAAATTTTATGTCTCGGTCAGTTAGCGGGTGATTTTGCTGGATTTCAAAAGGTTTTTCTTCGCAGGTATGCTTGATATTCTGATACTTTCTACGGGTTAATTTGACATCAAAGAGCTTCAAAAACTTCTTCCTTATCTATAAGGACTAAGAAAATTTATACTCTATGGGATCGCAGATGCAGATTAAAGAAATTACACACGGAGTGACAAACTTATGTACACCCTTATGACTTATGTGATGGGTATAAAAATGCTGAATATCAAAACTGTAACTCTTTCTTAACTTTTTAAACGCAAGTTCTTACTTTTTTAAGACCAAAAAACATTTAAATAATATTCATTTTAATAAATATTAAACTACTTTTCCATAAAGCTCCTTAAGTTTATGTAATTTTATATTTAAAATCATTTTGCAAAAAAAAAAAACAAATTACAAGTCGTTCAAAACCCCTTAATTATACCATGCTGACCTTAATGTTTATCATAAAGTAGATGTTAAAATAATTAAGAACAAAAACCTTCAATATTTTACAAAATATTCCACGATATTATTATTTTAGTTGCATATTAAATGAAAATTATTAAAACTGGCATTTTCCCCTTGTACGTAATAACAATAACAATTTAATTTTTTAAATAAAATATTTTAATAGTTTTGTCACTCAACAAACATAAAACAAAAAAAAAACAAATAAACATTTTTGGTTTGAGGGAAAAAACCAAGAGGTCATCTTTAATAAAAAAAAAATTTAACATTTGTTATTGAAATATAAAAGAAATATTGTTAAATTCATAAAACAATTAAAAGAAGTTTAAAACGATTATTATTTCCCACCTCGAAACGATACACTTTGAAAGCATTTATATGCATACAAACGCATAATCACACATAAAACCATAAACACCAAACTGCAATTGTTGACCCAAAGCTGTTGTATTTGGCCAACATTTAAGGCTAATAGACAAACAAACAAACAAACAAACAAATGTTGTCTTTGTTTATAGGAGTTGTTGGTTGTTGTAATTAACAACTTTTGTAAATAAAAAAAAAAAATAAATAAAGTCAAAGTCAAAACAAAAGTTACAAAAATTACAACAAATCGAATTTGTAAGTTGTCTAGGGCAAACATAAACTAAAACTTTTTTACAAATATGGATTAACTAGATAAAAAAAAAGTTAGTCATCGTGTAAGTTTATATCTAAAATAATTTTAATTAACCTTGAATCTTAAAACAGATGATGGGAGCAGACACCTTTTTATAATCATATGGCACGAACCCCGTATCGTAAACAAACAAACAAAACAAAAATTATTTTTTATATTCAATCTTATATAATCCATTTGTTATTAATATATTTTTTTAACCAAGATTTTTGATAAGGTCTGCATGCAATTTGTTATATTTTATCATTTTAAAGACGTTCAATTTTAAATGCTGCAATCACCAACTAACTGACCTTTATTAAACATTTTTCATGGATTACAAGCATAAATACAGTTTTAATAAAGTTTTTTTATGCATTCAAATAGGTTGATATTTATATCCAAATACCACCAAAAGTAATGATAGCAAGAAGCCGATTAAAACGAAGACAGCAATGTCCATTAAAGATTAAAGGAATATATGGGTGGTTCTAAAATTACCGGCTAATTTTCTGTCCCTGTTTATTTAAATAAAATTAAAAATAAAATAAGTATCACAATCTTTTTTACTTTTAAATAAATCTTGCTTTTAATACCCTTTATCATTAGAATATCTTTTTTATATCCTTCACATATGTAAGTCAGGGCAGGGAACACTCAACTAGGTAATATTAAGAACACAGCTGGTTAAAATTAATTTGACATTTTTGCGTTATAAAAATGTAATTTTATATGAAATTTTTAATTTTTCTGACATTCTACCGTTTAAACACAAAAATAGTATGCAAAGGTCGAATTGTTTTGAATACGCCTTGATACTACCTTGTTTAGTGTGCCCTGAGTTGGGGTACATTAAGCCAGGTAATATCAAGGCGAATTCAAAAAATTCGCCCTCTGCATTTTCTTTTTGTGTTTGAACGTGGGGATGTCAAAAAAATTAAAACTTTAATATAGATATTAATGCCCAATTTATTATAGTCAGCTGGGTTCTTGATATTACCGGTATGAGTGTACCCTGGCATAAGTGATAAGGGTATATATAAGTTTGTTAATCCGTTTGTAATTTCTTCAATATTTATCTGCGACTCCATAAAGTATATATTTTCTTGGTCCTTTTAAAAAAGGAAGACGATGTAGCAAAGCTTATCTGCCATTTTGTCCGTGTTATAGTTGGAAACAATTTTTTTAAGCCCCCGATGTCGCAAAAACCCATAAGTGGTATCAAACATTCAGAAATATCTGCGAAAAAATCGCTGTTAGAATTAAGCATAATTGCCTGATAATTGACCGAGACATAAGCCAGCAACGACGATTACCTCTGTTCATTTCTTTTAAATTTTTGCATAAAAACCTCTTCAACAACCCCGGACATTCCCTTACACGGGTGCAATTTAGGACCGACTCGCATTAACTTTTTTTCATAAACATTTTTGTGGGACACGCAACCTCTCTGCGGCCTAAAAAGGTTGCCATATAAAGGTTAATTTTTCTTTCATTTTTTCTAATCACTCCCACAGCTTCTAGGATGCTCTTTTAAAAGTCAAATGTAAGACCAGGCCCAATTGGTTTTTGCTTCCAGATATTTTTGTGGAACCTTCTTACCCCTAACAGGGTTGCCGTACAAAATTTGAAAAAGTTAGGGTAAAAACCCCTAAAACTTTTCCGTAGGAATAAAATTTATTACTGACCCCCCTTAGTTTTCCCTTCCAAATATATTCCTAAAACAAACTTACCCCTATCTCCTTCACCTAATGGCGTTACCATACAAAATTTACCAAAATAATGTAAAAAAGCCCATAACTTTCCCAAGGTCAGCCTCAGAAAAATAAAGTATACAACCGACCCCGATTCCGTATCCTCTCCCAAACCTAGTCCTGGAACACACTTACCGCCTATTTCCATCGCCTAAAGGGACTCCCATACAAAATTTGGGAAATCGTATTAAACTCTTGTCTACAGCTTCCAGAGTGCCCGTGGATAGGTAAAATGTAGGACTTCCAGATGTTTTCCTAGAAAATAATTACTCCTTATCTCCACCCCCTAAGTGGGTTGCCATACAAAATTTGAAAAAAATCAGGATAAAACTCTCTACACGTGGTGAAGGGTATATATGCGGCACAGCCTAATATAGCGTTCTTGCTTGTTTTGCTTTGCTCTCATAAGTGCTTAGATAAATAAATTAAAGTTAGCAATAATAAACAAACTACAATTTGTGAAACAAATAGAATTTAAAATAAGGAGTTTTTTAAATAGATATATGTACATATGTATGTATGTAAACACGAAAAAGTTCGGCAATCAAAACACACATTGTTTGTCTTAAGTATTTTTCAAGTACTTTAACACGCTGAATTACAACTAAATTTTAAGTTTAAAAAAAGTTCAAACATATTTTTAAACACGTGTTTTCAAGTAGTTGATGTTAATAAACTTAAGTGAATAAATAAACTAAATTCAGTTTTTAAAAAGTCAGTTAGAAAATATTGCTAGATTGGGATACTTAGTAGGTAAATGACTTTTTAAATACTTTTTAGGATCTATGGTATTACTGTCGTTACTATTATTTTAATAACAAAAATGTGATTTAGGACAAACTAAAAAAAATATTAACTAGCAATGAAAATAAATTTAAATTTCTTTATAATATTCAGTACGGCAGTTAGTAGAAAAAGTTGCTAAACATATTGTCGTGTGGTCTTTTATTTGCTTCATGGCACATCCAAGCGATTTGGAGTAAAACGATAAAATATATTTGATAAAATTTTTTTAAAATTATTCACGATGGAATTATTATTTTAAAATCGATAGATAGAAAAAACCTATTTTTTTTTTACATTTTAACATTTAAAAACAAAAGGCCTTATACATAAACAATTAAATAAAATCCCTAAAATTAAAAACAGGCTTTTTAAACGAAATTTTTATACAATATGTATTAGTTTCTAAGGTTTATGAATATGGCCCAATATTAAAAATGTATAGAATTAAAAATAAAATTAAAATTGTTCTTCTTTCATAAAGCTCCCTAATTCAAAAAAGAATGCATTTAACTTTTGGATTGGTGCATAAAAGGGATTACGCTTAAAGCGATCTTTCAAAGCTTACATCAGTTACGGTTTCGATCTTATTTGTTTAAATGTGGCTTAAAGTAAGAAATTCGCACTTAATAAATCCTACTTGGTTTAAAAAATTTCGTACTTGGCTTAAAAAAATCCGTACTCACTTTTGACACCGCTACGGCTTGATTTAAGTAAAGTTTATTTTTTGTGTGTGATTTCATTCAAATGATGTTTAATATTTCATGTTTTTATTTCATTCACATAAGTGATAAGGGTCTATAAAAGTTCCATCTGCGACCCCATAAAGTATAATTTTTCTTGGTCTTTATAGATAGGGAAGCCGATTTAGCAAAGTCTATCTGTCCGTCTGTCCGAGTTATGGTTGAAATCAACTTTTTGAAGTCAAAACAAGTAAGAGCGCTATATTCGGCTGTGCCGAATCTTATATACCCTTCACATTGGTCTTTAAATATACCCAGCCGAGTAATTTTGTACTGCAAATAATATAATAAAAATACCTTGTGCCAGCTTTAAGGTCCATAGAAAACTTTAAAAATTTAAACGTTCGTATGAATAATAGAAATAGATGAAGAAGATTTGAGGTCGAAAGTTTTAAAAGTTTTCGACATTATCCGTATTTAAAGGTTAATAAGACTTATTAAATGTTCTAGTCCCGCTGCTCTTCTCCAACTTTTTTTCCAAAATGTATAAATTATTTGATTATTACTTTTTGTAGAATATTCGAAGTCGATAGCTGTAATAGTTTTCCAAAAGCGTATCGAATATTTTATTATAATTGTCGATTTGTATGGGAGCTACCCCTCTTTTTGCCCCCACTCAAAAAATTTTTTCTTAATAGCGTACGCCTTCTTGCCCAATTACTTCTTGTAGAACATTTCATTTCGATATCTGTTATAGTTTCCGAGATATAGCTTATCGAATATTTTATAATAATTGTCGATTTGTATGGGAGCTACCCCTTTTTTTTGCCCCCACTCAAAAAATTTTTTCTTAATAGCGTAGGCCTTCTTGCCCAATTACTTCTTGTAGAACATTTCATTTCGATATCTGTTATAGTTTCCGAGATATAGCGTATCGAATATTTTATAATAATTGTCGATTTGTATGGGAGCTACCCCTTTTTTTGCCCCCACTCAAAAAATTTTTTCTTTAAAGCGTAGGCATTCTCACCCAATTACTTTTTGTAGAACATTTTATTTCGATATCTGTTATAGTTTCCGAGATAAAGCGTATCGAATATGTTATAATAATTGTCGATTTGTATGGGAGCTACCCCTATTTTTGCCCCCACTCAAAAAATTTTTTCTTTAAAGCGTAGGCATTCTCGCCCAATTACTTTTTGTAAAACATTTTATTTCGATATCTTTTATAGTTTGCGAGATATAGCGTATCGAATATTTTATAATAATTGTCGATTTGTATGGGAGCTACCCCTATTTTTGCCCCCACTCAAAAAATTTTTTCTTTATAGCGTAGTCCTTCTTGCCCAATTACTTTTTGTAGAACATTTCATTTCGATATCTGTTATAGTTTCCGAGATATAGCGCATAAAATATTTCACCAAATTTGTGCAATTGTAGAAAAAATACCCCTTCCCCTGGTCCTATGTGAAAAAACATTTTCTATTATTAAGGTCCCTTCTTTGGGAGTATCCGTGCCAAGTTTTGTGGCAAGAGTGACTATACTTACTGAGATATATAGGGATAAATGCACGGATTTTGTCCTTAAAAAAATGGGTTAGTCTGGGTTTTCGCTTATATCTCGGTCAATAGTGAACCGATTTTGCTGATTTTAAATAGCGATTGTTAGCGGGATATTTCTAATCGTTTGACACCATTAACCGGTCTGTATCTTTTTATTTGACTCCGGAAACTTGATTTCAACAGACGGACAGACGGACAGACGGACATCGCTAAATCGGCTTCCATAGCTATAAGGATCCAGAATATATATACTTTATGGGGTCGCAAATGAATAATAAAGAAATTACAAACGGAATGACAAAGTGATATATACCCTATCACTATGTGAAGGGTATAATTAAGACTCTAACACGGTTGACACACTAAGTTTTTTAATTTTCTTTTAATCGCTGTCGCAGTTTCCAGGGTGCTATTAGAAAGGCAGAATGTAAGACCAACCCCAATTAATTTTTCCTCCCAAACATTTTTGCGAAAAAAAGTTACCCCCTATCTACTTCTACTAACATGGTTGCCATACAAAATTTGGAAAAAATAGGGTAAAACTTCTAGAACTTCTCCGGAGTCGCCCCTAAGAGAACCAAATGTATCACAGACCCCAAATAGTTTTCCCTCTTAAACATATTCCCAAAACATGTTTACCCTCTATCACCATCACCCAAGGGCTGCCATACAACATTAACGAAAATGATGCAAAAACACCCATACTTTCCCCAGAGTTTGCCTTAGAGAAATAAAGTGTACGAACGATCCCCATTCGCTACTCCCCCCTCCCTCCCCAAAGGTATTCCTAGAATATACTTACACCCTATCACCATAATCTAAGAGGGTTGCCATACAAAATTAACAAACATGATGTAAAAACGCCCATACCTTTCCCAGAGCCTGCCTTAAAAAAAAAAGTGTACGACCGATCCCCATTAGTTTCCCCTCTCAAACATATTCCTAGAATAATCTTACCACCTATCTCAATCATCTAAAATTAACAAAAATTATGTAAAAACGCCAATAACTTTCTTAGAGACGGCCTAAGATAAATAAAGCGTGCAATCGACCCCCATAAGTTTCTCCTCCCAAACATTTTCCTAAAACATACTGTCCCCCTCCCTATCTCCATCGCTAAAAGGGGGGTTGCCATACAAAATTTGAAAAAATTAGGGTAAAAACCCCTACAACCTCCTTAGGCTTAAATATGACACCAACCTCTATTTTAAATTAGAAGTATTTCATAAATAAAAAAATCTCGGAGTTTTGAAAGGCCAACGTGAAGGGTATATAAGATTCGGCGCAGCCGAATATAGCGCTTTAACTTGTTTCTTCTACGTTAGTAAGAAGCTCGCCATTTAAATCTTTTACATCATAATTTCTATACACTTTTTGATTTGAATTATTGGATAATGCTCCCTTATATTGTTTGCGCCTTTAGCTGTTTCCGCTTCACTGGCTTAAGTTTTAAAATATTTTTTGCCGATTTCTTAAAGGGGTTTTGCAGCGATTGTGTAGTATGGCTCACAGGTTGGGCTAACAACCTTCCGCTGTTTAAAACAGTTTCTTTTCTGAATTCGTTTCACGGCGTTGTTTTTGTTTGCATCTTATTATTTTTTCTCTACAGCATTGTGTTGGTATCTAGTACACATTTTCAAATTATTATATCAATTTTAACCTGACCATACCACTCGAAAATATATTGTCTTTTAGAACCTAACATGGAACTAGATGTAACCTGTGACCTAAACACATCTCATCGGGTCATATATCCTACACCTTAATACCACACAAAGGTCATTCAGTATATGACTGCCCTGAAATCGTTGTCTTCTGACAGCCAGGGCAGGACATTCACAAAAAAGGAAGAAAATAGTTTCCCCCGTTACCCTGTCCCCACAACTAGGATAGTGGTCGTTAAAAGGGAGTCTAAGTTTTTCTCTATTTCCCAGTGTTCTGTTAAGACGATTGGGGCATAAGTATCAGATGTATTGTACGGTTCTCATCAACAAGGGCAATCGTCCCTAGTGTTCCCTAAGTAATATCCCAATTTATCCAGCTTATGCGCATACCAAAGATATCCCCTTGCGCAGTGACCAGACTAAAGAAATATCAGATCCTAGTCTGAACAACTATATTTTAAGTCAATATTTTCAAATAAAACATATTAATTTACAAATCAATTACTAAAGTTATTATTAGAAAAATATTAAATAATAACTTCCTGAAAATGTTTTCTTAAATCTATTAAAAAGATTTCAAGTTGACATTAAGCGATAGAACAACAAGTTAACAAATGTAAGTTTGAACATTTCAATAACTATAATTTGCCAACTTAACTGATCACCTTAGTTTTTGCTTTAGAATTGAAAACAACATTCTAGAAGTTTTCTAATTAAACAAAACAAATACTTGGTCGCCTTTGTTTAGTGACTTATTTTGAGTATCAATTGAAAGATTAGCAGCTAATTTAGATAAATTAATATAATTTCATTTAATATTTGATCGATTGCTTACAGTGAAATTTATTTCTACAAATTAATTCTTTTATGAAGGTTAATTTTTTTCAAGTAATCTATCATTTAATCTTTATGACAGTAATTACTGCCAAAAACTTATAAAAATATCCGACTTATAGAATTATATTTTATAATAACATCTTGCATATCTAAATTGGCAGAAGTTATTCATATTTAAAAAGTTTAAATATGTCAATGTTAATCTTATACTTTATTGATTTTCAATGTCATTAAAAGTTTTTAATTGTGTTTTTTCTTCACCATTAGATAATAATAATTGCTATTATTTACTTACAATGAAATATGTATTAGCAAAATGTGTATTGAAGAGCTGCACGGATACACTTGAACTTTTGGTATACTTGAGTACTTTAAAGGATGAACTCTTATTCGTAGGGACTCTAAATAATAACTAGTTTTTTCTATGAACGTCATAACCGTCAACTATGTATTCACTGTGGCTTGACAGAGTTTTTTATTTAAGATTTCTTATTTTGCTTTCCTTTTTACCGAAAAAATTCAAGTTGGTGATAGAGGTATATATCAACTACGGCTAGACTCGTTCTCGCAAAAGTAGTTGATCAGGAACCAACACAATTTACATTTGGTGGTTTGTTAAGTTACAATAACAAAACATGCACAATATTTTTAAAAGAAATTGTAATGAATACGTTGCCTAGTTTTGTCCTTTTTTGAACAACAAAACATACTCAAAACGTCACACTTCGTTACCCACATACAAGCAGCACATTATTTGATTGCAAAAACAACAAGTCAGAGCACTTTATTCAGCTGTGCCGAATCTCATATACCATTAACAACGTGTAGGGGCTTTTTACCCAAATTTTTTTTCAAACTTTGTATGGTAACCCCTTTAGGGCGGGAGATAGAGGGGTAATAATGTTGAAGGAAAATGGTTGGGGAGGGAAAACTCAGACTCTGGGGAATTTTTGTAAATTTTGTATGGCAGCCCCTTTCGGTGATGGAGATAGGGGGTAATTATGTTCTAGAAATATTGTTTAAGGAAAAAACTAATAGGGGTCTGTGTTACATTTTATTTCTCTAAGGCCGGCTCCGGGGAAGTTGTGAGTTTTTACCCTAATTTTTTTCAAATTTTGTATAGCAGCCCTATTTGTGACCGGAGTATGTTTCACAAAAACGTTTGGAGGAAAAATTAATTTAGGTCGGTCCTACATTTGACCTTTGTAGGAGCACCCTGGAAGCTTTTGAAGCGATTTAAAAAAATGGCAGCCCTGTTAGGGGGCGGAAATAGGATATACTTAAATGTTTCACATAAATGTTCGTGAGGAAAAATTAATGGGATTCAGTCTTACATTGCACCCGTGTAGGGAAACCCCGAGGCAGTTGTAGAGGTTTTTATGTACAAATTTTTGAGAAATAAACAGAGGTAATCGTGGTTTGTGGCTTATATCTCTGTCAGTTATCGGGCGATTTTAATAACGAAATTTTTTCAAGTATACTTGATGTTTTGATATTACCAACCGGTTCGAGAAATATCAAGGGGCTTTAAAAACTTGACTTTAACAGATCAACGAACAGAGGGACACTGTTAATTTAATATTCCTATCTATAAGGATCAAGGAAATACTAAATGCTTTATGGATATTAAAGAAATTACAAACGGAATGACGAACTTATACATACCGGCTGAATTCCAAAACGCAGTTTGCTTTGCATTACAAATTTTCAACTTCTCCCTTACACACTCCTTACAATTTTGACAAGGTTTTTTGCTTCCAGGACATTAATATAATGTAAACACTCTTTTGAAAGTATAAGATGTTATCAAAAACCTCATCTTTGCTTTCAGGAAAAACTTGAAATTTTGTGATGCAAAGCAAACTGCGTTTTGGAATTCAGCCACCCTTATTATTAATGTAAAGGGTATAAAAACGTTCCACATACATATTGTGCCAACAAGTACGTATTGGCACAAGAACTTGTAGCTTTTATTTGTAGTATTTTCTTATTATGTTTTCTTTTTCGGGTATTTCTTTTGTTTGAAATTAACAAATGTATGTATTTGACAAACTGTGGTTAAATTTCAAAAGTAGTTTGAAAACTTATCCGCTGCAGACCTCTAATAAGTATGTATATAGTATATGTATGTATATATATTGCCAATTTACATGCTTGATTTTTGATATTTGTCTCGTCACGAGTTTCTCTACATTTATTATATGTGGGCGCTCTGGTAAGAAAGGCCAACAATGCAGCAAAAACCCCCGAATAATGTTTTTATAAAAATTTTTCTGCTTTACTTTTTTTGCAATTAAAGTGGCTTAAACAGATGATTAACAAGTGTTATGATTTTATTATTATGACATTTCATTTCTTATATTAATTTAGCGGTCATGGCAAAAAATATTAAAGACGAAACCAATAAATGCATTTTTAACTGCATAATTTTTTTCTTCAATTATATGAAATATAAACTAAAAAATAGTTTTTTGTCACAGTGCAATGTAATGTTCCTATCGTATTGTATTATAAAATTTTGCACATACACACATTTCTGAAGGCCATTATGAAACTGTGTGCCGCAGGCAGGCTCTCACTTAGTGTAAATGAAGTAGCAAGTCTTAGCCAAACACCAGTGCTGGCAATCATGAAGGACTTTTCGGTGTAAAAGGAGTAAATTAACATAAGCTGAAGTTTTTTTTATCTATACAATCTAGAATATAATGCCCGAACAATTCCCTAGGGTACAAATAATAATCCAACTTTATACCTATTTTGGTTCCAACCATATTATATTTTCATTATAATTAGTATTAGCTCATAATTTTCCAAAGATCCCATATGAGTAGAGGACCCATTTATTTCTCGGTCAAAATTAATACGCTTTCTCTTAAAAAAAAAACAATAATTTTTAGACAGCTGCCAATCGATAGAAATAGTCTTAATACCCCTGCGGGAAATGTGTGTCAATTGGTGGGCGCACTCGTCCTGTTACAGGTACAAAACATGAATTGGACAAAAGTTAATGGTCGGAATTAGTTGAAAAGGCACACATCAAGTGTTAAAGGTGTTAAAAAAGTTTAAGAAAAAAACCACAATACTGGTTCTTATACATAAACATAGATCTGTTTAAATATACACACACACACGCGTAAATACAAACAAAGTTGTTTAAACAGGATCTTAAACAATTAGTGCAAAAGTTGCTTATAAAGGATTGGCCTGTAACCCGTTCGGAGGTATCAGTTTTGAACCAATTTCCCCTTCAAATGACAACGCAATGTAAAAGTGAGAGGTTCCCTTCATATAAAGTGCAAGAACCAGAATCAGTCCCTACCCTAAGGAATCGGTCACGGCAATGGTCTTAGGCCAGTCCACTTCCCCGTAGGGACATTTTTTTTTAGTTTTGCTTTAATATAAATAATTTTTTTAAGGAAAATTATTTAAAACATTAAATTATCTTAAAAATCATTACAATCAGCACTTTTTCCAAAAAATCAGTACATTTAAGTAAACGAATTAAGATCAGTACACCAAATGAAAAATCAGTACATGTACTGATGAAATCAGTACATATGGATCTTTCTCCTGAAAATCACATTTAACCTTATGCATGTTGGAATCATAACTTAATAAGCTAATGCCCCTAAATAACTGAATGCATTTATAGTGGTCGGCCCATTAGTTTACAAATTTCGCAATACAAATGCCCTTCCTGAATAAGCATTTAATGTTACAACTGCCACAAATAAAACTCTATCTCTACAAAATTTTACAATTAAAAGGTATCTTTTCATATCGTTAAATATCCCGACTTCAAAAAAGTGACTTATGCCACTTTCAAAATAAACGGCTCATATATAGAAGGTGCATCTTTTACAAAAACGTAGTTTGTTTGCAAAATCACTTCATTATGCGGGAGAAAGAAGATAGAAAGTAAATGTAAAGAGCGTAACAATTCGATGATAATTGGCAAAAAAGCTAAAAAAAGATAACCATACATGCACATACGAATATACATATGCATGTATGTATATACGTAGTTCAAGACTACGGTCATATATGACAAGCATTTGCTCAAAAAAGCGTGACCACTATGTTAAGCAAAAAATCGTTTCATGTTTAGCGCCTTTAAATGAGTCTTTAAGCTGACACGGTGAAATAAACGAAAAGAAAAAAATCGATTATTATTATACCCTTTACCTAAGTAATAAGGGCGTATATAAGTTTGTCCTTTCGTTTGTAATTTTTTTAATATCCATCTGGGACCCTATAAGTCCGTATGGCGTTGTCCGTCTGCCTATTTGTCTAAGTTATGGCTGAAATAATCTTTTTGAAGTTCCCCAGTGTCGCATAGATCCGTAAATCGAATCAAACAATCAAAAAATATCTGCGAAAAAATCGCTACTGAAATGCAGAAAAATCGCCCGATAACTGGCCTTGATATAAGCCAAAATCCAAGGCTGCCTCTGCTTATTTCTCTAAAATTTTTACATAAAATCCCTGACAACTGACCCGGAGTCGCCACTTCAGGGGTGCATTGTAAGACTGACTCCCATTAATTTTTCCTCATGAAAATTTTTGTGGGACATACTTACGTCCTGTCTCAGCCTATTAACAGGGTTGCCATACATAGTTTTTTTTTATCGTTTCCCCAGCTTCCAGGGTGCTCCTACAAAGATAAAATGTAATACCGACTGCAAATAATTTTTCCTCCCAAATATTTTTGTGGAACATACTTAACCCCTATCTCCAGCCCCTTAGAGGGTTGCCATATATAATAAAAAATTTTTGGTAAAAACCTCTGCAGCTTCCCCGGAGTCTCCCTGAGGGGAATAAAACGCATCACAGGAACCCTTAGTTTTCCCACCCAAACATATTAATGAAACATATGTCCCCTTTATCTCCATCACATAAGGAGGTTGGCATACAAAATTTATAAAAATGATGTAAAAACGTCCATAACTTCCCCAGAGTCGGCCTTAAAGAAATAAAGTGTGCGACTGACCCCCATTAGTTTCCCCTTTCAAACAATTTCCTAGCACATACTCACCCACTATCACCAACCCCTAAGGGGGTTGCAACTCCCCCGTAGTCTCTCTAAGAAGGTTAAAATATGACACCGTTCACTATTTTAAAATTAAAAAGTTTTTATAAATAAAAATAAATGGATAAAAATAAAAAAAAAAGTTCGGGGTTTCGAAAGGCAAATGTGAAGGGTATATAAGATTCGGCTCAACCGAATATAGCGCTCTTACTTGTTTTATTTTTATATTATTTTAACACTACAGAAAAATCTTTCACTTGTTGTTTGATGACAAGAATTTTTTCGCAGTTTATGAATTATTTCAGCATACAAGCAGATTAAAAGTAAATAAACAACGACTTTCAGGCGTGTAAACAAAATTTTGATTGATTCATTCATATAAGCAAATAATAACAAGTTTTGCTAAAAACAACTTTTTCCATATGTTTGTATGTACATATGTATGTATTTCTTCAGTAAAATTTCCATTACCAAATAATAAAAATAAACTCCTAAATATGTTTTATTGGGAATAGTATTTCCAAATTAACAGTCCATTGCTAAAACAATGCTCTGTTACGTTCTGGATTGTCATAAAAAAAAACGCTAAACCACAAATAATAAATCAAAAATAAAAACAAGTAAGAGCGCTATATTCGGCTGTGCCGAATCTTATATACCCTTCACATTGGTCTTTAAATATACCCAGCCGAGTAATTTTTTACTGCAAATAACATAATAAAAAACCTTGTGCGAGTTTTAAAGTCTATAGAAAACTATACAAAATTTTAACGTTCGTATGAATAATAGAAATAGATGAATAAGGTTTGAGGTCGAGAGTTTTAAAAGTTTTCGACATCATTCATATTTAAAGGTTAATAAAACTTGTTAAATGTTAAGGGATGTTCTAGTCCCCCTGCTCTTCTCCAACTTTTTCTCCAAAATGTATAAGTTATTTGATTATTACTTTTTGTAGAATATTCGAAGTCGATAGCTGTAATAGTTTTCCAGAAGTAGCGTATCAAAAATTTTATAAAAATTGTTAATTTGTATGAGAGCTACTCCTTCTTCACCCCCCACCAAAAAAATTGTTTTTCTTTGAAGCGTAGGCCTTGTTGTCCAATTGCTTTTTGTAGAACATTTGATTTCGATATCTGTTATAGTTTCCGAGATATAGCGTATCGAAAATTTCATACAAATCGTTAACTTGCTTGGGAGGTACCCCCTTTTTTGCCCCCACTGAAAAATTTTTTTCTTTGGAGCGTAGCCCTTGATGTCCAATTGCTTTTTGTAGAACATTTGATTTCGATATCTGTTATAGTTTCCTAGATATAGCGTATCGAAAATGTTACAAAAATTGTGAACTTGTATGGGAGCTACCCCATATTCACCCCCCACCAAAAAAATTTTTACTTCAAAGCGTAGCCCTTGTTGCCCAATTACTTTTCGTAAAACATTTAATTTCGATATCTGTTATAGTTTCCGAGATATAGCGTATCGAATATTTCATAAAAATCGTTAATTTGTATGGGAGCTTCCCCTTTTTTTGCCCCCACTCAAAAATTTTTTTCTTTAAAGTGTAGCCCTTAGCGTACAATTACTTTTTGTAGAACTGTTAAGTCGATAGCTGTTATAGTTTCCGAGATATAGCGCATAAAATATTTCACCAAATTTGTGCAATTGTGGGAAAACTACCACTTCCCCTGATTCTACTTTAGGAGTATCTGTTCCAAGCTCTGTGGCAATAGTGACTATACTTACTGAGATATATAGGGATAATGCACGGATTTTGTCCTAAAAAAAATTGGTTGTTTTGGGTTTTCGCTTATATCTCGGTCAATAGTGAACCGATTTCGCTGATTTTAAATAGCGATTGTTAGCGGGATATTTGTAGTCGTTTGACACCATTAACTGGTCTGTATCTTTTTATTTGACTCCGGAAACTTGATTTCAACAGACGGACAGACAGACACAAAGACAGACAGACAGACAGACGGACATGGCTATATCAACTTCCCTATCTATAAGGATCCAGAATATATATACTTTATGGGGTCGCAAATGGATAATAAAGAAATTACAAACGGAATGACAAACTAATATATACCCCTATCACTATGTGAAGGGTATAAATAAATACGCTTCTCACATTTTGTTGTTACTATTATTGTCAGTTTGCTTTACATGATTCAATATGTCACCTATAAATTCCAAAAAGAATTGTATTAAATATTCCATAAAAAGCTGAATATCGGTGGATGTTGCCTTTAGATTCCTCAGTTTATTTCAGTTTTCCTTATTGTATTGTAAAAATAAAATCAAACTTCCTTGCAGTTTTCTTAATGTATTGTAACACTTTTAAACATCAAAAGAAAATTAGTAAAATCAGCTCTACACGGGTTGACACACTTTTTATTGAAATCCTTCAATGACTAATTGTGTACTTTAACTTTACGCATTGGCATTGCCGGGATATTTAATAACGTGCAAACCGATACGCTGATCTAATCCAAGCAAAAGGATAACTTGCAGGATTGTATATTGCTACTATTGAGGAGAATATAGAGGGTGGATTCCCAAAAGGTAGCATTCTTTTGCCCATTGTGTGGGTTAGTATGACACACAGTCCATTAGGCCGCCTTGCTCTGCAGAATCTGTAAATTAATTCTAAGGATAAGGAACAAAAATCACCTTTGTAGAAAGGCCGAAGACGCTCAAAATATTCAACTTGCTAATACAGCCTTAGGGACTAACTGCGAATGTGTTCAAGACAGGAATTCATCTCTTACCTACACTAGGAAAACGAAAAGCGTTTTAACGAACCTTATTTCTAAGTAGGGAAATTATGACATCTAGGGAATAGTCCTAGATTGGAAAATGAGTTGTCATCCCCACTTTGAGGAAAAAGCAGTTAAAGTTTACCGATATTAGGCGCCATGTTGAAAAGCCTCAGTCCCCAGAAAACACACTGGCTATGAGCATATTAGAGTATTACTTACCCACACTTCGGTGGTATGGTGATCATCAAAGGACAGGAAATGCAACATAAGAATCCTTCAAAAGATCAAACGTCTTTGCTGCCTCGAAATAAGCGGGGAAATTTGGATCACATCAACGAGAGTATTGGAAACTATTTTAAATATCAAGCCTATTTAAACCAATGCTCTGAGGCATATCGCCTACAGGTGATTGGCAAACGAATTGAATGTAGTTTTAAATCTAACCATCCACGCTTCTTGGGCACTGGGGGGTTTAAAGGAGGCAGGGGGATTCCTAATCTTCAGATTAAAAGTCCTAGTTGAACAAGACTCTGCAGCAGAAGTCTGCTGGGCCGTTTCTTAGGCAGATGGTTCCTTGTTGAAAACAGGGACATCGAGATATATAGACCACAACACTGCCTCACAAGTCGAGGTCCAAAGAATCAGAGAATGTTTGTCCTGACTCAGGACACATGCAAGTCAAGCCAAGGGCCGGCTAAAGCATTTATCTTTCAGACGTTCAAGTCTAGAACAGTGTTTGAATCCAAAAAAATCTTTGAGCATAATTCTAACACGCTTAGCATGAGTCTCAGACAACTTGGCATCTTCAAAAAGACCAAACATGTTAGCTTCACCTTGCTTCTTAAAGAGCCATAACAGCTGAGCTCTGAAAATGCTAATCGGTTTTAAAATCTTGAACAATTTTACGAACCAAACACTGAAAAGGCAATGTGCGGATCAACAATTTAGTACTCTTTTGGTAGCGATGAATTTCAAGCAAGGCTACGGTACCATTGCGATAACGATGAGGCTTCCTAACACCACCGGTGACTAGTGCACTTTTACGTGCAGCGTTAGTTGCCTATTGTTTACGTGCGCCTTGCGATTAGTCGATTTGCGGGCAGTTTGTTTTTACGAGTCATTTTTCTTTTTCACTTCACTTTATTTTCTTCCTTAACACTTGAATAGCACTGAAACACTGTTAGCACACGAATAATTTGGAGTATTTCGGATCGGATTTAAACAGGGCCTTGCGATGGGTAAATACACATGGATATTTTAGGCTGAGATCTGCCTTTGAATGTGGAACAAGTATAGGAGGGTCTCGGATAGCCAGGTGGCCTTAAGGTCCTTTGGGGCTTTTAATTTTGAATCGGCACTGGTGAAGAAGTGCGTGAACGCTCTGGGTTGGCTCGGTGCATGGAATAATGTGATCCTGGTATGGATTCCGGGTTAATGTGGGTCATATGGGCAACGAACGTGCTGACCGTCTGGAAAACTACGGGGCGAACTGCCCTTTTATTGGTCCGGAGCCGTTTTGTGGTGTTTCTCGCGGCTACTCTCGTAGGAAGGAAAATGGCTACCCTGAGGTGCGCTGAATTTGCTTCTCACTGGGCTGGGAGCTAGAAACAGCGACAGACCACGAGATTCTTGACTCTGTCTAGGGCAAATCTAAGCAACTTCTGTATCTCGAAAGGAAGGACCTAAGGGGTCTCATTGGTTTTCTGACTGGTCATTGCAATTTCGGATACCATCTGTTAAATATCGGCAGAGCCGATACATCGACCTGTCGGATCATGATACTTTAGTGCATGTGCTCTGTGAATGCCCGGCACTCTGTGTAGGAGGCATTTGTAGCAGATTTTATACACCGCCGCCCGAGCTAATGGGCCTATGCTTATAGACGAATCAAGTCGCTGCACAAAATACATATTTTTGGTAGCGGTGCATTGTGCCAATGATGTTGATTTATTAAATCTAAAAAATGGGTAAGTATTACTTAAGTACGCACTATATTTATGCCTTGACATTGCGGGATAGTCTGAAATGAACGGGCAAATAATTTGGTCCAAAGAAGAACCGGGATCTAAAAACGGGGAAAATTAGTCACAGAGGGGCAATTCAAATGAAAATAAGACTAGGAAACCTGCGAAACGCGAAAGCCTGAATTGTGCAAGTCAATAAGTGTCAATTAAACCAACTAGCACACCTACATCAAATATGGGTGGCGATATGGTTGATTTCAGGTCATGCAGGGAGCACATTAAGTCCTTAGAGCACTTCCTGCTATATTGTCTAGCTCTTGCACAGGCTAGAGCCTGATGTTATACTAGATTTTTCTCACTGAAGAGGTATGAAATAGGAAATATTCTATCGCACTACCGAATTTCTGTGAACTTCTCCCCCGAATTATTTTTCCATTGGCAGGAGCGCCCAATAGACCGATAACTAGCTGTTTTCCTTTAAATTGTCCTTCCTCCTTTCAATCTAACTTAATCAAAGCCAACCTTTTAAACATAGAATTTAACAGACAAGAGTTAGTATTGTACAATATCTCAAGTCGAACACTTTTGTTACAAACATACGGCAACCTTAAACTCTGACTAGCGTTTTTAAAATTTATTTAAAAGTCCTTTTCGGAAATTAAAACCGTTTTAAAACAGAAATTAAACATTTATGAATTGTTATTAAAAATATATGTAAGTTACACTCGTTACAATGACTATGTCTATAAATATTATGTGATATGTGAAATAGAGGTTCACACAACGTCCCAGTGATACATGCAAAAATTCCAACAAAAAGTGTGTGAAATAATTTTTTGCTTTCAGGTAAACAAAATCATAAACAAATTTACATATATTCTTATGATCCCTTTCGGTCATAACTTTAATATTTTTTATCTCGTAAAATTTAAAAAAATTAATTCTTAAAACATTTTTTATCGAGGTCTTTAAAAAACCTCAATATGTAAAAATTGTAAATATTGTCATTAAAAAAACGTTTAACTACAATTTCCTTAAAACACTATATGTAAATCATTACAATTGTCATAAGTGACATTTATCAAAAACACTTTTTCAATTTTAAAACTAAAAGATTAATATTTAAGTATTTCCAACTAGAACATAAGAATATCACGTTCACAGTTTAGAATTTTGCGGTTTTAAATTTTTCACACTGTCCATATGTTAAATATGCATTTATGTTTGTCTACATACATTAAAATATTGGTAACAAATTATCTTTCGGTAAATCAAAAATAGTCACAACTTAAAATTTAAAGAAATCATTTCTTTTTTCTTAAGACAATTGTCAGATCAAAAGTTTCACGAACATCAAAATTCCGTTTGCTTTTAAGTAAACTTCATTCTAAACTGCTTTTTAATGTTGAAAATGTTCAGGAAATCAGAAACTAATGAGTTTGATTTGTGACTGTTTTTGTTTAACTGTGCGATATATTAATATTGACTTATTCTTTAAAGATTTGTTTAAAAAATAAGATCTAATATATTACGTAGTTGTTGTTTTTTCCAAAAAACCACAGTCAATTAACATTTAAATAAAAAGAAATTGTTAATATAAAGAGTCAACTACATGTTTGTTTGTTTTTATAAAAATAAAATTTGTTGATTTGCAACAAAATTCCAGTTAATTTTTTTCTTTTAAACCATATAAACGTATTTACATATTAGAGAGCTGCACGAACATACTTGAACTTGTTGTATACCTACTTGAGTATTTTAAAGGATGAACTCTTATTCGCAGTTCCTCTATATAATAAGTACTTTTTTATAAACTTCATAATCGTCAACTATGCATTCGCTTTTATTTGACAGTATTTTAAATTAATATTTCTTGTTCTCTTTTATTTTTTGCCAAAAAAAATCAAATTGATGATGGAAGTATGTATCAACTACGGCTACATTCGTTTTCGCAAAAGTAGTTGATCAGGAACAAATACAATTTACATTTGGTGGTTGGCTTTGTTCTTTTGGTTTTTTATTTATTTTTAAAACGTATGTATGTGTATGTAAACCATTGATGCGCAGCCCATACCACAATTGTGGAAAATAAAAATACACGTATTCTTATGCTCTTTTTATTTAGTCGTCAATGAGAAGGCGACTAATGAACATGTGAGCACAATGCACACTGGACCAAGGAATGTTAAAATTTTAGATTAACTATTTTCAATATATTTTTCTTGAGCCAAATATTTTATACCATTAATAAATAAAAACATTTGTTTTTATTTCTGCTAAAAAGTAAAAAATATGTTTTTTTACTTAAAAAATTGTAAATTTTACAAAATATTTGAATAAATTTATTTTACAACTTTTAATCATAATTTTTCTACTTATTTCGTCTTATCTTTAATATTAAAAATATTTTTTTTAACAACAAATACCTATCATGCCATAAAAAATTTACAATATATCTTTTGCCTTTTCATTAAAATTACCTATTGTGCAGTTAATTCAATTTTTCTCACCAATACAAACACATCTTTATTTTTGCGCATCACTAATGTAAACACGAATTATATATGGTTGTTATTTTTGTAACAATAACAAAATATAAACAATATTTTTAAAAGAAATTATAATTACATCTAAGCCTGCTATATATTTTTTTTAAATATCAAAACATACACAAAACGTCACATATCATTTGCAAAAACAAAAACGGAGCGACAAAAAAATACATATTTTGGCAACAAGTATTGGCACAACAACTTGTTGTAATTTGTATTTATTGTATTTTCTTACGTTCACTTTTAGGGATTTTTTCTACACCACATTTATAAATGTTTGTATATGACAAACTACTGTTAAGCTATCTTCCGTACTCTCACACTGCGAGCGAATACAAGTGCATTCTCTTTTACATCAAATTTCAAAAGTAGTTTCAAAACTTATCCGCTGCAGACTTCTATTACATATGGATGTATGTAGTATAACTGTGGGATTACGATAAAACAGTTTAAGTCAAGTTTAAAGAAATTAAAAATAAATGTGTCTGCTTAGGATAGATAACACGCATGCCTTTATCACTTTTCGTGACTTGCAAACAAACAACGGGGTTGGTTAAAGTTAAGCAAACCGGGTTCAGGTATTTTTCTCCTCAATATCTCTTATATATATACTATAGTTTGTAGAAGGGCAAAAAGATTTGTTTGTGTTGATATTTTTTGTAGGAAATTTGAAGTTGATAGATGTTATAGTTTCCGAGATATAACGTATCAAAAATCTCATAAAAATTGTTGGCAGTTACCTGGCGCGATTCGGGACTTGCTAGTATACTGACTGAAATGGAAAAGATTATAGCCAGTCTAACTACTTGTCACCATATCTGGATTTTAAACTGAGCGTGAGGATACTTATCCCAGACAGATCGGCGTGGGTAATTGGCCACTTACCGCTTGAGGGAACATTAAAGTATACCGTCCATCTAAGACGAACACTTGTACTGGAGCAGTTATCTTTAGTGAACCATTTGAAATCGCGGAGTTAATTATACTTGACGATCACTGTAGTGTATTTCAAGAGGAGATATTTGCAATAACACGAGCCGCGCACTTATATTTACGGAACAATGGTCTTAGGGGAGAATGCATTACCATTTATGCGCATAGCCAAGCTCCTCTTAGGGATATGGGTTGAAGCCTGATAAGGTCAAAGGTGGTCAGGTGCTCGAAGGTATTACCCTTTGCTGGGTTCCGGGACACTGGGATATATCTGAAAATGAGTCTGCAGATGCAATAGCGCAAAGGGGATCTCAGACAAAGCCAATATGGAAGCTCTCTCGATTTTTTTTAAACTGTGCTAGAGTGACACTCCAGGGACAAGGCGGTCAGGTGCTGAGCTAAGGCCGTAGGCTGCAGGGTATCGAAATTTTTTCTTTTCTATTTTCTAGCTTTGTTCCATTTCCTGCCTTTATTTTCCAGGCCAACACAATGACAGCATATTGTCCTCCAATGGAGTGGTGCATCACCACTGCAATGTATCACCGACCTTACCTACTAACCTACCTACCATTAGGATACCGCTCCTTTTGCTCCTGCCTCACTAATTTTCTTTCAAAGGTAGGTATCGTTGTTCAACAACTTTGTGTTGGAAATTTAAAACCGATAGATGTTACAGTTTCCGAGTTTAAGGGGCTACCACTCTTCCTGCTCCCATCCAACCAATCTTTTCCCTTCTAGCAGGTCTTAGGTAGACAGCTGTTTTAGTTTCTCAGATTTAGCGCCAAGTTTTGTGGCTGTATTTACACAGATATATGGGAAGGTTAGGTTAGGTAGAACAGGCAGCCGTTGAAGGAAAGTATGCAGCTCACTTGAGTCCGCTTAATTCGGTCCCTTTGTGCTACCTGGAGAGGAAAATATAATAGGCTGAGATGGAAGGAAAGAAGAAATTTAGAGAAGAATAAGAAGAAAAGAACATAAAAATTAAGAAGACTTACCAGGGTCTCTGGTGGGAATCGAACCCACAACCCCCAGACTGGTAGACTCGTACACTTACCACTGATCTACCGGGACACCCAGATATATGGGGATACATGCAAGGATTTTGTTTTTAAAAATAATGCTATTTTGGTTTTGTACTTATATCTTGGTCCGTAGTAGACTAATCTTTCTGGCTTTAAATAAAGATAATCTCAAGGATATTTCTTAGTTTGCCACAAAACTGCTTCCCGTGCGACGTTATATGAGTCCGGAAACTTAATTTAAACATTAACACAAACGGACATGAATATATCGACTACTCTATTTAAAAAGATACAGAATATACATATATAGATACTTTGTGGGGTCGCAAGTTAATACATATTGTAGAAATTATAATAGGAATGACAAACTGATATGTACTCCTTTCCCATGTGAAGAGTATAATTAATTGCGAAGAAATAATGGTTTTATGTCAACAATACTTTAGTTCAAATAATAAGTTTTCGTAACAACAATTAAAAATAACTCTCTTTAATCGGCTTTAAAATAAAGCAACCAAGCTATTATATGTTTGCCTTCTTTAAATGCTTAAGATTTTTTTTATTACGACTTAAGATGTTTTACGAGAATACCACAGACATATTTTTTTTTTTATAACTTACTAACCTACATTTTATTGAACTTGCTCTTGCATTTCAAATAACCAACCTTAATTTGATTGTTTCTCTATTTTACAAACTACATCATTATCATCGTATTATCATCTACTGCATCAGCCTCAAAATAATTTACTCCGATCTTCGTGCAAACAAATACATTTTAACATACACACATACAATTTAAATTTGTTTTTTACAATTGCGTAACTTTTTTTGTACGGATAAAAAATTATGGGTTTTTATTAACAACAATCAAAAAAATAACTGCTAGAAAGGCAGGCGGATACAGACAGGGTCTCAATCGATCGTTGATTGGACAGATAAACAATTAAATTTGTATGTAAACTTTTAACTTTTTACCAATTTTTAATATGTGGCATCCAAAAAAAAGGGAACAACAACTACAATAATATAAAAGTAAGCAAAACCACCAGAAGATAACAACGAAATCTTTAAGCGCACACCACCCAGCAAACAAAAAGTTAAACGTTTGAAAATAACCAACCTTAAGATATAATTCAAAGTCTTGACAAGGTTCTTTTGGTCGATAAAAATCAATGAAAGTGCTTAATAAAATTCCTATTTTCTTTTTTTTTGTATTATAATAGACTTTATTTTAAACCATGTTGTTATCCCAATTTAAATGATGATAAGTAACTATGTACTTCAAAACAAAAAAAAAAATGGGCTTGAGCCCAAAAAAATTAAATTAAAATTTGTCTTTAAACAGCTTAAGATTGGGTTAGATTGGAAAGAAAAGTGATAAAGAATGTTCGCCACTTCCACCTAATTCATTGCTAGCAACGTCACAATGAGTCGGCATCCAACGGAGCCTACCACAGTGTGTTGCCATAATCACCCTCAGAGCACCTTTTCATTTTAAGCATAGCCTTGCTGTCGACATAGATTGCCACATCCTCTTTTCCTCCAGCATTTCTCTCGTACTTTCATTTGGAAGTCTGTATGGTACCCGAACTCCCGTGTTCACAACAGCCTCTGTGTCTTTTCCCATATTTTATACATTAGTGGAAACTGCACATTTTTTAAACAGTTTTTTGTAGCTTCCATATGCAGGAACACTACATGAGATGTCAACCCATAGCAAGATTCACAATTTTAGAGTCAGTCACAGCCCCCTTCCCCAGGAGTTTCTACAGGTGTAGGCTATCCTGACCCTCTCCTCCGCATTGCCCTTTAAGATAACTGGCTACCCAAGTTGACTTCCAGGTATCTACTTACCACTCTCTACTTATCTCAACTTCGTCAGGCACCGGTGGTACTTTCTAAAGAAGTAGACTAGTTTTGACTTCCCTGGTATTTAACCCAGTACTTGCCCTTAGCCCAAGAAGATAGGTCGGATAATGCAGTTTGCATCGTTTTACCCGTTGTATATAAAAATTGACTCATTTCTAGTATGACGATGTCCTCTGCAAAGCCACTATCCCTATT
The DNA here is from genome assembly GCA_963583895.1 of Melanophora roralis. Taxonomy (NCBI): domain Eukaryota; kingdom Metazoa; phylum Arthropoda; class Insecta; order Diptera; family Rhinophoridae; genus Melanophora; species Melanophora roralis. The sequence goes on from OY757191.1 coordinate 52,886,141, forward strand.
TCTCTTGAGTCAAGCTGTATCAATGTCTTATTAATCACTAAGATTCGTAAAAATTATGGCATGACCTCTTTTGTGGCATTTTCCGAACGCACACTTACCCAGGTAACCTTTTCCTTAACCTAATAGTCCCACTGCTAGGCAAAGAATGTGCCCACTAAAAGAGAATGCCCTAAAATCCCAATTTTCTTAGTGTGCTCCCAATTGCCTCTTTCGACATAGCATTAAAAATTCCTAAATATTTAAAAGAGTTCCCTTAATATCTATTTTTTCTAGTACAAAGCCCCTTCTATAATTCTCACCAAATTATACCCTTTGTATGGCCATGATGAACATCACTAATGACGTGTGTATTAGTTGTGTTTCTTAAAAAAGGTTAATCGGTTGTTCCAATATCTTCAAAACAAAAGGCGATAACACCTTTGTTTTGAGTGGCTCCAGATGCCTGCATTCTAGGATATAAGCCTTTATCAAAAACTCCAGCTGGACTTTGCCCACGAGGCATATGTTCTCTAAATATATCCAGTTTTACTTCGGTCTTAAGACAGTATTCTTCTGAATCGTTATATCCCGCTTACGGAGCCAACCGATTCACAGCAATTTTGGCCATAAGTTCGATTACACATATTAACAATTTTAAATCAACCGTTATTGTTTGCTGGGTAAAGACAATAAGTATCACAATAACAGCAAAACTAAATAAGTAAATAAAAGCCGAAATAACTAAAATGAATTAACAAGTTGGTAACTACCGATTTGAAGCCGGGCATACATGAATAAATTGAAGTAAATTAAAAAGAAGCACAAAGAGCAAAAAACTATTGACACATTTTAGTGCAGAAGCAAATATTTAAGAATGTTTTCCAATATTTTTTAGATATTTAAAAAATATTCTCAGTATTAGTCAGAAAAGAATTTGGCAAAAATATTTGTTTATTATTTAGATCTTAAGAATAAAAGCTTAATTGTGTTTTATTTGTTTTATTATTTAGGTTTTACAAATAACTAAATTTCCAAAATTCCTTTTAAGAAAAGCACTAGCGTGATCTCGGGGGAGGAGAGAATAATAATTAATAAAGAGTTTGTTTAATTATATTTAAATATAAATGTTATTTATAGTTTCTAACATATGGTGTTTCATAAATCTCATAAAGCTAATCAAATTGTCTTTACAGTTTTATGATAATGTAGATATCGCAGTTATCGGAATATATAAGAAGATTTATTTCAATAATTTATTAACTGATACACTCGCAGAGAAAATACATAAATAAGTATGGTCACGGGAATGTGATTACGAGTAATTTCTTCATTGTATGATTACGGAGATCATTTTGAAATAGCACGCACAACTATACTATGTGTAGTTTATAGGGGTTTCCCTGGAGTTCCGGTCTCGACAACTTTTATTTCCCGCTTTCTCGGGAACTCTTTGCAAGAGTCCCGGGACTAACAAAACTGCGCACTACAAGTAAAATTATCACTTAATCACCAACAAAGGTAAAATGTGAGACCGACCCCATTTTATTTGTCCTCCTAATCATTTTTGGGGAACATATTTACCGTTTATCTCAAACCCCTAACATGGTTGCCATAGAAAATTTAAAAAAATAGGGGAAAAACCCCTACAACTTCTCCGGAGTCGCCCCTAGAGGAATAAAATGTGTCACAGACCCCTATTAGTTTTTCTTTCCAAACGTATTCCTAGAGTATACTTACTCCCTATCTCCATTACATAAAAGGGTAGCCATACAAAATTTACAAACATGACGTCAAAACGCCCATAACTTCCCCAAAGTCGTCCTTAAATAAATAAAGTGTAGGATGGACCCCCATTAGTTTCTACTCGCAAACATATTCCTAAAACATACTTGCCCCCTATCTTCGTCGCCCAATGGTGTTGCCATACAAAATTTACAAAAATAATGTAAAAACGCCCACAACTTCTTTAGAGTTGCACTTACAGTATTAAAGTGTACGACTGACCCCCATTAGTTTTCCCTAACATACCTACCCCTATCTCTATCACCCAAGAGGGTTTCAATACAAAATTTGAATTCTAATCACCCAAAGAGGGCTAAAATATGACACCGACCCCTAATTAAAAATATGTATTTCATAAATAATAAAACGGATAAAAATAAAAAAAGTTTATGGGTTCCGAAAGTCCAATATGAAGAGTATCTAAGATTTGGCACAGCCGAATATAGCGCTCTTACTTGTTATTACTCCAGGTTCAAGTTCAATTCTTACTAAATTCTTTTTTTTTTTTTGCAAAAAAAGACATTTCTTTAAATTTTTAGCTCTATAAGCTCAAATTTTAGGAAGAAAGTTTTTGTTGAAAAGATATTTTTATTTATTGTATAGTTATTTTTCTTTCTTTTACTATGCATAACGGGATTCGCGGAAAATTAATTAATATCTCCCCGTTTCCCGGGGAGTAAAAATTTCTGGGAAAAACAAAATCCTAGTAGTAAGGTTTGAGCAAAAAACTTAATCATAGTAATGATTAAAATTACCATTATATATATGTATGTGATAGAGACCTGCACCAAGTCCTATTCAAGCTAATTCAAGAACCGCATAATTTTCTAATTCTTGTGTTATTGTGCGGTTAAACGGTTTAAGTGCTGAAATGTAGAGTAGCTAACACAGTTTTTGTGCTGCAGTGTAGAGTAGTTAAGAATACAGAGTGGTGTCGAGACTGTGGTCGATAAAAAAAATTACTGTGCCAATGGTGTGGCAACAACAACAAAGACTTAAGAGTAATGTTGTTGTTATGTTAACAAATAATAATACACACAATGTTGAGTGGGTACATACTAGACATCTGCATGACTATATTCATTTAATTGCCTATACACAACAAAAACAATATTCATTCAAACATTTTTCATTCTATGGGAGATAAATAAAGTTAAGCCAGTAACAACACAAGAAAGAATGTATTGTGTGTTACACTCAATGATACAAGAAAAACACATTCATTTTACAGTTTTCGTTTTGAATGTGTATAAAACACACTTGAAAATACAAAAACATAGCAAAGTCTCATTATAGTAAGAGTTTTTATAAAACCATTCAGGTGTTTTTTCGAGTTAATGAATGTTTAACAACAACAATAACGACAAATTTGCAAACACAAATGAATAATAATTTTTTACACCAATCATACAGCAATATTCACACATTCTATTCAGTATTTATTTATATGAATGTATGGGTAATATTTTGTTTTCGGTTGAAGTTGTTTTTTATTTGCTTTCGCTTGTGGGTTCATTCATTTAGTTTGTTTAACATTGAATGAAAAACACTATGTTGTTGAAAAACAAACGAATGTATTTAAACGGCATTTGGGTGTAGTCAAGCAGACCTCTAGTACATACACAAGCAAACATATACACAAGCAGGCAAATCAATATAAAACTCATGCGTAATTACATAACTATCACACCAGGAACATCCCGCCAACAGTAAAGTTTCGAGATGAATTGAAATGGAAGTGTGCGATCATGATGAATTGATGTGCCGTGGTTGTTTGCTTAAATGTGCTTAACTGTGAATATATTTTTCATTTAAGTTAAGTAAACAAAAGAGATGGCGAACAATACAACGCAGTACTTAATTTTGTGTGTGCATACGTAAGGTATATGAAATGAATTGAAAATTCGAGATGATGCCTTATTTAGTGTCGTCTTGGGCTGGCCTCTAATATGTGATAGTCATTATTTTGGTTATACACAGTCATTTTCTTGATTATGTGTTATCAAAAATATGTTGCTCTTAAAATATGGTTATCGTAATCTAAGAGCAATATAGGTATGATATGCCATAATCAAGATTATGGTTACCTATGACCACAGTTATGATTACCGCAAGCATATAATGGTAATTTTAATCATAACTATGATTAAATTTTTCGCTCAAACCTCACTACAACTACAGTATGGTTGTGTCAGTCAAAAAAATGATCTCCGTAATCAAACAATAATAAAATTGTTCGTGTTCATAATTCCCGTGACCGTTATTATTATAATGTTTTCCCGGCGTGTAGCTGATTTAAAAAAAAGATATCTTCCGGCCTATTTGTATCAGTTTAACACCAATTATGAAACTACAGAACTTTATTTGACTTCAGGAACTTGAATATGGGGGATTTCATGTCAAGTGACCCAACTTTTAAAACCGATGTCTTTCGATTGGAAAGAAATTTGGACCAAAGTAAGTTCTTGCAGAGAGTAGTTTAGGCACAATTTTTTAACACGATCGGTCAAGAACTCTCTGAGCTAGAGGGGTTCAAAGTTTGACGTTTTCGGCAAATAGGTGTTTTTTCTAATACATGTAGTTTATTACCTTTTGCTTTTAACAAAATTCGTCCCAAATACTTTCGATAGCTTTTTTTTCAATCTTCCAGAAAAAAATATTTTTAAAATTAAAAAAAATTTTTTTTATAAAATAATTAGAAAAAATTTTTTTTTTCCAAATGTGCCCATTTTTTTTTTTTTTTTTTTGCTCAAAAGAAAGCTTATGTCTTTCCTTTGAAGAGCTTGGAAGTCGCTTAGTGGGATGCGAGTGGGATATCTATAAAAAATAATGTTTTGTAACTCAAGGTAGAGGTTTTCAAATTTTCGCGTATATTCTATTTTGATTTTTTTGCTATTTATGTAAAATGATCTCTTAAGCAAAAAAAAAAATATTTTATGCTAAGAAACAAAATAATTTAACCTTTCCGACGGTATTCATTGAAAATATTTACAAAACGTGGTCTGACATTGCCATATAAAAGTGATTTTATTCCAGAGGCCTACCATTTTGTTGGTAATACAGAGTCGAGTGTATGAGACTTTATTTGGTACTTGCATACCGTCGGAAAGGTTAAATTATTTTGTTTCTTAGCATAAAATATTTTTTTTTTGCTTAAGAGATAATTTTACATAAATAGCAAAAAAATCAAAATAGAATATACGCGAAAATTTGAAAACCTCTACCTTGAGTTACAAAACATTATTTTTTATAGATATCCCACTCGCATCCCACTAAGCGACTTACAAGCTCTTCAAAGGAAAGACCTAAGCTTTCTTTTGAGCAAAAAAAAAAAAAAAAAAATGGGCACATTTGGAAAAAAAAAATTTTTTTCTTATTATTTTATAAAAAAAAATAAAAACAAATTTTTTTTTAATTTTAAAAATATTTTTTTCTGGAAGATTGAAAAAAAATCTATCGAAAGTATTTGGGACGAATTTTGTTAAAAGCAAAAGGTAATAAACTACATGTATTAGAAAAAACACCTATTTGCCGAAAACGTCAAATTTTGAACCCCTCTAGCTCAGAGAGTTCTTGACCGATCGTGTTAAAAAATTGTGTCTAAACTACTCTCTGCAAGAACTAACTTTGGTCCAAATTTCTTTTGAATCGAAAAAAAAAAGTCGGGTCACTTGACATGAAATCCCCCATATATATATTTTTGTTTAGGTAATCGCAAATGAATATTGTAGAGATTACAAGCGAAATAACAAAACTTTTATTCCATTATCGCTATGTGAATGATGTTTTAAAATTTTAAACTATTTTAGCTTCTTTAAAAACGCATTGTTCAATTGTACTAAAATAACAAAAAGTTAAGAAAACTTAATTCAAATAGTTTTAATTGCATGCTTGCAGTAAAACATTACGTAGGTACTTTAATTCCAAAGTATATATGTTTATACACAGTTACTTGGTTGTAACGTTTTGCGGCTTTTTTAAAGCCAAAACAATTAAAACTAAAACTTCATTGGACAATTTCTTATCAGGCAAAAATAATGGAAAAGAGAAAAGAAAGACAAGCAAAACGTGGTTACCAGTGTAGTATATACATCATGATCAGGGGCCTAATTACCGCTTACGATATCGAATACGCTGTCGAACAAATATAAAACTCGATATCGAATGAGTTACCTCATGATGGCATTCGATCAATATCGAATCGAGTTTTTATTCCAATTGTAAAAGATTTAAAAAAATTTGTAATAGAGTCGTAACATATGTTTGTCTAAAATACAAACAAAACAAAAAGGAAACAGCTAAAGGCAAAATTTAAGTTTTTTGTAATTTTAAATAAAAAATTTGTGCGAATATAAAAATGGATATTGTATTAATGTCTTCATATTTGTCTTCGTCGGAGTCAGAAGAGGAAAATGATTTGGTTCGTATTCGAAGGCATATGCGGGATAAAAGCAACGTGCTATCCTTGCCAACAAAAGTGTAAGTAACAAATTTGTATAAAAAATCCAAACAAATTGTTGACCATATATTTTTAGATTTAAGCAGCGGTTCAGATTATCGAAGGAAGCTTTTAATTATGTCTTATCTCAATTAAATTTTTCTGGGCACATGTCAACGGCTGTGCCACCAACGTTGCAGTTAGCTGCTACACTTTCACTTCTTGCTACTGGCTCTTTTCAACACGCAGTTGGTAATGATTATCTCATTGGGATGTGCCAAAGTACAATAAGCAAAATTGTCACAAAGGTTGCTAAGCAAATGGAGCTAAAGCTGTGCCCAAATTTAATTAGATTTCACCCAGAGCTATCGGAAAAATGTATGGAATTTTTTATGAGGAAATATAAGATTCCTGGAGGTTTGTGCCTAGCAATGACTTTTTTCTTATACACATAATTATCACTTCTATTTTTCTAGTTATAGGCTGCATAGATGGCACCCACATAGGGCTTCAAAAACCAACTGAAAATGAACATATGTTTTTTAACAGAAAGGGTTTTCACAGCCTTAACTCTATGGTGGTAAGTTTCATAGAAATTAGTTGCTTAATTAAACATATAAGGCTAAAATGGAATTTTTTTTTAGATTTCTGACCATGAATACAAGTTTTTGGCTATCAACTCAAAATATGGTGGTGCGGCGCACGACGCCTTTGTATGGAAGCACTCTGATGAAAGGAATTTGTTAGAAGAGTTGTATAACAATAACAATTTGAAAAATGTTTGGCTATTAGGTAATTTAAATGCAAATATTTATGTAAATGTTTAATCATTACGTATTCGTTTTCTTGTTTTAGGAGACTCTGGCTATCCTTTGGAGCCATGGTGTATAACACCATACAGGAATCCTGTTGAGGGCTCCATGGAATGTCATTTCAATGAGGTTCATTCAAAAGCTAGGTGCATTGTGGAAAGAGCGATTGGAATTTTAAAAGCACGCTGGAAAGTTCTTTCCAATGACAAAAGAAGTCGCTACCTCCCCGAAAAAATGGCGCTTTTTGGAAATGTGTGTGCAATGCTACATAACATTTGCATAAAATTTAAAGTAGAGCAGTACACTACAATAACTGTACCTGAGTCAGTGCAAATTGAAGTAGATGTGGGAGCTGAAACAAGTGTCACAAGAATTGGCAGCAAAATAAGGGACCATATAAAACTTTCTTTATCAAATAATATATAGCCATTATTTTAATATAAAATTATACTTTTATTTTTTTAAAATAAATAAAAATTAACACAGCCTCGTTATTCATTTAATTTGTACTTTTGACTGTTTAAATAACAAAAACATAAAAAGACTTCATGACCTAAATAATGTATGCATGTATTCAAAACTATTAACAGCTATCCCTTTTACATCTGCTTCTTTAGTATTTGTAGCTCAATAGTTTTTATTTCATACTCAATTTCTTTTATCTTCATATTTTCAGCATGCTCCTTTTCTTTTATCATAAGTGAACGTTCCTTAATTTTAATTAAACGTTCAAGTTTAGAAGACAAGTTAATTTGATGCTCTTCAACTTTCGCAATGTTAGTTTTTAAAATTTCCAATTTGGTTGCTGCTTTTGTAGAACATTTAGTTGGTCTGACTAATTGCGATAAGTTGTCCTCTTCACTTTCCTGTTCACTATCAGCTTCTGAAGTTAGTGCTGCATCAACAAGGGACTGTAGAGATTCATCTGCGTCATTTTCAGTTCCGTCTGTTTTTTTTGCCGATCCAAATGTATTGATTTTTGACACACCTTCAACGGATACACCAATGCCGGCAGCCTGTAGTATTTGTTCCTCTGCAGACGACAATGGAATTTCCTTATAGGGTCCTCCTCCAGTCTTCTTTTTTGATGCTTTGTTTAGAGATACTTTCTTTTTAACGCTGAATTTTTGATCCGTGTAAACCTTTATTATAAAACACATGCATAAAAACTTTAAGCAACAGAACTTATGTACATACATACATAAGTATGTATTTGTATAGATGTATCTATACTGGCATGACACATACCTTACGCCACAACTTTGCATTCTTAACTGGTGGGCCAAACGTATTTAAGCGCAGAGTAAGTGTTTCCCACAGCCTATTTGCAACGATTCTTCCTTGTCCACAATTTGGTAAAAGGTTTTTTGCTAAATTGGGGTGTTCGGACATAAATTCCGCCAATATTTCTTTTTGTTTTAAATTAATATTTTTAACACTTGTCCTGGAATTAAAATAATAACTACACTTATTATAACTTACAAATTTTAACAAACTTACATTATTTAAAATTTTTTAATTGCCGACAAAATGAAAAAAGCTATGTTTTTTTTGTTTACGATTGACATTTAGGTATCGAACAATGTTTGCAGAGATAGCACTCGATCGACGGCTCGATATCGAAAGCCATCATCTCAAATTTGACTTATTTTAGCTCGATATCGAATGCCGTAATCCCAAAACAAAAATTTTCGATACAATAAGCTCGATATCGAGAGCGGTAATTAGACCCCAGGTTTTCAAAGAATCAATGCATATGTCTGTAAGCATACACTCAAAAAATTATTTAAGTATATTTAGCTGTAAATGTTACTTAAATTCAAACACTAAAAAATTAACTTGCAGAAAATCCTAAAGTTAACTAATTTTCTATTCGTTTTTAATATCGTTACATCAGTATTGAGCGGTAGTTGTTGTTTTCAAATTTAATTTAAATTTCTTACTCTTATACTTGAACATAACTTATAGCAATACATATGTAAAATAGCTTACTTTGACAAATTTCGCTTTTAGTAATTTTGGCTTTAGTTTAATTTTAATTTAACTTATTTTTGCTAAAAACAAATTAATATTTTTATATAATGTTCTTTTTACCAACACCAGCCAAGTATAATTAATTTTCGAAACCAGCTACGGATTTTCATTATCAGTACCCGTTGAAAGGTAACAGTATTTTTGGCTGCTAACATCACCAACTTATCTTACATGTTATCTAGAAAGGCAAACGAAGTTTTTTTTTTCTTTTTTTTTTGTAAGTTAGTACGAAGTTTATAAAGTTTATTGTCTTAAGACAAAACGACGAAGAAAACAATGCCTATAAGTATTTTTGTTTCTATTTTTAAAACTGTACTGTACAAAATGTTTCTGAAAAAAAAGTAACAAAATTTTATGTAAATTTGTTTTTGGCTACTCTTGATCAGGGCTGTCAGTTATGGCGATTTTACGCCAAATGTGGCGATTTTTTAGTGCTCTTGGCTATTAAAATTTAGGTTTGACGCCATGGCGATATTGTTGGCGATTATTTTAACAAACGGCAAAGTTTTTGAACTAACTAAAAAATTGATTAATATATTTAATATGTATGTTACCCAAAATGGCACAGATGAATCTTTTTAATATCTTAAATGAAGTGCTATTTAAGCATAAAAACGTTTTTTTAACTTTCTATATATACATATAAACATTAAAAAGCTATACTCAAGGTAATATTAACACAACTGGTAAATTACTCCTTTTTGTATAAAAATAACCTTGTTTGCCACAGATTTCCTTTACACGATGTTACATATAAAATAACTACAATACCAATGCTGCATTAAGTTCGTGTTTTAACCTAAGCAAAATTTTTAATATTAAACAATATGTTACTTAAGAAAGTAACTGCCATTTTACGTACGCCCTTGGTCATACATATTTTCAATTTTTCCCTTGAATTTCTTGGCGTACAAAAAAATTTAATTTTTACTTTAATTAAATAGTAATTTCTTTTTCTTTAATTTATTTAATTGGGATATTCAAACGGTATGCTATAAAGTCATATTGTCTTAAAGTTTTAATATTTTACAATAATTTAAAAAAGTTGTTTTTGTGCTTATAAGAAAAAAGTTCTGTAATAATATGACTTTTTGAACTGTGTTTATTGTTTTGTCATAAACAGTAGAAGCCTGAGCCAGACGGCCGAAACTCTTTAGTGAAGCCGTTGATATAATTAACAAGTCGCAGTCATTAATTTGAAAATATTTTTGAAATTACTTATTTTTCTGCAGCTGATTCAAATTTAAAAAAGCACACTTAATTATGAGCGGATGCTCACAACAGTAGTATTTTTTCGTTTTATTTTTTTAAGACATATGACTTTATGACTACCTCGTGAATACCATAAATAAAAAAAAACATTAAGATATCATATGCTTATTTAAGTAAAATAATTTTCGAGTTTTTTTCGTCAAAAACAATAGATTTTTATTATGGCGAATTTTTTGGCGACTTTTTTTGTTTTTAAACTCAAAAAAATATTTTTTGGCGATTTTTGGCGATTTTTAATCACCGTTCTGGCGATGGACCCCGAAAAAAAACTGACAACCCTGCTCTTGATAGTTGTTTAACTTTAAAAAAAAATGCAGTCGTTGTTGTGAAGAACTCTTCAAACCAATTAAAAAATCACTGTATTACAATTTTACTGTTTCTTCATTTAAAAACAACTTTAAGAAATACTTATTAAATAACTGACAGGCAGTTACCGTAATAATTTTCTGGGTGTAGTAGTAGCACGTGACTCGGTGATTGAGTCACGTCAGCGGGAGTCGCTGAAAAATACTAGGGGTCGGGAAAATTTCCCAAAGCAAAGTGGTCTCTTTCTATGTTCTATAAACAAATATAAGTATATAAAGACCCAGGAAGAAAAAAACAGTCAGATCAACGCCAAATGATCGTCTTTCGACTCTTGGTTTTAATGTTGCAGCAATACTGTCAAATTTACGCTCAAAGTGTTTTGGTTATTATAAGGGATACTGTTTACACAACTCTTTTGGCTTTGAGACTTATTTAAATATACATTTAAAAAAGTAGTGAAATAAGACATGCAAAAAACTTTTCAAATCATTTAAAGAGTCTTTTTCTACCCTTTATATAATGAAACGTTTGTCATTTCGTTGGGTGCCCTGGTACATCAGTGGTAAGTGTACGAGTCTACCAGTCTGAGGATTGTGGGTTCGATTCCCACCAGTCTGTTTCATTCTTCTATTCTTTCTTCTTTCTTATCCTTTTCTCAATTTCTTCTTTCCTTCCATCACAACCTATTCTATCTGCTTCTTCAGATAACACAAAAGGACCGAATTAATCGGACCCAAGTAAGTTGTATCCTTTTCTTTTACGGCTGCCTGTTTTACCTAACCTAACCTAACCTAACCTTGTCATTCCGTTTGTAATTTTTGGAATATGTCTCAGCAAATATAGTCACTTTTGACAGAGAACGACATAATTTGGGAAAAACTTATGTCGAATATTAGCAGGAGAAGTGGTACCCCCTACAATTCCACAAGAATTACACAGAATAATTAAATAAATTAATCTTTATTTAAATCAAGCCGTAGCAGTGTCACAAGTACGGTGAGTACGGATTTTCTCAAAGCGAGTACGAAATTTCTTAAACCAAGTACGATTTTTCTAGTACGAATTTTATATTTTCCTACCACATTTAAGCCAAAAGAGGATTGATCTTAGCTCGAAGCCGTACTTGATGTAAGCTTAAACAAATTAATTTAAGCGTAAATGGGATTAATGCAAAAATGGAAACTTCTTGTTTTAACTCTCGGAGCTTTATTTAAAACGGGTTTAAAACGAGTTTTAAATTTTTTTTATTTTATACACAATTGGTTATTGTTATTTGAAAATATTTTTTCTGTACTTGCCGTAGCTGGGATTTTAAGCTAGGACCCTTCGAACTGCAACACCAGTGCCCTACTACTTTTTAAATGTTAAAATATATTGAAAACAACAAGCTCTTTCTGCTTGACTTTTTAAAGAAATCCCAACTAGACTTAATTTTTAAAAACCCAAGTACTTTAAAATTTTAAGTTCAAGAATAAAATTTTTAATTTTAGAACGTGTTTTTTCTTTCTGTGTATAACAGCTATGGACTTCATCTCTGCTTTAAAATAGTTCCAGTACCTTCTAAGAAAAATTTTTTGGATATGAGCACAATTTGCAAAAGTGATGTGAAAACGCTTTTAACTTCCCCAGACATGGCCTTAGATAAATAAAGTGTACAACCGACCTCCATTATTTTCTCCTTCCAAACATATTCCTAGAACATACTTACCGCATATTTCCATCACCTAAAGGGGTTGCTAAACAAGATTTACAAAAATGATGTAAAAACGCCTTTAACCTTCCCAGAGTTGGCCTTAGAGAAACAAAGTGTACGACCGACCCGCATTCGTTTTTTCTTCCAAAAATATTCCTAAAATATTCTTACTTATTTAGTGATGTCCATCTGTGTCTGTCTGTGTTATGGTTGAGATTAGCTTTCTGAACCCCCCGATGTCAAATATACCCGTAAATCGTCCTAAAACTGACCGATATATTAGCCAAAAACCAAAACTTCTCTAAAATGTTTACATAACAACCTCTACAGCTGCTCCGAAGTTGCCCCTATACGGGGGCAATGTAAAACCGACTTCCATTAATTTTTCTTAACGAACATTTTTGTCGAACACACTTACGCCGTATCCGCGCCCCCTTACATGGTTTCCATACAAAATTGATATGTTTTTTAATTTTTTTCAAATCGCTTTCACAGCTTCCAGGTTGCTCCCAAAAAGATCAAATGAAAGACCAAGGCCAATTAATTTTTGTCCCCAAACATTTTTGCGTAGAACATATTGACCCCCTTTCTCCAGCCCCTAATAGAGCTGTCATACAAAATTTAAAAAAAATATTAGAATTAAAACCCCTACAACTTCCCCGGATTCGTCCTTAGAGAAACAAATTGTATAACAGACCTCAATTTGCTTTCCCTTACCCCCTATCACCCTCATCAAAGGGGGTTGCCATACAAAATTTACAAAAATTATGTAAAAACGCCCATTACTTTTTCAGAGTCGGCCTTAGCTTTCCCACCCAAAAATATTTTTGGGACAATCTTACCCCCTATCTATACAAAGTTTTGGAAATTGAAATAACCCCCCCCCCCCCGGCTTACTGGGTGTACGTGGATAGATCAAATGCATGACTTACCCCGACTCCTATCTCCACCCCCTAAGGGGGTTGCCATAAAAAATTTGGTAAAATTAGGATTTAAACCCCCATAACTTTCCCGTAGACACCCTAAGAGGGCTGAAAATTGACACAACCCCCAATTAATATTTAGAAATATTTTATAAATAAAATTTCAAAAATTAATAAAAATAAAAAAAGGTCGGGGTTTTGAAAAGCCAATGTAAAGGGAATATAAGATTCGGCACAGCCGTATATAGCGTTGTTACTTGTTTTTAAAATTAATTTAAAATCAACAACACTGTCACAAATTCAAAATCAAGTTTAATAAAATACAAAATATCAGTGAGAGTAAAAATCATGATTATTATCGTGTATAAGTTTGTTAAAAATAACGTTGGCAATTGCCTACTTTAAAAGAGAGTATTTGTTAATGTTTTTTAGGTTAACTAAGTTAATATTAATTTTTTATGTTTGAAAAAAAAATTAAATAAACAAACAAAACATGCAAGAAAGCAATGCAACATTGGCTTAAAGTGACATTTTAGTAAAACACTGGCAAACAAAACTGTACTTTTTTTCTTTTCATCACCATCAAGAAAAAAAAATAATATTTTTATGACATCTTTCTCCCAATTTTGATAAAACTATTCTTTTTTCTGCTGTTAGATTTTTCAAATAAAAAAAAACTTTATTTAACTACAACATTGTTTCCTAGTGTAACAGTTTACTATAAATTTTTTTTAAATTATCTCTCTTAAAGAGAGTTTCTTCTTTCATTTGATCCATTAATATTTATGTAAGTTCGTATCAGTATTAGACGCTGTTAAATATTTAAATTTAATTTTTTGTAATTTTTTAATATTGTGCAAAACTATTTAAAGTTATAAACAGTTAATATATGCAAAAGTAAAAAAAAAATATTTGATAAAAACAATAATTAAAAATCATAAATTTATTTTAAAAAATTAGGCGGTTTAGCTGCAAAACTAATAATAATTAAAATATAATAAACTATGATATATGATAAACTGTATAGAAAATAATAAAAATAGTTTCTTTAGTCATAAATTTTCTTTGGGCTCAAATTGCAATTTATATATCTACCATTATCTCATACATATGTACGTTGTAGGGTAATATGCCTAAAAATAATAGTTCAACATCCCCAACCAAGTTACTGAAGACAAGGTAATTCCTTTAGGACGCGTTTTGAATTCAAATTATTAAACATATCTCTAAGAGAACCGCTATTTGAAATTTGTAAGAGAGGTTAACTACAAAATGAGATGTAAGCAAAAATGGAAGAAGGTAAATTTTTAGGGATGAAATCTGTTTATAAATATAATCCAATACATATCTCAGTAACACTCTTACTACAAATCTTGGCATGTGAAAACTTTAAAAACGGCAAGCTTTTGGAAAAAAGCAAGAGGAGTAGCAATCCCCCTACAAGTGCATTAATTTTGAATTTTTCGATACGCTATCTCTCGGAAAATGTAACCTGTCCGAAGATTATTCAGGTGTAATGACTGCATTTGACCACTTGTATGGGAATTGCTTAACACGTTTTTCTATCAAGCAAATTTTTCTTGATAACACAAAAACTTTGCATAAGTTTTGATGCCGATACCTCTACTAGTTTCCGGTACAAAGCGTTTCAAAAACTTCAAAAAATAGGCTACCGCCTATAGATAGTTTTGTTACATTTAAAAAAACATTGACCGATTTAATAAAATTTTTAGGGTCCTACTATATCTCAGAAACTATAACAATTATCGACTTCTGAACCAATCAGAAAATAATTTTAGAATTGTACACTCCCGCTACTTCTTAAGCGAAAAGAAAAGTAAAAAACTTAGATGTTACACTATTTGCCCGCCAAATTTAAAAACAAGAAAGAGCGCTATATTCGGCCGTGCCGAATCTTAGATACCCTTTACATTGTCCTTAAGAAACCCCGAATTTTTTTTACTTTTACTTTTTTTTATTTATAAAATATTTATAATTATTAAATAGGGATCGGTGTCCGTTTTTAACCCTCAAAGAGTGACTAGATTTTTATCCCAATTTTTTTTACTTTTAGGGCGTGGAGATAGGGGGTAAGTATGTTCTAAGAAATGTTTGGTAAGATAATCTAATGGGAGTCGGTCGTACACTTTATTTCTCTTGGGCCGACTCTGGGGAAGCAATGGACGTTTTAGCATCATTTTTGTAAATTTGGTATGGCAACCCCCTTAGGTGATGGAGATACGCGTTAAGTTAGGTTTATGAATATTTTTAAGAGGAAAAACCAATGCAGGTCTGTGATACATTTTATTCCCCTTTTTTTAAATTTTATATTGAAGCCATGTTAAGCGCTGAAGATAGGGACTAAGTATGTTCCACAAACACGATAGGGAGGAAAAATTAATTCGGGGCGGTCCTATATTTTACCTTTGTAGGAGCACCCTGGCAGTTCTGGGAGCGATTTTAAAAAAACTAAAAAAAATTTAACTTTATATGGCAACCCTGTTAGGGGCACAGATAGGGTGTAAGTAGGCCCCTGAAAAATGTTTGTGGGGAAAAATTAATGGGAACCGGTACTATATTGCACATTGTACGGGGCAACTGCGGGCCAGTTAAAGAGGTTTTTATGTACAAATTTTATAGAAGTAAACAGAGGTCGTCTTGGTTTTGGGTTTTTATTTGGGTTAGTTATCGGGGAGTTTAAATATAAATATAAGTTAAACGGGGAGTTAAATATAAACAGATTTACATTTTAAAAAACCCTAGTTCAATCAGATCACTGTGGTTAACAAAATACGAATGTGAAGGTATGTCAATTGTAATGCCCAATTTTTTACTGGGTACTGGCGAAAAATTAATGAAACTGTGGTATAGTTTTTAATAAGGTCTGGAATGACAGACTATAATTTTCTAACTTACATGTCATTTTATTTTAAGTTATTTATTGCAAAATTATTCATTTGTGTTTTATAAATATTTCATACTTTTCAAATTTTTTCTATACCTTATTGACAAACATAATTTTTAATTTTACTAAGAAATGATTTTTTAATTTTATTTTTTAATATAAAATAAACTACTTAAAATCATAAGAGAAAAAGGTCTATAAAATAATCGGAGAAACAGGCAGAAAACGACCTTGACTTTTTTTATTAGCTGCAAAGTTAATGTGTAAACATCAAACCATAAAAAAGGAACAATTTTAAATATCGAAAATTTATTTAAATTAATAAATTAAAAGTAAATGTTTATAATAAAAACATGCAACAAAACAGATGACTTTATATTTTTTAAAGATTTTCGTTTAATATAATGTTGTTAAGCTCATGTCGTTTCTTTGTTCTGTCAGAAATGTTGCCCTGCGTCTCTTTTTTGTTGGAAAATGGGCAACATTGTTTTCGGGTCATAAGTTTTTTTTCTAATAATGCTGCCCTAAACGAATAAAAAAATTCTACATGTTTAGCCCTTAAAGCAATAAAAGGGTAACATTATGCCTTGTTTAAAGGAATAAGGGCCATTATTACAACTTCGCGTTAGCTTAAAGTGAGATTTTATCGCTTGAATAAAAACATTTTCATTATTACAACTTTCTTTTAACTTAAAAATGAGCGATAAATTAAAGGCAAGTTCGTCTTGGCGGTAAGTTTTACAAGGAGGATTTATGTTTAAGTTACCATATTTTTTTATTTTAATATGGTAGCACTATCCGTTACACAATTTTTGCTTTTCAAAATGTAAACAAAAGTGCGTCGTTGCCACTACAATCTTATTACTCCTTCAAAAGTAGTCGGTAATTGCTAACGGTATTGCCACACAATAAGAAATATGTATTTAACTTTACCGGCAAGTTGTAATAATGGAAATTTGCTAACGGCCACTTTATCGCCATGTTCTGTTAACGCTACCATTTACTACCGCCAACTTTGTCGCCAACTTGTAATAATGGCCCTAAGAAATTTATTTTTTCTAATCAAATTTTCAGACGTTTAAAAGTAAAATATTCTATTATTGTGAAATTGCTATAAATTTTTTGGGAACAATTTCAAAATGGATGCAAAAAATAAGATTTCATTTAAAAATAAAGTAATTGACTAATTTTTGGACTCCTCGTCCTCGTTTGAGAAATAAAAAGTCGTAACCGTGCGAATTAAAAAAAACATTTTGGCACAACTGCGTGTAGACCAAAATGTTTGTTCTTTTGTAGTTTCAAAAAATGAAGCACTTTTCTAACGGTTGCAGTTTAAAACAAGTAAGAGCATTGCATTCGGCTGTGCCGAATCCTAAATACCCTTCACATTGGGTTTTCGAAATCCCAAACCTTTTTTATCCGTTTTTTTTTTATTTACGACATATTTCTAATTTGGTGTTTTTTTAACCCTCTTAGGGTGATTAGGGCAGCTACAGGGGCGCTTTACCCTAATTTTTTCAAATTTTGTATAGACTTTTAGTCTAATTTTTAAAAATTTTGTATCTCAACCTCCTTAAATGATGGTCATAGGGGTTGAGTATGTTCTAGGAATATGTTTGGGAGGTAAAATTAATGCTGATCTGTGATACATATTATTTCTCTAAGGACGACTCCGCAGAAGTTGTAGCAGTTTTTACCCTATTTTTTCAAATTTTCTCAAGGAGTGGGGATAGGGGGCAAGTTTACTCTAGGAATACGTTTGGGAGGAAAAACAAATGGGGTCTGTGATACATTTTATTCCTCTAGGGGCGACTCCGGAGAAGTTGTAGCAGTTTTTAACCCATTCTTTCGAATTTTGTATGGCAACCCTCTTAAGGAGTGGTGATAGGGGTCAACTTTATTCTAGGAATAGGTTTTAAAGGAAAAACTTATGGGGATCTGTAATACATTTTATTCCTCTAGGGGCGACTCTAGAGAAGTTGTAGGGGTTTTTACCCTATAAGGGGGCGGAGATAGGGTGTACGTATGTTCCACAAAAATTTTTGCGAGGAAAAAAGACAACTTGATGGATAAAAAGTACTTTGATTAGAGTTTTGGTACTTTTTTTATATTTAGTTCAGGTATACAAAATGACCCACATTGAGGTCGGTAGTCAAAAAGTATTATTTATTTAATATATGTACATATGATAGTTTATTGGATTTTTTTAATTTTGAGTCTTAAAATATAAAACTAAAAACTTTTAACCCATTTAAAGGTTTAAAGTCAAATACACTCAGTTGAAAAATACTTTTTCATATTTGTGGTACTTTTCCTGCCTTTTTTAAATTATGAGTCTAGAAATATGAAATTAAGAACAATTTCCCACACTTTGTATGGAAGCCCATTTAGGCGATGGAGATAAGGGCTAAGTATGTTTTAGGAAATGCTTGGAAGGAAAAACAAATGGGGGTCTGTGATATATTTTATTCCTCCAGGGGTAACTACGGTGAAGTTTTAAAGGTTTTTACCCTAATTTTTAAAAAAAATTTATGGCAACCCTGTTAGGTTGTATAAGTATATTCCGCAAAATGTTTAAGGAGAAAAATTAATAGGAGTTGATCTTACATTGCACCCGTGTAGGGGCAAGTCCGAGGCAGCTGTAGAAGTTTTTATGTACAAATTTTAGGAGATAAACAGAGGTAGTCTTGGTTTGTGGCTTATATCGCATCCAGTTATCAGCCGATTTTTCTGAATTTCAATAACAATTCGCTGGCAAATATTTCTGATAGTTTGATGTCACTTACGGGTCTATGCCACATCGGGGTGCTGCAAAAAGTTGATTTCAACCATAACACGGACATACGGGCCGAAGGACAGACGGAAATCGCTATATCGCCTTCCCTATCTACAAGGACCAGGAAAATATATACTTTATGGGGTCGCAGATGGATATTAAAGGATTAACAAACGGAATCAGAAACTTTTATATATCCTTATCACTTATGTTAGAGATATAAAAATTATCATAGAATTAAAAAAGCGAAATTATTATTAAAAAAACTTCCTGCTTCAATTTAAAGTTCGTACCTATGTATCATTTGTTTTATTAATGTGCATCCATGTACTTACATACATTCATATGACCGTGCATACTTACATAACCCACATGCTAATAGATAAAAAGTTTGAATTGTTTCAAACCCTTGATTAACACATGTGTTTTGCCTTAAAACGATTTAATTTTTAAATAAACAACTTTTATGATTTTAACTTTACCTTTTTGTTGTGTTTAAGCGCCGTCTCTAAAATAATAAATTTTATTTATTTTTGAACTTCTTTTTTACCAATTTCTTCGCAATTTTTTAAAGATGTATAAATCTTTTTTATCCGCTTGATTTCAAGGACACTTTTACTTTTTCTCGTAACAACTTTTTTAGACCAAACCAGCTTTTTAAATATTTTGTTTTACATCAAAAATTTTTGAATTATTCCAATTTTTCTTTACTTGTTAACTAAAAAAAGCTCTTTGCTTAAATATTTTATTAACTTTATTTATTTGTTGTTTTTTTTTTAACTCTTCAAAATTCACACCTTTTCTTAAGATGATCGTTATAATTGCATGGACTTTATTAGACGCACGTTATTTCATATTAAAAAAACAGCATTTAACAGAAAAGTGTTTATCTTGTTTCCACTCTCTTTTTTATTTATTTATTACTATAGTTTTTAATGAGGGCAAATAAAAATACTTTATTTTGTTTTTCTTTCTCAATCACTTCTCCCGATTTTGTTGCACTTACAACATTTAAAAGTGAGATTATGCGTGTAGATTGTAGTTAATATGTTTCGAGTTTTCGTTAAACTTCCAAACATGACCGCGTCTTTCGAACAAATGTGTACAACTGGCTAAAAACGTAAAGTTTTTATAAACTTTGTTGGTCCATTATCATCTTTTAAGTTCAACGAAGAAAATTCAACACTTTTATTCAACAACATACTCTTATCAGCTACAAAAAAAGGCCAACTAAAATAACAGCAAGAGCAAGAGCAGAAAAAGCAATAATCAATAATTGACTAACTGCGCGACTGGCTGTTTATATGCATGTGTTTGCACAGTGGGCATAAATGTATTAAATTTGAAGTTGCCCTTAAATTTATTACTTCTGTAAAATTTTCTGGAAGTAAATCTTTTTAGACAAAATGTATTTAAATTTAAAAAAATATTACACATACAAATGCAAAACGGAAAAGGTGTCTATCATTGTCCTAACGCTACAATGGATTAACGAAAAGACATATGTATGTACATACATATATACTTATGCACATACACACAAATGTACATGTACATATCGATGTATACGTCACAGCCATAATTTTAGGAAAGCATTTTACAATATATTTAAATATAATTATATCATTTGATTAAAATTTATTAATAAATAAAGCATCTTAAATTCTCTTAACATCATCAAATCAACATTTAAGCAACTACAAAGCAATGAAGTTATTACCTGAAAATTTATTTTACGTAATTATTATTGTTTCTTTACTTTTTTCAAAATATTTTTTTTTTTTTTTTTTGATAATAAACTGTTTAAAAAAATTATTTCAATGGAGTGTTTTGAATACCCGTTGGCAGTTATAATTTAATACATAAAAACGGAAGTTCCGTTTATAAAATTAAATTCTTGTTCCTCGTCGATACAACAGTTTTGTTTTTTTACCAGGAGTCTGGCAGCCCTTTGGCTACCTAGAATCTGTATGAAAATGATAATAGAGTTCGCAGCAAAAAACTAATTTTATATGTTAAAGTTTACAAAAAAAGATAATTATAAATTAGTACTCATAACAGTTGATTGCTTAAAATTTTCGAGGTATGTTTTTGCTTGCTTTAAATTTTATTTATATGAGTGTGATCTTTGCTTCTTGTAGAAAAGCTGGAAAAGCTGGTTTATTTGATTTTTGTGTATTTTATATTAAAATTTAGTTTTGCTTAAAACGACTTAACCACCTCAATTTTTTTTTGCTCAAGATATCACACAATTTAAATTTTTTGTGAAATTATCACCAGGGGCTGTTAATATATATATTATTTTCCATTTTTTAATGAAAAAAAATCCATTTACAAGAATACATGGGCGAGTCAAGTGAAATGCACCATTGTGATGTTATTGAACTAGATTTTTTAAATTAGTGTTGTTTATAATTTTTTATTTTTTTTAATATATGTATATTGCTTTAAGACACATGATATTTTTTGAAGAAACAATTGCATTATATTTATTAAATATAAAAATCCAAATATAACGATTAACGAATTTTATAAAAATTTCAAAATAATGATTATTTCATATCATCTGTTAGATGCCTGAAGCTTATCCAAAAGTGTTAATGTTATAACGAAATAAAAACCTTAGAAAAAGCAGCTTACTTAGTGGTTGGAAATAAAATGATGAATTTCGTACTTACTCACAAAGACACTCTACCTTTTTAGCGTTAAAATGCAGGTTAAATATTTTAAATTTACAGCCAACTCATCATGTACCATGTACTGATGATTATATCCGTAGCTGGTTTTCTAAAATGCATTCTTTTTGGTTACTATATGTATGTATAATAAATTGCATTTTCAAATTTTAAAAAAGTTTCAATGAATTAACATTAACAGAAAAATATTAGTTTCTTCATAAATTAAGAAATTTAATGAACAGATGGACTTGAGCCTGAATAATAAATAAAATTTTTCTTAGAGCAATTAGTTCAACAAAAAATAGCAAAACTAAAAAAAAAACAAAATTAGTTTTGTCAGAAAAATATTTAAATATCAAATAAAATTTTTTTTAGAATGTTTTTATGTTTTGATGGAAAACTGTGACCTTAAGCCTGGAACTTCCTTTTTAGGTTACTACAACAAATACAAAGAAAAAAATAGAAAGAACGTACTACGTAAATATCTTTTTGACAAAAAATTTAAATCAATATAAAATATCTACATATTTTGTAACTGTTGCATGCTTATTATTAGGATTTTAAACACTACGTCTTCGCCTGTAACTGATTCTCGTTCAATGAAAAAATAAACATTTTTATAAAAAGAAGCAAATGGACTCGCCTGAAAAATTGATACAAAATAAGATTTGTTATTTTATGGTTTAAAAATAAACAAGGATAAATTAGCTTAAACCTATTAACATTTCATTTTTAATGCTTTTTTTTTAACCGCTTATAAAAAGAAATATTTCCACCAAGGTATATTAAAATATGTGGCCTTGTCCCTACAACAGTAACTTTTAGATATACGCAGGAAGCATGCAATTCTACCCATTTGCCAAAATCGCCATATGTTTATTTTTGTGGTGGTGTATTAGCTGTAGACTTAATACTATCTTTTAAAAAAATTATACATACATATATGACAACAGAAATAGAAGCCATTAAACAGAAATAAAATCAGCTGGTTGATTGCTCCTCCCTTATTAAATTATTTAAATTCCACCTAGTAAACTTTAATCTGTTGATATGGCAGTGGCATTACTAAATTTTCCCAAGTGGCATCTCTACTAGATGACTTGCCAACTTGAATTTTTCAAAAATAATACACTTTTCTCCAACCTTGCCAGTATTAACAAATATGGCGAATCGTTTTAAGTGTTATTGTGTCTGCTGACGGGAAAAAATTTATTATTTTTTAAAAAATTTGCAAAAAAAGTAGCCAAATAATTTAAACATTTGCACACATCATAATTTACTAAACAAACTCTTTCTATGTTTAATAAAATATTAACAAAATGTTTAATAAATAAACCTAAAATTGCTAAAACAAAAATCAGCAGAGAAAAATGTTGCGATAAAAATCGATTGTTCAAAAAAAATCTTCAAATACGTCTCAAATCCCTGCTATTGAAAAAAAGGTTAAACTCCAGTCAGTCGTTGGTTATATGTGCGCGAAAGTGTATAGAAAAGTGGGTGAAGTGGTACATAAAAAACCTTAAAATATTATAAAATTAATTAATTTTTAAATATATTTTGCTATTCAAGAAAAAAAAATTGTTAATACATATAGCAATAAAACATGGTTTTATTTATTCAATTATTATTACAATGATAATACATTATAATTAAAAAAAAATAAATAGACACACATACGTAGTTTGTGTAAAAATATTTAAATCAGGGGCATGTGTATATTAATTTTTAAATTAAATCACCTGAAAACTTGTTTTATTAGCCTGTAAATGTTTGATGTTTTTATTAACGTAATGCCCACTTCAAACAAAATAAACCACAAAGGAACATCCTTTTTATTCATCCCCAAGGTTTTGTTGTAGTGTGTGTCTTTGTATAACAATTTTTTCACTTTTTATCATATTTTGTTATTGTTTTCAATGTAGAAAAAATAAAAACAACAGTAAAGCAAAACAAAGTAAAATGATTGCATGAACCGAACGAAAGAAATAGAAGCAAAAAGCGAAAATTTGAAAGTGAGAATATGTTTAGGAAAGAATGATTGTATTAGGTGTATGTGTGTATGGGTATCCATATAACGGAATTTAGCGTGTCATTAAAACATTTTTATCAACATCACTATCTCATGTAAACAGTCATTCAAATTTGTTTATCAGAGCTTTAAGATTTCTTGTAGTTTAATCTTAAACACATAAAAAATTAGACTTTTCTCTAAAAATTTTAATTTTTACTGTAGGTACATCTTAAGAAATAGTTTTATGTTATAAGTAGTAAAAGATAAAAAAAACTGGGCACTTTTAGTTTATTTAAATGCTTTTAAAATTACACTAGTAAACCGAAAGTAATTCTGAGACCCTAACGAGTAGGCCAGTTGAGAGGACCATTTCTAAAAATTAAGTCTCCAAATTGGTGTTCAATAAACTGACTAATTATTTTCAATAAACAGCTATTTTTAAACTGTCTTGTAGAACCCATATTTCGTTTATGTTTGGCTGATTAATTTTTTAAAACCAAAATCTAGTCAGCATAAGGGATGTCGGTTTGAGGCTCCATCACAAAGGGACCGAGGATCACAAAGGGACCGTGGAAACGGACCCAAGTGGGCTGCACAACTATCACTTCATCACTTCCGCAGCCGCCTGTTCTACCTAACCTAGTTTCCACCGCTAAATTTTTATCAAAAATCTTTAACAAACGTTATTTTTATTTTAAAAATGAAAAAGTTGACAAGAAATCGCAGAAATGAAACTTTAAGTTTTTTATGAAATAAACTGTTTTTTTTGTTAAATTTAAAATAATTTTGTTTGGTAAAATAAGTATGTATTTTCGTTGCTTAATACGATTATTATATGTAAATAAGAAAAGAAAGTTAAAACAGCTAATAATGAAAAATGGTTTGTTGGGTTTTTGAAAAACTTTTTAATGCTTTGGTTTGTCCAAAATAATTCTAAAAAAGTTGAGGTTATTATTTTAAAAGTCTTGGTATATTCTTGAGAGTTTTTAAAGAAATTTTTCGAATTCTTTTGATGATTTAATGCCAACCAAAACCCAATCTATTAATTTAAAAAAAAATTGCAAATTCCAATAAAGTTGAAACACGAAAAACTTCACAGTTTGTAAAAAAAATTGCCAAAAATATCGGCATATCGCCGAACCTCAATTTCAATATTCAAGGCGTATAATCGCCCTGGTGCGCATGGCGCTATTAAGCTCCGATGATCCACTGAAGTGTCAAGCGAAAATAATGGGGGTGCATTAAGGACTTAAGCACTGTCTTCGCTTCAAAGGGATCACTAGACCGGCTGGTTTGATCGTACAATGGAATATTGTTAACTCATGATGACTTGAAATCCCCTTAAAATTTTACATTCATTTTACAAAATAGTCTTAAAAATATGTGAATATGTAGATATTCTGGAAAAAAATCAAGTTTGTTAATGTTTTGTTTCCAGTATGCAAAGTCATGAAACCATGGTCAAATTTACAATCTAAATACATTCCGGCAGCAAACACAGCAAAGTAAAAACCAAATGTTTAATGTGTTTTAACAAAAAATACTTTGATAATGTCAAAATCAGCTGTTTGAACTTTGACATAAACGTATGTGTTAAAGTCCTGAAAACAATTGTTTTGTCAAAATGTCGTAGTAAATAAATAATAAGCTGTTTATTTGACATTTACTAGAAAAATATTTACATAAATCTTATTTGAAATGTTTAAGGTTGTCATGGAACCCAATAGTTGTTGTTTTCGGATTTAAATTTCACTTATAGATATTGTTAGGTTAGGTAGAACAGGCAGCCGTTGAAGGAACGGATACAAGCTCACTTGGGTCCGCTTAATTCGGTCCCTTTGTGGTACCTGGAGAGACAGATAGAATAGGTTGAGATGGAAGGAAAGAAGAAATTTAGAGAAGGATAAGAAAGAAAGAACAGAAAACGAAGCAAACTTACCAGGGTCTCTGGTGGAAATCGAACCCACAACCTCCAGACTGGTAGACTCGTGCACTTGCCACTGATCTACCTAGTGTCTATGGCTTTATTTCTATATTGGAATATTGATTTAAAGTTGAGCTTTAAACGACAGTTATCGGCAAATAAATTTTCAAATCAAACCATAACATAATGAAATTGTTAAATTAAAAGTTTTTGAATGTAAACGTATGTATGTATATACATATCGTTACCTTAATAAAGAAAGGACCTAAGTCGTATTTTTTCAAAATCCCAAATTTTCGGTTTTTTTATAAACGTTCTTCCCATATATCACAATTAGCCAAAAACAACTTGACTTAAAAAATACGGGCCAGGGCCTTTCTACATTAAGAAATCGATATGCAATTTAAAAACGCTCCTTCCGTTGTTTTGTCACATAATAATAAACTATTTAATGCGAGCCTACTTGAGATGACTCATTTATTGTAAAATTAAAGGAAGCCATTTAGATTCATTATTATCTTTAACTAATTTTATTCATGTCTTTTATACTTTAGACCTTAAGTTGTAACTTAACGCACACACGTTTGTTTTTTCTAATGGTCAATACCAGGTGCGTGTAAAGCAAGAACAAAAAAAAATTATTGCTAAAACTTAAACTACAAGTGAATAAATTTCCAACGTCATACTGCCTCCTTCCGTCTTTCTCTATTGCTGTAAATAAGTATATTTATAACTATTTGGTAGTTTGCTGAACGTTGTTGCTACAACAATTTCCTGTAAACTAATACAATAAAAAATAATAAATATAATAACAAAAACAACAACATACTGTAAAATCCTCTTTAAATGTATTACAAAAAGCCAAACAAAGCCAAGAAATAATATCCATAATTTGGATGTATCTGCAAACGAACAGGACTTTTTCCAACTAAAAACTTAAAACCAAAAAAATAACAACAACAAAAATATTGAAAATTTGGTAAAAAAAAAACCTAAAAAATACTCCATCCATAATCAGGCAAAAAGCCAACTAAGTAAAAAAAACTAACGAATGAAATATATTTTTAGCAAGAGACACGTAAGTCAGTCAACTTGTGGAAACATGTAAACAAAAACAACAAAAACAAATAGAAGTTAGACTGAGAGAAGCAGAAGAAAAAAAATAATAAATTCTATCGTCCTACTTATTGTCATCTTTAGAATTAAAATAATAAAATGAAAAAATAACAAAAATACTGAAATAAGATACATGGAATATTGAATCAGTTTTATATTTTTAAATGTGTGAAATGGTTTGATTTCGTCTCGTCTTTGTCGCATTTATACCATTTATAACCTGAAAGTTTTTTTTTTTAAACAAAGTGAGTGAGTGATTGTGAATGTAAAGTTTTTTTTATTACTTGTGTATCTACGTGCCTACTTGTTTTACAACAATTGTTCGATTATATCTTCCTTGGCTTCTCTTTACAATCAAACCAACACAAAGCCAGACGACCATTAGAGCAATCAGCTATAAACCACCCACTCAGTGGGGCAGCCGGTTTTAATTCTTATCATCATTATTTATGCCAGCAAATCTAATAATTCTTCCACATAAAAAATTATTTTCTCTTTTAATAACTTTTAATAAAACCATAAGTTGAAGCCTTTCATTTTAACGCTGTGTGGTAGTAGTTGTATGAATTCTCTAACAACTACTTTACCAACCCTCTAACTTACTAACGTCCTTAAGCTGCATTTGTTTTATACTAAAAATGTCAACGGATAAGATCAAAGTTGCTGTTAGGGTGCGACCCTTTAATCGTCGTGGTAAGTATTTTTACTATTTTTTCTTTTTTGTTTTAATGCTTTTTACCTTTTAATCAGACTAAAAGTTTGATTTTATGTTATTTATTTAATGGCAAAGGTAAAGTAATTAAACTACTTTGAATAGACATTTTGAAAATAACTAGAAATAGTATTGGATTTAAAAGTGAAATTAAAATTTATTATAAATAATAATAGGCCCCTATTATGTAATACAACTTAATTGTATTTCAATTGTAATGTGAAATTTGTTATCGTGATTACAACCAAACAAAGCAAATGCTACTGACAAGTTGCAATTTTTTGCATCAATCTCCCTCAATATATCTTTTTGACCATTTAAAGGGGGACGAACCCCTCTTGTGGTGTCCCCCTGGTCATTACTTTTTTACAGTCGACCTTTTTTAGCCTAAATTTTATAATCATTCTCCAAAGTATCTAGTTTGTAACTGGATTTGTAGCCTAGGAAAAAAAAGTCACGATTTCATCTTCTTTCTCGCATTATCTACAAAAATGTAAAATGTTCCTTCCATTTACTTGCCAAGTAGTTAACTTTCTAATGATCCATGAGAGCTTTTTCGATCCCTTTCGCTTTCACCCAGAAGTACAATTATGCCCATTTGGTTCAGTTTGAGCTACAAGAGTCTTAGGTGTCTGAGGCGATCTTTTCTCTTCTCAAACTCATATATTTTACAATCTAGAGTAAATACCAATCGGTGATTTTACGGGTTCATATTCTTTTTTCACTGCCTGGAGCTAAACCGTTGATGGCAAACTCGTCGGCAGTTATATAACCAGTAACACTGTAGAAATCCGGCAACTAAAGGAGGTGGCACATAGAATCCGTCGTACTTCAAGCGTTGCCTTTTTTAACTGACGTTAACGTAACAATGCAAGAGCTTAGTACATAGAATTCTTTATAAACGGATTTTAAATCAGCTGATTTTTTATATTTTATATGACCGCGTGCAAAAACAACTAATCAAAATTAAGGTTATGAACCAGCTGGTAGTTGTCAAAGTACTTGACGTACGTTAAAAGTTAAAAGTTGCCCAACTCTAGTACATTGCGTTGAAGGAGACGTACTGAATGTGACATTGTTCATAATAAAACATGTTTTTCAACTTAGCTGTCAGTTAAAAAAGGCAAAGTATGACGTACGACGGATTCTATGTGCCACCGCCTTAACAGGCCCTCCCGCTTTAAACCGGCATGAATTTCTTAAGAGGACTTTTACAGTCCTTTACATGTCTAAATAAGACAAACTAACTTTGCAAAGCTTTGTAGTTATGTACCTTTCTTTTCGGGTATTAAGCAGCACAAAATCTAACGCTAAATGCGCTAAATTGGCATCATTGATTAAGCTTGAGATTTTTAAAGTTATTTACTCTTCTTTTACATTCACAATTTGTATGCTTTTGTATACTCTTTCTGTAATAATAGTTTTATTTATTTGTTTAAGAAAAAGCTATTAATTATTAAACAAAAATAAAAATTTGATGAAGTAACTAATAATAAACGAATAAAAAGAAATTAAAATCATCGTTTTTTGCTAAAGTGCGTATCATAAAACTCGCAACTTTTTGCGTATTGAAAACGGGGAATCATTAAAGCGGAACCTCAAAAATGGCCCAAATGAATACAATAATGTTTGTAACACTTTTAAACTTGTTAAGTGAGCTTTAAAAATACTTGTGTAAACAAGTTAAAAATTTATTAAAATAGATTTAAACGATTTTTTTGTTTGTTTTTATTTTTATTTGATAGTGCTAGACCAAACATAATTAAAACTTTTAAAATTTTAGCTCTTTTTGCACTCTTTAATTGAGACAACAAAATATTTTAATTATAAATGTCATTATTTATTATATTATAAGTTTGCCTAAAATAAACTTACTTTAAAATGTCTAAACTTTTACAATTTCAATTATTTACTTTATTTATACTCTGGTAATATTAAGCCATAAATGGGCAAATAACAATATTACATAGTAATAAAACCCGACACCTTTTATACCCTTCACATAAGTGTTGAAGATATATAAGTATAAGTTTGTAATTCCGTTTTTAATTGTTTAAAAACGACATCAGCGATCTCATTAAGTATATATTTTCTTGGTCCTTATAGACAGGGAAGTCGATTTAGCTATGTCCATCTGTCCGTGTTATGGTTAAAATCACCTTTTTGAAGCCCCCCGATGTTGCATTGAGCCGTAAGGGGTATCAAACGAACATTTTTGTGGAACATACTTACACCTACTAACAGGGCTGACATACAAAATTAAAAAAAAATTAGGGTGAAAAGCCCTACAACTTCCCTGGAGTCGCCCTTAGAGAAATAAAGGGTATCACGACCCCCATTATTTTTCCCTTCCAAACATATTTCTAGAACATACTTACTACCCTTTCTTCATCGCCTAAGGGGGCTCCCATACAAAGTTGCCAGGGAGTCTGTGGATTGGTCAAATGTAAGACTGACTCCAGGGTACACTTAACAGGTAGTAGCGGTTCTACAAAAACAACTAAAACCGTCATAAAAATGTCAGAGACAAATGACAAAAACTCACAAAATCTTTCTTCTTCTTTTTGAGCTTTTCTTACGATACTACAGTTGTTGTTTGTATAAAAGGAAGAAAATACATAAACATAAACAAAATTTGACATTAATATAACGAAATACCGTTACTCAGCTGTTTATCTGAGGCTACCTGATAAGTGTACCCTGACTGACTCCAACTCATTTTTATTTGCAAACATTTTTCTAGTACATACTTACCCCTATCTCCATCCCCTAAGGGGTTTAAGATACAAAATTAAAAAAAAATTTTAAAATATTAAGGTAAAAAACCCCTACAACTTTCCTGTAGTTACCCTAAGAAAGTTAAAATAAATAAAAAATGGATAAAATAAAAAAAAGGTTCGGTGTTTCGAACGGCCAATGTGAAGGGTATACATATAAGGTTCGGAACAGCCGGATATAGCGCTCTTACTTGTTTAAGAAATAAATTATTTTCCATATAGAGTTTTGGGCTCAAAATAATTTTGAAATACGAATTAAATAAATACTGGCTCCAAAATTCAATAAATAAAGTTTAAAGTCACTTTGCCCTGCCGAAGGCTACAGCGATTTATTGATCTCGCCCAAAGGTTGGCTGGCTACAAAATATTTTTTTAAAAGGAAATCTAAGCACAACGTTGACTGTCATAACGCAGGTCATAAATGGTATTTGCGTTCAAAAACTTTCTTCTCATTAGCTTCAATGTAAAATAAAAGCAATTGATTTAGTTTTTCCAAAGATCCACGCAACGCACGTAAAAATAGTGATCTGTTTATAGCCTACTACGTTTATAATAAGAGTGAGGATTAAAATTAGCTACGATTTTGCTGTTTGATGAGATCTTTTTGTTCTGTTATCTTGAAGAATATTTTTTTATGATAAAGCAGCGTCTTTAGCTCTTTAATTCAGGACTTCGCTTTTTTCAACGTTTTTAAGATTTCTTTGTAGTCTCATAGTTACTTTTACCATCTTAATAAGATATTTACAATTATCGACTGAACTCTGAGGCACTCAATTACAATTTTAGTTTTTACAATATCGCACGTGACGAACTTTTAAAGATTATCAAATTGTTATTAAATCAGATTTAAAAAAAAGAATCGATCAATATTTGTTTGCCACAAATTTCTTGCTTTAAAATGTTCTTTTGCAATACTTGAAACCGGTCAAATTTAAATGGCGTAGACAAATAATGTTTTCTTCACCACGTACGTGACAAAAGAATAGCATTTAAAGCGAACCATAAAAAATACCGCTAACGAAATCCATATTTGGTCTATTGTTTTCACAGCACTAATTTTAAAGTATAACAAATATCAGAATTTAGCTGCTAGTCAAGGAAAAATAGTTAATTACTATTTATTACAACTAATCAAAGATATTGCCAGTTTAAACTGTTATTTTTACTCTTTTCAATATTTGAAACCCTCTAAATACTTCTACACTGCACAACTTAAGTTTTTTTCTCTCTTTGGCGTATTTAAAAAAAGGTTTTTTGGGTGTTAATTATTTAAGTTGTGGTTGACATATTTATGGAAATTCCCATATGTGACAAGTTATGTATTTGTATGTTATATCCCTGGATACACCCCTACCAAGTTGTTTACTTTCTCAGTATTATATTTTATAACAAAAAATCCTTGCTAACCCTTAATTTGATTTAAAAAATATTTGTGTTTTAATACTAAAACAAATACTTATCGTAATTTAGTTTTATAAATAGTGTTGCTAACAAAAATAAATAAAAATAAGTCCTTTGGGGATAAGTAGAAAATTAAACAAAGGCTGCATACCAAGGTACACTAATACAGGTAGTATCAAGGCGAACTAAAAAAATTCGCCCTCTGCATTTCCTTTTTGTGTTTGAGAAAGTGAATGTCAAAAAATTTGTTTTTGGACAACAAATTTTAATAAAATTCATTGAATTAGATAATTCTAACTTAGTTGCACAATTTAGTTTGAACAATTTTTGTTAAATCAAAACTGCTGTTGTCCTAAATGCAGTTAACATATAGGGGATTCACAAGGTGTTCTTTTGTCATATTGTCATAAAATTTCCACAATGGTTTAAAAACATTTGCCAACTATTGGACACTCGGCGCAGGTGTATTTGGAGTTGTTGTGACAATTTAATAAGCATATTAAACGACGTAGTATTTTTTAAGAAGTGTTTTTGTATAAAAAACAAAAAAACATTGTGAAATTTTATAACAATATGACAATAGGACATAATAGGACACCTTGTGAATCCCCTAATACTTATTTAGTTATCAAATGTTTGTTTTTACAAAGGCAGCCAAATTTTTTTAAAAAAACTTTGTAAGGTAATTGAATTTGTAGGGTGCCCCGGTAGGTCAGTGGTAAGTGCACGAGTCTACCAGTCTGGGGGTCCCACCAGAGACCCTGGTAAGTCTGCTTCATTCTTCTGTTCTTTCTTTCTTATCCCTTTCTAAATTTCTTCTTTCCTTCCATCTCAACCTACTCTATTTGCCTCTCCAGGTAACACAAAGGGCTGTATCCTTTCCTTAAACAGCTGCCTATTCTACCTAACTTACCCTAATTAAATTTGTATGGGCTTTCGAAGAATAGTTATCCAAGTTAATAACTGCGTAGATAAGCCAAAAGTGCTCCTAAACAATAGGGCAGCTTAATTAAAACAGGTAAAACAAAACATTTTTTAAATGCATACAATTGCTGAGAAATCATTACCTATTTTTATAATTAAGAATTGAACTTTTATGATTTATAGCCAAAAACGTTAATAAAATTGTCACAATTAAGCTTCACATTTTAGGCTTCTTTATGTCAAAAACTACACACAAAAAATAAACGAATTAAACTTTACTTAAATCAAGCCATGGCGGTGTCAAAAGTACGGTTAGTACGAGTTTTCTTAAACCAAGTACAAAATTTCTTACCCCAAGTACGATTTTTCTAGTACGAATTTCTTACTTTTAGCAACAATTAAGCCAAAAAAGAATTAATTTAAGTTCGGAACCATACTTAATGTAAGCCAAAAAAGATTGACATAAGGGTAAACGGGATTGCTAATCCAAAAATTAAATTTAATTTTTTTGAGTTATCGAGCTTCATTTTTTATTTGTATTTTATAGGTACTAAACATTTATAGCTGAGATTTGAAATAGGGGCTTTCCGCACTGCAGCACCAGCGCGTTGCCACCAGGCCACCGAAACACTTTGTTTTTTTTTATGGAAAATAATATATTAAAACAACAAAGTTATTTTCTGCTTGATTTGTTGAAGCAATGCGAATAGGCTTGATTTAAGAAAATCTAAGTACGGATCGTACTTAAAAAAATTTCAAAAATAATTTTGGATAAATTCAAAAACAAAATTCTTGTTTTTAGAATATGTTTTTTCTTTCTGTGTACTTGTGTAACATTTAGTAATACTGTTATAATTAAAAATGTTCATTAAAAGTGTTTCAAAAAATATAACGTACACCAAAAATTATACTTTGTTTTACAACTAGTACAAAAAGTTACGAAAATTAGAATAACCCCGTTAAAATTATACATACATACATGTTACGTAGAGGGTCAAAAAGTTACGTAAAATGCAACAAATGTAACCAAACGGCAACGCTGGTCTAGATGTTTGTCACCGGACTTACAATGTAAAAATGTCATATGGTTGTTGGTGTTGTATTTGTAGTACTAACGCTACCACCTTGTATAGATCCACCTGGTTATAATGTCTGTAAATATTTTAACCTTTATTTGGTTAAGATTTGTAACAATAATTCACAAAAAACAGAAACTTGCAAACGTACGCAAACAGTTAACAAACAGTAAACATACACACATACCTGGGCAGAAGTATATATATTTAACAATAACAACAACAAAAATACTACATTAATTAATATTTCATAACGTCATATATTATTAGTAAAAACTGGGAAAAAGTAACAATGATAAATGCTTTGTGAGGAAATATACTCGTCATAGATTTTTACCATTATTTTTACTGAAACAAAAAATAAATAAATAAAAATATAATTAAAGTATAAAAAACTACAACAATTGTCTACAGTTAGTACTACTTGTAGTCATAAATTTGTTTGTATGTATGAATGTATGTACAATGAACAACTTCAAGTTAAATATCAGCTAAATTACAAATTTGTTATTTTTAATTTTCCTTATTTTTTTTACTCATCAACAATAAAAAACAATTGGAAAAAAAGAAATACAATTAAAAAAGCAAAAGCAACTTTATAAAAATATTTGTAAAAATAAATTTCATAAGAAAAAATTTCATTACCATAAAACGCCATTAAAAACAAAAAGAAAAGCAAAAGTTAAGTTAAGAAACAAATTAATTAAACAAATAAGACACTTAACTAAAGCAACAAATTTTTATTATTTTTACGACAGGTGGTGGCCATGTTATAGGAGACGTATTTTTAAACTCGGATTCTCATAGACATAGATTTCAAGGGCAAAATCATCGTATTCGATTCGAGTTGAATAGAGTTGCAAATGATTTTAATATATAAATTCTAATAAGAATTTTTAAATTTCAATTCAAATCAAATGCGGCGATTTGGTCCCAGTTTTTTTTATGGAGCAGAATTTGTCGGGCTAAAATTAACGGGCATATAAAAAAAACATTTTATAATTCAAAGTTGGCTTTAAATACTGATTTTGTATAAACATTTCGTTTAAAATCCCTATTTTAAATTTTATTTTTTTGGTAATATGTCCCTAAGCCTCAAGGACAGAAACTAAGGAAATGACTACACACACAAAAAATTATCTAAGAAAACTTTACTTAAATCAAGCCATAGCAGTGTCAAAAGTACGGTGAGTACGGTTTTTCTTAAATCAAGTACGAAATTTCTTACTCCAAGTAAAATTTTTCAAGTACGAATTTCTTACTTTTAGCCACAATTAAGCCAAGAAAGGATTGATTTAAGTTCGGAACCGTACTTGATGTAAGCGTGAAAAAAGCCACGCCAAAAAAAGCCAAAAAAAAAGATTGATTTCGAAAATGAAATGTCATTTTTTTGACTTATGGAGCTTTATTAAAGAAAAAGAATTTTATAGTTTATTTTTATTTTATAGATACTTAAAATTTATATATAATTTAATTTAAAAATTAAATTTTTTGTATTTACCGAAGCTGAGATTCGAACCAGGGACTTCTGTGTTGCAGCACAAGCGCGTTACCTCTAGGCCACTAAGACACTTTGTTTCTAAATGTAAAATAATATATTAAAACAACAAGCTTTTTCTTGCTTGATTTGTTGAAGCAATCCGAATAGG
The DNA here is from genome assembly GCA_963583895.1 of Melanophora roralis. Taxonomy (NCBI): domain Eukaryota; kingdom Metazoa; phylum Arthropoda; class Insecta; order Diptera; family Rhinophoridae; genus Melanophora; species Melanophora roralis. The sequence continues at coordinate 52,921,329 of OY757191.1, forward strand.
CTTGATTTAAGAAAATGTAAGTGAGGATCGTACTTAAAAAGATTTTGGATAAATTCAAGAATAAAATTCTTGATTTTAGAAAGCGAGTTTTCTTTCTGTGCAGGAACCCGTTAACTAAAAAATCTTAAATTTTTTAAATTATTGTGTATTGCAAAAGTTTGACACCTTTGTTTAATTAATAAGACTTAACCATTTTTGGTGTTCAGTAGAACATGTCTTTTTAAACCAGGCATGGGCAACCAATACCTTCAAATTTTGCAAATGTATGTGTTTAGCTCAGACTCTCTTAAGAAACGTACTCTTGTTGTTCATTTCACATTGTTGTTAGCCTTTTTGAAGTCTCAAACAAGACTTGATTAATGTTTGCCAATTACCATTAATATAAAGGCACAACGCCCAGCTTTTGCCTAAAACGGCTTTAAATATTTTATCAGCAGCTAAAATTTTTGTACCCAAAAATTTTTTTCGTAAAAGTACACCCACATTTCGTTTTTGGTCAGGGACTAACAAACATTCGGAACGAGTTTCCTTAAGGTTTTCCCATTTATTACCTGTCAAGAAAGTCACATCTGGTATAACATCAGATATAAAACCTGAGACCCTTGACGCGGTGACCTAAGAAATGCTCTATTAATTTTTTTTCTTACAACCAACACTCTGGGTATGGTCGCTTTACATGCAGTATTACCATCAGAAAAATAGGTTAAAAAAGAAGGTTTTCCAAAACTAAAAGAGATAGGAACGATATCTGTAGGAAGTTAATTCACATACGAACTATGCGACTGAAGAGAAAATCTTTCCTGTAGTGCTTGGTGCGATTCGATGGCCAATTTATCACGAATGGGTAAGCTTTTTTTGAAAGATGCGTATAACGTAAACAAAATAGAGGTTTAAGGAACAATTTCCTCGTTTTCTTAAAAGCACATTCCATTATAGTATTGATAGAAGAGTAAAACACATCCGACATTGCGACGGTGCTTAAGTTAATCGATGCGGTTAGACATCCCGACGTCACCTGTGATTGCCTTCGTCCGTTCCTGTACGCAATAAAGTAGCTCCAATATAGATTTTGGAGCACCAGCCAATACATAAAAGTTTTATTTCATTTTCAGGCAGATACAGGTGATATCAGAAGGTGCGAAGTAGCTTTAAAGCACCAATCTTTTTGGATGCTTTTTTACAACGCACTCGATTTTTATGCACAAAATATTCAAAGCTTCTGTCTCCTTATAATTTATACCCTTCATTTATATAGACAATGCAGCATGGTTAACTGTGCGTTTGAATGTCAACGAAAATTCTTGAAGACAGGCGGCAAATGTCAACGGTAAATATTATCGACGCATGATTACAGAATTCTTTTTGCCAAAACTGCGAGCTCATCTATCGTACCAGTTAACACATGTGGTTGAAACAGGATGGGGCGACTGCACACACAGCCAGAGCTTCGATGAATTTGCTTCGAGAAAATTTCCCCCAAAAACTAATAAATCGCTTGGATATTCCATGGCCACTGACTCCCATCAATTTTTTATGGGGCCAAATCAAAGAGAGGGTTAATAATGACAATCCCCAATCTCTTGTGGCTTTAAAGGAAAATATTCGTCGAGAAATCAGCTTAATTGAACCCAAGTTTACTGCAGCGTGTGGCGCAGAACACAAGGCTCCGCTTTGAACAGTGTGTTCAACGAAAGAAATCTGTATGGCATACTCTTTAAAAAATAAAATCCGCATTTCCATTCTATTGTTCAATGCTCTTTTTAAGACTTTCTGTCAATTATTACGTTTTTTATTTAAGCTTGAAAATATAAATCTGCCACCAGACACCCTGTATAAGCTCTAAAATCGAAGATTTTTTTTTATTTTTTTATAGTTGATGAAAGTTTAAATAAAACAATACGGTTATTGCCAACCCCTGTAAACACATGCTTTCATGCAAACATATGTATGAGCATGTATGAATGTCGTGCAAACAAAAAAACAAAAAACACAAACTGTTGGGAGCTTAACTGGCATGAAATGACTCATATTAATAAACTGCTAAGCTTTGTTAATACGTATGTATGGATGTTTGTATTCGTAGTATGTACGTTTTTATAAAATTTTCTGTTTATCACCCTGCGATGCTTCTACTAAGGTTATTTAGGAAATAGGCAAAGAGGGCGCAAATTTTTTTATTAATTGATGGTAAATAAATCCGATCTGACAGAGATGTACAAAATAGGAACTCGCAAAAAAGAGATATGGGCAAAGAAGCCGGATAAAACGCAAAAAACCTTCCTTTTTATGTTAAATTTTAAATTTAATAGTAATTCGGCAAATAAATGGGTTTTAGTACAAATTACTTGTTCGTCGTTTCGCTAAAATGGTTGGGCATAATATTTCATACTTTATACTTTCAAAATTGCAAAACTAATATGTAAATAAACTATGTTTTCAATATTGCGGTCACGAGGGGAAATTTTTAATTTTTTGGATATTAGATATTAATAGCGTTTTGATAACAGCAAATTAGTTATGGTCATTAAATAACTTATAAATACTCTACAGTTATTATATGTATTTTGTAATCAATTTTTAAAATTTATAATAGATGGTGAAAAATTAAAGCTTTGCGTACAGATAAATACATACATACATATCGCTGGCTTAATATGCAAAAGGCGTAACTCTTTAAATAATTTGTTAAATTTTAAATATGAAGAGTTTTGATGTAATTTTTAATAAAATGAACCAGCAAATTTAATTTTAAATTAAAACAAGTAAAAGCGCAATATTCGGTTGTGCCGAATCTAAAAACCCTTCACATTGGCCTTTCGAAACCACGAACTTTTTTATATAATTTTATTATTTTTTTATTTATAAACTATTAATAATTTTTAAATAGGGGTCGATGTCATATTTTAACCCTCTTAGGGTGGCTAAGGAAGTTGTAGGGGTTTTTACTCTAATTTTTTTCAAATTTTGTATGGCAACCCCCTTAGGGGGTGGAGAAAGGGGGTAAGTATGTTCATAAAAAGTTTTTGCAAGGAAAAATGAGTTGGGGTCAGTCCTACATTTGACCTATCCACGGGCACCTTAGAAGCTGTAGGGGGAGGATTTATTACAATTTTCCAAACTTTGTATGGGAGCCGCTTTAGGTGATGGAGATATGTAGGTGAAAGTATGTTCCAGAGATATGTTTGGGAGGGAAAACTAATGGGGGTCTGTAATACATTTTATTCCTCTAGGGGCGACTTCAGGAAAGTTGTAGAGTTTTTACCCTGTTTTTTCAAATTTTGCCCTAGTGTCGGGGAAATAAACTTTTTTAAGATAATTTAACAAAAAATTGTATCACAATAAAATTAAACCACATAGCCTGATAAACTTTAAGGAAAATTTAGAAATTTTTTGAAGCTTTTAATTTCTTCAAATCCGCCAACAGTTAGTGTTTTTTGTTATTATTATTTTCTTTTTAATAACACTCATGGTAAAAAACTTTTTAACTGTGACTGTAAAACTTTAAATATCAATAAAAAAAACGTTTTTACCCCAAGCAATGTTACTCTTTTACAACCTTTAGTTGTCAAACCGTTTTTGTTTTAAGTTTTAAATTAATAACTAATTTTGCGTTACCCGTTATGTATTAAACAAAATACATATCAAATTTTTTGTAAAAAAACCTTCTGGCTAAATACGTTTTAAATATTTTATTATCGAAAAACACATTTAAATTTATCTCAATTAGCATAAACCAAAAAAAAAATAAATGCATTTTGATTTTTTCTCTTCTATTTTTATCTACTTTTGCCGTACTCTAATTGGACACTGCTGTATAATAAAATAACTACACATACATACATATTAATTTTTTTATACACATTTGCTCTATAAAGTTGTAGTCTAGTTTATAATAAAAAAGGGTTTTTATTACAAACTTTTTTCTAATCTAAACTTAAATTTTTTATTAACTGACATTATGTATAATATTTCAACTAATAGTCTATAAAAAAAGCTGTTGTTATGAGCGAGTAAAAAAATATGATTTAATAACTCGTATAAATAAAAAAACTTCGTTTTTAAACTAACGCTTTTAAAGTGAAAAATAAAAAATACCAATTTCTCTGTTGAATTTGGTAGTGATCAATGAGAAATTAGTAGGGACCGAACTTGAGCCTAAAGTAATAATAACAAATGACCTTGAAACAAATAGTTCAACTACACTTAAAAAACTATTGCACGAAAATACTGATTTCCAGTTGAAGTTAATTTTGTCAGTTAGTTTTTAGTAACATTCAACTTTGTTTGGCAGAAAATCTAGTAAATTTTAGAAGTTTATGTCAGTCAATTTTTTGATGTCTGGGGGCAAATTGCAGCATTCGAATTGAATCGAATTTAAAAATTCTTATTAGAATTCCTATATTAAAAGCATTTAAAACTCAATCGATCGAATAGAATTTCGATTCGAATCGAATGCCGTAATTCGTACTCTTATTGTTCATTTCATATTGTTGTTAGTGTTATTTAAACAACAAGCGATAGCACAACCAGAGTAACCGTTGGTAGACTAAAGTGGAAATTTACAACCTCTTTTTCGGCCCGTGACTTTTTGCGCGGTTTCTTCAAACTAATACAGAGTGTCCGCCGGCAAAGTATACTACTTTGTTTTGCCGCCGTTTGGTAAACATTAGTCTTGACGATTTATATTTGGCAGTCGTGAAGAAGAGACGCGGCAAATTCTTTATGGAAAAATATTCGGTAAACCAAAGTTTTTTATTCGTTAAAACGACCCCGATTTTCATGAAAAAATTATATTGAGTGACGAGGCACATTTTCATTTGAATAAATATATAAATAAACAGAATAGTCGATTCTGGGGCAATGGAAAACCCTCAAATTATTTATCAGTCACCTTTGCATCCATTAAAAGTGACAGCCTGGTGTGCAGTTTGGTCAGGAGGGATCATTGGACCTTACTTCTTTGAAACTAAAAACGGCGTAACGGTAATTGTCAATGGAAAGCGATATCGTGATGTGATTGAATACTTTTTAATGCTACGACTGCATGCTTTGAAATTGGTTAAAATGTGGTATTAACAAAAACGGTGCCACATCGCATAGAGCCAAAACTACAATGGAATTACTGCGAGACATTTTCCCACGGTCGCCTGATTTGACTGCTCCGGACTTCTTTTTGTGGGGATATCTGGAAAGCAAGGTTTATACAAACAAACCAGAAACGCTGAAGAAACTCAAATAAAGGCTGAATTCCAAAACGCAGTTTGCTTTGCATCACAAAATTTCAAGTTTTTCCTGAAAGCAAAGATGAGGTTTTTGATAATATCTTCTACTTCCAAACTTTGTCAAAATTGTAAGGAGTGTGTAAGGGGAAAAGTTGAAAATTTGTAATGCAAATCAAACTGCGTTTTGGAATTCAGCCAAAATATTCCTAATAAAATTAATAATATACCGCGTGAAATTAGTGAGAATGTAATGAGAAATGCGCTCAAAAGGCTCGCAGAGGCGGACATTTATCTGATATTGAATGTATTTCATACATAGTTTCCGACATTAAATAAAACATTTATCAATATAAGATCCACTCTCTTTTATTTAATCAAAAATTATAAATAAACAAAGTATTATACCTTGCCGGGGGACACCCTGTACTATAGTTGTTTAGTATTGAATAAAAACATGCTGCGTTAACCTATAAAGAATTGTTATTTTTCCAAATTTGGTCGACTGAATTTTTCAAAAACAACTTTAATGCTACTTTTTTCTTTAAACGACTTTTTTAAAATTATCAGCGGTCACCCTGAACACAACCAGCTTTTCAATTCTCTACAATGTGTGTGCACACGTACGGAAGTTAAGAGGAAACATAATGGCGAGGCGCCCAGCCTTTGCCTATAGCCGCCGATTAAAAGTGAATATCTTGAAAATATATTGGGGGCAAACCCAATATACTTATATTTAATAAAGCACTTGCATTCTATTTTAAAAGTATACTTTATTACTGGTATCAAAGTGATAATTATATTCATTAACAACAACACCACAAAGAACAACAAAACAATTCAATGAAATACACAAACAGTAACAACAAAAGTGTATACAAAAATTAATGATAAGGGAATTGAAACTAATTAATAAGCAACCATCACCGTATATACTCAGTAATTGACAGAATACTTTACACATTCAATAATTGACAATAGTGAACTGTAAAATATATCTTTGACACTACAGTTTTTTTTCTATGTTATTGCATTAAAAATGTTGATAAAATTTAATTATCCTACTAGTTTCACTAACTAATAATTTCTGTATTGGGAATAGAATTCAAATACATTTTAAATTTGTTGGGGACTCTACAAAATGCAACAATTAAAAATTATAATTTTTAAATGCACGCAATATAAAAAGTGTTAAAATACTGATTATAATTAATACATAATTTGTTATTAAATTGTATCAATTAAATTTTGTTGAAACTTGTTTATGCTTTTTTCATAATTTTTTTTTTAATTGTTTGTTATACACTCAAAAAAATATTTAAGTATAATAACTGGAAATGTATTTTAAAACAATTGAATATTTACTTCAAGTCCCTTCAACAAAATATTTTTTTAAATCAAAGAGAAGTAAATTTAAACTTAAAAATTAACTTACGGAAATCCTAAAATTAACTAATTTTGCATTAATTTTTAATGTCCGTAATGGGTGGAAGTTTTTGTTTCTAAATTTCAATAATAAATTAAATAGAATCAATTAATATTTTAAATTAATGTTAATTGAAAACAGCTTATTTGAAACGCTAATGTTTCTTACCAACACCAGCCAAGTAAAATGTAGTTTCGAAACCAGCTACAGATATTCATAATCAATACTGTTTGAACGGTACCAGTGTTTTTTTTTGGCTGTAAACATCAATTATTTAAATTACATGTTATTCAAAAAGGCAAACGGAATTTTTTGCCAAGTTTAAACAACGTTTCTTGAACTTATTGTGTTAATACATAACGACGAAAAATATAAAGCATTTAACTAATTTTTTTCTTTTTTCAAAACTTTACTGTAAAGAAAAAAGTTTAAGAAACAAGTAAGAGCGCTATATTCGGCTGTGCCGAATCTTATATACCCTTCACATTGTTCTTTTAATATACCCAGCCGAGTTATTTTGTATATAGCGTATCGAATATTTTATAATAATTGTTAATTTGTATGGGAGCCACCCCTTTTTTGCCGCCACTCAAAAAATTTTTTCTTTAAAGCGTAGGCCTTCTTGCCCAATTACTTTTTGTAGAACATTTCATTTCGATATCTGTTATAGTTTCCGAGATATAGTGTATCGAATATTTTATAATAACTGTTGATTTGTATGGGAGCTACCCCTTTTTTTGCACCCACTCAAAACAATTTTTCTTTAAAGCGTAGGCCTTATTGCCCAAATACATTTTTGTAGAACATTTCATTTCGATATCTGTTACAGTTTCTGAGATATAGCGTATCAAAAATTTTACAAAAATTGTGAATTTGTATGGGAGCTACCCCATATTCACCCCCCACCAAAAAAATTTTTACTTCAAAGCGTAGGTTTTGCTGTCCAATTACTTTTTGTAGAACATTTTATTTCGATATCTGTTACAGTCTCCGAGATGTAGCGTATCGAAAATTTTACAAAAATTGTGAATTTGTATGGGAGCTACCCCATATTCACCCCCCAACAAAAAAATTTTTACTTCAAAGCGTCTGTTTTGTTCAAATACTTTTTGTAGAACATTTCATTTCGATATCTGTTACAGTTTCCGAGATGTAGCGTATCGAAAATTTTACAAAAATTGTGAATTTGTATGGGAGCTAACCCATATTCACCCCCCACCAAAAAAATTTTTACTTCAAAGCGTAGGTTTTGTTGTCCAAATACTTTTTGTAGAACATTTCATTTCGATATCTGTTATAGTTTCCGAGATATAGTGTATCGAATATTTTATAATAACTGTTGATTTGTATGGGAGCTACCCCTTTTTTTGCACCCACTCAAAACAATTTTTCTTTAAAGCGTAGGCCTTATTGCCCAAATACATTTTTGTAGAACATTTCATTTCGATATCTGTTACAGTTTCTGAGATATAGCGTATCAAAAATTTTACAAAAATTGTGAATTTGTATGGGAGCTACCCCATATTCACCCCCCACCAAAAAAATTTTTACTTCAAAGCGTAGGTTTTGCTGTCCAATTACTTTTTGTAGAACATTTTATTTCGATATCTGTTACAGTCTCCGAGATGTAGCGTATCGAAAATTTTACAAAAATTGTGAATTTGTATGGGAGCTACCCCATATTCACCCCCCAACAAAAAAATTTTTACTTCAAAGCGTCTGTTTTGTTCAAATACTTTTTGTAGAACATTTCATTTCGATATCTGTTACAGTTTCCGAGATGTAGCGTATCGAAAATTTTACAAAAATTGTGAATTTGTATGGGAGCTAACCCATATTCACCCCCCACCAAAAAAATTTTTACTTCAAAGCGTAGGTTTTGTTGTCCAAATACTTTTTGTAGAACATTTCATTTCGATATCTGTTACAGTTTCCGAGATGTAGCGTATCGAAAATTTTACAAAAATTGTGAATTTGTATGGGAGCTACCCCATATTCACCCCCCACCCAAAAAAATTTTTCTTCAAAGCGTAGGCTTTGTTTTCCAAATACTTTTTGTAGAATTTTTGATTTCAATATCTATTACAGTTTCCAAATTATAGCGTATCGAAAATTTAACAAAAATTGTGAATTTGTATGGGAGCTACCCCATATTCACCCCCCAACAAAAAATTTTTACTTCAATGCGTAGGTTTTGCTGTCCAATTACTTTTTGTAGAACATTTTATTTTGATATCTGTTACAGTTTCCGAGATGTAGCGTATCGAAAATTTAATAAAAGTTGTAAATTTGCCTCCACCCAAAAATTTTTTTTTTTAAATGTAGGTCTTGTTGTACAATTACTTTTTGTGGAACATTTTAAGTCGATAGCTGTTATAGTTTCCGAGACATAGCGCATAAAATATTTCACCAAATTTGTGCAATTGTAGGAAAACTACCACTTCCCCTGATCTATCTGAAAAAAATTTTTCCATTATTTAGGTGCCTACTTTAAGAGTATCCGTTCCAAGTTTTGTGGCAATAGTGACTATACTTACTGAGATATAAAGGGATATATGCACGGATTTTGTCCTAAAAAAATGGGTTACTCTGGGTTTTCGCTTATATCTCGGTCAATAGTTAACCGATTTTGCTGATTTTAAATAGCGATTGTTAGCGGGATATTTCTAATCGTTTGACACCATTAACTGGTCTGTATCTTTTTAGTTGACTCCGGAAACTTGATTTCAACAGACGGACAGACAGACAGACGGACATGGCTATATCAACTTCCCTATCTATAAGGATCCAGAATATATATACTTTATGGGGTCGCAAATGGATAATAAAGAAATTACAAACGAAATGACAAACTGATATATACCCTTATCACTATGTGAAGGGTATAAAAATACATACTTATAAAGTTTAATGTTATTTTGTTGTTGTCTACATATGATAGTCGTTTGACTTTTTAAAAAATAACTTCTTTGGTAGTCATTGTCCAAACTAGTTAAAAAAATTATCAAACAATCATTCATTGAAAAATAACTTTACGGAATTCAACCTTAACAACTTTGTCAGTTACGGCTATAATTTTCTGGGTGTATTCTTTAATAATTATAAAAAAAAAACTGTTTTTTTACATACATTGACATAACAAATATCAACCATAAAGGCTGGCCTTTTAATGTATTTTTAAGGACTGTAATATTTCCGGCAAAAAAAAAAATAATAATACAATAATCGTTATATTTCTATTAATTAAAAATATAACAATTATTTTTACCAAAAAAAAATATATAAAAATCAATAAATGCTTATTTTTTCACAAAAAATAAAAATCATAGTTTAATACCATCAAGATAGTAAACTTCACTTGACTTTTCAATGTTTCCTTGTACATGATTTTTGTCGTTGAAAATTTGAAACTAATTATTATTTACAGTCTTTGGTATTTTGAATAAAAAAATGTCTCTTATAAATAATTTATAGTTAATACAAGGTGGACTGAAAGAAGTCGACGGATGTTGTTTGCGAAGCGTTTGGCGGTCGACAGGCAGCAGCTGATGCACGGACTGGACTTTGTACTGGAACATGAGCAGGTCTTTCACCAAAATTCGCCTTAGGGACGACCGGCTGATGGCTTACTGCGAAGCACGGCGTCTGGCCAATGTTTTTGGCGACAGCTCGACATCCACGCCAACAGCAGCGATATTCTTGGCAGAACAGACGCTCCGGGGTCGGCCACTCTTGGCAGCGTCTTTTGTGGTCCCATACTCTTCAAAGTTGGGGGCCAAACGGCGCAGTGTTTGCGCAGTTGGTGCCGGGGGATCGGCGACGGGATTCGCGCTGCGCCAACACCACAGACAAATTGTTACGCAAAAAAAAAAAAAAAGATTATTCCGCGATGTATTCTACATCTGTCTAGTTCACAAATGTCCAAACAGAATTGACATTGGCCACCATTTGCAAAAATAAGAGCATCTTACAATAGGGTGATTTCATTTAGCCCACCTTGTACACACATATGTATTTAGGTATGTGGATCATTTTCATTTTAAATTTACATTTGCGTTGTTTTACCTTACTTTTATTTTTTGATAAAAAAAACTTATATTCAGCATATGCAGGGTGTCCATTGGCAAGGTATACAACTTCGTTTGTTTATTATTTATTTTTTTTTTTTGATCAAATGAAAGAGAATGGATCTTTTATTGATAAATTTTTCGTTAAATGTCAGCAATTATGTATGAAATACAATATCAGATAAATGTCCGCCTCTGTTAGCCTCACAAATGCGAGTCCATTTCTCATTACATTCTCACACATATCACGCCGTATTTCATTATTTTATCACGAATATTTTGTTCGAGTTGTTCCAGAGTTTCTGGTTTGTTTGTATAAACCATGCAGGCGTGCGTGGAGGCCAATCAACATCACCATTTCTTGAATAACTTGTTGTGGAAAGAGGTCTCGCAGTAATTCCATTGTAACCCTGGCTGTATGCGATGTGGTACCGTCTTGTTGCTACCACTTGTTAACCAATCCCAAAGCAAGCACTTGTGGCATTTAAAAGTTTTCAATTATTTCATTATATCGCTCCCCATTGACAGTTACCGTTACGCCGTGTAAGTAAGTTTCAATGATTCCTCCTGACGAAATTGTACACCAGAATGTCACTTTTAATGGATGCAAAGGGACTGATGAGTAATTTTGTTTCTTCACATATCCATTCAAATCAAAATGTGCCTCGTCACTCATTATGATTTTTTCATGAAAATCGGTGTTCTCATGGGTTGTCATGTTTTAACGATTAAAACACCGAATATTTTTCCATAATAAATTTGCCACGTCTCTACTTCACGACTGCCAAATATGAACTGTCAAGACTAATGTGTACTAAAATGGAAGCAAAACAATATAGTATACCTTGCCGACGGACGCCCTGTAAAAATTGTCTTTCGCTTGCTTTATCTCTTTGTATTATTTTTTTCATATCTTAATTATTAGAAAAATTATATGCAAGAATTTTCTTAATGTAGCGCTCAGTACAATTTTGTACGAATTTTAACATATGCTGCAAATAACATAGATACTATCAGGCATGTTCTGAAAATCTCGTGGTTTTAAATCACTTGTGGTTTCATAATCACAATTGTGATTTTACGTTATTTATTTAATTAATTTATTGCAAAATTTAAAATAAGTTTATTAAAAATACAACTAAGTGAATTAGAAATGGCAGGCATTTAACTGACTGGTTTAAAATCACAAACATTTTTTAATTTATTTTTATTTCAAATCACAAACGATTTTAATAACTATTAAAACTGGCAAGCATTTATTATTTTATAATTTTTTTAAGAAATTTAAAAAAAAATTGACTGGGTGAAAAAACCAAACTAAAACAAAAGTGACGCTCAATACACAAAACCGATAACAGCAATTAATCCAACAAAAAATTATGTTTAAGATATTCTGAGATATTTTGTTCAATAGTTGTTATATTGCTTAACAATAGAATGCAATTTAAATAAATTGTTTTATACAGTTTCATTAACATATCGTCGCCTTAAAAGCAAAAGAACCTAATAACCAAAAAATTTTAAACAAATTCGTTTATGATAAAAATGGTTCAACACGCTAAAACACGTGCGTAAAAAACTATTTTAGCTTTACGTTTAGATCTTAATAAACTATTCGTTCTCAAAGAAAACATTGTTTTTAGCATTAATAGTCACAAAAAATACCAACTAAAAAAGGACTAACTACCACAAAAAATGTTTACAAAATATTTAATGAGATTTTTATTTAAAAAATAAAATGTGTTAACATCACACAATGTACTTTTATGGCCCACCACAAATTACTCAGACTAACATAAGATCTAAAAATGACTTAGAAACACGACAAGCAGCAAGCCATATGAAATTTACTTTAAAAAGCTTTCAACCCAGTATAATACCACGAAATTATGATAGTGGACATCAACGGGCAAAATTTTAATAATTAAATGAACCACTAGGTGTTGGATTTAATCTTGCAACAGAAAAAAGGGGATGGAAAGCAACATCTAAATTTTCTGTTAAAGTTTTATTAATATAATAAGAATTTCAAGTTATTCATGTCCTACTTTATGCAGAGACTTTAAGGGGTAATGTTAGTTTTTTTTTTATAAAAAGGTTTTATTAAGCTGTTAAAAAGAAATATTATCAAACATGTAACAATAAATTATTTACGTTATTGCGCTGTTGCATGTGCATTAGACAGTTTTTGTAATTGTTAAATTCTAATAAATTTTTTTTCACTTTCACTGCTGGCGAAAAAGTATATAAAAACACCATAAAATTTTGATAATTTTTACATTAAACTACTTTAGTAGACCCTGTATGATAAAAACAAATTTTATGTAAAGCCTGAAATTTTACTTTCTAATAACTTTTTGTTTATTTTATTCTATTAGACTGCTTAAAAGTAATTTAGTTGTTTTTCTAGTTTTCTTTTTAAGCTGATGAGGTCAATGAGGTCGTCTTTTGTAATAAATATATTCAAAATAGAAAACCACATCATAAAAAATATCTAAGAGAAATGTTTTTTTTTTATTTAATTTTTTATATTGTATTTTGTCCAAAATAAAACCAACAAAAAATTAACTCAAACCTTACTGGTAATAAAATTTAAACAAAAAATGTGGGTTTTTATTTTTTTTGCAGATACCAAAAGACAAATTATAATAAAAAGAATCATTTGTTTGCCACTCTAAAACAAGTTTACCATTTTGTGTTTATTAAGCCGCACCAGTTCACGCACTCACTCATCACTTAATAACGTTAATTACTTTTGGGGCAAATCAGTCTGTGTCGTCATCAAAGGCCAAGCTTTTTATACCCTTCACATAGTGATAAGGGTATATATCAGTTTGTCATTCCGTTTGTAATTTCTTTATTATCTATTTGGGACCCCATAAAGTATATATATTCTGGATCCTTATAGATAGGGAAGCCGATTTAGCGTTGTCCGTCTGTCCGTGTTATGGTTGAAATCAACTTTCTGAAGCCCCCCGATGTCGCATAGACCCGAATGTGGTATCAAACTGTCAGAGATATCCGGGAGAAAATCTGTATTGAAATTCAGCAAAATCGCCCGATAAATGACCGAGATATAAGCAAAAAACCAATACTACCTCGTTTTTTTGAGTCTACAACAACAACAAAGAACATACTTTTGCATAATAATAAAAAAAAACAACAAAAAAAGAAAAAAACAGAATCAGTCATGTTGATATTATTGAAACACACCCAAAACAAAAATTTTATTAGTATTAGTGTTCATACATATAACAGGGTTGCCATACAAAACTTATTTTAAACATTTTTAAAATCGCTCCTACGGCTTCCAGGGTTCTCCTACAAAGGTAAAATGTAAGACCGACCTGAATTATTTTATCCATCCAAACATTTTTGTGGAACATACTTACTCTCTATCTCCAGCCCCTAACATAGTTGCCATACAAAATTTAAAAAAATAAGGTAAAAACCGCTACAACTTCCCCGGAGTCGCCCCTAGAGGAAAAAAAATGTATCACAGACCCTCATTAGTTTTTTCTCCCAAACATATTACTAGAATATACTTACCCCCTATCTCCACCCTCTAAAGGGGTTGCCATACAAAATTTGAAAAAATTAGGATAAAAACCCCTACAACTTCCCCGTTGTCATCCGTGGAGCGCTTAAAAATGACACCGACCCCTATTTATAAATATGAAATATTTTATGAGTAAAAAAATTGATAAAAATAAAAAAAGTTTGGGACTTCGAAGGCTAATGTGAAGGGTATATAAGATTCGGCACAGCCGAATATAGCACTATTACTTGTTTTTATTGTTTTTAACCCTGCAAACACAAAGTCAAACGTTTCCAATAAAATGATTTTACTGTTGTTTATCCCGAAATTTTTTAATTACCGGGAAACGGGAAAATAAAAATATATTTCCCGAGATTCCTGCTCTCCAAATTAAGCAAAATACACAGATTGCACTTATACTTAAAGAACTGTTTTTATTACCAAATAAAAATGTATATGCCTATATATATAGCCTGAAGAAAACATGGGGGGAAGCGTTAACATGTCACCACTTTTGTCGGCTATTTTGGTACCCTTTAGCTGACATTGTCTGCAGCAAAAATTGCCTTTTACCCCCAGTCTTATGTTAACATTTATTGCAGCAGATGTCAAAATTATATTATCTTCTAATGTGGACCGCACTATTGCATATATATTTACTGTCAAAATTTCATTGAACAATAATTTCCAGCCATTTTTAAAAAGCAAATTATTATATCCTTTACGTAAGTGATAAGGGTATATATCAGTTTGTAATTTCTTTATTATTTTTATTTATTTATTTATTTTATTAATATCAATACAATGAAGCCTCCATGGCCAATAAAATATGTATTGTACAAATTAAACTATGCATAAAGAAATATCAATATTCTACATATGTAAGTATACAGAAAAGATAAATATAACAAAACAAAATATATGCATTTTAAGTAAAAAAAAAACATTTATATGAAGTAAAATTAAAGTCTATTTAAAAACCAGAATACAGATAACTATCTTTCGATAGTTAATTGGTAGATTATTTGATTTAGTTGATTTGGTTGATTTGGTTGATTTGGCTCCCCAGCCATATAAATATTACCACAAACGTAACGTAAATATAAATGATAAAGACAATATAATATAATATAACCCTATATCCAAGGCGTAAAATTAAATTATAACTGATTATTATTAAAATGATCCAGGAGTTTTTTCTTATAAGTGGGATAAGAGTAAGAAAATAGTTTTAGATCGCTAGGAAGCAAACTCCAGATACGGTGAACTCTTTTTAAAAAGGAGCGATCAAAAATCGTTAGATGTCCTAGAGGAACAAGAATTTGAACATTGCGCGTCGAGTTAATAAAAGAGAACTCATTGGCAAGAAAAACAGGTCGCCCAGATTTAATAACCTTGTAAAAGTTAAGTAAAATACGTATATTTAGATAATCCTTAAATTTACATTTTAAGAACATGGGTAGGAGATTAGAGGTTCTATCATGCTCACCAATTTTGACATTGAACACATAGCGGACTACCTTTCGAACGGTTGCCTCAATAATATTAACATAACAAGACCAAGTAGCGGAAAAAACTTCTAGGCAATAGTTAACACGGGACATGATGAGTGAAATAGCAAGCCGATTTCTTACATGTTGCGGCGTATATGCTTTTAACGAATAGAGTCTTCTTAAAATAATACAACTTTTATTAGCGATAAAATTAATATGATCATTAAAATTTAGTTTTGAATCCACAATAACGCCGAGACATTTAAGAGATTGAACAAATAAGATAGCCTGCCCATTTATATATATTTTAGGATTAGAAAAGGTTAAATTAGAGACATTAAAGTTTAATGCCTTCGTTTTAACTGGGTTAACTTCAAGATAATTGAAACTCATCCAGTCTGAGATATAATCTAGGTGATTATTTATACAAATCTCCGTGTTGTGTAAACTCCTAGAATCATATGAGTATAACAAGAAAATATCATCGGCAAACAAAAAAGGTTGACAAAAACTATTGCTCAAGACCGGAATGCAATCATTTATATAAGCAAGAAAAAATATAGGACCCAGTACAGAACCTTGAGGCACACCCGAAGTAACACAGCCTATACTAGAACGACAATTGTTAAAAGACACATATTGAGATCGATTAGAGAGGTAGGAATATACTAATTTACATGCTGATTTAGAAAAATTAAAAATTCTATTTAGCTTGTCTATAAGCATAGTATGATTAATTCGGTCAAAAGCTTTACAAAGATCTAAAGAAACTAATGTGCAGTTAATATGTTTATCTAATCTTCTCCTGACGGATTCAGTAAGGGAAAGAAGCAGTGACGTAGTGTTGAGATTCTGCTGGAAAGCAAACTGACTAGGATGAATACAAGAACATTCCTCAAAATGCGCTAGTATTTGCGTTTTCATTATATTTTCAATAATTTTTGACATAGCGGGTAAAATACTTATCGGACGTAAGTTATCTTTATCAAAAAGCCCATTTTTGGGAATGGGTATAATACGGCCAAGTTTCCAAGAAGTGGGAAAATAAGAACAAGTGAAAATATTATTTATAAGATGAAGAAGAATACTAGAAATAAGGGGATATATAATCTTGATAAACTTGATAGGAATACTATCATGACCAGCAGAATTTGATTTAATCGAATTTAACGCAAGAGCAACATCGTACTCCCTAACTGGGATAAAGAAAAATGAATCAGTCCTATCTATTAAGTTGTCAAATACTGAATTGCTATGATTATTAGGCCTAAGATTGCTTAAAAAAATTCCTGCAATCTCTTCTACATTCAATTCATTGCATCCTAAGTTATCAGAACCAACACACCCTAGCCTACGTACTCTACTCCACAGCTGCTTATTGTTAACACCACCAAATAAACTTTCACCATATTTCCGACGAGCTTTCCTAATTAAAGATTTAGTTTTATTACGTAATTTACAGTAAGCTCTCCAATTAACATCAGACCTGTTTCTGAGATATGCACCATAAGCAAGATCTCTGTTAGATCTAGCTTGAACAATTTCTCTAGAATTAATCCAGGCGGAATCATTCGAAACCGATTTAGTTCTAGATGTTGGAACAGAATCATGGAGTTCATGAACTAAATTATTAAGAGTAGATAGTTGTAAGTCAATATCATTCGTACTAAAGATGGGAGAAATATCAAATTGACTGAAACGAAAACTTATGTTATTATAATCTAGTTTACTGTAGTCTTTAAATATAACGGAAGAATTACGTAACTGAGAAGAAAATTTAATGGATAGAACAATAAAACTGTGATGTGATGAGAAAAATGGAAACTGTATCTGACAGTTATAGACCACATCAGAAATTTGACTTATGAGAAAATAGTCCAATAAGGAGGTGGAGTTATTAGCTAGGGAAAAGTGTGTAGGTAGACAATTGTGCACGCAGTAAAGGCCACATCTTGAAATTAAAGAACGTAAATTTCTAGACTTCACCACGTCAAATAGGTTATAGTTAAAATCACCCATAATAATAATGTTACTATATCGATCAAATAAATCACAATGAATGCTCTCAAACGATTTAATATCGCCACTTGGTAAATAAACAACACCAATAATGGTGGACACACCGTTACCGAAAATTTCAACAAACAGAGATTCACATACACCATAGTGTTTACCACGAAAAACAATTCTGTAACGAAGATTTTTAGAAATATATAAACACACACCACCCCCTCTCATAGATGTATTAGAGTTCCCAGTACGATCATTCCTCACAAGATTATAACCTAAAAGCGACAATGATTGGGATAGTAAGTGAGGTTTGAACCAAGTTTCAGAAACCCCTATAACGTCAAGAAGTGAATCATAAAAAATATTTTTAAATTCTTCGAGTTTGCTACTAGAGTTAGAGGGGCATAAACTTTGGGCGTTGATGTGTCCAATATTTAAAATACCGTACGATGGAGAAAGACAATTCTTTAAGACGGAACTATCCGTGGATATAGGGCCAAGATTATTATCAAGAGCCATAAAATTTCAGGCAATATTTATATTTTAGGGGGAGCCAAGCAGAGCAAATGAAGTTTCTAACAATAAAGTATATGATAATATAAAACATTTTAAATTCAAAACAATTTCATTCTAAGGCAATCTTGATATAAAAAGGCAAATACATATATACATACATACGCTAACACATATATACACATACGTACATATACACAACATACACATTTATATATGATAAATGTATGTATATAAAAATATAACACATATGTACATACACACATATGCACATACATATATATGCGTATATAAAAATGTATATATATATGTATACATACATACAATGTATACCCATATATTAATTAACACATGTATATATACATATACACTTTTTACTAAAAAATATATTTGGTTTAAATGGAATTCAATTTGAAAAAATCAATGCACTCGTGAAAGTTCAGTGACTTTATATCCCCATTGGGCATAGTAATCTTAACCAAAAGGATTTCCCGATTAGAAATACTATAGCTATTGATCCTTTTGTCCCTTTTTAATTTCCAGCAAATTTTCAGCAACTTATTAGCAAGGGATGAATAATTATCGTTACAATACACCCGAGTTCCTGCAGCACCATCAACCACATCGGAGGCTTTAAGTGACTTATTTTTGTAATATTCAGCCATAACACTGTCCCGTTGAGCAATTTGATTAAATCTGCCAAGGATGGCATAACGTTTTCTAATATACATTGCATTTAGGATGTCCCCAACAGCTATATCCACTTTAAGATGTTCACACATAGACTTCACAGCAGAATTAAGATCATTTAGGTTAGTCGGAAGACCAGTTATAATAATATCGGCTCTATTTAAACGGTGTTGCAAAGTGTGATTCTGGATTTCTATCTCATAAAATTTCTTTTTATATGTAACATCATTTGTAAAAATAAGGGTTTTACATGTTGCCATGTCCTCTTTGACTTCCTTTAAACTGTTAGATAATTCTGCTCGAACTTCACTGATAACTGAATCAACTTTATTTTTAATAACTAGTTGATCATCTTGTAAGGCATTTATAGATTTTTTTAGTGAAGTAAATTCCTTACGGAGTTCTGTTTTAAAAGCAACATCTGAATTATCAGGCGGGTTTTCCATACAACTTTTGCAGGTATACGCAAGATTACGATTTTTGTCCAAAGTGGCAAATAAGGTCTTAGTAACATCTTCACAATCGGCATGAAACCAGGTATCGCAAGATCTGCAAAGCAAACAACGCGATCCAGTGGTATTTAAGTTACAGACCCCACAAAGAAATGGCATTGCTACACTTTTTACTGCCAAAACTTATTGCAAAACGTGTCTTACTTAACAGTTAAGAACAAACAACAACAACAGCACATACAATAAGAGTGCACAGGAACTAATGTTTTTACTTATTTTTCCTTTATTTTATAAAACTTTAATAATTTTTCAGAGATGACCACTAAACAATTTCACGAAATGTTTTAAAACCAATTAAATAGTTTAACTTGTTAAATTGTTCTAGTAAATATTATTTTATATCAAGACCGCGTTTTTTATACGTCTACCACAGCATAGTGTTGCGAGCCCATAAAGTATATATGTTCGGGATCTTTATGGATAGGTAAGTCGATATAGCCATGTCCGTCTGTTGAAATCAAGTTTGCGGAGTCAAAAAAAGTAATACGGACCAGCTGTTATGACGATCGTCGTCTTTAATATATTTAAACTAACAAATAAAGCGTAAATCTCCAGGGTGTCGTCCTTTATATACAAATGTTTTTCAATACAACTGGCATTGCAGTACTAAATTATTACTCAAGAAAAAAAATTGGAAAACATTATAATTTTGCTTGAAGTACCATTTAATTATTCATGCACGTAAAGTCATGAAAATTAAAAAAAATATATAAAAATACAAATTCTGCAAAAAATAAGCAAAAAACTTAGAAATTAAAAAAACAAAAAGTAAAGAAATGTAAAAAGTTTCAAAGAACCTTGAAGTAAAAAAAACTTTATTTTTTATAATTTAAAAATGATTTTATGCTAAACTTAACAGTCAACTGTTAACTACTTTTAATTACTTTTCTTTTGCCAACACCTCATGATTATAATTAACACTTTAATTTGAAAATGAAATCCCTTAATTTCTTGTTTTTAATCTTTTAGAACTCGAATTAGGCACAAAATGTATTGTGGAAATGGAAAAACAGCAGACAATTCTGCACAATCCTCCGGCTATCGACAAAATAGAAAGGTACGTTATTTCTTTTGTTGCATTAACCCAAAGAAATGTGTGTGTGTATGTTATTTTTATCATAATAGGTTTGTTCATTAACCCACAAATTGTTACAAATGTTTAAAAATTGTTACTACACCAGTTCCAATTGTATTTCAGAACTTTCCAATTGTATTTTAGAAATTTTTTAATTCAATTTCAGAAATTTCTAATTCAATTTCAGAAAATTATATTTCAATTTCAGAAATTTCCATTTGTATTTCAGAAATTTCTATTTGTATTTCAGAATTTTCCATTTGTATTTCTAATTAGAAAGTTCTGAAATACAAATGGAAATTTCTGAAATTGAAATATAATTTTCTGACATTGAATTAGAAATTTCTGAGATACAATTAGAAAGTTTGGAAATACAATTGGAAATGGTGTAAAAAGTGTTCATTTACTCAAAAAGACTGTTCATTTTGAGTAAGTTTTCACAAATTCTTTTTACTCTCTCGTTGCAAGTATTTACTGGGAAAGCTATTGAACACACCTAATATGTGGTTTTTTTAACACAATTCGTATTCGTGTTCTTTTTTTAGCCGGAAACCCCCAAAGACATTTGCATTTGATCATTGTTTCTATTCATTAAATCCAAATGATGAGAATTTTGCTTCACAAGAGACCGTTTTCGATTGTGTGGGACGTGATATATTGGCAAATGCATTTCAAGGTTATAATGCTTGCATCTTTGCCTATGGACAGACAGGTAAGTGCATGTGTATGGTTCTTGCGTGCACAAACAATAAGTTTTAAGTAAAATTTTCTTTTTTATTCAATAAGATTGTATTTGTTGTTTTAATTTCTATTTTCTTATTTGCATTTTTTGTTTTTAAAGGTTCGGGTAAATCGTATACCATGATGGGCTCCCAAGAATATAAGGGTATCATTCCACGCCTGTGTGATAATTTATTTTCGGCCATTTCCAACAAATCCACTCCCGAACTTATGTACAAAGTGGAAGTCTCTTATATGGAAATATACAATGAAAAAGTCCATGATCTTTTAGATCCTAAGCCAAACAAACAGTCACTTAAGGTGCGTGAACACAATGTATTGGGTCCATATGTGGATGGTTTGTCACAGCTGGCAGTGGCATCATATCAAGATATCGATAATCTTATGACTGAGGGAAATAAATCGCGTACAGTGGCGGCCACAAATATGAATGCCGAATCATCTAGATCTCATGCTGTCTTTTCTGTAGTATTAACACAGATTTTAACAGATCAGGCCACAGGTGTGACCGGTGAAAAAGTGTCACGCATGTCGTTGGTGGACTTGGCAGGCTCTGAAAGAGCTGTTAAAACCGGTGCTGTGGGTGATCGTCTAAAAGAAGGATCTAATATTAACAAGTAAGATTTTAAGATGCAATTAGGTTTATTTATTTTAAATTGTTATTGGCTTTAGATCTCTTACAACTTTGGGTTTGGTTATATCAAAACTGGCCGATCAATCCAATGGCAAAAAGAGTGGCGGTGATAAGTTTGTACCATATCGTGATTCTGTATTGACATGGCTTCTAAAGGATAATTTGGGCGGTAATTCTCGTACTGTAATGGTGGCCACAATATCACCTTCAGCTGATAATTTTGAAGAAACCTTGTCCACTTTACGTTATGCTGATCGTGCTAAGCGCATTGTTAATCATGCCGTTGTCAATGAGGATCCTAATGCCCGCATTATACGTGAACTTCGTCACGAAGTTGAAACGTTAAGAAATATGCTTAAACATGCCACTGGCTCGCCAGTGGGTGATATCAATGATAAGCTGGCGGAAAGTGAAAATCTTATGAAACAAATCTCTCAAACTTGGGAAGAAAAGTTAGTGAAAACGGAACGCATACAAAATGAACGTCAACAGGCCTTAGAAAAGATGGGCATAAGTGTGCAAGCGAGTGGCATTATGGTGGAGAAAAATAAATATTATTTGGTTAATTTAAATGCCGATCCGTCCCTTAACGAGTTGTTAGTCTATTATCTTAAAGAGCGTACTTTAATCGGTGGCCATACCATAAGTGGTCCCCAACCGGATATACAGCTTTCCGGCTTGGGTATTCAGCCTGAACATTGTGTAATCACCATAGATGATGGTGGTTTGTTTTTAGAGCCATTTCCAGGAGCTCGTTGTTTTGTCAATGGTTATGCGGCCGTAGGCAAGACTCCCCTAGCTAATGGTGATCGAATTTTATGGGGAAATCACCACTTTTTCCGTGTAAATTGTCCCAAATTAGCTAATGCCAATATGAACTCTGAACCCCAGACACCAGCACAACTTATAGATTATAATTTTGCAAGAGATGAAATAATGCAAAATGAACTAAGCAATGATCCTATACAAACGGCTATTGCAAGGCTGGAACGCCAGCATGAGGAAGACAAGCAAGTGGCTTTGGAAAAGCAGAGACAGGTAGTTAAAAAAAATTGTTTAATCTAAATTCCAATAACTTTTACTATATAATTGCTTTTAGGAATATGAACGGCAATTTCAACAGTTGCGCAATATTTTATCGCCCAGCACTCCCTATGCTCCTTACACACCTTATGATCCTTTACGTTTAGGTAAAATAACTCCCAACACACCCACCTCACAGATGCGTGTGGAAAAGTGGGCCCAAGAGCGTGATGAAATGTTTAAACGTTCTTTGGGCCAATTAAAGAATGATATAATGAGAGCCAATGCTTTAGTACAAGAAGCTAATTTTCTTGCCGAAGAAATGGAAAAGAATACTAAATTTTCTGTAACATTACAGATTCCGCCAGCTAACTTAAGCCCAAATCGAAGGGTATGAGAAAAGCTTTAAAATCAATATAAATTTCTTTCTAACAGAAATAATCATTTCATTTATTATTTTGCAGCGTGGAGCATTTGTAAGTGAACCTGCCATTTTAGTGAAACGCTTGAATTCGGGTAGTCAAATTTGGAGTATGGAAAAGTTGGAAAACAAACTTATTGATATGAGAGAAATGTATCAAGACCATAAAGAACGTATACTAAATGGTTTGGTAAGTATTTCAATTGTAACTTTAGTTTTTAAAACTTGTTAATTATAGGGCGATTTAAAAAAAAATAATTGTTTATTTTCCCAATAACTATTAAAATGAATAACTGGCTGTAGTATGTACTTTACTCACATTTTTCTATATATTTTATTGTTTAATATTTATTTAAATGCAAAACAAAAGCCTCTTATTGAAACCTTCTCAGATGAGGAAGATTCTGACGAGGTAATATCACCAAACAAAATTTTCTCTTTTGTTAATAAAAGAAATCTTTTGGATTTATTTAAACAAACAAACAAACAATTAAATTTTCTGGCACTATTTAATTACAGGAAAATGAAAATTCCAAGACCTTAGACCCTTTTTATGAATCGCAAGAGAATCACAACTTAATTGGTGTTGCAAACATCTTCTTAGAAGTGTTGTTTCATGACGTTAAACTTGACTATCATACACCCATTATAAGTCAACAAGGTGAAGTTGCTGGACGACTTCAGGTAGAAATACAACGGATTGCTGGTCAAATGCCTCAAGATCGTATGTGTGAATCAGTATCGGAATCCTCTTCAGATTCTCGTGATGACTATGAGGATGCCCCTGATCCCATGGCCAATCAAATAACATGTCGTGTTACTATTAAATGTGCCTCTGGCTTGCCGCTGTCTTTGTCGAACTTTGTTTTTTGCCAATATACATTTTGGGGCCATCAGGAAACCGTTGTACCCGTCATAAATGCTGAAACTACGCCAAGAGATCAAAATATGATCTTTAAATTTGAACACACTAAGGACTTTACGGCAACCATAAATGAGGAATTCTTGGAACATTGTATAGAGGGTGCACTTTCAATTGAGGTTTGGGGTCATCGTAGTGCAGGCTTTTCCAAATCTAAGGGTTGGGAAGTGGAACAACAACAAGCCAAAGCTAGATCACTGGTCGATCGTTGGGCTGAGTTGTCCCGTAAAATTGAGCTGTGGGTGGAAATTCATGAATTAAATGACAATGGTGAATACGCTCCTACGGAGGTATCAAATCCAACAGAGGTATTAACCGGTGGCATTTATCAACTGCGCCAGGGTCAACAACGGCGCGTGCATGTGCGTGTCAAACCCGTTCAAAATTCCGGCACTTTGCCCATTATTTGCCAGTCAATAGTCAGTATTGCTATAGGCAGTGTTACCGTACGTTCACGCCTACAAAGGGCACTCGATTCATATCAAGAGGAAGATCTCACCATACTAAGAGAAAAATGGAGTGAAGCCTTGGGCCGAAGGCGTCAGTATTTAGATCAACAAATACAAAAATTAATAAAGAAAGAAGAAAAATCCGAAGAAGAACGAGAACGCGAATTAAGTTTGGTTCACCAATGGGTTTCGCTGACCGAGGAACGCAATGCAGTCTTAGTGCCGGCACCTGGCTCGGGTATTCCTGGTGCACCGGCTTCCTGGAATCCACCTGCGGGCATGGAACCCCATGTACCAGTTTTATTCCTCAATCTAAATGCCGATGATCTCTCAGCTCAAAATACTAACGATGAATTTTCTATTGCCGGCATAAATTCAATACTGTCCAAAGAACATGGCCACAAGTTTTACACACTTCAGATCTTACAACACTTGGATAAAGATGTATGTGCAATATCAAGTTGGGATTCTTCGATGCATGATAGTTCCGCCTTAAACCGGGTAACCGAGGCCAATGAACGCGTCTATTTGATATTGCGCACCACAGTGCGTTTGTCACATCCTGCGCCCATGGATTTGGTATTGCGCAAACGTTTGTGCATTAATATTAAAAAGGGTCCAAGCATAACAGATCGCTTGAAAAAGTTCCGTTTGGTAAGGACCGAAAATGCTATTGCCAGTACAGGTGTTACCTATGAGGTTGTTTCAAATATACCCAAGGCTTCCGAAGAGTTAGAAGATCGGGAATCTCTAGCTCAGCTGGCGGCTAGTGGTGATGATTGCTCGGCTAGTGATGGCGAAACTTATATTGGTAACTACAGTAAAATAAATTAAAGGATTAATGAAATAAATATCTTTTTTTTTTAAATTTTTTTATAGAAAAATACACACGTGGTGTATCGGCTGTGGAAAGTATTTTAACTTTGGATCGTCTTAGGCAAAATGTTGCTGTTAAAGAGCTAGAAACAGCTCATGGCCAACCTTTAGCCATGCGCAAAACTTGCAGTGTGCCCAACTTTTCGCAGGTGCGTCAAAGATATTTAATCGTTTGTCTTTTGTTGTAACTTGTCTAAATGTAGCTGCAGAATTTTTTACAACTTTCTGCTGTCTATGCTTTAACACAAAATAGAAAAAACATTAGTTCTTAACTACGTACACAATCTCTAATATATAAATAATAAAATGTATTTGTCTTTCTAATTCCAATTGGTGATTTTAAAATTTTTATTTCAAAATTTTTTCTACTCTATATAATTTGAGCGTTAACTAAAAACTTAAAATGTTTTTTTTTTCTACAAATTTTTCTTTTTCTCACCTCTTTTTTGTGCTTTCTTCACCTTAACGAAAATTCTAATAAAACAAATCAAAATATTCAATGTGTATTTTGTGCTTCACTCTGTTGTTAAAATCAAAACAAAATTTGGTCCTAAAAAAAATTTAATTTTTAAATTTTTTCCACCCAACGAAAAACTTACAACTTCATCACTGCAAATCAAATAAAATCTTTTTTCCGATACACATTAATATTGTTAAAAATTATAAAATTGATTGCAAATCAATAAAAAAATTTATATTCAAAATTATTAAATTAAAAAGGCGGTTAAAGAAACACCAAATCCTGGAAAAGTAAGTATTTGTTGATTAACTAACTCCTTGAAAAATAACATTAAAAAAACGTATGAATAAATTAACAATATTTAATGTGTTAAATTTTGTTTTATTTTTTATGTTTGAAGCGTCTTGCATTATTTAGCATAGTTTTAGAAATCAACATTTTTATGCGGAAATTTCAATATTCGAGTTTAAATTTTACAACTTGTAAGTTTGAGTTCGAAAGGTTGAATTTTATAAAAGTTATTTAACTTAATACAAAAACTTTTAAGTCTTCTTTCAATTGTATATCAGAACTTTTTATCTGTGTTTAAAAAATCTCTAATTCAAATTAAGTTTTCAGAAATTTCCTTTTTTTTTTTTTTGAAATTTCTAATTTCCTTTTTTATATCAAAATTTTCAAAAAACTTAATTCAATTGTAAAAATTTTCAATTAACTTGAAAAATGTTTTATTGAATTTCAAAATGTTCCATTAATATCTTAGAACTCTTTATTTGTATTTAGAACTTCTCAAGTGTATTAAGGAATTTTAAATTTGTATTCATAATTTTCTCTTTATTGTAGAAATTTCTAATTGAATTAAAAACAAATTCTAATTTATTATCAAATATATTTAGTTTAATTTCAGAATATTTTAGTTCAATTTCAAAATGTTCTCTAATATAAAGTCAGATTTTTCCAATTGCATTTCAAAACTTTCTGTATTTCAGAATTAATCACTTATATTTTAGAATTTTCTATTTGTAGTTATTTTAATGGTATTTCAAAATGTTATTAATTATATTTGGGTTTATATTTCAGAAATTTCAAGAATTTTAATTTATTTGTAGAAATTTCTAATTCATTTTCAGAAATTTCCAATAAACTTCAAAAATTTTATTTTGTATTTCAAAATGTTCTATTTATATCTTAAATCTTTCTATTTGTAATTCAGAATATTAACGAATTTTAAATTTGTACTAAGAATTTTCTATTTTCATTTCAGAATTTTCTAATTCAATTTTAGAAATTTCTAAATGAACTTAAGAATTCTAATTAAAGTTCAGATATATTTAGTTTAATTTCAAAATATTTTAATTCAATTTCAGAAAATTTTTTCTAATAAAAAGTTAGATTTTTTCAATTGCATTTCAGAACTTTTTGTATTTCAGAATTTATTGTCTGTATTTAAGAATGTTTTATTTGTACTTATTTCAAAGAAATACAATTTGAAAATTCGAAAATACATTTACAAAATTTTGAAATACAAATAACAATTTCTGAAATACAAATAAAAAATTCTAAAAGGAACAATTAGAATATTCTGAAGTTAGTTTGGAAATTTCTAAAACTGAATTGGAAATTTATGAAATTAAAAAAGGAAATTTTTTAGGAATTGAAAGTGTTTCTGAGATTGCTTAAGAAATTTCAAAATTTGAATTAGACACTTTTGAAATTGAATTTGAATAAGAGTAAAAGTCGTTTTCAAATTTAGATCCGACAGCTATTAGTTCATATTAACCATGGGTGAGTTATTATTTAATTCGATTACAAACGCAAATCTTTCGAGTTCATACAAATTGGACTATGTAGTGCAATCTTCGAAAACTTATTAACGAAAGTTCGAATGCTAACTTTTATTTTTGAATAAAAATCGACTTTTATAAAACGCTTCTAAATTAAATTTGGTTTCAATTGACATTTTTCTTAAATTATTTCCTAAAACTATGAATGTTTTAAACGTATTAGATAATACGAATTGTGTTTTGAATCGAAAATTCTTTTCGAAAGTTTCTGTTTCGCATCGAATTACAAAGTAATCCCCTTGAAAAATGTTTGGTTATTAAAATACTGCAGGCGCTTCAACTGAATTTTCAATTTGCTAAACAAGTTAGCAACACTTGTGTCTTTGTTTATATTTTTGTCTATTTTTAATTTTAATACAAACCAAAGTGTGCTTTATTGTCATTTTTTGTACTTTTATATCATTTGGATTTTATTATCTTGTTATAAATTAAAAATATTCTGAAACATAAGCTTTGTCTACTAAATATTATTAAAATTCAAATAGATTATGCGCTTTGATGCTTCTATGGAATCTTTGTTAAATGTAGGACGTTCAGAATCATTTGTGGACTTGAATCAATCATTGGGCTCAAAATTCTTACCACAACAACAAGGTATATGAAGTTTTTTAAAAGAAAAATCTAAGTTTTCGAATAATGTTTAATATTAATTTTAGCACAAACTACACCAGCAGGTATACGAGATTTCGGTACTCGTTCACGTCACAGTTTTGGCGGTAAAGGTAGCAATGATGACTCCCCGGGCAAGGCATTTGGAATTGGTAAGCTTTTGCTAAAATTATAATTTTGCAATCCATTTGTTATATTAAAAAAAAACCAAATTTTTTCAAACCATATATCATCTAACATTTTTATAATTTTCCAAACATTTATTAGCATTTTACTTTTAAAAATAGTTGTTTTTTATTTTTCTAAACAACTCAATCTAAGCTTTAAAACTTATTTTTTAATTTGTAGGAAAATTCAGTTATTTAACTGGATTTGCTTAATTTACTAAAAAGTAGTTTAACAATTTGAACTTTAAATTAAAATTAAAAAAAACAAAACGTAATTTAAATAAAAAAAAGTATTTTGATAAAAAATATAACCAAAAACCAATTATAAATAAGCTTAGTAGTCTTTGAAAAACAACTTTTCTAGATTTAGTAAAGTTTATAACAAATCTAATAGCTAAATATACTTAAGTTTAGAAATACTTTTTTAAGCGATAATTAATAACTTTAAATATTTTTTTTTTCAAAAGCACAAAAAGAATAATTATTTTTTTTATTTTTCACTTCCTATATTTTTTGTCATTATTAACACCACCTGCCTTTTCCAAGCCCCACAACCCCAGAACAAACTAAAATATTTTATAAATATTTATTAATTAAATGCTTAAGCTTACGTTTCCTGTCTTAAATTTTTTAAAAGCATATTTTTTTTGATCAATGATAATCAAATTTATTATTTTTTGCAACTTGTTTAGAACACGACTAGAGCTCCGATACAAAATAAAGTGCAGCTTACTTTCATTTAGCTTAACCTTTTTATGAATGTCCTTTGCTTTCTATTTTTTTAACAAAAAAAAAAACTACTACTTAAGCTGTGGAAAATTTAAGAATCATCTAAAATTATTGTCACAATACATAAAATCACAAAAAATATTCGTCGCTTCTTGTCTTTCTTTTATCTTATCTTTACTCAAAACATTCATTACACACAATCAATCAATCATTTGACGAATCATTTGTTTTATGTCATAATTTATTTTTTACTTTTTTAATTCTAATATTTGTTTAACTTTAATTTTCTTTTTTTTTGTTCATTATTTAAAATTTTCTGATTTCTAAAAACTTTGAAAAATTTTTCCTCCAAAAATGTTAGTGAAGTTGCAAAACTAAATTTTTTGAATAAGAGATGTGTTTTTATAATATATTGTTCTAAAATAAAACAAATATTATCTAAAACTGCTTTAACTAAAAAGCTGTCAATGCTGCTTCTTTCTTTTTTTTTCTTTCTTTTTTTCTTGTCCGAACTTACCAAAAAAAAAAAAAAAACTTTGCTCGCGCAAAAATATAGGCGGATATAACTGGTTTAAATACTTGTGTGAACCTCTCTTCTTACATAATTGTCTAGCCACCTGAATTTAATAATGAAACCGATGATTTTTTTCCATTTTAAACATCAAAATACGGTTAATTCTTCTTAAGATATCTTACCCAACCACTTGATCCATACGCATCCTACATTAATTAATTTGATCGTTGCAGCCCTAACTTGGCAGTGACCAGTAATGACCAAAGCGTTGTGGCTCATGACTAACCTAGTATTTACTAGGCTCAACCGTGGCCATATGTCCCTAACTTTTTTACAACCCGCTTCTATGTTTTTATTAAGGATATGTCACGTAAAGCACTTATGTCCTAATCCTACCATAATTGGTTCTTTTAGGGGTTCCTCTTAATAAGTCAACTCAAGGGCCGAGCCTCTATATATTTTTTATCGTATGGTAACAACAAGCTTATACACTCACAAACATTTACTTCCACAAGTAACATTTGTCGGAAAATACATTTTTACACAAAACAAGTCTAAAAGTGCGTGTATTAAATAGTGGTTCGTCAGAGGGGGATGTCCAGATTGCTCAGCCATAAAGCAGCATCTGCCGTCAAGGTATGAACATCCTGCATGGTTCCATGGAACATGGTGTTGGGGCAACTAGAAATTATGTGGCTCATAGTTTGTTGCGGTTCGCCGCAGTCGCAGGCACTCGATGGAACTGCCCCCCACCGAAATAACGTATCTCTACATCGGCCACTCATGGTTCTAATCCTATTAAGACGAACCCAAGTGGATCTGGGTAGGTTAAAGCCAGGAACGCGGCTGGTTGGACTGTTAATTCGAATACCATTATCCAGTTGTGACCATGATGACATCCACTCAGAGCTTATATCATGAAGACAGGAAGCGGTCCTTAATGGGGGGTTTCGGGACTTTAATCTATAGCGATCTTTTTTTAGCAGAAAACGCATGGACTGGAAGGCTTGGATTCTGTTCGACCCTGCGGAATTCTCTTACCAGTGCTTTTTTCCGTCTAAGTTTGGGGTGGTGCAATGTTACTTAGAACAGGGAGCCATTGCGTAGGGGTCGATCTTATTGTGCCGGATATTAGCCGCATGGTGGTGTTTAATTGTGTGTTAATATTTTTGACGTGGCTGCTATTGAGCCAGATGGGAGCTCCAAATTCTGCCGTGGAGTAGACCAAGCCAAGTGCAGCAGAACGAAGCGTATCTGCTGATGAGCCCCAAGATGTTGACGCCAGTTTCTGAAAATTATTGTTCCGCGTCTTGAGCTTAGCGGCAGTGTTTTGGCAATGTTTTTTGAATGTCAGAGATCGGTCGAGGGCTATGCCAAGATACTTGGGGGTTTCATTGTATGGAAGAATAGCGCCGTTAAAGGTGACTTCCAATCGAGCGCGAGAAAGATTGTTGTTCAAGTGGAAACAGGCCGATTCTGTTTTGGCAGTGCTAGGTGTAAGTCTCCATTTTTTGAAATATTCGCTAAGCAGTTCGAGATCCCTTGAGAGAGTTGCTTCGAGAGAGCTTATATGTTGGTGCTGCGTAACAAGGCCTATGTCGTCTGTGTAAAAAAATTTGGTGGATATCGTGTCTGGCAAATCGCTAATGTACAAGTTGAAGAGGAGCGGTGCTGGGACAGATCCTTGAGGGAGTCCGTCGTTTAATTGTCTTGGTCTGCTTGAGGTGTCATTAATAAGAACTTGGAATGATCGATTGCTCAGCATGCTGTTGATAAGGTTTGCCATAGTGTTGCATCTAACGACTCGCGGTATTTTGTAGATTAAACCCGTTCGCCAGACTGTGTCATACGCTGCTGTTAGGTCGACGAATACCGCGCCCGATTTTAGTCTCTTTTCGTAGCCCATTTTTAAAAGGGTTCGTCGGCAACTATAAGCGAGTTCGTCGGCAACTTATTTATATATATGTCGCAATACCGCTAAATCCAACGTAATCTGACGTTCAATAAGTTCAAAATCTCACCACACTTTTGGAAAATGTTTCACTTTTACAGTCATCAGATAGGCTATAGAACAATCTAATGCCCCTTCCAATGATATAGATGCTGGATCCGGTGCTTACATCCATTTTGCACCAGTTAGTAAAAACTACACACCTCTCTCTCTCCGAGTTAGATCGCCAGCCTTTATTTAGATCTTCAAAACCAAATTTTTATGATATCTAAGGTTGGCCAATGTTAAGATACTTTCCGACCTCCCTTCAATCGCTTGTCTCGTTATGTCTTTTACAGGCTTTCTTAGGATCTGCTCGAACCTCTAAAGACTAGGGGCCGTATGCAAAAAAAAAATTAAATTTAAAGTAGACTTCAAATACTGATTTTGTATGAAAATTTCGTTCAAAAAACCTTTGTTAAATTAAAAAATTTTTTTGGGTACGGGCCTAGATTTCTTGTATGTTTGTAGGTAGGTAGGTTTAAGGGAACGCGATGAATCCTAGAGTGTTTCAGTGAAAATAAAGTGCAAATAGAATTGTGATCCCCTTCTTAGTTCTATTTACTATTCATCGCCATTAAAGTCCGTTGGCGTAACCTAATATCCCATAAAAATAAACAGTCAAATGGTGTCTCCAAATAACTTAGGATGTAATAGCCTAAGTGCCGACATCGCTTTTTGACATCGGCAAAG
This sequence comes from Melanophora roralis, assembly GCA_963583895.1. Classification (NCBI taxonomy): domain Eukaryota; kingdom Metazoa; phylum Arthropoda; class Insecta; order Diptera; family Rhinophoridae; genus Melanophora; species Melanophora roralis. Next base: position 52,953,941 of record OY757191.1, read on the forward strand.
CGGATGTCCCATTGTCTTAAACTCGTCTTTGTCCCCGCATTTAAGTCAGTTGTCAACATTATTTCGTTGATATTTTGCCTACAATTACCTGATATTGCAGTGATTTAAAAATAGGAAACACGTCGCTCTGCTCGCAAATGCTTTCTGCCACAAAGTTTGTAATATCCTACATCTGTCCAGTTCTCTCCCGCCCTATTCCAAAATTACCTTCAGTCTTTTCATAGCAATCAGGCAGTGGGGGAAGAACTGAGGTGGCTGTCATACCACCACCCTCGACCTCACTAAGTTAGAATTTTGTGGTTTGAGAGCAGTCTGGCTGTCCACATGAGCAACTGTTGAGTAAGTGTGTTTGGAAGTAGGTGAATAGGGAAACTGGCTACGGCTGGGGACCCTAGGATCTAAAATAAGATCCCGTCAAAGTAGTAGCAAATAAATGAGAAGGCCGGCATTGGCATTTCGAAGCATGTGCGTGACTCGGTCCTGACTGGCGGTGAGAAGATTATGAAGCATTGATGATGTCGGATGTATTGATCCTAATTGGGAAGAATGAAATAATGGATCCTTTTAACAGAGCTGGCTGTCGCATTCGTGTTGGGTGCGACTGAAAATCATAATCTTTCTTGCTTAAGGTTGGGTGCTGTTTCACAAGTGTGTGGAGAGGTGTCTTGTCGGCGCGGATCTGTTTTGATTATAAAGAAGCGAGATCAAAACTAGAAACGCAATTCGGGTTTAGATAGCCCAACTCCTCACCAAGGGGTCTGTTGTGGCTACACAGAGTCATAACAGAGAATTGGTACCTGGTTGGTTTGGTAGGCCATTCTGAGGGCGCTGGTGGACGCTTTGTATCCACCAGTGTTGATAGCACCGTGAGTTATTGCCACATGGCAGGTATCACGTAAAACCCTTAACGTCTGTCCACATGGATAGTAGTGCATACCTTCCTCAGGCTGTTGTCCTGTCAAATTAAATCCGCGGCCCGCATTATCGCTAATTTCTTCACTTTGAATGCAGAGATCGCCTAGTCTGAATAACTGCAGTTTAAATTGATACCCGTTCCAATCTTTGACCCATTTGTGTATAAGAAGGCTTCTTCCGGAATAAGTATCGCTTTGCTCAGTGTGAGGTTAAGATATGGTAACAAATTATCAAACCCTCTGGCTATATTCCCTGACCGTTCGACCTTTCTCACCTCAGTCAGTATGATGGCATGTCCAGATAAGATACGCGCCATGTTTACTTTTTTTGCAGAAAAAATTATAAATCAAAAATTTGAAAAACACTTGATTTTCAAAAAATCTAGTTTAATACAATAAAAATGGCATTCTTCACTTGACTTTGTATTGTTTTCTTGTACATTAATTTTTTTCTTTGAAAATTCTAAATTAATTAGTATTTACATATCCTGATTTAAATAGAAAAACCTTTCTTGAATTTTTGATACTTTTGTTAATTTTTTAATTTTCTTTTTTTTATATTTTTAAATATTTATTAAAATGCAATTACAAAAAAAAATATTGTATGTGTGTTATTTAACAATCTAATGTTTTACTATGCGCCACAAATAGGCTCTTATTTGTCAGGTAAATTTAAAAAAATTCTGATGATTCAATGCATTTTAAAAAAACTTATGTTGAAGACTGTAATTTGTTAGAAAAGCAAAATGTTCATATAGTTTGTTTAAAAGTAATTGGCACTGGAATGTTAACTATTTTGGCGAAATACTTTAAAAAAAAATATCCTTAACCAAAACTCTTTAAGAAAAACCACTCGTTATTGTTTGTTTTTTATATTTTAAACAATTTGTTTTAGTTAAAATTAACTCTAAATGATGTAAACTTTTTCAATACACAGCTACTCTTCTCAGTTACATACAAAGAATTTCAAACAGTCTAATTTTATAACAAATTCAAATTTAAAAAAAATTTTTTTTGAATGCTAAAATTTTAAAAAAAATTTTAAAAAAGATTTAAAACATTGAGATACATTAGATAAATGTTTGTAATTAAAACTAAAGAACAATGACATTTACTCCTACTAAAACGTTCCAATTTTTTCATATTGTTCCTGCTTAACTAACTTTAATTTTAAATTAAACTTTTACTAATTTTTTTATTTAAATTAGAACCTTTTTTTGTTTGACTTTTGTTTCAAAAATACCAAATGTTTGTATTGTGTTGTATTGTGTTTAATCAAAGAAAAAGATCATCGCCAACCATCTAAAATGTATGCCATGTCTTCAAATCATTTAAAAAAAAATCATTTTCAAAAATCTCACCTTTCATTTTTTAGATTTGCTGAAAGCATTTCCATTGATCTAATGTATTATAATACTTGCCGTTCAAATTTGTTAAATATCATTTTACACAAACAAGGTTATCCAAATCCAATATTACAAAATTAAAAAAAAATATTTAATTTTATATATTTTGGATGATCTTATCTATGCATACAATTTGTTGTTATTAGTTCTAGATGTTGTTTTAAATTAATGTTGTAGTAGAAAAATAATTAACTGCCTACTAGAATCACTTACTTCACCAGTTCTACAGCTTATTACCACTCTAGTTAGTCAATAAACATATTTTAGTGCTACTTAGTTTATGTAAAAAAAATAATAAATATATATGCATTTATTTTATAGCATTATCGAGAATAAAAAGAAAAAAGATCTTGTGACTTAAGATATTTCTGTGTAATATCAGGTTTAGCTTACAATCTGGACTTTTAATTCGATTCTGTCATCTTTAGACTGACTGTTTCAGGTCTGTAAACAAAGTTTAGCCAAATTTTACAATTATTTCACCAAAATTTTTTAAGAAAATTTAAGAACTTTGCAAGCAAAATCTTAACGTATTCAAATGTTTTTGTCACAAAATTTTCATAATAAAAAAAACAGTTTCAAGCCTTAGAAATTAAATGCAGCCAATTCACGCCACAAAATTTAATCTTGCAAAAGTGCAATTTTTTTTCTCAAACATACTACTACATATCATGCAGAAAATAACTAAACACTAATTTTACTTCCTTGCACTATTAAAAGTTGTCATTAAAAGTACTTTAGAAATACTCGTCAAAATCATAAACAGCAATTCAGGTTCTTAAGATCATGTGCTCTTTACTCTTGCAGAAGATAAAATGAGCACTGGGTAAGTGGCAATAGATGTAAAACAGCCATTGTTAAAACGATTCAAATTTTTTGTGACAATGGTATCGGTTTATGTAATACAGATACCGAAAATTAAAAGCTATATTTGATTTATTTAGGCTAAAAAGGAGGCACAGGATAATACCAGATATTTTTAAGTGAAGCAATTCAATGTAATCAGCTTGAACTAAATTTATTTTATTTAAGACAAAGTTCGAGGCTCAATTTTAAATGCTAAAAAATTAAGGTTAAATATGTTCTCAAGGGTTATGGTTAAAGCATCATAATGTTTAAAGCAAAAATTAAATGAACTTTGATTTTAAAAACATTACAATAATTTTGTTAGTTTTAATTATGAAATGTTTTCAGTGATGTCAATTATGCCGATTTTTTAAGTAAATTAAATTCTTTCAATAAGTCGTCATTTTTGCATTGCTTTGTGTATGTTTGTAAATTAAAAAAAATTTATATATTTCTTTGGTGATAATAACATAACAATTCAAAAGATATTGGTTGTCTTAAAAACATTTATTTAAAAATATGCAAAATGAAAATTATATTGCTGTGGAATTTTTAATCTTTAGTAGGAAATGCGGGATTCATCTTTGTTGAATCTTATGATACTTAAGAAAGGAGTCCCCTTAATAATAATTTCTTCTAATAAGTAACAAGTTCCTTAAACAATTAATTACTGACTGCGTCATTATTGTAGTTAAGCCATGACACGTTGGATTGAAATGGTTCAAAAGTGACGCTTAATTGAATTTTTAAAATTAAGTTTTTGTATTAATATTTGGTATCGGATAAAACTAGATAAGATTCTACATCACTTTGTCAATTTTTAAACATATATCTTGTCAGCTGACTCCGTAGTGACGTAAAAAGGACAAAATTTTTTGCAATTTTTTAAAAAAGCGAAAAAAGTAAAATTTTGCATAAACGAGTCCGTAATTTCCAAATTTAACGTTAACAAAATGTTATTTTAAGAATTTGAGCTTCAATTTCAGGTATTAAAGTATACAAAAATGATTAAGTGTTTTTGAAAATATGTATGTGTAAAAATATTTTTGACGATTTTTTTAAAAAAGGTCCAAAATTGGCCTATTTTTGATGTTTCGTGAACCATAACTTCTAAGTTAGTTAAGGTTGGGTTTTGAATCTTATATTTTCTAAAAGTATAAAGTCTTAGCTTGATATTGCAAAAAAGAAAATTTGCGGTTTTGTTGCTTAATTTTTTGCTATTAACATTTTTCTGTTTGAAGTCGTGTTTTTTCAAAGTCATGTATTTAACAAAACTAACGTTCGTTCAATACTTACTATTGTTGTTATTGTTGTCGGAGATAGGTGCGTGAACAAGTATCAGTCATCTTTATTCACGAGAGTGTTAAAATGGTTTTGTATGACTCCTACAATACATAAATTTTTAATTCATGGTCCCGAAATCATAAAATATGCCCTTTTACCGATTGGAGAACTTTCAGAAGAAGCTCAGGAAGACAGAAATAAGGATTTTAAAAATTATAGGGGACACTTTGCTCGCAAATGCAACCGAGAAAAGTCGAATGAAGATATTTTTAATAGATTTTTTCTCAGTTCAGATTCATTCATATCTAGTATTAATAAACAAAATGAGCGAAAAGAAAAGCAACAATTATCAAATTCCGAACTACAGCTTTTGCTATCGCCTACTATTTTTCAAAAAATACATGATAGTGAGAGTAATGATAGCGAAGAATATGATGATGAAGGTGAGGATGAACATTATTTGGTATCTTTCTAAGTGTATAACAATTATTGATAAACAAAAAAAATATAACAATTTATTTCGCTACTTTTTTAAAAATGTTGTAGGATTCTCGAAATCTTTCAAAACCCAAATTCAGACTTTAAATTAAACTTATATTCATATTTATGCAAAATATATATTTATTTTCTTATTTTTGAGAAAAAGGACAATATGAGCTTTTGTTTGCTTCTCATTTTTTAAAAAATCACTTTCCATTTTAAAATTACGGCGAAAACTCTGAAACAAATTACAATTTTCCGAAAAATAAAAATGTCTATAAAATCGTAAAAAAAAAATTTTTCCGTGTATCTTTTTTTCAGAATATGCCTTTTTATGCATATTTAACGATTTAAAAAAAAATTTCAAAAAAATTTAAATTACGGCTCCCATGAATTAATCGCCACTTTCGGTGCCACCGAACCCACTGTGCATGGTATAAATATCCCAAAAAACTTTTTAATATTATTTTATGTTAATTATTGAAAAATATTTTTTTCTTTGTCTCTCTAGAAAGTTAGCATCACTGCTTTATGTATTTAAAATTTGACTATTATGAAAGTAAGTGCATACTGTTAGGAGGCAAAAAAATTTGCTATGTAAACAGACATTATTGCAAAACTTAGAGCAAAAAAATATAATATATTTTGTCCACACCTTAAAGGAGCAAAAGAAATTTTTAAATTTAAAATAGATTTGCAGTATTGATTTTAATGAAAATTTCGTTTAACAAACCTATTGAAAATTTTAAAATTGTTTACGCATATGTCCCAAAGTATGTTAGCATTTTATTATTTATATTTTTCTCTGTCGATAACAAACCTGTAAGTAAAAGCGAACGAAAGTTGTCGAACTAGATAAACCCAAATTTATTCGAAAGTGAGTGACTAGCTTTCTTTCGAATAGGTTTTCGCTCGACATCGTTAAACAGGCTATAAATCACTTAATGCTATTTTGCGATTAAATATCGATGACTCATTTTTATAGCCCGACGGAACGTGCTTTTTTGAAGCTGCCCCAAATTCAGTCAAATGGCTTTTTGCCAGGGACTGTAATAATTTTGAAAAAAAATTAAACCTCAAATAATAAAAATAATTTTTTAAATTTTTGTCAAAAAAATATATTCTCGTATTTCTTTTTTCATAAAAATCCGTATTAATACCAAGCAATAATCGTTATTTTATGATTTTATTATTAATTAAAAATATAACTATTATTTTTGCAAAGAAAATTAAAATTAAAAGAAATATTATTTCATTCATAATGCTACAAATTCGATCAGATCAATTTCACTACACATTTTCGAGAATGATCGAGTGATTTCTTCAATGGAATTACGAATGTTGGCCTTCAAATGCTCAATTGTCTCTGATTTGTCGGCATAACACTTGTCTTTAACGGTGCCCTACAGAAAATAGTCCAACGGGGTCAAATCGCATCTTCTGGGCGGCCAACTGGCATCACCATTTCGGCTAATTTAACAGTCATTTATCGTCGTACGCAATAAATCGATTGTGGCATTAGAGGTGTGGCAAGTTACACCATCCTCTTGAAACTAAACTGTGTAAGGCGTCATACCGAGATCTTTTAGCGAAATCCGGCATAAACTGGTGCATAAAATGTTCAATTCTTAAAACGAAGACGAGCTGGTGTTGATGGATTCTAACGCACACTTTCAGTCACAGCTGCGATATTTTCGGCTGTACGTACTGTAAGAGCACGATCACATGTTGGCTTATCATCAATGAAATTAGTTTTACAAAGTTTAGCAATAAACTTGCGTATACCCAGAACTGTTGGTTCTTCTCTGCGATCAAATTTTGTATGACAATTTCGTGCAATTTCCGACAAGGTGTCTTCTTGCCTTTGTTTTGGAAAAAAATTTCCAATAAATCCCAATGTTTCTCCAGCGTAAACCGATTTATTTCGTTTAGCTGAATTAATATTCTGAATTTTGTGACAGAATAGAAAGACATAAGTATTGCCAGATTCGAAATAACCACTGGTTCAAAATTAAAACAATAGATGGCCCACCTGATACTATTAAGATCGCCATTTGGAAAAAAATACGGTTGAAGTTTTCATATGCAGGGTTGTCCTGGAAACCGAAAGCTGTCGGAATGGAAATGCGGATTTTATTCTTTAAAGAATATGTCATCCAGATGTCTTCCGTCTAGTTGAACACACTGTTCAAAACGGAGCCTTGTGTTCTGCGCCACACGCTGCAGTAAACTTGGTTCAATTGAGCTGATTTCTCGACGAATATTTTCCCTTAAAGCCACAAGAGATTGGGAATTATAATAAGAAAACCTATCTTTGAGGTAGCCCCATAGAAAAAAATCCATGGGAGTTAGATCGGACGACCTCGGTGGCCATGGAAAGTCCACAAGGCGATTGATCAGTTTTTGGGAGAAATTTTCCTGAAGTTCTGGCTGTATGTGAAGTCGCCTTATCCTGTTGAAACCACTAGTGTGAAGAGTACGATGGATGAGCTCGAAGGTTTGGCAAAACGAATTCCGTAATCATGCGTCGAAAATTTTTACCGTTGACATTGGTCGCCTGGCCTCGATAATTTTCGAAAAAAAAAATTTTTAACTATTATTATATTTGCTTGTTAACATGGCCGTTTAAGTAAAAGTGAGACTCGTCTCTCCAAAAAATTAAATTTACAATGCGAAAACGCTCCAACATCGTTTCACAAAAATTTTTGCGTAAATCAAATTCACTTTCTCTCAGTTCTTAAACAATTTTAATTTTAAAAAGGTGGAACTTCAGATCCTTTTTAAAAATTTTATGAACAATCGCTCTTTAAAGTCCCAGTGAGGCTTCTCTTTCCGTCGCGAACTTTCACATAAACCGCTTTCAACCAGTTCAATGTTTTTGGGAGTCCTTGAAGATCGACTAGACCCTGGCCGTGGGACATTCATAGCCAAAGCAGTTGCGCTGAATCTCCCCACCCACGAGCAAATTAAATTTACACTCGGCCCATCACGTAATTACCGAATGCCATACTTTGAACAAAATTGCTTACGAGCAAGTACGTAAGAATCATTACTCTTAAAAAATGTCTTCACAGCGAACGCGCGATGCTCACTCGACCACTGCGACATCGTGACTGACAAATTCGCACAATCGATAATTTCAACGGCGCCACCCACCCTCCGAACCGTTTATTACTTTTAGGAATAATCGTCTTTAAAAATATAGATTTGCCACCAGACACCCTGTACTTTAATTTATTTTTGATGGGTATGTGGCATGTCATAAGCAGCCACCTTCACGTATACCGACCTTCAAGCATGTCCGTCCGTCCGGGTGTCCATGTATTCTTGTGATCAAAGTACAGGTCGCAATTTTGAAGATATTTTGATGAAATTTGGCACAAATAATATTTTTTGGCACTGGCCAGAAGCCTTTTGTTTGCGGAAGCGGAACCCTCATACAAATGTGATGTAGGGTATAATATGGTCGTCTTGACCGACTTTAACATATTTACTTGTTTAATACTGAAACTATAGAAACAAATAATCAATCATCGATACTACTAAAGGCAAAATACTTCTATAGACATATTAGAGTGGTAATTGCTGTCATACATCTCATTTAGTCGCACTAAAAATACGTTTTAAAACTTATTTTATTATTAGTATTAAGAAACAATAATTAATTGGCACATTTTGCTTGGTCCCTAGTTAATGGTTACTAATGTTAATGAAAATACACCTGAAAAAAAATTTAATTCCGTTTTAGTTTTAGTCAAAATTAAACTTGTTATTTAGCCGTAATAACAAAACAAAAAGAAATAATTTATAACAAATAACTTAACAGTATTTTACACTTGTTATTTTTAAATTATGGAATGCAGCTCGTCCAACATTTTTGAATTTAAATTTAAATTCAAACTTTAGACCACAGCCAACAAAACGTAGGTTAACAATAACATTAATGGCCTTTTCTTTCACATTAACATTGAAAAAAAAAAACTTGAACAATAATTCAAAACATAATGAATTTTAAAATTTTAATCATTATTTTTTCAAATGTAAAATTGACAGCATCACCAGCTACAAGTAAATTGATGGGTATGCGTATGACTACATTGCATGAAGAACCCTTGGGAGTACATCGTTCTTTGGCCGAGGAAGCAGAGGACAGTTACAGTGATTCGGAATATAACAACGAATATGAACAGGAAAAAAATCAACGCAACAATTATCAAATGCAACGTTCACGTCTAACCTCATCCAAAACCATGGATTCATTTATGGATGTTAGCACACATTCAAATCATAGTTATTTGAGTTATACATCCAATGTTAATACAAATTTAAGGCATTTGACCGGCTTGGCAACGCCCAGCATGAGTTCATCGACATCGAGTGGTTATGGATCTCAAGTAAGTTGGAAAAACATAAAGCAAAGTTATGACATAATTTGTTCTTTTGTATCTTAATCAAACAGGCTGTTTCCTGCACCAATTTAACCAATGATGATATTGCCTCAATGCGTTCTATGAGCATTGATGAAACAACAGGTAATATTTGTGTTTATATTAGGCAAATCTTAATTGCAAATTGCATGAAGGGGCTTTATAGGCCAAAATTAGAAAAGAGCCTTGGGTAAGGAAAAGTAGGAGAGAGATACCAAGGAAATAATTGGCAGAATATATTTGTTGTTGGAAACTGGGGAATGGACACTGGACGCCTGGGGACTTAGGCGATAATAAGACGGGGACAGTAGAGAACCTTGTATCTCTTTTACATTAACTCTTCTTCATATTTCTAATTACTATTATCTACATTAATGATAATGTTTATTTTAAAAATTCAAAAGTTTGTCTGGGTGGACGTTTAGGTGTCTTGCTTACGGTTCCTTGAGCGATGAGTGCCAGAGGTTGCCGAGGGGCTTTTTAAGATGGCAGTTTGTAACAAACTTAACTACCAAACCCGACCGCACTAAAAGTTTTTCGCTTGCCGATTTTCCTTTGTCCCAAAAAATCGTTGAAGCAAAAACCAAATGTCAAATAAAATAATCAATTCACAATAATTTAGAATTGGGAGTGCTTAATCCAAGGGGGGCCAAAAGAAGTCATTTGATGTTGTTTGCGATGCGTTTGATGGTCGACAGGCAGCAGCTGATGCACAGATTGGACTTTGTACGGGGGCATGCGCAGGTCTTTGACCGAAATTCGCCTTAGGGACCACCGGCTGATGGCTTAATGCAAAGCACGGCGTCTGGTCAATGTTTCTGGCGACAGCTCGACATCCACGCCAACAGCGGTGCTATTCTCGGCAGAACGAGTGCTCCGGGGCCGGCCACTCTAGGCAGCGTCTCGTGTGGTCCCATACTCTTCAAGGTTGGTGGCCAAACGGCGCAGTGGTTGCGCAGTCAGAGCCGGACGACCGGGGAATCGGTGGCAGAATTCTCGCTGCGCCAACACCATAAACGAATTGTTACGCAAAAAAATAGACAGTTAGTAGACTTCAAACAAATACTTGAAAAGACTCATGAATATTCTCTACCTTTATAAATTACTCTCAATTAACTTATTGAGAATTACTATAAACAAACCAAAACGTTCAAAACCCCTTCAAAAAACAGCAAATCATTTTTCGTTATATAACTTTTTTAATTTTCTTTTTTCCGTTTTTACATCTGGATAACCATTGGTTACCACTAAATGTATTTAAGGGCTACCGAAAATAACACGTTTTTTGTTTATTAACAATTTTTAAATATTATTCAGGATTTGATCCCAATTTTCTTAGTTTATTTACAAGGTTTGTTTTAGGTTCAATTGAATTTTTTCAAGCGACTTTTGGATGTTTTGGTTTGTTTACAATAAATCTCAATAAGTTTATTAAGATTATTATATATGTAAAGGTAGAGAATATTCATGAGTTTTTTTTTCAAGAACTTGGTTGAAGTCTACTGACTGACGATTTGGTGTAAGAACCAATAAAATGTATATAGACCAGTGATCGGCATAACCCCACACGCGTATGGGTGCTTTCTGAGCAATAAAGAGAGCAATAATAAAAAAAATAGGTTTTGTGTTCTTTTTAAAAATTGCTGTAAAAAAATATGCCATTTTATTTTTTACTTTGTAGTTATTTTTTTATTGCTTTTTTCTGTTAGCTGTTCCTCTATGCTCTCTTGGGCATTTTGTTGAATTTCTCTACATTAATTGTTAATTCTATAAATACTATTTATTTTACAAGTTTTTTTATTCTATACTTTTCTGAACTTATCGTGCTGGACATAGTACTGAATTTTTTCAGTATTCAGTAAAGTACTGGCAATGCAAATTAGATTTCATTATCAGTTCGAAATTACTGATAACTAAAAACTCGTAATTCATTATGCCCATGTCTGAAAAATACCACAAATTCAATTTATTAACAATTTAACTTGAAAATGCGTAGCTTTAGACAGTTTGGTTAAATAAAATTTATCGTGATTCTTTTTTTCTAAATATTATTAGATTTCGATCGTGTTAATTCGATTTCCCCACCCAATCGTCAGACACATCGGATAAATCCATTCCTTAAAGATATGCCAAAGCCTTTGTCGACTAACCACAAACACATTGAAACACAACAACCAAAGTCACAAAATCAAAATTATTTAACAACAACAACTGCACAGCTGCCAACAGAAACTAACACAAATGCTACTCTGCTAAATGTAGCAGAACACAAACAACAAAAACATCCTATAGAAAATATAAACAACAGCGAAGAAGTGCTTAAAAAACAGCACTTGGAAAGTGATCTCAACCATAAAAGCCAAGCAGATGATAAAAATTCTCAAAAAACTTTAAAAAATCATAATAATAACCAAACAAAATCTAACAACAACAACAACGTTTTTAGCTCAAATAATGACAATCAAAATGGCAACGAAATTATAACAGAAGAAGGAACGGGCATTGTTAAATCACCTTTGCCACCTGGTAAGGTGGTAAGAAGAAAAAAGACTCCACCACAAGGTGGTAATGGAAATAATAATGATCTAATGGCATCTTCTATTACAAATACAACGACCATTATTACTAACAACAACAATAATCGTTCAAATGCAATACATCGTGCTTCATTGGCTAAAATGGAGGGTATACTAACAAACTCCAATGATCATTTGAATGTATCATCTATGTCAAGTAGTATGGAAACTGAGGGTAAGTTAATGAAAATTTTAATTTAAATACTGAAAAAATATGAAATCGGCTCAGAATGACCACTAAAAAACTGTAATGGCTGGCAACTTTTATATTAGTTCACTTTAAAGAACTTTTTTTTTATTTAATTGATTATTTAATGTAATTTTGGTTATTTTTTTTCAATAAAACCTTTAAGAAAATATGGCAGCTAACATACCAAAAGTAAGAGCAAATTGTTTAGTATGTGATGATTTAAATCTCTGGTTGTGTTATTGTTATTTTAAGTAAATAAACTTGCATAAAATTATTATAAATGATTTTTAATGTATTCAATACATTGATTTTCACCATAAAAGTTATAAACTTAACAAAATATCTTCAAAAAAGGAAAAATTTTTTTCAATTGAATATGCAGTCCTAGCAGCTTTTAGCTGATGGCCATCGCAACAAAACGAATGCAACTGGGATATATCTACCTGAAATGCTTTTCACTTCCTTCCATATTTCGTTCAACTTATAATGGAGAGATAAATTTTCAAATTGAGCATAAATTACATTTAAATTGCACATTAATAAAACGACAGTGCATTTTATATCTTGTGTTCACATGTCCAAATAAAGACATTTTAAAAACAAAAAATATTTTGAATATATACATTTAACACGTACGATGTCGCATAATACAAATTTAAAAATGTAAAAAGAGCAAAACGTTAACTATTTTCCAGCTATTTTTTTTATTTGATTAGAAATAAAAACATCTGTCTGTTACTAATATTTAAAGCGCATAAACACCTTCGAGTCTTTAAAACAAATGTTCTTTTTTAATGTCGCACGCAACATCGAAATATACGGTAAAGCAAAATAAAATTACCTTAATTGGGCACTCGCTTCCTTACATTTTGTTATATTTTTTAAACATTCACCAATATTTCAAAGAGAAAATGTCAATGCATAATGTCTCTCATTCAGATCATAAAGCAAAACATGCAATGAAAATGTCTAAAACAGAAATTTTGCTTTGCATTCGAAAATTCAAGAATGTGCTTTGAGTAAATGAAACATTTGTTTGAATTACTCAAATTTAACGAATTTGCTATGAAAAAATGTTGAAACAAAATTTTTTTAAACTGCGGTTGACATTTCTGTGGAAATTCCCATATGTAAAAGTCAGAAGACAAAAAATTTTCAATTAGAGGGCGCTCTATTTGCATCTGACAAAACATCTGACATCAGCTGTTTTAAGAAAGACAACAAGAAAAACTAAGTTGTTAATTTTGGTTTGGAGGTTATGTCAGACGTACGTGTGAGCGCAAAAAATTATAAACCATCTCTAAAATAGCGATTTTGACAGACATATGCAATTACATATGGATTACAAAAGTGACAAGGTATATGTAATATACAGCCCATGTAAAGCCAACTTAAACAGAAGTAACCCCTGTCGCGAATAACAATTCCTAAGAAAAATTTCCAAATTTACGGAATGGTTCCCATAAAAAAATTTTTCGGAGTAAATTCACAAAAAAAAATTGGCATCGCCAAAGTTTATTCACACGAATTATTTTACAAAATAAATCCACAAGAACTGTTAATGGGAATAAGAAGGAAACATGTAAGTTTAAATTCATATTTTAAGAAAATACTATTTTTTCTTTTACTAATGGAGCGTAAGTGCACTTCACTGAATGTGGATTGAGCCAGTCCGACATCATGTTGCCTACCTACTCCCTTTTGAAAGCTGCCTTTCACCAAAAATCGCAAAATGGTAGCGAGTTTTACTATGGGAACCTCTTACCGGTTGGAGGCAAGTGTTTCTTCAGCACGCTCAACCGGCATCAAAATCCATCTTTATTTAGCATGATTGACACACAAAGTTTGAAAAAAATATGGCAAAAACTCCTACAATATCCCCGAAGTCGCTGTTAGATGAACAATATGTATCACAGACCCCCATTAGTTGTCCCTCTTAAACATATTCTTCAAACATTTTTACCCAATGGGGGCTTCCATACAAAATTTACAAAAATTATGTAAAAACGCCTATAACTTTCTCAGAGTCGACCTTAGAGAAATGAAGTGTACGACCCACCCTCATTAGTTTTCTCTCCCAAACACACTTCTAGAACATACATACCCCTTATCTCCATCGTCAAAGGGGGTTTCCAAACAAAGTTTGAGAAATTATAATAAGTCTTTCCCTACAGCTTCCATGGTACCCGTAAATAGGTCAAATGCAGGACTGACAACAACTCATTTTTCCTTGAAACTAATTTTTCCTTTTACATAAAAAATGTTAAAAAATGTGGGTAAATCCCCCTACAGCTTCTCCATAGACACCCTAAGAGAGTAAAATACGACACAGACCCCTACTTAAAAATTATAAATATTTTATTAATAAAAAAAATGGAAAAATGGTGTTGGGGTTTCGAAAGGCCCACTCGATGAGTGTATAAGACTCGGCACAGCCAAATATAGCGCTTTTACTTTTTTTATTGATATTTTTCATGTAAAATTGTGCTATAAATATACAAAATAGTTTCATATGTTTTTGAAAAAAACTGTATTGAGACTTTACCTGAGTTTGTTAATTTTTTTAAGTTTTTTGTTTAGATCTTCCTTCTTTCTATTTGTCCATACGTATGTTTGTAAACTTAAAATTGCAATTAAACGGTTATTTGAAATTAATTTACAATAAGTCAAATAAACATTTTTCTAAAACTATCCTTATGTTTAGATCCACTAAGACGGGGATTCGGGAAATTCGGACCCGAAGGGGCTTTAAATGGGCCAAATATGGAAATATCCGAAAGCTAATATCTCCTAAACTACAAACGATAAAAAGAAAATTTAAAAAGGATCGTATTTTACTCAACAAATAAGCAGACCCATGTCTGGCATTTTTTCAAAATTTTAGGCCCTTAAGGCTTTAAAAGGGTAAAAACTAAATTTTAATAGTGCCTAGGTCCACTTTGTAACTTCTAAACGAGTAAAGGTACAGACATAGTTCAAAATGCAATCGACAGATACTAAAAAAATATAAATACTTTTTTGCCACTTTTTTGAAATTTGGACGTTGAGGGGTAAAAAAGGGTTCAAAATTTTTGTAACTTTTAAACCAATAGAGATAAATACGTAATATAAATTGCGTTTGACAGGTATCGACAAAATAAGAGTATGTTTTCGATACATTAAAAAAAATTTTAGACTCTTAGGCACAAAAAAGGGTACAAATTACATATTTGTAATTTTTAGGTGCTTTTTGTAACTTCTTAACTAATAAAGGTAAAAACACAGTTTAATTTGCGTTCGACAGGTCAGGACAAAATATAAATATATTTTTTAAACTTTTTTAAAAATCTAGACCCTAAGGGGCAAACAAAAGAGTACAAATTTGTAAAGTGGTACTTTTTACGTACTAGATACGTAATTCAAACTGCGTTCGACAAGTCTTGACAAAATATGAATATTTTTTTATACTTTTTAAAAACTTAAGACCCTAGGGGATAGAAAAAAAGGTACAAATTACATTTTGGTACTTTTTAGGTACTTTTTGTAATTTTCTAACCAATAAAGGTAGAAACTTCATTTAAATTGCGTTTTGCAGGTCTCAAAAAATTAAAAATATATTTTTGGTACTTTTTTAAAATATTGTTCTTGAAGTGGTAGAAAAAAAAGAGTACAAAATATATAATGGTTTTGTGTTTATTTTGTTTGACATAAAAATCAAATATCATTATAATAAGACTTTCGCTGCTCCCATCTTGGTAGATAAATATCTAAATCATTACCAAAAGCTTCACACGTCTAAACCATCACCCATTTGAACATTTCTACTACACAAAGAAGTTTTCTTAATATTTGTACCTTTAGGACTTAAATCGAGTTTTAACAATGCAATCAGCCAACCCTTTACTCTCTTCTTTGTACGTTCTTGACATTTTAATTTGTGTACTCTACACCATTTTTAATGCAATTTTAGAAATCTCTAATTGAATTTCAGAATTTTGCATTTGTATTTCAGAATGTTCTACTTGTATTTTAGCATCGACTTAAAATAAATACTAAATCTACAGCATGTTTTTTTAAATTATCTTTAATATACACGTTATAACAACTACATACTTACTAAAAATCCGAAATATAAGTTCTAACATTTTTGGGGGTGATTAAAATGTGTTTTTTAAAGAATCGCATCTATTATTTTCTGCTGGGTAAGAACAACTTCAAGGTTTTATTTGTCTTAACAAAAGCCTTGAAATATTTTAAAAATATTTTACATATCTGTTACAAAATATATAAAAATATTGTTTATTCTGGCAAAAAAAACCTTCTATTAAATTTCAATATGTACAGCACTAATCCAAAGTATTTTTAAAAAAAAAATAGTATAAAATAAATAAAAATGCTCAAGAATAAAATAGTTAACAATTAAAAATAAGACAGAAAAGGAGTGTTTAATTTAAAAATGTTCTTAAAAATAAAGAATATTTTCCAAGTTTTTATATTTTGTCCTTTGATTATCTTAACATTTTCAAAGGTACCACTTTATGATGAATCTACATCTTCAACTCACCCGCCACCAGCTTTGGAAAGTTTAACCACAATAGTACATGCACCGTTTTTAGTACAACTCTTCTACCCGATTGAAGAATTTATTTGTAGCGGGGCCTTGTTAACACCTTTATTTGTAATAACTGCAGCTATATGTGTTGAGGATATAAAAGATAAAACCATACACGTAGTAGCTGGAGCTACTTACATAAATGTGAGCGATATAAGAGCTAAAAGCAAACAAATTATAATTCCGAGAACGTACAAAGAAGTTAAGGGTTGGAACATTGCATTGTTAGAACTAGATTCAAGTCTTAAAGGTAGAAATATAAAAGAAATTCCTTTATGCAGTAGATATGTTATAGAGGGCGATATTTTGGACGTCTACGGATGGGGTAATGGTTTTGAAAATGATTTAAGATATATATCTACCAAAATGGGAACAGCCGAAATATCGGCGACACCGTCGCATTTTTGTAGCGGTAGTGCAGCAAGGTCTTCAAAAACTTCATTTTGTTATATGAGTGACTTCTATTATCCCTACATATACAGGTATACTGGGAACTCAGGTGACCCCGCAGTTAAAGATGGGGAACTATGTGGCCTAGTATCTTATTTTACATATGATTATGATGATGATGGAAATCCACATACCCTAGAAACTGTTTATACTAACATGTATAATGTAAAGCAATTTATAATCGGAATCGTAAATCTTTTCTCTAATTACACTGTACAGTAATAAAAAAAAGCACACACGCACACACGGGATAGTATTTAGTTGAAATTTGTTATTGGAATAAAAACTATAAATGTTTTCGAAACTCTTTTAATACGAAAAATAATTAATTTATTAAATAAAATATTTATGTAGTTTATTCATAAAAGTAAATTATAAATTTTGTTTCATTTCTTTATTTTGACCTGAAATAAATTATGGATAAAATGTTTTTGTTAATACTTGAAATGAATTTTCTTCATATTTATAAAAAAAAAACGTTTAAATTCAAAATCAATTAATGGACGCATCTTATTTCCTTTTTTTTCAAAAAAATGGCAGAAGCTGAACTTTATAAGGCCATTTAATTTTTTTAAATTAAAACATAAAGTTTATTAATTTAAAAGACATTAAAACGTAAATAGTGAAAGTATTTTGGACTGATGAGTAACGGAGTTGTATGAAAGTCTTCATCAGCGTGTTAAAATAGAGTTTTTATTTTCTCTCATTTGTACAATTACTTCCCTTTAAAATTATTTAGAATCCCGTTCCATAGTAATAAATACAACGAAATTAGTTAAAAAAATTGAAATACATTATTGAAAACTGTAAATTTACTTGCTATGAAGGACATTAACATAACAGAAATTTAAATCAGGTAAAAACTTTTTTCTTGATTTTTTTAGTTTTTATGCGAAGTTTCTGTGAGAGTATTTCAATATTGTACCGAAAATAAACACAGCTTTTGAGCTTCATAAAAATCGCAACAATAGAAGAACCCCTAGTTTTTGGCCTTTAGAATTTCAGAATTAGAGGCCTTCTATATGTGTGCCAACTTTAAAAAAAATCGGTGCAATAAGAGTACCAGCACAAAAAGTTAAATTTTTGTGGGCGTGGCACCGCCCACTTTTTTACCTTCAAAATTTTAACTTTAGAAGCCGTTTATATGCGAACTATTTAAAAAAAAATTGGTCTACAATAAGTAGCTATGATTTTTGTTTTAGTGGGCGTGGCCCCGCCTCCTTTTTTTCCTTAAAATTTTTTTCCGTTAGAGGAAAATGTGTACAAAATCTTGAAAAAATCGTTCCAACATATGCACTAGTAATTAAAGTTAAATTTTTGCAGTAGAAGTAATTTAGATTTGAAGTGTTGTGGGCGTAGCACCACCCCTTTTTCCAAAAACGTATAGCCTGTCGCACAGTCAATTCTAAATTTCATGAAAATCGGTCCAGTCGTTTAGGCGTAATTGCGTGACAAACATACACCTTTATTTTTTAATATATTTTTATCTTATGATATACGTTTTGTAGATCATTAAATTTATGACTATGGGTGTTTCTTGTCTGTTAAAAAAAACCTAAAAAGTCTTCTTTTTTTGTTATTTAATACAATGCAAATGCGGATGCATAATCGTTACTACCTACCTTGTTAGTCAGATAAGCATATTTTAGTTTTAGTACATAAGTAAGTTTTAAAATTGTAAATAAAAAGATCCTATTATAACATCAAACTACTATTGATTCACTCACTATTTCGCTCGTAATCTTTAGGATTTGTCAAATATATATTTGTTATTGTTTTTTTTATATGAACAAAAAATCACATGTTGATATTAAAAGCCATAACTCACGAACGCGTTGACCGATTTCGTGCTAACTTTAGATATCTATATGACCATAGGAACAAACCTTAACGAAAACGAATTCGGTAAGACCATTCGTGAGTTATAAAGTCACAACGCACTTGCAACAATTTTTTACATATAAAGATTTCCATTTCTATGCCCTTCTCATTAGTGATAAGGGTATCTATAAGTTTTTCTTTCCATTTGTAATTTCTAAAATTCAAGTGAATCACGAGAACGCTTACCGCACTACGGTTTCCGAACTTGAAAAACATAAAAAAAGCTTCTACACCTACCAACTTAAGAACGCAAAAGGTCTACAGGTTGTTATTAAAGGTATTGATTCAAATGTTGACCCTGAGGAGATTAAGGCCAGTTTGTGCAGCAAAGGCTTTAAAGCCAAGTTTGTATCAAACATAAGAAACAGAGAGAGGTATCCCCAACCAATATTCCGAGTGGAGCTTGAGCCTGGTGATGTAAATTTAAAAAAGAATGTGACTCACCCTATTTATGACCTTAAATATATTTTGCATCGTAGAGTTGTAGTTGAAGCGCCACATAAGCGATCTGGGCCCGTACAGTGCTTAAACTGCCAGGAATATGGTCACACCAAGGTTTATTGCAAGTTGCCTTCTGTTTGTGTTGTGTGTGGTGACCTGCATGCTACGACTAAGTGCGAAAAGCCAAAAGATGATCCTCGGGTAAAGAAATGCAGCAATTGCGGAGGAAACCACACGGCCAACTATAGAGGTTGTCCCGTTTTTGATTCAGTTAAACGCTTATATAAGCCGAAAGTGGTTCCTGCTCCTTCCCAGCCTTTAAATATACCAAATACAAACATGCCTTCATTAGCACAACCAACTACAAGTCAAGTTTCCTATGCCAACGCATTAAAGTCTAACCAGCCCAATGCACGTAAGCCTACCCAGCCCAATGCACGTAATCCAACCCAGCCTACAACACAACAAGAGACGCCAACAAATGAACCAACCGAGTCCAATTTTAGCCGCCTGGAAGCCGTAATTGACAATATGGTCAAACAATTTACGCAGGTAATGGCGCAAATGGCTAGCATGATGCAAGAAATGCAAAAAATGCAGTCTGCTCTTCTGCAGGCCATGCTTAAAAGACCTTGAACTGCCTCAGGGTTTGTTTCTGGAACGCTAACGGCATCCGCCAACACAAAAACGAACTCGAATATTTTTTAATAAACCAAAAAATTTATGTCATGTTGGTTTCTGAAACGCATATGACATCTAGAAGTAATTTCAAAATTAGAGGTTATTCTCTTTACGATTCAAAGGATCCCAGAGATAGATCATGTGGTGGCTCGGCTATAATAATAAAATCGAGAATCAAACATCAATGGATGGGTGGTTTTTCCGAATGTTATATGCAAGCAACAAACATTTGCGTTGATGAATTTTTCCATGGCTTAGTTATTTCGTCAGTGTATTGTCCACCCAGGTTCTGCATAACAAAGGATCAGTTCAACAGTTTTTACAAATCTTTGGGTCCCCGCTTCATAGCTGCTGGAGACTATAACGCTAAGCATACGTACTGGGGCTCTCGCCTAATAAGTCCCAGGGGTCGTGTTTTGTTTGATTCCGTATCTGAAATGGGACTTAACGTTATATCATCTGGACAACCGACGTATTGGCCAACTGATCACAATAAAATTCCAGACGTTATTGATTTTGGCGTAACAAAAGGTATATCCCCAGAACTTACCGAAGCTCTAGCCTCGTTGGATTTATCTTCAGACCACTCTCCCACTATAATCACTATTTTTAGTCCTCATCAATTACCAACAAGTGATATTTTTTTCATTTAAAAGAGTTAATTGGTTAAAATACAAAAAATTTGTCAGCACCCACTGCTCGGAAAACCAACCGCTAAAAACTCCCGAAGACATCGATGATTGTCTGAGCAGCCTTAATGAGAACATAAAAAAAGCCGTTGATCATGCTTCTTCCTACTATCGTCAGACGAAATACAACAAAATTTTTTCAGCCGATGTGCAACAGATTTTATCTGAAAAAAGAAGATCCCGAAGAGAATGGCAAAAGCACAGATCACCCCAACTTAAAGCCAAGTTGAAGGAATGTACAAACCAACTGAAAAATTTGCTAGAAGTTCACCGATTGGCATCTCTTAAGGAACATCTCGAAGGTCTAGACTCGACTCCTCAGACTAATTATTCCCTATGGCGATCAGCCAAATATCTTAAAAGACCCGTTATCGCGAAACCACCACTACGTAATCTGAGAGGATCCTGGGCAAGAAGTGATGAAGAAAAATGTGATCTGCTCGCAAGTCATTTAACAAATGTCTTCACTCCAAATACATGCACTGACATAAGTAAATTACCGCCTGTTGTTGCTAGATGTCCTATGGAAATACGTTTTCAGTTGTCAGATGTCATAGAGGCTATTAATAATTTAAATGCTAAAAAAGCTCCTGGCTTTGATGAAATCAGCAACAAAATGCTTTTGGAGCTGCCTTGCACAGCAAAAAGAATAATTCTTTTTATTTTTAACGCCATATTACGGCTCGAACATTTCCCGGCAGTATGGAAAGTTGCCTTGGTAAAGATGATTCCTAAGCCGGGAAAAGATCCTTCGAAGGTGGAGTCTTACAGGCCTATAAGTCTGTTACCAACTATGTCCAAATTGTTTGAGAAATTGCTTAAAAACAAGCTGACTCCGATCCTGAGTGAAAACAACTGCATTCCAAATCACCAATTTGGATTTAGAAATCAACACAGTACCATCGAACAAACCCACAGATTGGTACAGGTTATAAGAAAGGCCTTTGAGGAAAAGAAATACTGCTCCGCGCTATTTATAGATGTCTCTCAAACGTTCGACAAAGTATGGCATGAAGGCCTGTTAAACAAATTAAAGCTCAACCTTCCATCTAATATTTTTAACCTATTAGAAAAATACATAACCGGCCGACAATTTATGATTAAAGAGGGAAACCAAACAAGTTCTTCTCAACCTATAGGGGCTGGTGTACCTCAAGGGAGTATACTAGGTCCAATTCTGTACTTGCTTTACACAGCAGATATGCCCACAAACAATCTTACTCATACGTCGACATTTGCTGATGATACTGCTTTCCTTAGTATTCATAAAGACCCCAAAGAAGCCTCAAAACAACTTCAACATCACGTAACCCAAGTTGAAAAATGGGCAAAGTTATGGGGAATAAAAATAAATGAACAAAAATGCACCCACGTTACTTTTACGTTACGCAAGGAAACGTGCCCCCCAATTCTTATTAACAACCATACAGTGCCTCAACGAATTGAGACGAAATATTTAGGCATTCACCTGGATCGCCGCCTCACATGGAAGTCACATATAGATGCAAAGTTGACACAGATGAAACTTAAAACGGCCCAAATCCACTGGCTAATCGGTAGAAACTCTGTGCTACGTCTTGATTGCAAACTTTTACTTTACAACTCAGTTTTGAAACCAATTTGGTGCTACGGGATACAATTATGGGGCACTGCTTCCGCCTCCAACATTGAAAAAATTCAACGCCGTCAAAATAAAATCCTAAGAATGATAACTAGTGCTCCTTGGTACGTTAAAAATAGCAACATCCACAAAGATCTACAAGTTCTACTAGTTAAATGCGAAATTCTGAACTATGTGGACAAGTATTTAAACAAGCTGGAAACACAACCAAATCCGCTCGCTCGAAACATTTTGCAACATAGTGGACACACTCGTCTAAAAAGAAGGGATACTATTGCACTTAGATGAAACTACTAATTAATTAATTTTATTATGAGAACTTAAATTTTAGTCTGGCACTGGCTGGTCTAATAAAAAATAAATAGTTTTAAGATTTGAATACTTATTGTTAGTTCGCCAAAGGCGAAGATCCAATAATAAAAATATGAGATAAAAAAAAAAAAAAATTTGTAATTTCTTCAATATTCATCTGCGACCCAATAAGATATATACACTGCCGCTCACTTGATTAGGTTCATCAATTTTTGCATTTTTATTTTAATTTCTCTTAAAATACATGTTAAGAGAACTCTTTATTTTAATTTAAATTAAGAGATTAGTAGTATACTAATATTTTAGAAAATAAAAAATAACGGTAAATTATACAGTACTCACTCGTCGTTGTTTAGTTATTGTGTTCAATGAGTATAGGATTTTTTTGTTTGATAGAACACAATAACTTAACAACGACGATATGTATTTTCTTGGTCCTTATAGCTAAGAAAATCGATAAAGCGATGTCCGTCTGACCGTGTTATGGTTGAAATCAAGTTTTTAAAGCCCCCCGCTGAATAGACCCGTAAATGGTATCAAACTATCCTAATTTATTGTTTGATTTTTATATATTTGAGCTAATAGGGCCTAACGTTGTTAATGTAAATAAAATAATTATATTACATTTTTTTCCCGACGCACATAGGGGCATTTAGCCAATCTAGCCAGACATCAAGCCAAAACGGAAACTTAGGAAATGTAAAAATTTAAGTGCTTGCAATTTGTCGTTTTGAGGCACTGTCAAAGTCAAGAAAGTTAAGTAAATTTGCCCGCAATTTATTAACTTTTGATGGGTTTGAGAGGTTTACAAAATATTTTTTTCTAGCTAAACAAAAAAAGATTTTACATTTATTCTTTTCTCTGCGAAAGATTATATAAGCAACTACCTTATTTTATTTTTATACCCTTCACATAGTGATAGGGTATATATCACTTTGTCATTCCGTTTGTAATTTCTTTATTATTCATTTGCGACCCCATAAAGTATATATATTCTGGATCCTTATAGATAGGGAAGCCGATTTAGCGATGTCCGTCTGTCCGTCTGTTGAAATCAAGTTTCCGGAGTCAAATAAAAAGATACAGACCAGTTAATGGTGTCAAACTATTACAAATATCCTGGAGACAATCGCTATTTAAAATCAGCAAAATCGGTTTACTATTGACCGAGATATAAGCGAAAACCCAGAGCAACCCATTTTTTTTAGGACAAAATCCGTGCATATATCCCTATATATCTCAGTAAGTATAGTCACTCATGCCACAAAACTTGGCACGGATACTCCTAAAGAAGGGACCTAAATAATGGAAAAAATTTTTTCAGATAGGACCAGGGGAAGGGGTATTTTTCCTACAATTGCACAAATTTGGTGAAATCTTTTATGCGCTATATCTCGGAAACTATAACAGATATCGAAATGAAATGTTCTACAAAAAGTAATTGCACGCTAAGGGCTACGCTTTAAAGAAAAAAATTTTCGAGTGGGGGCAAAAAAAGGGGTAGCTCCCATACAAATTAACAATTTTTATGAAATATTCGATACGCTATATCTCGGAAACTATAACAGATATTCGGATGGGGGGTGAAGAAGGGTAGCTCCCATACAAATTAACAATTTTTATAAAATTTTTCCATACGCTTCTTCTGGAAAACTATTACAGCTATCGACTTCGAATATTCTACAAAAAGTAATAATCAAATAATTCATACATTTTGGAAAAAAAGTTGGAGAAGAGCAGCGGGACTAGAACATTTAATAAGTTTTATTAACCTTTAAATATGAATAATGTCGAAAACTTTTAAAACTCTCGACCTCAAATCTTCTTCAATTATTTCTATTATTCAAACGAACGTTAAAATTTTGTTATTTTTTCTATGGGCTTTAAAACTCGCACAAGGTTTTTTATTATATTATTTGCAGTACAAAATTACTCGGCTGGGTATATTTAAAGACCAATGTGAAGGGTATATAAGATTCGGCACAGCCGAATATAGCGCTCTTACTTGTTTATTTTAAGTTTTATTTTAAAAAAATTACTTCGAAATTAAAAAAAGAGGTTTTTTTGTTCAATTTTTGATTAAAAAAATAAAATCAAAAGGTTTTTAAAAGTGATGGCACTCGTTATCCTAAAAATCTTTTCAATCACAATAAAACGTTGCGCGTTTTTGCGCCATTTCCTTGCAAATTTTTGAAAATTTCACTTTTTTCTGTTTTTTCTCATCTTGTGTGTTTACATATGAGTAAGAAACTGTTTCATGGGTCATAAAACGTTTTGATAATTAATTGTTTTTTAATGTTTTTTATTTAAATTATTACAGGTAAATTGAAATTAATTTTTAACAGGTTAAATTGGGTTTTACACTAACATTGCATGTATAAAAAGGAATGAGCGAGGTAGTAGTTTTTACCCGCCCTCAAGCTGGTAATATCTGTGCGACAATTTTCCTAATAACGGTATTTTATGTAAAAAAATAAATGTACCTGCCTTCAAAACCTTCAAAAATTGTTTAAAAAAAATATATTTTAAAGAGAAACAAATCTGTGCTTCAGGAACTTATTTTGTTAGTGTATATATGTACATATATTGTGGTTATTGTACGAAATTGTTTGCAGGACACTTTTAAAACTACGAGAGTAAAATGGAAAAAGTTTATAAAAGATTAGAGTTATTACAAATAGTACATAAATGTAAATATAAATCTGTTGAGGAGAAATTGCGATTTTTAGAAAGAAAATTGTGTGAACTTTAAATTAATTGTTACTTCTGTAAATAAGTTATTTTTATATATAAATTACTTATTTTCCAGGGACTGTAACAGTTAAGACTTTTTTCAAAAAAGTCTTTTTTTGACTTTTATTCTTTTGGTCAGAAATAAAAGTTAAAATTTGACTTTTATTTTTTAAGTCAGAAATAAAAGTTAAAATTTGACTTTTATTTTTTCGGTCAAAAATAGAAGTTAAAATTTGACTTCTATTTTTTAAGTCAGAAAAAAAAATCGACTATGCCATAATAATAACAATGTAATGGAAAAAAATTTGGTTACAAAAATTTAAAGGCCGCGGCAACACTGATGACGATATTATTTTACCGTTATTTTTATTTTACTAATTTAAGATGTATCAACTACTATGCTAGCACAGTAGAATTGTTATATCATTATTATCAACTCTTCTTTGCCTTTGCTTTGCATATCAGTAAACAGTTCATTTTAATGCAGTTGACATATATTTGACAACGTGATTTTTTAACTCATTAATTAATTTTTATTGATAAATCAGTGAAACATGGGTCGTAAACGGAATATTTTAATCCGCGAATATTACATTGAGAGTGGTGGAGAAACTATGTGTAAAATATGTAAGAAAGTCATCAATGCTGGAAGCTTAATCAATTTAAAAAGACATTTTCAAAACTGCCATGCAGACATGTATACGGAGTACGAAAAAGTGAGCAAACTTTCAAACAAGGATGCAAGTAATGGTGATTATTCCAAAAAAAAAAAAAAAAAAAAAAAATTGTATATCCCCGTCTAAAGGACTTGGCATGTATTATTCATCCAGTACCTGCGACACAAGTTAGTGTAGAACGCGCGTTTTCAGCACTTAAGATTGTTCTCAGCGACTTGCGCTACAATTTGTCTGAACGGAACTTGGCAGCTATATTAATTGTGAAATTGAATTCTGAGTCATTGCAATGAAAGTGTGAACAATTTAATATTGAAATAAAGGAAATGTAATGTAATTTGTATTTTCAGAGCAAAATATGCAAAGCACCAACGTTTTTGTATGCATATGTACTCACTCTATTATAATTTTTTTTTTTTTTTTTGTTTTAATACAAATACAACATGTACTTATAATTCTAAAAATAAAAACTGTGTTAATATTTAATTAATATTTTTTTAACTTTTTTAACATCTGCTTTTATTAGGAACAAAAGTCAAATTTTAACTTTTATTTCTGATTTAAAAAATAAAAGTCAAATTTTAACTTTAATTTTTGATCAAAAAAATATCGGTCAAAAAATAATTGTTATAAAGTGACTTTTTGATAAAAGTCAAAAAAATTAAAGTCTTTTAAGTTTATTATTCCTAAGCGTAAAAGCATCAATATGCTGTATTCAAATATCTGATAGACAAATTATATCCATCTGACTTTTTGATTTTAAATTTTAAAAATAACTGTTATTTTCGGTCCCTGTTATTTTAAATTTAATACATTAAATTACAAAAAAAACGACAAACAAGCTTAAAAATAAATTTTTTGTGAAAATTAGCAAAATATATAAAAGAGTTTTTTTGTACAGGGCCGTTCCGGGGGGTGGGGTTTGGGAGCATTTCTGCCCCTACCCATAAAAGCTTAAACATTTTACTTTTATAGTATTTGGGCGTAAGTTTTCCATTATTTTTATTTTATACATTATTTTTGAATATTTTACTTTATGCCGCCGCCCACGAAAGGGGAGAGGACGACCCTGTCCAAGTGTAGATTTATTTAGCTTTTTCTTACGTTTAAAGTTGCATTTGCATATCAATAGTATTAAAAACTTTAAAAAAATTTTAAATTTTCAGAGGTAGTATAAGTTCTTCTAAGGGGAACTTTTCCCCCTAGGTTCGATTTTTATTATTATACCCTTCACATAGTGAATTTTTTTTTCAGATAGGACCAGGGGAAGTGGTATTTTTCCTACAATTGCACAAATTTGGTGAAATATTTTATGCGCTATATCTCGGAAACTAAAACAGCTATCGACTTGAAATCTTCTACAAAAAGTAACTGTACAATGCGTCCTACACTATTAAGAAAAAATTTTTTTAGTAGGGGCAAAAAAAGGGGTAGCTCCCATACAAATTAACGATTTGTATGAAATTTTCGATACACTACATCTCGGAAACTATAACAGATATCGAAATGAAATGTTATACAAAAAGTAATTGGGCAAGAAGGCCTACGCTTTAAAGAAAACATTTTTTGAGTGGGGGCAAAAAAAGGGGTAGCTCCCATACAAATTAACGATTTTTATGAAATTCTCGATACGCTATATTTCGAAAACTATTACAGCTATCGCCTTCGAATATTCTACAAAAAGTAATAATCAAATAATTCATACATTTTGGAGAAAAAGTTGGAGAGGAGCAGGGGGACTAGAACATCCCATAAAAATTTACAACTTTTTTTAACCTTTTAATATGAATAATGTCGAAAACTTTTAAAACTCTCGACCTCAAACCTTCTTTATCAATTTCTATTATCCATACGAACGTTAAAATTTTGTTATTTTTTCTATGGGCTTTAAAACTCGCACAAGGTATATTTTATATATTATTTGCAGTACAAGATAACTCTGCTGGGTATATTAAAATACCAATGTGAAGGGTATATAAGATTCGGCCCAGCCGAATATAGCGCTTTTACTTGTTTTTTGTTGACCTTGGATAAATACTTTGAATTAGTACTGTACATATTGAAATTTGATAGAAGGTTTTTTCGTCAGAATAAACAATATTTTTATATATTTTGTAACAAATATGTAAAATATTTTTAAAATATTTCAAGGCTTTTGTTAAAACAAATAAAACCTTGAAGTTGTTCTTACCCAGCAGAAAATAATAGATGTGACTCTTTTAAAACCACATTTTAATCACCCCCAAAAATGTTAGTACATATTTTTCGGACTTTCAGTAAGTAGTTGTTATAACGTGTATATTGAAGATAATTTTAAAAAAACATGCTGCAGATTTAGTATTTTTTTTAAGCCGATGCTAAAATACAAGTAGAACATTCTGAAATACAAATGGAAAATTCTGAAATTCAATTAGACATTTCTAAAATTGAATTAAAAATGGTGTACGTACATAGAAGAGAGTAAAGGGTTGGCTGATTGCATTGTTAAAACTCGATTTAAGTCCTAAAGCATAGGTTGTCAAAACTCTCATTTAATGAAATGCGTCTGTATTGGATAAGAGAAAATTTCCCAGCAAACAAAAAACTAAGCATTGCAAATGTGATGAATTTTACTTTTTAAAGCAAAATGGAAATGAACTTAAAAAAAGTTATTAAAATTAAATACAAAATATGCCTCAGTTAATACAGAATTAGACAATTTTTTTTTCACACATACATATGTAGTTATTCCATTGGGCGAGTTTAATTTACAGTTAAAACTTAAAAAATTAAGTGTATTTAGGTATTATAAATTAAGTTTTTCTTGTTTTCTTTGTTTTAAATGTTGGTAACATAAAATGTATTGCCTGTTACCAAAAGCATTTTTAATGACAAAACAAAAATTTTTATCTTCCATTATACTATTTTGTTTGCTGGTTTATTTTGAAATTAAATCAAAGCTGAAAAAACAAGAAAGCTGAAAAAAAAGCAGTAAGCATCCGCACATGTGCACTCGTTAACACTCAATTAACGACTGAAATCAAACTGAAATAAAAGAGAATAAGCGTCGGTGTGAGTTTTTTTTTATTGTTTTTGTAGCACAATTGTGCACTAAAAATGAATTTTTGACAACCTATGTCCTAAAGGTACAAATATTAAGAAAACTCCTTTGTGTAGTAGAAATGTTAAAATGGGCGATGCTTTAGACGTGTTAAGCTTTTGGTAATGATTTAGATATTTATCTACCAAGGTGGAAACAGCGAAAGTCATATTTTGTTATATGAATAACTATAATTATCCTTTCACAGACAAATAGATTGGGAACTATGTGGCTTAGGATATTGTGAATAGAATTAAAAATAGAAATGTTTTAGATACTATTTTAATTTTCTTTTCAAATTTAAAAAGATTTTACGAAAAAGTTTTATTTGTTGAAATAAATACTTAGGTAATTTATTTATAAATGTGAATTAAAAATTTTATACTAATTTTTATTTATTGTTGGACTAATTGTTTTTAAAACAAATTTTCGCTTTTTAGTTTGGCTTAAGTTCATATAATTTCTTTTTATTACAAGAAATTATTATGTTAAGAGAAACTCTAATTTGAAAAAAGCAGATTTTTCTACCGATACTAGCCGAGTAGAATGCATTTTCGAAAGCAGCTACGCAATTTCATCATCAGTACTCTTTGAACGTGTCTTTTAGTTGTAAACATCACCTATTTAACTTACATTAAAGTTTCTTTCAACATTAACGGAAAATTAATAATTTCTTCTAATAAGAAGAAATTATACAAACTTAAGCCAAACTAAAAAGCGAAAATTTGTTTTCAAAACAATTAGTTCAACAATAAATAAAAATTAGCATAAAACTCACAAATGGCACGGTGCAAAATTATCTTTAATAATTTCTGTCCATTTGTCGTTGACAAAAAAAGAAATTAAAAAAAAAAATAAATACCCCTATATTAATAATATACAATAATAAAAAAGCGTTTCAAAAAAAATATTGTATGTATATGAAAAATAAACTTCGTCCTAACTTACACGGCATTTAGACTATGTTACTTGTAACATGTTACTGTAACATGCTACATGTTTTTGTTGGGAAATTGGGTAGAGAAGGCAGAGCAGTTACAAAAGTAACACTATTTCTGTTTTTAATGTTTCTTTTTGACGTTTCTCTTTTGATGTTTTCGTTTATTCTTTATTCTCTTTCGTATATGCCATGGTACAATTACCTTTAAGGTAATTGTACATTACAATTAAGGTAATTGTAGGGTAATTGTACCATGGTCGGAACGTTGATGAAGAAGAATAAACAATGAAACCAAAACAAAATATAAAAAAGAAACAAGTTTCTAGTAACATAATGTAAATTCTTGAAGTTTTTGGAAGTTACCTTAAAACGAAATAAGAAAATAGTCATGTTACAAGTAACATAGTCTAAATTCCGTGTTACAGAATATGAAAAGAGGGAAAACAGTCATGCCGCACAGTGCTTTGATCCCATATAGTGATGGGACAAAAATAGGAGGAGTGGTCCTAGAGCTTTGAAATTTGGTACAGTAGTATAAAATACTTAAATTAAGAAAAATTCAATTTTTTGAAAAAATCGGGTATAGGCTTACTTTACCAATGAAATTGACTTGTGCAGACCTTTGGTACACTAGTATAAAGTACTTAAATTAAGAAAAATTAATTTTTTTGAAAAAATCGGGCAAAGGACACGCCTACTGCCCATATATAAAAAGGACGAAATTTTCAATTTTGACTACATAACTGCACAGAAAGTTACAATAGTCCGTAGATTATTTACATCCCGTGTAGTAACTTGTGCGATAATTTTTATTGGGATTGACGCAAGGACTCTAGGTCCTGCCATATATCCTTTTTTGCAAAAATGCTAAGACTGTTACAAAAGTTAGCCGATTCTCATTAAATTGGGTGGTATGGTTATTATTATGTGTCAAACAAATGTTAGTGCCAAATTACATTAAAATTGATTTATAAAAATAGAAAATAAAAATTAAATTGGCTAAAAATCTTCTACATTATGATTTTGACGACAACGTGAAAGTACAAAATGACAATCTTTCTAAATTAAATTTAATTTAAAATACGTATAAGTGCGTTTTTTAATAATAATTTTTTTTTAATAATAATTTTTTTTTAATAAATTATATATGTATATTTTATTTTACAATAACTCTTCTTCAGTATTAGAATCTTCCCAAAAAATATTGCCGCTCAATGAAACATTTGTCTCGTCGTCTTCAACTGGCTCATTACCATTTTCTCTTAAGTATATACATATATATCAATTTCTGCAAATAATGGATTTTTTTTGGTCTTTGGATTCCTTTTTGAAGTCAAAAACGGATCTAAAGATAGTATTAAACAGTAATTAATCTTTATGAGTGTATTTGCGTGGCGGTTTCCTCGTATGGGACAGTCTTGCTTTTCTCACGATTTTGTGGTTGGCTTCCAATGCTTCTTCAGACAAGCACCCTGAAATTCATTTTCAGATACCACAATAGACGGAATAAATTTTTTTTCTTAGTTTGTAATGCATACAGAGACGGAAAACAATTTAGGTGTATTTCATTAATTGTATTACGTAGCACACTATATTTTCTTTCGGTCAAATCTAAATTCATATATAGCGCCAAAGCTTTTGTTTGTTGCTGGTAAGCATTTTGAATTCGACATTAGGCTTTGAGATTCCCGTTTTAAATTTTCCACTGCAAAATGTAGTTCCTCAAGGGAACATTTTATTACTAACTCTGGTTGTCAAATCTAGCGATTTTCAATTGCTGTATTAGTTTGTTGTGATGCAAAGTTTTATAAGATTTATGAAAAACATTAAATTTTTGTCATATTTTGATCTAGTTTTTGTTAAAAGTAGTCACAACAGATCTGGGAAAAACAAATTTTTTGGCAGTTCATAGCTTACATTTTAAAAATTTAGCTAACTTCTAGCGATTTTTTATACTAACTTATCTATGTTTTTGGGAAAAAAAGTTAGCAGCAGTGGTGGGAGGTAAACAATGAAACACCAACGTCAATCTGTTAATTTAGCAGCATCTTGAGCGTCAAAAAGAGGCAAACACAATTTTATACTTATTTTTTTAATTTATCTCGTTAATTATTATAATCTTATGGTATCAATTTGTTTTTATATGTTATTATATTGTAAGTTTTTTTTTTATAGTTTTAGCTCCAGAAAACTGTCGAAATTTGAGAAAAAAATCACTAAAATAGCCATTTAAAAAAAAAAAAAATTTAAAGTTCCGGTTAAATTTTTAAAATTTTTTTTCTTGTAGTTATTAGAAGACAGTATGAATTTTTTAAAACAGAAAAAAACCCATACCCCATATTTTTCTTTTTTTTTAATTTTCCATCAAAGTTAAAAAATTTTTAGAGCTTAAGTGAACAATGAGCATTTTTCAAAGCAATAAGAAATACTTATAAAAAAGAAATCACAAAAAATTTTTTTGACAGTTAGTTGCAAATATAGTTATTTACTACAGAAAAAAATTTCAATCTCATAGTCCAAAAAATAATTTTTTTACAACTGTTTTCCTGAAGCATGTAAGACGCGGGTATTTGTTTAGCCATTTTTACTTCAAATTCTTTGACTTTGGCGCCCCCTAGCGCCACCAAAAAGAGCTAAATCGAAAAAATTCTTTAAAATTTATTTAAAAATTATTGTTATCTGTCGACCTATATATTTTTATCTACAATATAAAACATTTTTTTTTATTGTATTTTTGTCTATGGGACACAGCACTGTGTGCCGTATCCCTTTCTCTGTTAAATGTAAGTTAAATAGGCGATGTTTTCAACCAAAGACACTACTACCGTCCAAAGAGTACTGATGATGAAATTGCGTAGCTGCTTTCGAAAATGCATTCTACTCGGCTAGTATCGGTAGAAAATTCTGTTTTTTTTTATATTAAAGTTTCTCTCAACATTAACGGAAAATAATAATTTCTTCTAATAAAAAGAAATTATATGAACTTAAGCCAAACTAAAAAGCGAAAATTTGTTTTAAAAACAATTAGTTCAACAATAAATAAAAATTAGTATAAAATTTTTAATTCACTTTTATAAATAAATTACCTAAATATTTATTTCAACAAATAAAACTTTTTCGTAAAATCTATTTAAATTTGAAAAGAAAATTAAAATAGTATCTAAAACATTTCTATTTTTAATTCTATTCACAATATCCTAAGCCACATAGTTCCCCATCTATTTGTCTGTGAAAGGATAATTATAGTTATTCATATAACAAAATAAGACTTTCGCTGTTTCCATCTTGGTAGATAAATATCTAAATCATTACCAAAAGCTTAACACGTCTAAAGCATCGCCCATTTTAACATTTCTACTACACAAAGGAGTTTTCTTAATATTTGTACCTTTAAGACTTAAATCGAGTTTTAACAATGCAATCAGCCAACCCTTTACTCTCTTCTCTGTACGTACACCATTTTTAATTCAATTTTAGAAATCTCTAATTGAATTTCAGAATTTTCCATTTGTATTTCAGAATGTTCTACTTGTATTTTTGCATCAGCTTAAAATAAATACTAAATCCACAGCATGTTTTTTTAAAATTATCTTCAATATACACGTTATAACAACTACTTACTGAAAGTCCGAAAAATATGTACTAACATTTTTGGGGGTGATTAAAATGTGGTTTTAAAAGAGTCACATCTATTATTTTCTGCTGGGTAAGAACAACTTCAAGGTTTTATTTGTTTTAACAAAAGCCTTGAAATATTTTAAAAATATTTTACATATTTGTTACAAAATATATAAAAATATTGTTTATTCTGACGAAAAAACCTTCTATCAAATTCCAATATGTACAGCACTAATTCAAAGTATTTATCCAAGGTCAACAAAAAACAAGTAAAAGCGCTATATTCGGCTGGGCCGAATCTTATATACCCTTCACATTGGTATTTTAATATACCCAGCAGAGTTATCTTGTACTGCAAATAATATATAAAAAATACCTTGTGCGAGTTTTAAAGCCCATAGAAAAAATAACAAAATTTTAACGTTCGTATGGATAATAGAAATTGATAAAGAAGGTTTGAGGTCGAGAGTTTTAAAAGTTTTCGACATTATTCATATTAAAAGGTTAAAAAAAGTTGTAAATTTTTATGGGATGTTCTAGTCCCCCTGCTCCTCTCCAACTTTTTCTCCAAAATGTATGAATTATTTGATTATTACTTTTTGTAGAATATTCGAAGGCGATAGTTGTTATAGTTTCCCAGATGTGGCATATCGAAAATTTCATAAAAATTGTAAGTTTGTATTAGAGCTACCCCTTCCCCTACCCTTGCCCAAAAAACTTTTTTTTAATGTTGGTCTTATTATCCTGTTACTTTTTGCAGAACATTTGAAGTCAATTCCTGTTATAGTTTCCTAAATTTAGCATATCGAAAATTTCATAAAAATTGTTAATTTGTACGGGAGCTACCCTTTGTTCTGCCCCACCCAAAAATTTTTTTCTTAAAAGTGTAGTTCTTAGTGTACAACTAATTTTTGTACAACATTTTAAGTTGATAGCTGTTATAGTTTCCGAGATATAGCGCATAAAATAGTTCACCACATTTGTGCAATTGTAGGAAAAATACCCCTTCCCCTGGTCCTATCTGAAAAAACTTTTTCCATTATTTAGGTTCCTTCTTTAGGAGTATTCGTGCCAAGTTTTGTGGCAAGAGTGACTATAGTTACTGAGATATATACACGGATTTTGTCCTAAAAAAATGGGTTACTTTAAGTTTTCGCTTATATCTCAGTCAATAGTAAACCGATATTTCTAATAGTTTGGCACCATTAACTGGTCTGTATCTTTTTATTTGACTCCGGAAACTTGATTTCAACAGACGGACATGGCTATATCAACTTTCCTATCTATAAGGATCCAGAATATATATACTTTATGAGGTCGCAAATGAATAATAAAGAAATTACAAACGGAATGACAAACTGATATATACCCTTATCACTATGTGAAGGGTATAAATAGTATA
The DNA here is from genome assembly GCA_963583895.1 of Melanophora roralis. Taxonomy (NCBI): domain Eukaryota; kingdom Metazoa; phylum Arthropoda; class Insecta; order Diptera; family Rhinophoridae; genus Melanophora; species Melanophora roralis. Next base: position 52,989,176 of record OY757191.1, read on the forward strand.
AAATAAGTAAAAAATTTCAACATTAAAATAGTTTACAGGTAAAAATAAGGCAGAAAAGAAGTGTTTAATTTAAAAATGCTCTTAAAAATAGAGTATATTTTTCAAGTTCTTATATTTTGTCCTTTGATTATTTTAACATTTTCAAGGGTACCAATTTATAATGAATCTACATCTTCAACTCACCCACCACCGGCTTTGGAATGTTTAACCACTATAGTGCATTAGAGCTGTGTAGCTCATGAACGAACGGGTCAAAACGAACGGATCACCGAATTGAACGAAGTGATCCGGTTATTTTACTGAGCGCTTTTCGTTCAATTGTGTTCCGTTCCAGGGCTGTCAGTTATGGCGATTTTACGCCAAATGGGGCGATTTTTTAGTGCTCTTGGCTATTAAAATTTAGGTTTGACGCCATGGCGATATTGTTGGCGATTATTTTAACAAACGGCAAAGTTTTTGAACTAACTAAAAAATAGATTAATATATTTAATGTGTATGTTACCCAAAATGGCACAGATGAATCTTTTTAATATCTTAAATGAAGTGCTATTTAAGCATAAAAACGTTTTTTTAACTTTCTATATATACATATAAACATTAAAAAGCTATACTCAAGGTAATATTAACACAACTGGTAAATTATTCCTTTTTGTATAAAAATAACCTTGTTTGCCACAGATTTGCTTCACACGATGTTACATAAATATAAAATAACTACAATACCAATTAAGTTCGTGTTTTAACCTAAGCAAAATTTTTAATATTAAACAATATGTTACTTAAGAAAGTAACTGCCATTCTACGTACGCCCTTGGTCATACATATTTTCAATTTTTCCCTTGAATTTCTTGGCGTACAAAAAAATTTAATTTTTACTTTAATTAAATAGTAATTTCTTTTTCTTTAATTTATTTAATTGGGATATTCAAACGGTATGCTATAAAGTCATATTGTCTTAAAGTTTTAATATTTTACAATAATTTAAAAAAGTTGTTTTTGTGCTTATAAGAAAAAAGTTCTGTAATAATATGACTTTTTGAACTGTGTTTATTGTTTTGTCATAAACAGTAGAAACCTGAGCCAGACGGCCGAAACTCTTTAGTGAAGCCGTTGATATAATTAACAAGTCGCAGTCATTAATTTGAAAATATTTTTGAAATTACTTATTTTTCTGCAGCTGATTCAAATTTAAAAAAGCACACTTAATTATGAGCGGATGCTCACAACAGTAGTATTTTTTCGTTTTATTTTTTTAAGACATATGACTTTATGACTACCTCGTGAATACCATAAATAAAAAAAAACATTAAGATATCATATGCTTATTTAAGTAAAATAATTTTCGAGTTTTTTTCGTCAAAAACAATAGATTTTTATTATGGCGGATTTTTTGGCGACATTTTTTGTTTTTAAACTCAAAAAAATATTTTTTGGCGATTTTTGGCGATTTTTAATAACCGTTCTGGCGATGGAACCCAAAAAAAACTGACAACCCTGTTCCGTTCAATGTTTGTTTCTTCAGGTCTTCTTTATGTCACAATTTCGTTCGTTCAGATGTGTTTTTTATGTTATGTTCTTTTGTTTCAGTTGATTGTTTGTGTATTGATAAGAGTTGCTTTAAAAAGTTTGCGAATGTGCGTACATATTTCTTTTGAGCATCGCTGTGGCATTGCCATAATTTTTATACCCTTCACATAAGTGATAAGGGTATATACAAGTTTGTCATTCCGTTTGTAATTCCTTTATTATCCATTCGGGACCCCATAAAGTATATATATTCTGGATCCTTATAGATAGGGAAACCGATTTAGCGATGTCCGTCTGCATGTCTGTCCGTGTTATGGTTGAAATCAACTTTCTGAAGCCCCCCGATATCGCATAGACCCGAATGTGGTATCAAACTGTCACAGATAGTCGCGAGAAAATCGGTATTGAAATTCAGCAAAATCGCCCGATAAATGACCGAGATATAAGCAAACAACCACGACTACCTCGGTTTTTTGAGTCTACAACAACAACAAAGAACATACTTTTACATGTAATAACATAAAAACAACAAAAAAAAAACAACAAAAACGAAAAAAACAGAATCAATCATGTCTATATTATTGAAACGCACCCAAAACAAAAATTTTATTAGTATTAGTGTTCATACATATAACAGCGTTGCCATACAAAGCTTAATTTAAACATTTTTAAAATCGCTCCTACGGCTTCCAGGGTTCTCCTACGAAGGTAAAATGTAAGACCGACCCGAATTATTTTTTCCATCCAAACATTTTTGTGGAACATACTTACCCTCTATCTCTAGCCCCTGACATGGTTGCCATACAAAATTTTAAAAAATAAGGTAAAAACCGCTATAACTTCCCCGGACTCGCCCGTAGAGGAAAAAAATGAATCACAGACCCCCATTAGTTTCTTCTCCTAAACATATTCCTAGAACATACTTACCCCCTATCTCCACGCCCTAATGGGGTTGCCATACAAAATTTACAAAAATTATAAAATGCCCACAACTTCTTCAGAAATGGCCTTAGAGCAATAAAGTGTACTACCGACCCCCATTAGTTTGCCCTCCCAAACATATTCCTAGAACATACTTACCCCCTATCTCCACGCCCTAAGGGGGTTGCCATTCAAAATTTACAAAAATTCTGTAAAAATTCCCACAACTTCTCTAGAGGTGGCCTTAGAGCAATAAAGTGTACGACCGACCCCTATTAGTTTCTTCGCCCAAACATATTCATAGAACATACTTACCCCCTAACTCTACGCCCTAATGGGGTTGCCATACAAAATTTACAAAAATTATAAAATGCCCACAACTTCTTCAGAGTTGGCCGTAGAGCAATAAAGTGTACGACCGACCCCCATTACTTTGCCCTCCCAAACATATTCCTAGAACATACTTACCCCCTATCTCCACGCCCTAATGGGGTTGCCATACAAAATTTACAAAAATGATAAAATGCCCACAACTTCTTCAGAGTTGGCCTTAGAGCATAAAAGTGTACGACCGACCCCCATTAGTTTGCCCTCCCAAACATATTCCTATAACATACTTATCCCCTATCTCCACGCCCTAATGGGGTTGCCATACAAAATTTACAAAAATGATAAAATGCCCACAACTTCTTCACAGTTGGCCTTAGAGCAATAAAGTGTACGACCGACCCCCATTAGTTTGCCCTCCCAAACATATTTCTAGAACATACTTACCCCCTATCTCCACGCCCTAATGGGGTTGCCATACAAAATTTACAAAAATGATAAAATGCCCACAACTTCTTCAGAGTTGGCCTTAGAGCAATCAAGTGTACGACCGACCCCTATTAGTTTGCCCTCCCAAACATATTCTTAAAACATACTTACCCCCTATCTCCACGCCCTAATGGGGTTGCCATACAAAATTTACAAAAATTATGTAAAAATGCCCACAACTTCTTTAAAGTTGGCCTTAGAGCAATAAAGTGTACCACCGACCCCTATTAGTTTGCCCTCCCAAACATATTCCTAGAACATACTTACCACCTATCTCCACGCCCTAAGGGGGTTGCCATACAAAATTTACAAAAATGATGTAAAAATGCCCATAACTTCTTCAGAGTTGGCCTTAGAGCAATAAAGTGTACGACCAACCCCTATTAGTTTCTTCTCCCAAACATATTCCTAGATCATACTTACCCCCTATCTCCACGCCCTAATGGGGTTGCCATACAAAATTTACAAAAATGATAAAATGCCCACAACTTCTTCACAGTTGGCCTTAGAGCAATAAAGTGTACGACCGACCCCCATTAGTTTGCCCTCCCAAAGATATTCCTAGAACATACTTACCCCCTATCTCCACGCCCTAAGGGGGTTGCCATACAAAATTTACAAAAATTATGTAAAAATGCTCACAACTTCTTTAGAGTTGGCCTTAGAGCAATAAAGTGTACGACCGACCCCCATTAGTTTGCCCTCCCAAACATATTCCTAGAATATACTTACCCTCTATCTCCACGCCCTGAGGGGGTTGCCATACAAAATTTACAAAAATGATAAAATGCCCACAACTTCTTTAGAGTTGGCCTTAGAGCAATAAAGTGTACGACAGACCCCTATTAGTTTTCCCTCCCAAACATATTCCTAGAATATACTTACCCCCTATCTCCACGCCCTAATGGGGTTGCCATACAAAATTTACAAAAATGATATGAAAATGCCCACAACTTCTTTAGAGTTGGCCTTAGAGCCTATTTAAGAATTAGAAATATTTCATAAGTAAAAAAATGGTTAAAAATAAAAAAAGTTTGGGATTGCGAAAGGTCAATGTGAAGGGTATTTAAGATTTGGCACAGCCGAATATAGCGCTCTTACTTGTTTTAAATTTGGTTCAACAGTCTTTTTCTAACAGTCTTTTACTAAGAACTTTCCATTTTTTTCATTTGGAAAGCCATTAAGAAATAATTTCACACAAAACTTAGCACAAAAGAATCAGTTTTCGATTTTTCCAATTTTCGGACTTTTCCGGAGGGTGTTTCCAAAATTTTCTTCCTTAGACCTTCTCCTCCAAAATACGAACAACTGATAAAAAAAATTTACAAAAATCGGCCCACGCGTTCTCATTTTATGGATTACTATACACTTTTTACACAATTTTTATAAATGGATTATTTAAATTTTATTTTACAAAAAGTTTTTCCTATTTTGAATGTCAAAACCACAAGCTATGTCAAAACAAATCTTTAAAAAAACATGTTGCCGTACTGTCGTTCAGAAGTGAACGATTGAACGAACGGGTTAATTTTTGTAAATTGAACGAAACTGAGCGATCACTGAAATGAACGATTTGGCACAGCTCTATAGTGCATGCACCGTTTTTAGTACAACTCTTTTATCCGATTGATAGATTTCTTTGCAGCGGCGCCCTGTTAACACCTTTATTTGTAATAACTGCAGGTACATGTGTTGATAATATACAAGATAAATCCATAGACATAGTAGCTGGAGCTACTTATTTAAATGTGAGCGATATAAGAGCTAATAGTAAACAAATTTTAATTCCAAGAATGTACAAAAAGTTTAACGGTTGGAACATTGCGCTATTAGAGAACTAGATTCAAGTCTTAAAGGTAGAAATGTAAAAGAAATTCCTTTGTGCAGCAGAAATGTTATTATGGATGATACTTTAGACGTCTATGGATGGGGTAATGCTTATGATGATAATGATTTAGGATATTTATCTACCCAAATGGGAATAGCTGAAATATTGGTTACACCGTCACATTTTTGTGGCGAAAATTTTACAAGAAATGCAGAAACTTCATTTTGTTATATGAATGACTATCATTATCCTTACATACACAAATATACTGGAAATTCAGGTGACCCCGCTGTTAAAAATGGGGAACTGTGTGGCTTAGTATCTTATGTGATATATGATGATGATCCATATCATTTCCTAGAAACTGTTTATACAAACATATATGATGTTAAGCAATTTATAACCGAAGTTTTAAGTCATTTCTCTTATTACACTGCACAGTAATAAAAAAACACAGACGGGATAGCACTTAGTTAAAATTTGTTATTGAAATAAAAACTATAAATGTTTTTGAAACTCTTTTAATTTTCTTTTCTTATTTAAATATCTCTTACGAAAAATAATTAATTTGTTAAATAAAATATTTATGTAGTTTATTCATAAAAGTAAATTATAAAAATTGTTTCATGTGTTTCTTTTGACCTGAAATAAATTATGGATAAAATGTTTATGCTCTTCATATTTATAAACGAATCAATGAACGCATCTAATATCCTTTTTTCAAAAAAACGGCAGCAGCTGAACTTTATAGGGCCATTTAATAATTTTAAATAAAAAGATATAGTTTTTCAATTAAAACAGCATTAAAACGTTAGTAGTAAAATGATTTTAAACTGATAGAAAACGAAGTTGTATGAAAGTTTTCATCAGCGTGTTAAATAGGACTTTAATTTTCTCTCATTTGTACAATAACTTCCCTTTAGAATCCTTTAAGATAGCGTTCCATAGTAATAAATACAACGAAATTAGTTTGAAAATAATTAAAATACTTTATTAAAAACTGTTAATTTACTTGCTATAAGGGACATTAACATAACAGAAACTGAAATCAGGGGAAAACTTTTTTTGCTTTTTTTAGGTGTTACGCGAAGCTTTCCATACCCGTCACATTACTGATGAGGGTATCTATAAGTTTTCCATTCCATTTGTAATTTCTTTAATATTCATCTGCGACCCCATAAGGTATATGTATATGTTTTTTCTTGGTCCTTATATATAGCGAAATCGATAAAGCGATGTCCGTCTGACCGTGTTATGGTTGAAATCAACTTTTTAAAGTCCCCCGATGAATAGACCCGTAAATAGTATCAAACTATCAGAAATATCTGCGAAGAAATCGGTATTGAAATCTAGCAAAATCGCCCGGTAACTGACAGAGATATAAGCCAGCAACCACGACTTCCACTGTTAATTTTTCTAAAACCTGTACAACTGCCCCGGAGTTGCCCTTACACGGGTGCAATGAAAGACCGACTCCCATTAATTTTTTCCTCGCGAAAATTTTGGTAAAAAATACTTGCATCCTATCTCCGGCCCCTAATAGGGCTTCCATACAAAGTTTAATTTTTTTTAAATCATATTCCTAAATATACATAAACATATTCCTCAAATATACTTACCCACATCTCCATTACCTGAGGGGGTTGCCATACAAAATTTACAAAAATGTTGTAAATACAAAATTTTAACGTTTGTATGTTTAATAGAAATACCATGCCGAAGGTTATAGGTCAAGAATTCTAATAGTTTTCGTATTGAAAGTTTAAAAAAAGTTATTTATTTGTATGGGGGTGCCCTCCCCATATTTTTCTCCAAAATGAAGGCATTATTGTACAATTCCTTTTTAAGAACCATTGGAGTCGATAAATGCTAGTTTCCGAGATATAACTTATCAGAAATTTCCAAAAAAATTTTAATTTGTATGGAAGCTTCCCCAGCTACCACCCAAATAATTTTTTCCCCAAAATTTGAAGTCGATAGCTGTTGTAGTTTCTCAGATTAAGCGCATTAAATATTTTACAAAATGTGTGCAATTGTAAGGGATAAACCACTTCCCCTGCTCCTATCTGAAAAATTTTTTCTATAATTTAGATCCCTATCTTCAACGTATCTGTGCTAAGTTGCTGTATTTACTGAGATATAAAAATATAATTAATATAATAAATATAATTTTGGGTTTACGCTTATATCTCGACCAATAATGAATTCATTTTGCTGATTTTAAATAGCGATTGTCTCAGGGATGTTTCTGATTGTTTAATACATTAAAACATTTTATATGCGACATTATTTGAGTCCGGAAACTTGATTTCAACAGACACACATACGGACAGACGGGCATGGCGATATCGACTTCCCTGTCTATTAGGGTCCAGAATATATTTTTAACCGTTATGGGGTCGCAAATGAATTTTAAAGAAATTACAAACGGAATGACAAACTAATATACATATATCCTTGTCACTATGTGAAGGGAATAAAAATCAGTACTTTTTCTCAAATATCAGTACATTTTCATACACAGATTTTTAGCCAGTACAGTAAACCGAAAATAAGTATATTTACTGATGAAATCAATACGAATGGTCACTGTAGTTATATCATATAAAGAATCCTGCGCCAAGCGCCTAATACTGAAATGGCGAAATTGAAATAATAATCGGGAGAGGCAAGCACCCACATCCGCAAAAAACCCCAAGTACTAAAAACTTACGGAAGACCGTCGAACAAGATTCTTTGAGCCACATCCACCGGCAAAAGCAGCCGACACCGGTCTCTGAAACACATCTTCTTTTTTATGTAAAAAAAAAAAAATAAACAAAAAGTTTATTTAAAAAAAATCAAAATCATAAACAAAGTAATATTGGTTGAGTTTGCAATCATCACGTTTAACATATACTTTTCGCATAAACCATCAATTATTTAAATTGTTTACTTTTGGCCATAAGACAGAAAATTTGTATTTGGTTTTTATAGCGCTTGGTTGTATCAGTTACATATGTATGTAATTAAAATTTAAAATATAACACTTGTTTATGAGTGGTCACATCAGTCGTATTTTTTGTTCTTTTATTTTACAACACAGCGGTATGGTAGCTGCCACGCTCTTTTATCTCAACAGTTACATAATTTGCAATCAAAATGCTTAGGCAGGGGACTCTAATTCTTTCCATTTTCAGCTTTATTAAAGCCTGAATGTTAGCTTCAATCTACAAAATTTTGAGCCGTTCAAAATGTATAATATAAAATGTTTAGCCTGTAATATTCCTGAAATATGTAAATATGTGGAGACAAACGCATTTAGATATGTTTGTTTTCATTATTTTTACTTTGTATCCTTAAACGAAAGTGGATCCGATTCATTACGTATGCATCTTCTTTGCAATCTCTCTATGGGTTGCTTCTCCTCTTTTAGCACCAAAAATCGCATATACATATCCCTTATCACCATCGCCAAAGGGGGTTTCCAAACAAAATTTGGGAAATTATAATAAGTCTTTCTCTACAGCTTCCATGGTACCCGTAAATAGGTCAAATGCAGGACTGACACAAACTCATTTTTCCTTTCACCCTCTGAGGGGGCTGCCATACAAAATTTTAAAAAATTAGGGTTAAACCCCCCTACAACTTCCCTATAATCACCCTTAGAGGGTAAAATGTAACACCGACCCCTATATAAAAATTATAAATAAAAAATGGATAAAATATAAAAAAGGTTCGTGGTTTCGAAAGGCCAATGTAAAGGATATATAAGATTTGGCACAGCTGAATAGAGCGCTGTTACTTGTTTTTTTTTTTTTTATAGTAATTTTTTATTTAAAATTGTGCTATAAATATACAAAATAATTATATACATATGTTTTTGAAAAACTGTATTGAGACTATACCTGAGATTGTTTATTTTAGCTTAGATCTTCCTTCGTTCTATTCGTCCATACGTATGTTTGTAAACTTAAAATTGCAATTAAACGGGTTTTTTAAACTAATTTACAAAAATCAAATAAATATTTTTCTAAAATTATCAATATATTTTTACAAATTAATACGCAACAATAGTTTGATAAAATAGCAAAGACCTTGTGAATTGAGCAAAGAGAATCTTTGATTTCAATATTCTAAAATAAAAATATTTTAAAAATTTGTTTAAATACTTCGAAAATGCATTCTACTATGGCTAGGTCAAAGTAATGGAAGGAAATAAAATAAAATTTTGAATTTACTTTTATAAATAAATTACCCTAATATCTAATTTAACAAATAAAAATTTTTCGTAAAAACTATTTTGATTAGAAAAGAAAATTGAAATAATTCCAAAAACATTTCTATTTTTAATGCTAATCACAACTTTCATCTAAATACTATCCGGTCTGTGTGTTTTTATACCCTTCACATAAGTGATAAGGGTATATATGTATAAGTTTGTCATTCCGTTTGTAATTCCTTTATTATCCATTTGGGACCCCATAAAGTATATATATTCTGGATCCTTATAGATAGGGAAGCCGATTTAGCGATGTCCGTCTGTCCGTCTGACCGTCTGTCCGTGTTATGGTTGAAATCAACTTTCTGAAGCCCCCCGATATCGCTTAGACCCGAATGTGGTCTCAAACTGTCGCAGATAGTCGCGAGAAAATCGGTATTGAAATTCAGCAAAATCGTCCGATAAATGACCGAGATATAAGCAAAAAACCACGACTACCTCGGTTTTTTGAGTCTACAACAACAACAAAGAACATACTTTTACATGTAATAATAAAAAAAACAACAAAAAAACAACAAAAAAAGAAAAAAACAGAATCAATCATGTTTATATTATTGAAACACACCCAAACCAAAAATTTTATTAGTATAAGTGTTCATACATATAACAGCGTTGCCATACAAAGCTTAATTTAAACAATTTTAAAACCGCTCCTACGGCTTCCAGGGTTCTCCTACAAAGGTAAAATGTAAGACCGACCCAAACTATTTTTTCCATCCAAACATTTTTGTGGAACATACTTACTTTCTATCTCCAGCCCCTGACATGGTTGCCATACAAAATTTAAAAAAATAAGGTAAAAACCGCTACAACTTCCCCGGAGTCGCCCGTAGAGGAAAAAAATGTATCACAGACCCCCATTAGTTTTTCCTCCCAAACGTATTCCTAGAGCATACTTACCCCCTATCTCCACGCCCTAAGGGGGTTGCCATACAAAATTTACAAAAATTATGTAAAAATTCCCACAACTTCTTTATAGTTGGCCTCAGAGCAATAAAGTGTACGACCGACCCCTATTAGTTTGCCCTCCCAAACATATTCCTAGAACATACTTTCCCCCTATCTCCACGCCCTAATGGGGTTGCCATACAAAATTTACAAAAATGATAAAATGCCCACAACTTCTTCAGAGTTAGCCTTAGAGCAATAAAGTGTACGACCGACCCCCATTAGTTTGCCCTCCCAAACATATTCGTAGAACATACTTACCCCCTATCTCCACGCTCTAATGGGGTTGCCATACAAAATTTACAAAAATGATAAAATGCCCACAACTTCTTCAGAGTTGACCTTAGAGCAATAAAGTGTACGACCGATCCCTATTAGTTTACCCTCCCAAACATATTCCTAGAACATACTTACCCCCTATCTCCAAGCCCTAATGGGGTTGCCATACAAAATTTACAAAAATGATAAAATGCCCACAACTTCTTCAGAGTTGGCCTTAGAGCAATAAAGTGTACGACCGACCCCCATTAGTTTGCCCTCCCAAACATATTCCTAGATCTTACTTACCCCCTATCTCCACGCCCTAATGGGGTTGCCATACAAAATTTACAAAAATGATAAAATGCCCACAACTTCTTCAGAGTTGGCCTTAGAGCAATAAAGTATACGACCGATCCCTATTAGTTTACCCTCCCAAACATATTCCTAGAACATACTTACCCCCTATCTCCACGCTCTAATGGGGTTGCCATACAAAATTTACAAAAATGATAAAATGCCCACAACTTCTTCAGAGTTGACCTTAGAGCAATAAAGTGTACGACCGATCCCTATTAGTTTGCCCTCCCAAACATATTCCAGGATCTTACTTACCCCCTATCTCCACGCTCTAATGGGGTTGCCATACAAAATTTACAAAAATGATAAAATGCCCACAACTTCTTCAGAGTTGGCCTTAGAGCAATAAAGTGTACGACCGACCCCCATTAGTTTGCCCTCCCAAACATATTCCTAGATCTTACTTACCCCCTATCTCCACGCTCTAATGGGGTTGCCATACAAAATTTACAAAAATGATAAAATGCCCACAACTTCTTCAGAGTTGGCCTTAGAGCAATAAAGTGTACGACCGACCCCCATTAGTTTGCCCTCCCAAACATATTCCTAGATCTTACTTACCCCCTATCTCCACGCTCTAATGGGGTTGCCATACAAAATTTACAAAAATGATAAAATGCCCACAACTTCTTCAGAGTTGACCTTAGAGCAATAAAGTGTACGACCGATCCCTATTAGTTTGCCCTCCCAAACATATTCCTAGAGCATACTTACCCCCCATCTCCACGCTCTAATGGGGTTGCCATACAAAATTTACAAAAATGATAAAATGCCCACAACTTCTTCAGAGTTGACCTTAGAGCAATAAAGTGTACGACCGATCCCTATTAGTTTGCCCTCCCAAACATATTCCTAGATCTTACTTACCCCCTATCTCCACGCTCTAATGGGGTTGCCATACAAAATTTACAAAAATGATAAAATGCCCACAACTTCTTCAGAGTTGGCCTTAGAGCAATAAAGTGTACGACCGACCCCCATTAGTTTGCCCTCCCAAACATATTCCTAGATCTTACTTACCCCCTATCTCCACGCTCTAATGGGGTTGCCATACAAAATTTACAAAAATGATAAAATGCCCACAACTTCTTCAGAGTTGGCCTTAGAGCAATAAAGTGTGCGACCGACCCCCATTAGTTTGCCCTCCCAAACATATTCCTAGATCTTACTTACCCCCTATCTCCACGCTCTAATGGGGTTGCCATACAAAATTTACAAAAATGATAAAATGCCCACAACTTCTTCAGAGTTGGCCTTAGAGCAATAAAGTGTGCGACCGACCCCCATTAGTTTGCCCTCCCAAACATATTCCTAGATCTTACTTACCCCCTATCTCCACGCTCTAATTGGGTTGCCATACAAAATTTACAAAAATGTTAAAATGCCCACAACTTCTTCAGAGTTGGCCTTAGAGCAATAAAGTGTACGACCGACCCCCATTAGTTTGCCCTCCCAAAGATATTCCTAGATCTTACTTACCCCCTATCTCCACGCTCTAATGGGGTTTTTTTTTTTTTTTTCATATATTTTATTATTGGATCTTCGCTTAAGCGAACTAACAATAAGTATTCAAATCTTAAGACTAAGTTATTAATATTAGCCCAGCCAGTGCCAGACTAAAATTTAAGTTCTCATAATAAAATAGTTATCTTCATCTAAGCGCAATAGTATCCCTCTTTTTCAGACGGGAGTGTCTACTATGTTGCAAGATACTTCGAGCGAGCGGATTTGGATGCGTTTCCAGCTTATTTAAATACTTGTCCACATATTTCAGGATTTCGCTTTTAACTAGTGGAACTTCTAGATCCTTATGGATGTTGCTGTTTTTCACATACCACGGAGCACCAGTTATCATTCTTAGGATTTTATTTTGACGGCGTTGTATTTTTTCGATGTTAGAGGCGGAAGCAGTGCCCCATAATTGTATACCGTAGCACCAAATTGGTTTTAAAATCGAGTTGTAGATAAGAAGCTTACAATCAAGACGTAGCACAGAGTTTCTACCAATTAGCCAGTGGATTTGAGCAGCTTTAAGTTTCATTTGCGTCAGCTTAGCATCTATATGAGGCTTCCATGTAAGGCGGCGATCTAGGTGAATACCAAGATATTTTGTCTCAGATCGTTGAGGCACATTATGGTTGTTGATAGTGATTGGAGGGCACGTTTCTTTGCGTAAAGTAAAAGTTACGTGGGTACATTTTTGTTCATTTATCTTTATTCCCCATAACTTTGCCCATTTCTCGACTTGGGTTACGTGCTGTTGCAGCTGGTTCGAAGCCTCTTTAGGGTCTTTGTGAATACTAAGAAAAGCAGTGTCGTCAGCAAATGTCGACGTGTGTGTGAAACTATTGGTTGGCATATATGCCGTGTAAAGCAAGTACAAAATTGGACCTAGTATACTTCCTTGAGGTACACCAGCGTCTATTGGTTGGGAACAACTTATTTGGTTTCCCTCTTTAATCATAAATTGTCGGCCTGTTATGTATTTTTCTAAAAGGTTGAAAATATTAGCTGGAAGGTTGAGCTTTAGTTTGTTTAGAAGGCCTTCATGCCATACTTTGTCGAAAGCTTGTGAGACATCGATGAAAAGCCCGGAGCAGTACTTCTTTTCCTCAAAGGCTATTCTTATAACCTGTACCAACCTGTGAGTTTGTTCGATGGTACTATGTTGACTTCTAAAGCCAAATTGGTGATTTGGAATGCAGTTGTTGTCATTCAGGATCGGATTTAGCTTGGTTTTTAACAGTTTTTCGAACAATTTTGACATTGTGGGTAACAAACTTATGGGCCTATAAGATTCTACCTTCGAGGGATCTTTGCCAGGCTTAGGAATCATCTTTACTAAGGCAACTTTCCATATAGGCGGAAAATGTTCAAGCCGAATTATTGCGTTAAAAATAAAAAGAATAATTCTTTTACCTGTGAAGGGTAGCTCTAAAAGCATTTTGTTGCTTATCTTATCAACGCCAGGAGCTTTTTTGTCATTTAGGTTAGCGATTGCCTCTATAACATCTGAAAATCGGAAACGTATTTCTATAGGACGTCTAGCTACAACAGGCGGTAGTTCTCTCACGTACTAATGGGGTTGCCATACAAAATTTACAAAAATGATAAAATGCCCACAACTTCTTCAGAGTTGGCCTTAGAGCAATAAAGTGTACGACCGACCCCCATTAGTTTGCCCTCCCAAACATATTCCTAGATCTTACTTACCCCCTATCTCCACGCTCTAATGGGGTTGCCATACAAAATTTACAAAAATGATAAAATGCCCACAACTTCTTCAGAGTTGGCCTTAGAGCAATAAAGTGTACTACCGACCCCTATTAGTTTGCCCTCCCAAACATATTCCTAGAACATACTTACCCCCTATCTCCACGCTCTAATGGGGTTGCCATACAAAATTTACAAAAATGATAAAATGCCCACAACTTCTTCAGAGTTGACCTTAGAGCAATAAAGTGTACGACCGATCCCTATTAGTTTGCCCTCCCAAACATATTCCTAGATCTTACTTACCCCCTATCTCCACGCTCTAATGGGGTTGCCATACAAAATTTACAAAAATGATAAAATGCCCACAACTTCTTCAGAGTTGGCCTTAGAGCAATAAAGTGTACGACCGACCCCCATTAGTTTGCCCTCCCAAACATATTCCTAGATCTTACTTACCCCCTATCTCCACGCTCTAATGGGGTTGCCATACAAAATTTACAAAAATGATAAAATGCCCACAACTTCTTCAGAGTTGGCCTTAGAGCAATAAAGTGTACGACCGACCCCCATTAGTTTGCCCTCCCAAACATATTCCTAGAACATACTTACCCCCTATCTCCACGCTCTAATGGGGTTGCCATACAAAATGTACAAAAATGACAAAATGCCCACAACTTCTTCAGAGTTGGCCTTAGAGCAATAAAGTGTACGACCGATCCCTATTAGTTTACCCTCCCAAACATATTCCTAGAACATACTTACCCCCTATCTCCAAGCCCTAATGGGGTTGCCATACAAAATTTACAAAAATGATAAAATGCCCACAACTTCTTCAGAGTTGGCCTTAGAGCAATAAAGTGTACGACCGACCCCCATTAGTTTGCCCTCCCAAACATATTCCTAGATCTTACTTACCCCCTATCTCCACGCTCTAATGGGGTTGCCATACAAAATTTACAAAAATGATAAAATGCCCACAACTTCTTCAGAGTTGGCCTTAGAGCAATAAAGTGTACGACCGACCCCCATTAGTTTGCCCTCCCAAACATATTCCTAGATCTTACTTACCCCCTATCTCCACGCTCTAATGGGGTTGCCATACAAAATTTACAAAAATGATAAAATGCCCACAACTTCTTCAGAGTTGACCTTAGAGCAATAAAGTGTACGACCGATCCCTATTAGTTTGCCCTCCCAGACATATTCCTAGAACATACTTACCCCCTATCTCCACGCTCTAATGGGGTTGCCATACAAAATTTACAAAAATGATAAAATGCCCACAACTTCTTCAGAGGTGGCCTTAGAGCAATAAAGTGTACGACCGACCTCTGTTAGTTTCTTCTCTCAAACATATTCCTAGAACATACTTACCCCCTATCTCCACGCCCTAATGGGGTTGCCATACAAAATTTACAAAAATGATAAAATGCCCACAACTTCTTCAGAGTTGTCCTTAGAGCAATAAAGTGTACGACCGACCCCTATTAGTTTACCCTCCCAAACATATTCCTAGAACATACTTACCCCCTATCTCCACGCCCTAATGGGGTTGCCATACAAAATTTACAAAAATGATAAAATGTCCACAACTTCTTCAGAGTTGGTCTTAGAGCAATAAAGTGTACGACCGACCCCTATTAGTTTGCCCTCCCAAACATTCATAGAACATACTTACCACCTATCTCCACGCCCTAAGGGGGTTGCCATACAAAATTTACAAAAATGATGTAAAAATTCCCACAACTTCTTTAGAGTTGGCCTTAGAGCCTATTTAAAAATTAGAAATGTTTCATAAGTAAAAAAATGGTTAAAAATAAAAAAAGTTTTGGATTGCGAAAGGTCAATGTGAAGGGTATATAAGATTCGGCACAGCCGAATATAGCGCTCTTACTTGTTTTATTACTGTACAGTGTAATTAGTGAAATGTTTTTAAAACTCTGATTATAATATTGATTTTCATCATATATGTATGTTAAGGCTGGTTTATTCTTATCATTACCATCATCATCATCGTCATCATTATATTATGTATAAGATGCTAAGCCACATAGTTTCCCATCTATTTGTATTTACATAAAAGGATAATTAAAGTTGATCATACAACAAAATAAAGTTTCGGAAGACTTTCGCTACAAAAATGTAATGGTATCACCCTTATATCGGCTGTTTCCATCTTGGTATATAAATATCTAAATCATTACCAAAAGCTTCACACGTCTAAATAATCGCCCATATTAACATTTCTACTACATATAGGCATTTCCTTAATATTTGTACCTTTCGGACTTAAATGGAGTTTTAACAATGCAATCATCCAACCCTTTACTCTCTTCTCTGTACGTTCTTAGCATTATAATTTGTTTACTCTACACCATTTTTAATTCAATTTTAGAAATGTCTAATTGTATTTCAGAATTTTGCATTTGTATTTCAGAATGTTCTACTTGTATTTTAGCATCGACTTAAAAAAAATACTAAATCTGCAGCATGTTTTTTTAAAGTTAGCTTTAATATACACGTTATAACAACTACTTACTAAAAGTCCGAAATATATGTACTAACATTTTTCGGTGTGATTAAAATGTGGTTTTAAAAGAGTCACATCTATTATTTTCTGCTAGGTAAGAACAACTTCAAGGTTTTATTTGTCTTAACAAAAGCCTTGAAATATTTTAAAAATACTTTACATATTTGTTACAAAATATATAAAAATATTGTTTATTCTGGCAAAAAAAACCTTCTATTAAATTTCAATATGTACAGCACTAATCCAAAGTATTTAAAAAAAAAAATAGTATAAAATAAATAAAAATGTTCAAGATTAAAATAGTTAACAATTAAAAATAAAACAGAAAAGAAGTGTTTAATACAAAAATGTTCTTAAAAATAGAGAATATTTTTCAAGTTTTTATATTTTGTCCTTTGATTATATTAACATTTTCAAAGGTACCAATTTATGATGAATCTACATCTTCTACTCACCCACCACCAGCTTTGGAGAGTTTAACCACTATAACGCATGCACCGTTTTTAGTACAACTCTTTTATCCGCTTGATAGATTTGTTTGCAGCGGTGCCTTGTTAACACCTTTATTTGTAATAACTGCAGGTACATGTGTTCATAATATAAAAGATAAAACCATACACGTAGTAGCTGGAGCTACTTATATCAACGTGAGCGATATAAGAGCTAATAGTAAACAAATTATATTTCCAAGAACGTTCGAAAAGTTTTACGGCTGGAACATTGCGCTGTTAGAACTAGATTCAAGTCTTAAAGGTAGAAATATAAAAGAAGTTCCTTTGTGCAGCAGAAATGTTATTATGGATGATACTTTAGACGTCTATGGATGGGGTAATGCTAATAATGATGATAATGATTTAGGATATTTATCTACTCAGATGGGAACAGCTGAAATATTGGTTACACCGTCATATTCTTGTGGCGAAAATTTTACAAGAAATGCAGAAACTTCATTTTGTTATATGAATGACTATCATTATCCTTACATATACAAATATACTGGAAATTCAGGTGACCCCGCTGTTAAAAATGGGGAACTGTGTGGCTTAGTATCTTATGTGATATATGATGATGATCCATATCATTTCCTAGAAACTGTTTATACTAACATATATGATGTAAAGCAATTTATAACCGAAGTTTTAAATCATTTCTCTTATTATACTGCACAGTAATAAAAAAACACAGACGGGATAGCACTTAGTTAAAATTTGTTATTGAAATAAAAACTATAAATGTTTTTGAAACTCTTTTAATTTTCTTTTCTTATTTAAATATCTCTTACGAAAAATAATTAATTTGTTAAATAAAATATTTATGTAGTTTATTCATAAAAGTAAATTATAAATTTTGTTTCATTTCTTTATTTTGACCTGAAATAAATTATGGATAAAATGTTTTTGTTAATACTTGAAATGAATTTTCTTCATATTTATAAAAAAAAAACGTTTAAATTCAAAATCAATTAATGGACGCATCTTATTTCCTTTTTTTTTCAAAAAAAGGCAGCAGCTGAACTTTATAAGGCCATTTAATTTTTTTTAAATAAAAACATAAAGTTTATTAATTTAAAAGACATTAAAACGTAAATAGTGAAAGTATTTTAGACTGATGAGTAACGGATTTGTATGAAAGTGTTCATCAGCGTGTTAAAATAGAGTTTTTATTTTCTCTCATTTGTAGAATTACTTCCCTTTAAAATCATTTAGAATCCCGTTCCATAGTAATAAATACAACGAAATTAGTTAAAAAAATTTAAATACATTATTGAAAACTGTAAATTTACTTGCTATGAAGGACATTAACATAACAGAAATTTAAATCAGGTGATAACTCTTTTCTTGATTTTTTTTTGTTTTTATGCGAAGTTTCTGTGAAAGTATTTTTAAATTATATGAAAGCAAACTATCATATGTATGGTTTTGTAGGCTCGTAAAAAACTAGTTATTTTTCCCTTGGAATCGACTTAAGAACAAATACGTTATAAATTAGGGTTTCTTATCGGGACCACCTGAGCGCTTATCTTAACCGAAGCTTGATTATCTTAACCACTTCACATATCATACATATGAATGAGTATGTCCTTCACATTAGTGAGGAGGGTATCTATAAGTTTTTCATTCCATTTGTAATTTATTTAATATTCGTCTGCGACCCCATAAGGTATATGTATTTTCTTGGTCCTTATAGATAGCGAAATCGATAAAGCGATGTCCGTCTGACCGTGTTATGGTTGAAATCAACTTTTTAAAGTCCCCCGATGAATAGACTCGTAAATAGTATCAAACTATCAGAAATATCTGCGAAGAAATCGGTATTGAAAACCAGCAAAATCGCCCAATAACTCACAGAGATACATATAAGCCAGCAACCACGACTTCCACTGTTAATTTTTTTAAGACCTCTACAACTGCCCCGGAGTTGCCCTTACACTTGTGCAATGTAAGACCGACTCCCTTTAATTTTTTTCCTCGCGAAAATGTAGGTGAAAAATACTTTCATCCTATCTCCGGCCCCTAATAGGGCTTCCATACAAAGTTAAATTTCTTTTTAATCGCTCCCACAGCTTTCAGGGTTCTCCTACAATGGTCAAATGTAAGATCGACGCCAAATAATAATCGACTGGGTTGCCGTACGAAATTTAAAAAAAAATGTTGTAAATACAAAATTTTAACGTTTGTATGTTTAATAGAAATACCTTGCCGAAGGTTTAAGGCCAAGAGTTTTAATAGTTTTCGTAATGGAAGTTTAATAAAAGTTATTTATTTGTATGGGGGTGCCCTCCCCATATTTTTTTCCAAAATGTAGGCATTATTGTACAATGCCTTTTTAAGAACCATTGGAGTCGATAAATGTTAGTTGTCGAGATATAACTTATCAAAAATTTCAAAAAAATTGTTAATTTATATAGAAGCTTCCCCTTTCCCTGCTACTACCCAAATAATTTTTTCCCCAAAATTTGAAGGCGATAGTTGTTGTAATTTCAGAGAAATAACGCATGAAATATTTTACAAAATGTGTGCAATTGTAAGGGATAAACCACTTCCCCTGCTCCTATCTGAAAATTTTTTTCTATAATTTAGGTCCTTATTTGCTAAGTATCCGTGTTAAGTTGCTGTATTTACTGAGATATAAAAATATAATTAATATAATAAATAACATTTTGCGTTATGGGTTTGAATTAATTTTGCTGATTTTAAATAGCGATTGTCTCAGGAATATTTCTAAATGTTTGATATCAAAACATTTTATGTGCGACATTATTTGGTCCGGAAACTTGATTTCAACCGACACACATACGAACAGACGGGCATGGCGATATCGACTTCCCTGTCTATTAGGGTCCAGAATATGTGTTCACACGTTATGGGGTCGCAAATTAAAATTAAAGAAATTACAAACTAATATATAACCTAATCACTGTGTGAAGGGTATAAAAATCAGTACAAGCAGTACGTTTTCTTAAATATCAGCACATTTTAATACACAGATTTTTAATCAGAACACTAAACCAAAAATCAGTATATTTACTGATGAAATCAATACAAATGGTCACCCTACTCATATCATATAATAAAGAATCCTGCGCCAAGCGCCTAATACTGAAATGGTGAACTTGAAATAATAATCGGGAGCGGAAAGCAACCACATCTACAAAAAACTTCTAGTACTAAAAACTTACGCAAGACCGTCGAACAAGATTCTTTGAGTCATCTCCACCGGCAAAAGCAGCCGTCACAGGTCTCTGAAACACATCTTCTATTTTATGTAAAAAAAAAAATAATAAACAAAAAGTTAATTTAAAAAAATTCAAAATCATAAACATATTAATATTACTTGACTTTGCAATCATTACGTCTAACATATACTTTTCACATAAACCATCAATTATTTAAATTGTTTACTTTTGGTCATAAGACAGAGAATTTGTATGTATTTAGTTTTTATAGCGCCTGGTTGTATCAGCTTCATATGTATGTAATTTAAATTTAAAATATATCACTTGTTTATGAGGAGCCACAGTATTTTTTGTTCTATTCATTTACAATATAGGGATTTACAAGACCTTGTGAACTCAGCAAATGTATTTTAGTGGTATGGTAGCTGCCACGCTCTTGTATCTCAACAGTTACATAATTCGCAATCAGAATGCTTAGACAGGGGACTCTTATTCTTTCCATTTTCAGCTTTATTAAAGCCCGAATGTTAGCTTCAATCTACAAAATTTTGAGCCGTTCAAAATGTATAATATAAAATGTTTAGCCTGTAATATTCCTGAAATCTGTAATTTGAAGACAACTTTTTGTGGAGACAAACGCACTTAGCTATGTATTTATTTATTATTCTTACTTTGTATCCTTTAAAGAGAGTGGATCCGATTCATCCCGTATGCATCTTCTTTGCAATCTCTCTATGGATTGCTTCTCCTCTTTAAGCACCAAAAATCGCAGATAAAGACTATTCAATTTTTCAATTATGTATGTATTTTATTTTAACAAAACAAAAACTTGCAAAGCACTGACAAATTATTTAAAATAAAAATAAAGCAATTTTAAAAAATTCACATTTGAAACTTCTACTCCCAAAATATTCGCAATAGCGATTTGATACGAATGTAAATATGTCATACAAAATTTGAAAAAATTGGGTTAAAACCCCTACAACTTCCCCGGAGTCGGCCTTAGAGAAATAAAATGAATTACAGACCCCCATTATTTTTTTCCCTCCAAACATATTCCTATACTATACTTACCCCCTATCTTAAACACCTACTGAGGTTGCCGTACAAAATTTACAAAAATTATGTAAAAACACCCATAACTTTCTCAGAATCGACCTTAGAAAAATAAAGTGTACGACCGACCCCAATTAGTTTCCCCTCCCAAACACACTCCTAGAACATACTCCCTATCCCAATCGTCCTAGAGGATCGCAAACAAAATTTTTGTAATTATAATAAGTCTTCCCCTACAGCTTTCAGGGTGCCCGTAGGTAGGTCGAATGCAGGACTGACACCAACTTATTTTTCCTTTTACCCCCTAAGGAGGTTGCCATACAAAATTTTAAAAAATTAGGGTGAACCCCCTACAACTTCCCCATAATCACCCTTACAGGGTAAAACTTCACACCGACCCCTATATGAAAATTATAAATATTTTATAAATAAAAAATCGATAAAATATAAAAAAAAAATCGCGGTTTCGAGAGGCCAATGTGAAGGGTATATAAGACTTGGCACAGCTGAATAGAGCGCTGTTACTTGTTTTTTTTTTCTTTTAGTAATTTTTTATTTAAAATTGTGCTATAAATATACAAAATAATATCATATGTTTTTGAAAAACTGTATTGAAACTATACCTTGGATTGTTTATTTTTGTTTAGATCTTTCTTCTTTCTATTCGTCCATATGTTTGTAAACTTAAAATTGCAATTAAACGGTTATTTGAAATTAATTTAAAAAAAGTCAAATAAATATTTTTCTAAAATTATCAATATATTTTTACAAATTAAAACGCAACAATAGTTTGATAAAATAGAAATTTCAATTCACAAGTAAATTAACCTGGCGATTACTTATATAGTCGATTGAACCTTACAAGGACCTTCATTAAATTGATTTTTTTGCATTTCTAAAATTTAAACGTTTTGTTTATAAATAACAAAAAAATTAATTTCAAGTGTAAACAATTGTTTTATTCACAATTTATTTAGGGTAAAAGTAATGGAAGGAAATGAAATAAAATTTTCAATTTCCTTTTATAAATAAATTACCTAAATATCTAATCCAACAAATAAAAATTTTTCGTAAAAACTATTAAAATTAGAAAAGGAAGTTAAAATAGTTTTAAAAACATTTCTATTTTTAATTCTAATAACAACTTTCAACTAAATACTATCCCGTCTGTGTGTTTTTTTGATTACTGTACAGTGTAATTAGTGAAATGTTTTTAACACTCTGATTATAATATTGCCTTCCACCATATTATGTTAAGGCTCGTTTATCCTTATCATTACCATCATCATCATCATCGTCATCATTATATAATGTATAAGATGCTAAGCCACATAGTTTCCCATCTATTTGTATTTATATAAAAGGATAATTATAGTTGATCATATAACAAAATAAATATTCTGAAGGCTTTCGCTACAAAAATGTGATGGTGTCACCCTTATATCGGCTGTTTCCATTTTGGTATATAAATATCTAAATCATTACCAAAAGCTTAACACGTCTAAAGCATCGCCCATTTTAACATTTCTACTACACAAAATAATTTCCTTAATATTTGTACCTTTAAGACTTAAATCGAGTTTTAACAATGCAGTCATCCAACCCTTTACTCTCTTATATGTACGTTCTTGGCATAATACTTTGTTTACTCTACACCATTTTCAATTAAATTTTAGAAATATCTAATTGTATTTCAGAATTTTGCATTTGTATTTCA
Organism: Melanophora roralis; assembly: GCA_963583895.1. Classification (NCBI taxonomy): domain Eukaryota; kingdom Metazoa; phylum Arthropoda; class Insecta; order Diptera; family Rhinophoridae; genus Melanophora; species Melanophora roralis. The sequence continues at coordinate 53,012,290 of OY757191.1, forward strand.
GAATGTTCTACTTGTATTTTAGTATCGACTTAAAAAAAATACTAAATCTACAGCATGTTGTTTTAAAATTAGCTTTAATATCCACGTTATAACAACTACTTACTTAAAATCTGAAAAATAAGTTCTTACATTTTTGGGAGTGATTAAAATGTGTTTTTTTTAAGAATCGCATCTATTATTTTTTGTTATGTAAGAACAACTTCAAGGTTTTATTTGTCTAAACAAAAGACTTGAAATATTTTAAAAATATTTGAAATATTTGTTACAAAATATTGTTTGTTCTAGCAAAAAAACCTTCTATTAAATTCCAATATGTACTGCAGTAATTCGAAGTATTTATCCAAGGTCAACAAAAAAATAGTATAAAATAAATAACAATTTTCAAGATTAAAATAGTTTACAATTAAAAATAAGGCAGAAAAGAAGTGTTTAATTTAAAAATGCTCTTAAAAATAGAGTATATTTTTCAAGTTCTTATATTTTGTCCTTTGATTATTTTAACATTTTCAAGGGTACCAATTTATGATGAATCTACATCTTCAACTCACCCACCACCAGCTTTGGAAAGTTTAACCACTATAGTGCATGCACCGTTTTTAGTACAACTCTTTTATCCGATTGAAGAATTTATTTGTAGCGGCGCCTTGTTAACACCTTTGTTTGTAATAACTGCTGGTATATGTGTTGAGGATATACAAGATAAAACTATACACGTAGTAGCTGGAGCTACTTATTTAAATGTGAGCGATATAAGAGCTAATAGTAAACAAATTATAATGCCACCACTGTACAAAAGCTTAAAGGGTTGGAACATTGCGCTGTTAGAACTAGATTCAAGTCTTAAAGGTAGAAATATAAAAGAAATTCCTTTGTGCAGTAGAAATTTTATAATGGATGATACTTTAGACGTCTATGGATGGGGTAATGGTTTTGAAGATGATTTGAAATATATTTCTACCCAAATGGGAACAGCCGAAATATCGGCGACACCATCACATTTTTGTAGCAGAAGTTCAACAAGGTCTTCACAAACTTCATTTTGTTATATGAATGACTATTATTATCCTTACATATACAAGTATACTGGCCAACTAGGTGACCCCGCAGTTAGAGATGGGGAGTTATGTGGCGTAGTATCTTATTTCATTTATGATGATGATGATGATGATGAAAATCCACATACCCTAGAAACTGTTTATACTAACATATATGATGTAAAGCAATTTATAACCAGAGTTTTAAAACATTTCACTGATAACACCGCAAAGTAATAAAAAAAGGCCCACAGACGGAAAAGCATTTAGTTGAAATTTGTTATTAATATAAAAAATATAAATTTTTTTGAAACTCTTTTTAATTTCCTTTTCTTATTTAAATATCTCTTACGAAAATAGTTAATTTGTTGAATAAAATAAAATTTAAGAAATTCGAATAAAATCAATCAATGGACGCATCTTATTTCATTTTTTTAAGGAAAACGGTAGCAGCTAAATTTTATAAATCCATCCACTTTTTTAATTAAAAAGATAAAGTTTTTTAATTAAAAAGGCATTAAAACGTTAGCAGTGAAAGTATCTTATACTCATGAGCAGCGGAGTTGTATAAAAGTCCTCATCAGCGTATTATATTGAGTTTTTATTTTCTCTCATCTGTACAGTTACTTTGCTTAAGATCGCGTTCCATAGTAATAAATACAACGAAATTAGTTTGAAAATAATTGAAATACTTTATTAAAAACTGTAAATTTACTTGATATGAAGAACATTAATATAACAGATACTGAAATCAGATAAAAACTTATTTCTTTTTACTTTTTTTAGATGTTAAGCGAAGTTTCTGTGAAGGTACTTTAAAACTATCTGAAAGCATACATACATATGTACATATGTATGGCTTCGTAGGATCGTAAAAAAATAATATTTTTCTTTTGGAATGACTTAAAAACAATACGTTATAAATTCCGGTTTCTTATCGGCACCATCTGAACGCTTATCTTAACCGAAGCTTGATTATCGTAACAACTGCACATATCTTACATATAAATGAGTATGTCTTTCCTAATTGTAATTTCATTATACAGTGAGCTCGCGGAAACGTGAACTAATTTTTACCAAGGGTGTTCATGTTTTCGATTTTGTTCACGTTTCTGATTGGATATTTTTTAATTATTTTCTAACGAATTTAATTTTTTTTTATCAATTTATTGTTACTAGTTCAAAAACATCCAAATCTAGTCAAAACTTAACAACGCTTTAACCCGAAAAGTCTAATTTAAAAATTTTAAAATTTAGTTTTTTGGGTAATACATAATTGTCTCATTAATCCGACCACAAAAATTAACCTTTTGCAAATAAAACTATGTACATCGCTTGTAGATCACGTTTGAGAGTAGTTAATGTTCAATAAAAAGTGTTCACGTTTCTGGATGTTCACGATTCTGGATATTCACGTTTTCGCGAGTTCACTGTATTATTATTTCTAATTTTTGCCCTTCACATTAGTAGTAAGGGTATCTTATAAGCTTTTCATTCCCTTTGTAATTTCTTTAATATTCATCTGCGATCCCATAAGGTATATATGTATTTTCTTGGTCCTTATAGATAGCGAAATCGATAAAGCAATGTTCATCTGACCGTGTTATGGTTGAAATCAACTTTTTAAAGCCCCCCGATAGCGTATAGACCCGTAAATGGTGTCAAACTATCAGAAATATCTGCGAAAAAATCGGTATTGAAATTCAGCAAAATCGCTTGATAACTGACAGAGATATAAACCAGCAACCACGACTACCACTGTTTATTTCTCTAAAATTTGTACATAAATATCTCTACGACTGCTCCGGAGTTACCCTTACACGGGTGCAATGTAAGACCGACTCCCATTAATTTTTTCCTCACGAAAATTTTAGTGAAAAATACTTGCACCCTATCTCCGGCCGCTTATCGGGCTGCAATACAAAGTTTAATTTTTTTTAAATTGCTCCCATAGCTTTCAGGGTTCTCCTACAAAGGCAAAATGTAAGACCGACGCAAAGTAATCTTGTCCCCTAAACATTTTTGTAGAACATACTTATGCCTATCTCCAGCCCCTAACAGGATTGCCATTCGAAATTAAAATAAAATAGGGTAAACACCCCTACGACTTTCCCCTAGTCGCCCTAAGAGAAATAAAATCTATCACAGATCCACTTTAGTTTTACCTCCCAAACATATTCCTAGAATATACTTATTCATGTCTCCATCACCTGATGGAGACATACAAAATTTACAGAAATGATGTAAAAACCAGAGTACAAATTTTCTCAAGAGTGAGCGATAAAAAAACACCATTCATGAACAGTGTGGCCATATTAGCTTTTTTGGAGCTAAATTTAGCTTTATTTTTCTTCATTTAGTCCGAAATATTTACATTTAGCCTTTAGCTTTTTTTTAGCTTTTTTCAAAATTGGATTCAGCTTTTTTAGTAGTTTTTGAAGCTAGATAAAAGGTCAAAAATTTGTCGTATTATATTTTTTGGTATTTATCTCAATTATATTGAAAGGTATCAAGCTCCTAATTTTCTTCGAATTTACAACATTACAGTTTCCGAACCATTGTTTTGTTTAATAATTTACTTTTAGCGACATTTAAAAAACGTGAAACAGCACAAAACTACAATAAAACAAAGAAATAAGGAAGGTATGGTATTACAGAAAAAAACGTAAGAATTTGTTTTCCAAAACAAATACTTTTAAATGCGGCAATTTGAAAGAAAAAATCCAAATGCGACACAACATTTGTTCATCTTTTGGTTAAATTAAAAAATGTTTTCATGTATTGCGAAATAATTTTTCAAGAAAAAAGCAGGCACAATAAAACATAGTAGGGTCAAGTAAAGCTCATCATTTTGATGGTATTAAACTATATTTGTTGAAAATCATGTTCTTTGTAAATTTAGTTTTTTTTAGCAGGACGGTAATTTTTTAATTTAAATAAAAACGTTTAATAACGATAATTATTAATTTTATGGACAGGGTTAAAAAAATAATAATATTTTTTATTTTTTCATTTTTACAGTCATTGGTTTTAAATACATATTTAGACACACATGTACAAATAAAAATATTTTTAAAAATGCTTTCTTACAATGCAACTTTTTTACAATAAAGACCATATTTTTTTCTTTTCTTGAACAAAATTTACATGAATAAAGGCATTTTTCATGATATATAGGTATATATATATGTACTTATGTAACTTGAATGAAAATTTTCGATTTTTAACGAACTAAGTAGAAAAGTAGTCTCTTTATACTCGTTTTGTCAACAAACAAAAATTTCATTGAAGGAATATTAAAAAAATTGCATCGTGTAAATTTGTTTCGATTTTTTTATTGTTTTCATGTGTTTGTAGTTATGAAAAAAGTTTGTAAATAAATTACTTAATTTTACGTGTTTTTGTAAAAAAATGAACGAACAAAGTGTGTTGAGTATTTATATCTAAAACTAATTTTCGTTTTTTGTTTTTTTTTTTTTAATACATATCTTACAAATTAGTTTTTTTACCAAAACAGGCAGCAAATTAATACCTGCTTCTAAAAACTTTTTAAAAAAGCTCTTGTACATGCATATGTATATGAACACATACATATTATTTTTCTTCTTACTGAAGTTATTGGTCTACCAAATTTTCGTAAATAAAACTAAAATTTTAAAAACAAATTTTCTTTTTAAATATTTTTAGCACAAAAACGTTTCGTTCCTATTATGAGAAATGTCTAAATAACGAAGAAATTTTTTAAAAAACGAATAAAAAAATGTAGCTTTATTTTTTGGCTTTAAGTTTTTGTTTTTAGCACTTTTTAGCTGTTTTTAAACGTGATTTAGCTTGAACTTTACTTGAAAATCTGGTCACACTGTTCATGAAAAATCTCGAGAGCGAAAAATCCTAAAAAAAATTTTTTCTTCTCACGTTCATAAAAGAGCGTGAAAAAATTTTTGCCAACCCTCACTCACTTATGAGAAGTTTGTCGTTTTTTTTCACGCTCACAAATCACAAATGAAAAATAAAAACCAAATTTTATTTCTCACTCACAAATGAATGAGAAATTTCCTCTTTTCACTTTCGATTCATTCTTTTATGAGTGCGAGTGTAGCTTTAATATTTTTCACGCTTTGTAACAGAGTTGCCGGAAAATAATTTTTTAAGTGTGTGAAATTTGTACTCCCAATAAGAGTAAAAAATTCTTGCATTTACATATTTTTTTTTTTATTTTGCTGCTTGTATATACATACCTATATGTTGTTAAATTTAAAAAATACTACACATCTATATTTTGATCAGTCTTTTGAGTATATTTTTAATTGAGTGACTTTTAATGCTATTTGAAAAAAAGAAATATATTTTTAATTAAAATAACAACCACAAATTTATAGTAAAAATTACGTTTGTTTTCCAGAGTAAGGCAAAAAAGCTATTTTAAAAGAATTGCGTTACTTCATTTTTATACTGAGGAATCGATATGTAGGTTTATAAACAATAATAAATAAATATTAACATAAAGGATTACTTATAGCAGTATTTATTGTGAAAAAGTCATATTTATAAATAAATAGTTTTTGTTAAGAAACTTAAATAATACATTATATTTTATGTTGTGATTTTTTAGAAATATTATAGTCTTCACTGACACAAATTTTCATAGCAATCTTTAAAAATATTTTTGAACTGTTTTCCTAAATTTTTAATTGACGTTTTCTAATAAAAAAAAGTATTTCTTGTGTATTGTGTTCAAGGTCGTAACTGCTCATTTTTTTAATTTATCTTGCTTTTGCTAATGGAACTCCTTCAAACTCTTAGGTTCTATTTAATTGACCTGAAAGGTAAAGTTTTAAATTGTTGTACATAAAAAGATTTGCGTGTGTATTGTATAATAACCACCACAATTTTTTGTAACAATACACCCAATACCTAAAAGGATGACAGACAGGCAGGTACTAAATACTTTCCAAATTAGTGGAAAATCCCAAACAAAATTAAATGATGAACAATTATCTCTAATGGTGGTAAAGCCGAATGCAATTTTTTTTCAATGCGTAATAGAATCGTGCAAAAAGGAACTTAGTTAGAAAGTGAAGGGAAATATCAAAAGACATTACAAACTACTTCACAAACAAGATATACAAAGTAATGGTGACGATGCTTTTGTTTGTCACTGGAGTAATGCTCCCCTTTTTGTGTAACCTTAACCGCATATTTTTATTACTAAAATCATTAAATCGGATTCATTGAAAAATTTAAATGAAATGAAGTTAAATAAATGCAAATAAACCACAACGTATAACAGTGCCTGGTTTTTTAATTTATTAAAAACATGTTTTTAAAAAAAAATTATTCCTACTTTTTTTAAGCATTTCAAAAACTATGCAACAAATTTTTACATATGGCAGCACCAGTAACATGACCAAAAAATTTTATGTGTACACATTTATGAATGCTTCGCGAAAAAATTCATTTATGATTTCTCACTTATGAGAAGTACTCGAATTTGATGCTTTTCATTTATGTTCGTGAAAAGAAAAAAAATATTTTTTCTTTTCACTTCTCATTTATGACTGGTGAAAAAAATTTTTTTTTCTCGCTTGAGAGTGAGAAGGCACAAAATGTTTTTTAAAAACTCATTCATTAATGAAAAATTGCTGCAGTAAACACAGCGCTCACACTCGTTCTCACGAATGAGAAGTGAGTGAGCAATTTTTAACTCTGGTAAAAACGACTGTAACTTCCGCATAGCTTTAGAGTAATTAAGTTTTCCATCGTAAATATTTTCCTAGAACATACCTGCCACCTACACATTGTGAAGGGTATTGAATCTTCGGCAGAGCCAAATATAGTACTCTTACTAGAAAACTTTACAAAATTTTAATGTTTGTATGTAAAATAGAAATACCATGTAGAAGGTTAAAGCTCAAGAGTTTTAAAAGTTTTCGTATTGAAAGTTTAATAAAAGTTATTTATTTGTATGGGGTCCCCTCCCCCTAATTTTTTTCCAAAATGTAGGCATTATTGGACAATTAGAATCACTAAATGTTATAGTTTTCGAGGTGTAGCGTATCAAAAATTTCATGAAAATTGTTAATCTGTATGAAGGGTTCCTCTTACCCGGTTCTATCCAAATATTTTTTTTTCCAAAATGTGGGCATCATTGTCTAATTACTTTTTGCAAAACATTTGAAGTCGGTAGCTGTTTTTTAAAGGTCTGAATTTAGCAATAATTGGCCGTCAGTTTCTATCTGTAATTTATTTTTGGCAACTAGCAACCCAAATGAAATTTCATAATTTGCAATTTTTTCCATTTTCAGCTTGATTAAAGGTCTGAATTAAACTCTTGCAAAGTTATATCTTTAACAACCAGTTTGTGTGTTTTTCAGCTTTTGGTGTGTATTGATAAGTAGCTTTGTGTTTTTGTTATAAGTTGGTATTGGTGTGGTTTGGTAAAATGAGAGCAAGAGCAACAAATTTGTTTTTCTATGTTTCGTTGAAACAGTTACATACAAATAATGATGTTTAACCATATGTACTTTTGGTGTGTTTTCTTATTCTGGCTACATAAGCCAGTTTTTCTATTTTTTAAATTTTCTTTAAATAAATTAAACAAATTTAGCTAAAAACAAGTAAGAGCGCTATATTCGGCTGTGCCGAATCTTATATACCCTTCACATTGACCTTTCGCAATCCCAAACTTTTTTTATTTGTAACCATTTTTTTACTTATGAAATATTTCTAATTTTTAAATAAGCTCTAAGGCCAACTCTAAAGATGTTGTGGGCATTTTATCATTTTTGTAAATTTTGTATGGCAACCCCATTAGGGCGTGGAGATAGGGGGTAAGTATGTTCTAGAAATATGTTTGGGAGGGCAAACTAATAGGGGTCAGTCGGACACTTTATTGCTCTAAGGCCAACTCTAAAGAAGTTGTGGGCATTTTTACATAATTTTTGTAAATTTTGTATGGCAACCCCCTTAGGGCGTGGAGATAGGGGGTAAGTATGTTCTAGGAATATGTTTGGGAGAGCAAACTAACAGGGGTCGGTCGTACACTTTATTGCTCTAAGGCCAACTCTTAAGAAGTTGTGGGCATTTTTACATAATTTTTGTAAATTTTGTATGGCAACCCCATTAGGGCGTGGAGATAGGGGGTAAGTATGTTCTAGGAATATGTTTGGGAGAAGAAACTAATGGGGGTCTGTGATACATTTTTTTCCTCTACGGGCGAGTCCGGGGAAGTTATAGCGGTTTTTACCTTATTTTTTAAAATTTTGTATGGCAACCATGTCAGGGACTAGAGATAGAGGGTAGGTATGTTCCACAAAAATTTTTGGATGGAAAAAATAATTCGGGTCGGTCTTACATTTTACCTTTGTAGGAGAACCCTGGAAGCCGTAGGAGCGATTTTAAAAATGTTTATATTAAGCTTTGTATGGCAACGCTGTTATATGTATGAACACTAATACTAATAAAATTTTTGTTTTGGGTGTGTTTCAATAATATAGACATGACTGATTCTGTTTTTTTCGTTTTTTGTTGTTTTTTTGTTGTTCTTTTTTTATTACATGTAAAAGTATGTTCTTTGTTGTTGTTGTAGACTCAAAAAACCGAGGTAGTCTTGGTTTTTTGCTTATATTTCGGTTATTTATCGGGCGATTTTGCTGAATTTCAATACCGATTTTCTCGCGACTATCTGTGACAGTTTGATACCACATTCGGATCTATGCGATATCGGGGGGCTTCAGAAAGTTGATTTCAACCATAACACGGACAGACGGGCAGACGGACAGACGGACATCGCTAAATCGGTTTCCCTATCTATAAGGATCCAGAATATATATACTTTATGGGGCCCCAAATGGATAATAAAGGAATTACAAACGGAATGACAAACTTATATATACCCTTATCACTTATGTGAAGGGTATAAAAATTAAAACTGCATCGTAACTATATACATTTAAGTCAAATTTAAAATTAAAATTAAAATTATTAAAAAATACAAAATAAATATATATTATTTTATCTTAATTTTTGAGCTTGAGATAAAAAATGCTTTTTTTAAATTTATTTTATTCATTTGTAAACACTATACATAAATAAACTTTAAAAATCAAATTTTTGTTTCATTCACAACCTTTTATATAAACGATCTTGTGTATTTGTTGTATTAACAGTAATAAGAAAATATTTATGATACCATTGTTATTCAGCACAAAAAAAAAACAAATACATTCCACACTCAATGCAAAACCATAAACAACAATATTTGTTTATAAGAGTAGAGTGAGTGCGCAAAAGCAAACCCATACAATATCATTTACACTTATTGACACACTTACACCAAAAAGAACTGGCATGTACATGGATGTACAAGATATATCTGTTTTTGCAATACTTATTTGTTCTATTTGTGCACGTGTATAGTCTGAATATGAACTTGTATCTTACAAAATTTTGAGACTAGAAATAACCGTTCAAAATATATAATATTAAATATATTATATCTGTATAGGAACTGCTACGTCACTTTTTATGCACTTTTAACATCTACTAAGCCTTACTTCCTGATTTTTTAACAAAATCCCGCACAAAGTAAACAAAGCTTAATTGCATGCAACTTAAGTTTACAATAAAAACTTATTAAGGTTTGGCCACGGACACTTCAAATTTTAAACGATCTGGCTTATTGTACCCTTAATGATAAAAAATATTTTTATGTTAATAATTACATGACAAACAAACATATCAACCGTTGCACAGTGGGTTCGATGACATCGAAAGTGGCGATTAATTCATGGAAGCCGTAATTTAAATTTTTTTGAATTTTTTTTTTCAAATCGTTAAATATGCATAAAAAGGCATATTGTGGAAAAAGATACACGGAAAATTTTTTTTTTGCGATTTTATAGACATTTTTATTTTTCAGAAAATTATAGTTTGTTTCAGAATTTTCGCCGTAATTTTATAATGGAAAGTAATTTTTTTAAAAAATGAGAAGCAAACAAAAGCTTATATTGTCTTCTTTCTAAAAAATAAAAAAATAAATATATATTTTGCATAAACATGAATATAAGTTTAATTTAAAGTTTTGAAAGATTTCGAGAATTTTACAACTTTTTTAAAAAAGTAGCGAAATAAATTTTTATAATTTTTTTTGTTTATCAATAATTAGCATACACTTAAAAATAAACCATATTTTGTTCATCCTCACCTTCATCATCATAATCTTCGCTATCATTACTCTCATTATCATGTATTTCTTGAAAAATAATAGACGATAGCAAAAGCTGTAGCTCGGAATTTGATTATTGTAATTTAAATTTTTTTGAATTTTTTTTTTCAAATCGTTAAATATGCATAAAAAGGCATATTGTGGAAAAAGATACACGGAAAATTTTTTTTTTGCGATTTTATAGACATTTTTATTTTTCAGAAAATTATAGTTTGTTTCAGAATTTTCGCCGTAATTTTATAATGGAAAGTAATTTTTTTAAAAAATGAGAAGCAAACAAAAGCTTATATTGTCTTCTTTCTAAAAAATAAAAAAATAAATATATATTTTGTATAAATATGAATATAAGTTTAATTTAAAGTCTGAATTTGGGTTTTGAAAGATTTCGAGAATTTTACAACTTTTTTAAAAAAGTAGCGAAATAAATTTTTATAATTTTTTTTGTTTATCAATAATTAGCATACACTTAAAAATAAACCATATTTTGTTCATCCTCACCTTCATCATCATAATCTTCGCTATCATTACTCTCATTATCATGTATTTCTTGAAAAATAATAGACGATAGCAAAAGCTGTAGCTCGGAATTTGATTATTGTTGCTTTTCTTTCCGCTTATTTTGTTTATTAATATTAGATATGAATAGATCTGAACTGAGAAAAAATCTATTTAAATACCTTCATTCGACTTTTCTCGGCTGCATTTGCGAGCAAAGTGTTCCCTATAATTTTTAAAATCCTTATTTCTGGCTTCCTGAGCTTCTTCTGAAAGTTCTCCAATCGGTAAAAGGGCATATTTTATGATTTCGAGACCATGAATTAAAAATTTATGTATTGTAGGAGTCATACAAAACCATTTTAACACTCTCGTAAATAAAGATGACTGATACTTGTTCACGCACCTATCTCCGACAACAATAACAACAATAGTAAGCATTGATCGAACGTTAGTTTTGTTAAATACATGACTTTGAAAAAACATGACTTCAAACAGAAAAATGTTAATAGCAAAAAATGGAGCAACAAAACCGCAAATTTTCTTTTTTGTAATATTAAGCTAAGATTTCATACTTTTACAAAATATGAGATTCAAAGCCCAACCTAAACTAACTTGGAAGTTATGGTTCACGAAACATCAAAAATAGGCCAATTTTGGACCTTTTTTAAAAAAATCGTCAAAAATATTTTCACACATATTTTCAAAAACACTACATCATTTTTGTACACTTTAATACCTGAAGTTGAGGGTTCCATTCTCAAAATAACACTTTGTTAACGTTAAATTTGGAAATTACGGACTCATTTAATGCAAAATTTTACTTTTTTCGCTTTTTAAAGAAATTGCAAAAAATTTTGTACTTTGACATGTCACTACGGAGTCAGCTGACAAGATAGATGCTTGAAAATTTACATAGTGATGTAGAATTTTATCTTGTTTTATTCGATACCAAATATTAATACAAAAACTTAATTTTAAAAATTCAATTAAGCGTCACTTTCGAACCATTTCAACCCAACGTGCGTTGGTATGGAAAACACAATTTTGTATAATGCGAATTATATCGTTTTTCTTAATGGCCCTTCTAAGGTATTTAAAGCCGCCTTTAAAAATGAAAACCCTTTTTAGAATCAAAACTTTTTTTAGAATCAAAACTTTTACATTTTAAACTAATAAAATATTTTAACTCTAAATATGTTTACAGATGATAAACATCTTGATGTGGCTTTGCCCGAATGGGTTGTGGTAGGCGAATCTGTTTTAATAAGACCCTATAACAGCAGTGGGGTTATAAGCTATGTGGGCACTACACACTTTCAAAAGGGTACATGGATTGGTGTGGAGCTTGATACACCGACGGGTAAAAATGATGGAAGTGTACAGGGTATACAGTATTTTCAATGCAAACCCAAACATGGTATGTTTGTAAGGTTCGATAAACTGATATTGGATAAACGAGGCAAGGCAATGAGAGCCTATAAAGCCGAAAAGGCCAGCAAAGGTAAATAAAAACAAAAATCTCTTAACTTTCTTAATATTTAAACTTTTATAAATATATATTAATGACAACATCTAGAAATTAACGCCTTGCCACGCTCAAAAAGCCGCGGTGAATATTTGAATTCTTTAAGTGGTTGTGGTGGGCGCAAATGATTGTTTCCGAAATGTTCGCATCAAATGCAACGTTGGGCCAATTGTAGGCAATCCACATTAGTTACGGACACTACTACTAGCAGAAATACAAATGCCACAATCATTTACATCAATCACCCAAACGCCACAAATGGAATAACCGTGCCAAATCAAAAGATTTATCAGAAAAATGAAGCAAAACCATTTACATTAGGTACGACTGTAACTGATAATAGTAATACGTTTACGAAACGCACATGCTCTATCATGCCTCTAACATCGGGACGTAATCATTGCAATACACTAACAAACTCTGATGCGAATAATACGAAAAAATATAACAGACGCTCTACGGCATTTTGAACAAAACTCAACTGAACAAAATAATAGACTTTGCAAACATTTATTTTGAATTCTATTTAAAAAAAAACATAAACAAAATGTTGCAAGATGCAATTAAAGCACTATAACGACATTCTATATTTTAATTCACAAAAAACACCAACAATTTTAAGATAAAATTAAAACATTTAAAATGTTACAAAAACAACATTTTAGCTTAAAATAATTTTAGATTTTTGTTTGCTTAAAAAAACAATCGAAAGAAAATAAGATAAAAATTATTGCTTTTTCTTAAGTTAAATTATTTTCTGGATAAAAATCAGCGTAATATTTAACCGCTCGTATTCATAATAATTAAAATAGGTTTATCAAGAGCTTATTTGACAATTATGCCATAGACATCTGTCAAATAACCGCTTAATAACCCTACTTCAATTTTTATGAATATGGGGGTACATTTTTAATTTATTTGTAGGTCTTGTGTGTTATATGCATAAAGTTATGAAAAAAAAATTTATAATTAGATTATTTATTAAAAAAAAAACATTTAATTTAATTAGCTAAAAGACAAAAGGTTTCCCTTTTTTAATTATGTTAGAATTTTTTTATTGTTTATATATGTTTTTAATGTTATATTTGATTTATTTACTAAAAATGATTTTTATAAAAGTGAGACAAAAAAAAAACAAGTTATAAAGCGGTAAAAAAAGTACTTTTGAAATTGTCCAAAAACTTTTTAAATTTTGTGTTAATATACAAACATATGTATGTGCATATTTTGGACACTTCTGATAAAAAGGTAATAACGAACTTCATGTCTAGGCATGACTTGGCTTGCCAAACTTTGGCAATCAATAAAATTGTGAAAAGATAACTTTAAAGAAATCAAGCTGAAATTTTTCCAATTAAAATATTTATTTTTTTTTAAGTTTTAAAATGACTGCTTGATATGTCTAAAGCTTACTTAAGCTTTCAAAAACATAAGATTTATTATTTTATCTAAATCTCATTCACACCAGATTAAATATTTCATTAGGAAATGCCTTTTCCGAAGCCTTAAACATGCATACTGATCAGTAAATATATGATTAGTAGACAAAACATATTTAGAGGATTCATAAGGTGTGCTATTATGTCCTATTATCATAATATTAGAAATTTTCACAATGGATTTAGAAATATTTGCGGTTGTCTTTCATACAAAGTTTCCTTAAAACAATGCTCCGTCTTATGGCATGTTTATTAAAATTTTCATAACCACACTTTTTTCTAGCAGTTTCTTTGCTTGAGCAGCTGGTTCTGTAAAGTTGAGCGCTTTCCTCCGATTTGACGCTGTCTTTGGATTTGTGCCCCTGGCAGTTTCCGGGACCATCCCACCACCTATCTTGTTAGTTATTGCGGCAGTCTCTGCACTTGCCCTTGCATTTTCGAGAGGGATATGCCCGGAGCTCATCGGTGGGGTCATAAGTTTTTTTTTAATTTCCATTTCATTTTCCTTGTTTTAGCGGTAAACGATCTTAGGTCTTTTGGCTATACTTTTTAGATAAGCCAAGGAGACCCTTTTGTCGTTCATCGCTTTTTCTTCTTTCGTTCGACTGTGTTTGCGTTTGGCGTCTTGCCGAACTAAAACTAATTAATGTACTTCTGAAGCTGTCTGTGTCTCTGAAGACGTAGGAATCTGACATAAAGCTCTAGCTTTTGCGTCTGTAATATCCCTGCTTGGCCCTTATTGGTGCCATTAATAACCATCAACGGTTCTTTCAGTCCAAGGAATCAGAATTATTATACCTTGATCCGTGTAATATAAATCTGTCCGGTTTTTTGTTTTTATTTTATTTTCGTTCCATGCCAATCCCACGGGTATGCACACAACAAAAAGGTTTGTCGCGCGTAGTGTCGGCATACTCGGTCTAGGCAGATAAAATATTGTGACAGAGCCGTGCCATAGCGTCGAAAGGAAGCTGTTAAATGCTAATTTCTTTAGACACTAATTGACATTAAAGGTGGTGCTCCTTTTTATTCGGTCTACAAGGAGGTATGAACCCTTGCGCTAAGTATAGTGGCTGGCCAGCTATATATGTAAAGGACCTTTAATATTAAAACATCTGCGTTACTTTTGATTGTTTGTGTTTTGTTTCACAAAATGTAGCCATCTTCATGAGATGTTGTAAGTGCTGCCAATCTTTCACACCTCTGATGTGATGATCTAAAATGATTTTGGAAATAAACATTTACCGAACAGTTGTCACATTTTGTATCCGTATCATCTCCTACTCAATACATTATGCTTTTACATGAATAGATTTTATATTATTCAACAACATATTTTGGTATGTCGTTATACATATACATATGTACATATTACCATTTAAAGATACCTTTATTATTAAAATTGTAAAAATAAAATTTTTACATCTGTTTTGCTATATGCGTATTTGCATGCGAAATCGTAATCAAATTGCATTATTTGCATTATTTGCATTATTTTATTATTATAATACAAATATAATGCTTGAAGTATTTACTTTTTTTAAAAAGTACTCTTTAAATTTAAAGATTCAGCTTGATTTCTTTGAAATTAAATCAAGTAAAAAAACGGGTTTAAAATGTCTCTCGTTTTTTTTAATTTTACTATTTAAAACACAAAACAGCCTTTATTATGAATTTAGTTTTGTTAATCTCTTTTAAGATGTTGATAATAATGTCCCTTTTTCTGTTGCTATTTTTTAAAAAATTATAATTAAATGTTCATTATTCTTATTTTAGATTTAAATATTTACATGTGATGATTTTTATATAATTTATGATTTTACTTATTTAATGGAGATTTTGTTTTGTTTTATTTTTGCAAGTTTTCAAAACATTTAACTATTCCATTTTATATTAAAAATATTAAAAAAAAAAAAACATGAATGTATATTTTATTTAAGCAACGAATAGCCGAACAAGCATTTCAAACTTGTTTATTTGTTTTCTTTTACAAGCATACATTCATAAATGTAGACATTTAAAACGAAAATAGAATAAGAGTTTAGTTAAAGTTTAATTATTACTTTGTTAAACAAATTTTAAGCCTTTTTTTTATTATTTTATTTTTATGCTTTAAGTAATTTGTTTGCTTTAATTTTAATTTCTCTTCCATGTTTATAAAATATATATTTTTTTCTATTATAATTTTAAAAAGAATAGATTATTAAATATTATATTTATATACTTTTTATGTGATGTATTTATAAAAACCGTAAGAAACAAATATTTGTAGACAAAAAAACAAAAATCAAAAATAATTATTTAAAAAATATTTTCATGCAATAATACATAAAAATGTAATAATATTTTTAATAAAAAAACTATATTTTTTCTCCTTTTTAAGTGCAATATCGATTTTGTTTTTTTTTTCTTTTCTTTAGTTTTATGTTGATTTTTAGCCAAAGATAAGTGCTAAAAAAATAATGTAAAAAAATATGGTAAGATTTTTTTTTATTCTTTACTGCACTTTTTTTCTATTTTTTTTTTTTTTTTTTTTTTGTAATTTAGCCAACATAACCCTCTGTTTTATCTATGCTTAATTCTATGTGCAATACCATTTAATAAAATATATTTTATTAATTAATTATTATAAATATTAAAGAAACTACTTACTTTTTAAGATTTAGTGTTAGCTTATGAAATAAACTTTTAGCAAATTAAATAATTATCTTTTGGTTGCCAGAAACATAAGTCTAAATAAATTAAACACTTTAAAGTATTTATCGTACTCACAGTAATTAACTTAAAAATTAAAAAACAAAACGATAGTTATATGGAGATAAGCAATAATAGCAGTCGTATAGATTTTAGTAGACAACCTTAAGTATGATAAATAGTGGAGAAAATAAGTGTAAAAAACTTAGCAAAGACTTGAATTTTAACTTTGTGGGGAAAATTAATTTTGTTTTTAAGAATTTTTTCAACTTTAAATGCTTAACTTTACGATTATTTCAAAAATTTGAACTAAGTTAAAACAACTTGTTGAATTCAAACTTTTTCTGCTTCTTCTTCGCGATCGCACAGCCTTGTTTCCAAATTAAAATGTGCAAAAAAATAATTTTTTAAAGAAATATGTACATTTAGGTTTTTAAGAAAATTTTAATTAAGCAAAAAAATTATAATCTCAAACCTAAAATGGTTCTTTTTGCTATTTTTAGTGCTGCCAGATTATTTTCTATAAAATTTTAAACTAATTATTTTTTTTTAATTTTCTAGGAAAAATGTTACTGACCATTGTATACGCCCATTAAAATATTTAAACCAGGGCAATTTTATATCAGTGTTTGGTTTTTAAAAATTTAAACCAGTATCTCAATGAATTAGTAAACATAAAAATCATTTTTATACCGGCGGATAATTAATTGTTTGCCGCACGCCAAACAAAAATGTGTTTAAAAAATACCAAAAAAGAAAATTTGTTTATTTTTTTTTATAAGCATACGCAAGATTACAATTTTTAAATAAAAACTTTGTTTTTTTAAACTTAAAATCTGAAGAAAATATTAAGATCTATCCAAAGAACGGCAAAATTTTATTAAGTCGCATTTAATGGACGGACGGACCGATATATGTAGGTATGCAAAAAAAAAATTAAATAATTCTTACAAAATAATAATTTTTTTTATTTTTTTAATTCTTGTCATAAAATAATGATTTTTTTTTGATATTCATTTTTTAAAAAATTATTTTATCATTAATTTTTTTTTTATTAAAATGGAAATTCAAGTTTTCAAAATAATTTCAAATGAAAATTCTTATTTTCAATTGAAATTTTCTTATTTACAATGAAAAATGGTGTGAACTAACATTTTGTATTAGGGTAGTACAAAGTTCCTTACTCCTACATTTAAAAAAAAAAAACCTCAACTCTGAAAGCACTGACTGTCACTTTGCATTTTCTCACTTTCGCAAGAGATACTACTATTTTGTAATCGGTAACTGCCAATAAATTGTAATGCATTATTTAATTTTAGTTCTTGTAAAAACAAATTAAAAATAGTATAAATATATATTACATATGTAGCACATAGGTTTGACAAATTAAAACTAACACCAAACGAATTCTTTTAATTAATTTTTTCGCAAGAGCCTCTGCATGTAGAACAACTTAATCCAAACGAAACAAAATTACTTTTTCTACAAACGTTAAAACAGTCTTTCATAAATAGGTAGCATAGTTATAGCCATGGCGGAATCTACCTTAGTTATAGCGATGCATTAGACTAGAACAAATAAAATATTCGTAAATAAAGTTGAATTAAAACAGCTGATAAACATATTACATACTTGCATATTGTTCTGCCTATTCATAGAAGGAAATGTATCAGGATTTTGAAATATTCACAATATATAAACATCAATAATATCCTTAATAGAAGAGTAAATAATTTTTTAAGAAATAAATATTCCGAACCTCAGCATTCAAAACCAAAAAAAATATAAAGCAAAACGTATGTTTACACACACATTTAATATACAAATATTAACATACACTTAAGATGAAAAGAAATATACTAACAGACATAATTTATTGAAGAAAATTTTGAAAAAAGGTAACATATGTATTTATGTTACACAAAAAGAAATTGCTTATTACTTAAATAAATAAATAAAAAATATTTTTAACTGTTCTACGTAAGTAAGTATCCATCCAGTTTAAATACAGACCGACTTAAGAAATTTATTAAAAATACAAAAAAAAAAAATAATAAAAGTGTTATAAAAAAATTATAAATATGAATACAATACTAAAACAAAAAATGTTTAAATAACAAAAACATTGTTTGTTCTATACATTTATCTAAATTTAAATTCCATTTTAATCCTCAGTCTGTATCTATTTCAAAACTTTAAAAGAAAACATTTTTGATTAATTTATTTACAGTTTCTGTTAAACAATTGTTTAACAATAAGAGAAAACTGTATATGCATATTCTACCTTATTTGTATTGTTATGACATCAATTAAATTGAATGTTTATAAAAGCATCACCTGTAAAAAACTTGGCAGCATTGTCATGCGTCAAACGTTTTTTATGCATTGATGCTGCAGCCCTGCAGCAAATATTGAAAATTATTTCAACAATTACTTCATGATGCAATAACAAGTCGTTGGCAATAACTTTAAGTTTAATTTTTATTCAACGACGAATTTTTTTTTTAAAAAGTGAAGAGTTAATAGAAGACAATTAAATATTTTGTTATTTTAAGCTCGCTTATGAAAATTTGTCGTGTAAAAAATTGCAAACTTTGCGCGCTGTTTTGCAATAGAAAAGCATCAACATTACAACTGCAACAAATGATCACGCATCAGCAACAAAATTTGGCATCACTGCAGCAGTGATAAACAGTTTGTATACATACATACATATTTACATTACCGAATGCACCCTAACGTAATAAGGTTAGATTAGGTTGAACTGGACCTCAGGTAGATCATTTGGGTCATTGATGTTACCAGAAAAGAAGAAACGATAGTCTGGTAATTCCATTTAAACTTCTTTGTTAAAATTAACTCCAAGGGCAGTCTGGTCTTACCAATCTCAAATATTTCTTCTACATAGGTTTAAGAAGATATGGGACACTAGATGGTTTTTCTTGGAGCTCATAAGAGCTAGACAGTGACACAGAATATGATCAAGAGTTACATTATCACTGCAAAATCTGCAATCATCCTAGCCAGTTGTCCTGCTCATTTGGCATAAACCGTTGTCATACAAAAACCTGTTATCATCCCCACTAGGAGTCTGCAATCGCTCCTATGAAACGATAAAGAACACCTCGTTGCCTCCTGGTCATAAGGTCTCCATATAATTCCGGAGACTACAAGAAGTGGTTTTTAACCACACATCCATGGTTCTGACCCTCACAGCAGAGTCTATATCCCTGTTGTAGGACTGACAGCTTCTTTCAATAGGCAAATGAGCCTCTGGTTCGCCAGCTTATTCGCTTTCTCCTTCCCCTCATCACAGCTGGTACCACCGCGAACCTAATAAATATGCACGTCTTTCAGGGCACACAGTTTACCAATAGATTTCTTGCACGCTTAAACAATTAAAGAGCAGTTAAGATTCACGGATATTGCCTTGATTGCTGCTTGACTACCAAGAAATTTGTTGCCTTCAAATTTCCACTTTGGGAGGACAGGGCAAGAACAGCGACTTTTGTGACCACCAGAATCTCTGTCAAATAGATTTTACACATTTACTCAATTTCAAATCAAGTTATCAATCTTGCTTAAATGCAGCAAAACGATCGGTTTACAGAACAAGCAGACTTATATTTGATGTTCTGCAAAAATATCAATTTTTTCTTATGCTTGTATATGGATGTTTGAATTAAAACGCAAATAAAACATAACAAGTAATTTGAAAATTCAAAGTGGAATGCGAAACATGCGTGATAATCCAGCGCTTCCAGAAAATATTCAGATATATCTACGCTTCCAATGACTTCTTCGTGGCCACATTGTTGAAAACGCCTGCTTCTATTGCATATTCACCATAGTTACGGATTTCTAAATTTGCAAGAGGACTGGGTGCAGTGACATCTTCACCCATTTACGTGCGGGTTGTCACAGAGCTAACAAGGAGCCATAATAAGTATATTTTATGTGAAAGTGAAGAATCCTTTTCAAAGTCTTTAATATGAATAACAAGACACTTTAGGTATATAGTCTTTTGGGCACAAATGATTGCTTTTACTTGACTTCAGTGGAAATACCACCCTTGACAACCTTTGAAATATAGGCACATAGTTCCTTCTCAGACATTTTTCGAAGATTCAAACCAATCAAGAAACAATGCGGCCTTTGACGAATGGAGTAAAACTGTTTTTTTAAACCCACTTTTAAAAAGTTTAATTTTAATATAAAATTGTTTGTCGATACAATTTCCAATTTTATTTCAGAACTTTTTATTTGTTTTCTTTCAAAGTTTTTGATTGTATCAATAATGTTTATTAAAACTTGTGTTGAAATTATTATGCTTCTATTTTTGTTTGGTCAACGTATAGAATCAAATGACTGTGACATGGCTTAAAAGCAAAATATGCAAGCTAGGCAGCACTTTAATTTGACCTCTTTAACTTCCCAGGAAACAAAATTAAGCGCGTATAAAAAATTAAATTAAAAAAAAAATATTAAAAATTTATTTTATTAACTATGTTTAATGATTTAAAATATTTATCTGCATACGTATACATACTTATATTGCCTTTGAAAATGTTTTCCTTTAAAGTTTTAACAAAAAACTAACATTATTTATTAAAGAATTGAACTGACTTGCAAAACAAATTGTGTTATCAGACAACCCCTTAAACTTTTTTAAAATAAAAAACAAGAAACTCTTTAAACAGATATTCATTCCATTTACAAAACTATTGTTTAAACAATATAAAAACAAAACAGAAAATCTTTAACTTGTAAAACGTCCAACAGAAAATAATTTCTTTTTAACAAAAAAAAAAACAGAAAACAATACTTAATATTTTTTATATAAACATACATACATACATGTTATTATATAAAGTTATCTTAAAAGTTAAAAAATATAAAAATATATAAAATAAAAAATTAAAAACACAATAACAACAAGAAAAAAAACAAAATATTTTTAAGTAAATTTTATTTAATTCAAAATTATTAGATTCTTTGAAACAAAAAGTCAGACAAATACATATGCATTCAGTAATGTTTTTGTGAATTTTTTTGCAAAAACAGCAACAATAAATTTATCGTTTACAAAAAAAAAACAAATTATTATATATTCTTACAACAAAACAAAAATTCTCAAATCACAATAAATTCAAGTAAAAAGAAGATAAATAAAAAATATGCACAAATTTTATCTAAAAATAACAAACTAATAAAAGTTTAAAATTATCAAATTATAAAAAATAAATATACAGTGAACTCGCGGAAACGTGAATATCCAGAATCGTGAACATCCAGAAACGTGAACACTTTTTATTTAACATTAACTACTCTTAAACGTGAACAAACATTGAAAGCATTAAAACATGAACAGTTTTTTCTGAGGTTTTTTTTTGTCTACATTAATTTTATTAGTTTTGGGAGTCCCCGAATTATGCAATAAAAGGATCTATACGCGATATACATAGTTTTATTTGCAAAAGGTTGATTTTTGTGGTCAGATTAATAAGACAATTATGTATTACCCAAAAAACTTAGGTTTTAAAATTTTTAAATTGGACTTTTCGGGTTAAAGCGTTGTTAAGTTGTGACTAGATTTGGATGTTTTTGAACTAGTAACAATAAATTGATAAAAAAAAATAAAATTCGTTGGAAAATAATTAAAACATATCCAATTAGAAACGTGAACAAAATCGAAAACATGAACACCCTTGGTAAAAATTAGTTCACGTTTCCGCGAGTTCACTGTACATAAATTAATGTGTCGTTTATGTAGGGCAACTAAATTAAGTTGCGTTGCCAAACATCAAAGCTGTGTTCACAGTTCCCATATGTAATACACAACTTCGATTTGCCATACATAGTCGACGCATGCATAAACCATATGAGAGTTGTTTCTATATTTTAGAGCTTACATTTTACTCAAAATTATAAAAAAAAAATAAATAATTTCTAATTCTACATGTAATATTATGCCGACCTTACAATTTGTAAATCAAGTTGCTTATTTATGGGCTTAAAGTCAATTGTCCAATTAATAAACATTTAACAAATATTTAATAAAGTAAATTATTTTACTGAAGGACAATTGATCTTAAGCCCATAAATAATAAGCAACTTTTGATTTATAAATTATTTCTTTTATAAAAAGTAATGCATCAATGCCAATTTCAAACTTCTAGCCCTCCTTGATCTGAAACTAAGACTTAATTATCATGCAAAATTTTAGATATAAAAAAAATACTAGAGACAAACAAACCAATGTGTATTCCTTATCCTTTCACTTATCCCCTTTCCATATAATTAATAAATACACAAAAGAATAAAATTATTTTAAAGCTTTTTCTCTCTTAAGCTTCTTAGAAACACTTAAATGCAGCACCTGGCGTACCTAAATTATAATGAAAATTAAAAAAAAATATTATAAAACTAAAAACAAAAACAAGTAAATAAAAGTAAAACGAAAAAAAATTATAAATAAAAAATAATAAACCAATAAACAATATTAATATACATAAATAGATACTAAAAAAATGTGTTTTATTTAAATAAGTTGGCATTTGGAAGATTGTTCAAAATGACTAATAACTTACTAATCTGTTGTATATAAAAAAGGACTCAAGATTGAATCCTATCAATGCACGTTGGGTTGAAATGGTTCAAAAGTGACGCTTAATTGAATTTTTAAAATTAATTTTTTTGTATTAATATTTGGTATTGGATAAAACTAGATAAAATTCTACATCACTTTGTGAATTTTCAAGCATATATCTAGTCAGCTGACTCCGTAGTGACGTGTCAAAGTACAAAATTTTTTGCAATTTCTTTAAAAAGCGAAAAAAGTAAAATTTTGCATTAAACGAGTCCGTAATTTCCAAATTTAACGTAAACAAAGTGTTATTTTAAAAATGGAACCTTCAACTTCAGGTATTAAAGTATACAAAAATGATTTAGTGTTATTGAAAATATGTCTGGAAATATTTTTGACAATTTTTTTAAAAAAGGTCCAAAATTGGCATATTTTTGATGTTTCGTGAACCATAACTTCTTAGTTAGTTAAGGTTGGGTTTTGAATTTTATATTTTCTAAAAGAATGAAGTTTTAGCTTGATATTGCAAAAAAGAAAATTTGCGGTTTTGTTGCTTCATTTTTTGCTATTAACATTTTTCTGTTTGAAGTCGTGTTTTTTCAAAGTCATGTATTTAACAAAACTAACGTTCGTTCAATGCTTACTATTGTTGTTATTGTTGTCGGAGATAGGTGCGTGAACAAGTATCAGTCATCTTTATTCACGAGTGTTAAAATGGTTTTGTATGACTCCTACAACACATAAATATTTAATTCATGGTCCCGAAATCATAAAATATGCTCTTTTACCGATTGGAGAACTTTCAGAAGAAGCTCAGGAAGACAGAAATAAGGATTTTAAAAATTATAGGGAACACTTTGCTCACAAATGCAGCCGAAAAAAGTCGAATAAAGATATTTTAAATAGATTTTTTCTCAGTTCAGATCCATTCATACCTAATATTAATAAACTAAATGAGCGGAAAGAAAAGCAACAATTATCAAATTCCAAACTACAGCTTTTTCTATCACCTATTATTTTTCAAAAATTACATGATAGTGAGAGTAATGATAGCGAAGATTATGATGATGAAGGTGAGGATGAACATTATTTGGTATCTTTCTAAGTGTATAACAATTATTGATAAACAAAAAAAATATAAAAATTTATTTCGCTACCTTTTTAAAAAATTTGTAGAATTCTCAAAATCTTTCAAAACCCAAATTCAGACTTTACATTAAACTTATATTCATATTTATACAAAATATATATTTATTTTTTTATTTTTTAGAAAGAAGACAATATAAGCTTTTGTTTGTTTCTAACTTTTTAAAAAAATCACTTTCCATTTTAAAATTACGGCGAAAATTCTGAAACAAACTATAATTTTCTGAAAAATGAAAATGTCTATAAAATCGCAAAAAAAATGTTTCCGTGTATCTTTTTTCAGAATATGCCTTTTTATGCATATTTAACGATTTAAAAAAAAATTTCAAAAAAATTTAAATTACGGCTCCCATGAATTAATCGCCACTTTCGGTGCCACCGAACCCACTGTGCATGGTATAAATATCCCAAAAAACTTTTTAATATTATTTTATGTTAATTATTGAAAAATATTTTTGCTTTGTCTCTCTAGAAAGTTAGCTTCACTGCTTTATGTATTTTAAATTTGACTATAATGAAAAAAAGTGCATACTGTTAGGAGGCGAAAAATTTGCTACGTAAACAGACGTTATTGCAAAACTTAGAGCAAAAAAAATAAAATATACTTTGTCCACACTTTAAAGGGAAAAAACAAATTTTTAAATTAAAAAATGGATTTGCAGTATTGTTTTTAATGAAAATTTCGTTTAATAAACCTATTGCAAATTTAAAAATTGTTCATGCATATGCCCCAAAGTATGTTAGCATTTTATTATTTATTTTTTTCTCTGTCGATAGCAAACCTGTAATTAAAGGCGAACGAAAGTTGTCGAACTAGATAAACCCAAATTTATTTGAAAGTGAGTGACTAGCTTTCTTTCGTATAGGTTTTCGTTCGACATCATTAAACAGGCTATAAATCACTTAATGCTATTTTGCGATTAAATATCGATGACTGATTTTTATAGCCCGAAGGAACGTGCTTTTTTGAAGCTGCCCTAAATTCAGTTAACTGATTTTTTGCAAGGGACTGTAATAATTATGAAAAAAAAATTAAACCTCAAATAATAAAAATAAATTTTTAAATTTTTTAAATGTTTGTCAAAAAAAATATATTCTCGTATTTTTTTTATAAAAATCCGCATAATACCAAGCAATAATCGTTATTTTATGATTTTATTGTTAATTAAAAATATAACAATTATTTTTGCCAAGAAAATAAAAATTAAAAAATAATTATTATTTCTTAAGAAAAAAATTAAAAATCAAAAATTTAAAAAAACACTTGATTTTTATTAAATCTAGTTAAAAAAGGGTGGGCCATTAAAAAGTTTAAGTTTAAAATTGCAATAAAATAAAAACGGTTTGAAATTTTGCCAAATTTATTTTTTTTTGTTTTGAAGTAAATTTGTTCCAGTTAGAATTGAAATATTATTTCATTCATAAGGCTGCAAGTTCGATCAGATCAATTTTCCTACACATTTTCGAGTGTGATCGAGTGATTTCGTCAATGAAATTACGAATGTTGGCCTTCAAATGCTCAATTATCTCTGATTTGTCGGCATAACACTTGTCTTTAACGGTGCCCTACAGAAAATAGTCCAACGGGGTCGAGATTGGGGATTGGAGATTGGGGATTATCACTAGAAACCCTCTCTTTGAGGTAGCCCCATAGAAAAAATCCATTGAAGTTAGATCGGGCGAGCTCGGTGGCCATTGAAAGTCCACAAGGCGATTGATCAGTTTTTAAGAGAATTTCTCCCGAAGCTCTGGCTGTATGTGCAGTCGCCTTATCGTGTTGAAACCACTAGTGTGAAGAGTACGATGGATGAGCTCGAAGGTTTGGCAAAACGAATTCCGTAATCATGCGTCGATAATTTTTACCGTTGACATTCGTCCCCTGGGCTCGAACATTTTTTGAAAAAAAAAATGGTTTAACTATCTCATGCGAGTTACATATACAAAGTCAAGTAAAAACACTTATATAAAAAATGACACCATTGATGAGTTTATTGAAAATATAATTAGCACAAAATAAAACCAAATTAAAAAATTGTAACAGCAAACTCGTTTCCGGTTAAGAAAACAAAATTATTTTTCGGTCGCAATTCAAGGAATTGCAACCGTTTACTATTACAATAAAATAAAGTTAATTTTAAGTAAACAAAAATTGTAAAATGCAGAATTAACAATTATTTGTATTAACAATAGGCTCTATAAAAATGGAAAAAATAAAAATAAAGTCAGTTGTTAGATATCCACAGTGGAGTAAAGTACTTGATTTTTTTTAAAAACACTCTCAAGAAAAAGTAGTATAAAATTTGCGTGGATAAGGCGCACCAAACAGTTACCCCGAGCCAATGCAATGGCTTTTAATGTTTTAATCAAGGTTTGCGGGTTCTTAGAGACCAGTAAGGTTGTTTTGCTTGTTAACATGGTCGTTTAAGTGAAAATGAGACTCGTCTCTCAAAAAATGAGATTTACAACGCGAAAACTCTCCAACATCGTTTCACAAAAATTTTTGCGTAAATCAAATTCACTTTCTCTCAGTTCTTAAACAATTTAAATTTTAAAAGGATGGAACTTCAGTTCCTTTTTGAAAAATTTCATGAACAATCGCTCTTTGAAGTCCCAGTGAGGCTGCTCTTTCCGTCGCGGATTTACACATAAACCGCTTTCAACCAGTTCAATGTTTTCGGGATCCTTGAAGATCGACTAGACCCTGGCCGTGGGACATTCATAGCCAAAGCAGTTGCGCTGAATCTCCCCACCCACGGGCGAATTAAATTTACACTCGGCCCATCACGTTTTTGCCTAATGCCATACTTTGAACAAAATTGATGACGAGCTATTACGTAAGAATCATTACTTTTAAAAAATGTCTTCACAGCGAACGCGCGACGCTCACTCGACCACTGCGACATTGTGACTGACAAATCCGCACAATCGATAATTTCAACGGCGCCACCCACCCTCCGAACCGTTTATTACTTTTAGGAATAATCGTTTTTAAAAATATAAATTTGCCACCAAACACCCTGTACTTTGATTTATTTTTGATGGGTATGTGGCCACCTTTACGTATACCGACCTTTAAGCATGTCCGTCAGTCCGTCCGTCCGGCTGGGTGTCCATGTATTCTTGTGATCAAAGTACATGTCGCAATTTTTAAGATATTTTGATGAAATTTGACACAAATAAGTTTTTTGGATATAATAAGGACTATAAATGGCTCGAATAGTACTCTATTATCTCAAAATTTTGCATACATGTTTATCTTAACGCCACCACTGAATACAAAAATTATCGGTATATATTTTCATATAACCCTTATACAAATGTGATGTAGGGTATAATATTGTCGTCTTGACCGACTTTAACATATTTACTTGTTTAATATTAAAACTATAGAAACAAATAATCAATCATCGATACTACTAAAGGCAAAATACTTCTATAGACATATTAGAGTGGTAATTGCTGTCATACATCTCATTTAGTCGCACTAAAAATATTTTTTAAAACTTATTAAAATATTTTTATTAACAAACAATAATTTGATGGCACATTTTGCTTGGTCCCTAGTTAATGGTAACTAATGTTAATTAAAATACACCTGAAAAAAAAATTTAATTCCGTTTTAGTTCTAGTCAAAATTTAACTTGTTATTTAGCCGCAATAACAAAACAAAAAGAAATAATTTATAATTAATAATTTAACAGTATTTTACACTTGTTATTTTTAAATTATGGAATGCAGCTCGTCCAACATTTTTAAATTTGAATTTAAATTCAAACTTTAGACCACAGCCAACAAAACGTAGGTTAACAATAACATTAATGGGCTTTTCTTTCACATTAACATTGAAACAAAAAACTTGAACAATAATTCAAAACATAATGAATTTTAAAAATTTTAATCATTATTTTTTTAATGTAAAATTGACAGCATCACCAGCTACAAGTAAATTGATGGGTATGCGTATGACTACATTGCATGAAGAACCCTTGGCAGTTCATCGTTCTTTGGCCGAGGAACCGGAGGACAGTTACAGTGATTCGGAATATAACAACGAATATGAACAGGAAAAAAATCAACGCAACAATTATCAAATGCCAAGGTCACGTCTAACCTCATCCAAAACCATGGATTCATTTATGGATGTTAGCACACATTCGAATCATAGTTATTTGAGTTATACATCCAATGTTAATACAAATTTAAGGCATTTAACCGGCTTGGCAACGCCCAGCATGAGTTCATCGACATCGAGTGGTTATGGATCTCAAGTAAGTTGGAAAAACATAAAGCAAAGTTATGACATAATTTGTTCTTTTGTATCTTAATCAAACAGGCTGTTTCCTGCACCAATTTAACCAATGATGATATTGCCTCAATGCGTTCTATGAGCATTGATGAAACAACAGGTAATATTTGTGTTTATATTAGGCAAATCTTAATTGCAAGTTGCATGAAGGAGCTTTATAGGCCAAAATTAGAAAAGAGCCTTGGGTAAGGAAAAGTAGGAGATATCAAAGTAATTGGCAGAATATATTTGTTGTTGGAAACTGGGGAATGGACACTGGACGCCTGGGGACTTAGGCGATAATAAGACGGGGACAGTAGAGAACCCTGTATCTCTTTTACATAAACTCTTCTTTATATTTCCAATTACTATTATCTACATTAATGATAATGTTTATTTTAAAAATTCAAAAGTTTGTCTGGGTAGACGTTTATGTTTCTTGCTTACGGTTGCTTAAGCGATGAGTGCCAGAGGTTGCCGAGAGGCTTTTTAAGATGGCAGCTTGTAACAAACTTAACTACCAAAC
The DNA here is from genome assembly GCA_963583895.1 of Melanophora roralis. Lineage (NCBI taxonomy): Eukaryota > Metazoa > Arthropoda > Insecta > Diptera > Rhinophoridae > Melanophora > Melanophora roralis. Next base: position 53,041,249 of record OY757191.1, read on the forward strand.
CCGACCGCACTTAAAGTTTTTCGCTTGCCGCTTTTTCTTTGTCCTAAAAAATCGTTGAAGCAAAAACCAAACGTCAAATTAAATAAGCAATTCACAATAATTTAGAATTGGGAGTGCTTAATCCAAGGGGGGCCAAAAGAAGTCATTTGATGTTGTTTGCGATGCGTTTGATGGTCGACATGCAGCAGCTGATGCACAGATTGGACTTTGTACGGGAACATGCGCAGGTCTTTGACCGAAATTCGCCTTAGGGACGACCTGCTGGTGGCGTCTGGTCGATGTTTCTGGCGACAGCTCGACATCTTCGCCCACAGCGGCGATATTCTCTGCAGAACGGGCGCTCCGGGGCCGTCTGCGGTCGGTGCCAGACGACCGAAGAATTGGCGACGAAAATCTTGCTGCGCCAACACCACAGACGAATTGTTACGCAAAAAAATAGACCGTCAGTAGAAATTCCTGAAAAGACTCATGAATATTCTCTACCTTTATAAATTACTCTCAATTAACTTATTGACAATTATTTTAAACAAACCTAAAGGTTCAAGAACTCCTTTAAAAAATTCAGCAAATCATCTTTCGTTATTTAACTTTTTTTAATTCCCCCCCCTTTTACATCTGGATAACCATTAGTTACCACAAAATGTATTTAAGGGCTACCGAAAACAACACGTTTTTTGTTTAACAACAATTTTTAAATATTATTCAGGATTTGATCCCAATTTTCTTAGTTTATTTACAAGGTTTGTTTTAGGTTCAATTGAATTTTTTTGTTTTGTTTATAATAATTCTCAATAAGTTTATTAAATTTATTATATAAAGGTAGAGAATATTCATGAGTTTTTTTTCAAGAACTTGGTTGAAGTCTACTAACGATTTGGTGTAAGAACCAATAAAATGCATATAGACCAGTGGTAGGCGAAACCCCACACGCGTATGGGTACTTTCTGAGCATTAAAGAGAGCAATAATAAAAAATAGGTTTTGTGTTCTTTTTAAAAATTGCTGTAAAAAAATATGCCATTTTATTTTTTACTTTGTAGTTATTTTTTTATTTCTTTTACTGGTAATGCAAATTAGATTTCATTACCAGTACGGAATTACTGATTACTGAAACTCATAATTCATTATGCCCATGTCTGAAAAATAGCACAAATTTAATTTATTAAAAATGCTTAGCTTTAGACAGTTTGGTTAAATTAAATTTATCGTGATTCTTTCTTTTTAAATATTTTTAAATTTCGATCGTGTTAATTCAATTTCCCCACCAAATCGTCAGACACATCGGATAAATCCATTCCTTAAAGATATGCCAAAGCCTTTGTCGACTAACCACAAACACATTGAAACACAACAACCAAAGTCACAAAATCAAAATAATTTAACAACAACAACTGCACAGCTGCCAACAGAAACTAACACTAATGCTACTCTGTTAAATGTAACAGAACACAAACAACAAAAACATCCTATAGAAAATATCAACAACAGCGAAGAAGTGCTTAAAAAACAGCACTTGGAAAGTGATCTCAACCATAAAAGCCAAGCAGACGATAAAAATTCTCAAGAAATTTTAAAAAATCATAATAATAACCAAACAAAATCTAACAACAACAACAACAACGTTTTTAGCTCAAATAATGACAATCAAAATGGCAACGAAATTATAACAGAAGAAGGAACGGGCATTGTTAAATCACCTTTGCCACCTGGTAAGGTGGTAAGAAGAAAAAAGACTCCACCACAAGGTGGTAATGGAAATGATAATGATCTAATGACATCTTATATTACAAATACAACGACCATTATTACTAACAACAACAATAATCGTTCAAATGCAATGCATCGTGCTTCATTGGCTAAAATGGAGGGTCTACTAACAAACTCCAATGATCATTTGAATGTATCATCTATGTCAAGTAGTATGGAAACTGAGGGTAAGTTAATGAACATTTTAATTTAGATTCTGAAAAAATATAAACTCGGCTCAGAATGACCACTAGAAAACTGTAATGGCTGGCAACTTTTAAATTAGTTCACTTTAAAGAATTTTTTTTATTTAATTAATTATTTAAAGTAATTTTGATTATTTATTTTTTTAATAAAACTAAGGAAATATTAGCTGCTAATCAAGCAGCAAAAGTGAGAGCAAATTGTTTAGTATGTGGTGATTTAAATCTCTTGTTATGTAATTGTTATTTTAAGTAATTAAACTTGCATAAAATTACTATAAATGATTTTTAATGTATTCAATACATTGATTTTCACCATAAAAATTATGAACTTAACAAAATATCTTCAAAAAAGAAAAAGTTTTTTCAATTGAATATGCAGTCCTAGCAGCTTTTAGCTGATGGCCATCGCAACAAAACGAATGCAACAAAATGAAATGCTTTTTACTTCCTTCCATATTTCGGTCAACTTATAGTGGAGAGATAAATTTTCAATTTGAGCAGAAGACATGAAATACTTTTAAGTTGCACATTGATAAAACGACAGTCCATTTTATATCTTGTGTTCACATGTCCAAATAAAGACATTTTAAAAACAAAAGATATTTTAAATATATATACATTTAACACGTACGATGTCGCATAATACAAATTTAAAAACGTAACAAGAGCAAAACGTTAACTATTTTCCAGCTATTTTTTTTATTTAATTAGAAATAAAAATATCTGTCTGTTACTAATATTTAAAGCGCATAAACACCTTCGACTCTTTAAAACAAATGTTCTTTTTCAATGTCGCACGCAACATCGAAATATACGGTAAAGCAAAATAAAATTACAGTAATTGGGCACTCGCTTCCATACATTTTGTTATATTTTTTAAACATTCACCAATATTTCAAAGAGAAAATGTCAATGAATAATGTCTCTCATTCAGATCATAAAGCAACACATGCAATGAAAATGTCTAAAACAGAAATTTTGCTTTGCATTCGAAAATTCAAGAATGTGCTTTGAGTAAATGAAACATTTGTTTGAATTACTCAAATTTAACAGATTCGCTATGAAAAAATGTTAAAACAAAATTTTTTTAAACTGCGGTTGACATTTCTGTGGAAATTCCCATATGTAAAAGTCAGAAGACAAAAAATTTTCAATTAGAGGGCGCTCTATTTGCATCTGACAAAACATCTGGCATCAGCTGTTTTAAAAAAGACAACAAGAAAAATTAAGTTGTTAATTTTAATTTAGAGGTTATGTCAGACCTACGTGTGAGCGCAAAAAATTATAAACCATCTCTAAAATAGCGATTTTGACTGACATCAGAGAATAGCAAAATCACATTTTCTCTTGATTTAATCTGATGCTAAAATTTTAAGTGATTTGAATGAGTTGAATAAAAATCTGCCTTGAATAAAATCAGCTTCATTTGGTCAAAGCATGAATTTATTCATTGTGAATTTATTCATTGTGTGAGTTTTACTCACATGAATGAATTGAATAAATAAACGGCTGCTAGTGAATAAATCAGAGTAAATAAAACTGTGCCAGAACCAGAGTTGCCGTTGTATAAGTTTTGAACGACACATATATTTAGTAAATTTTTAAGGATACTTTTTTATACAAATAACAGCTAAAATAAGTAGTTATAATTTTTTTACTCATTTTAAATTGAAAACTGTAAGTTCAGAAAGGAGAAATTACAAACTTTTTTTTAACTATTTTCAGAATTACATAATGAATTTTTTTATTTAATTATTATTAATTCTATTATTTTTTTAAAATTTTTAAAGTCATCGACGTGAACGCTTTCTGTTTATTTTAAAAACAAACCAAAGCTATGCGTATAAAATAAAAATTAACCTTTTAAAAAGTTTGTTAATACAAGCAGTGACAACTCGATCGATCGAGTAGAATTTCGACTCGAGTTGAATGCCGTAATTTGCCCGCTGGTGGTTTTTGTACTTTTGTCAAAGCTTTATCAGTGTTGCTCTAAGTTAATATAACAAAATGTTTAATTGTTTAAAAACATATTTGGAAAACAATTAAATCACATTACATCAGCTAATTAAAATTTTACACATAAAAATAAGTGTTTTTATATGCATAAACGTTTAAAATACTATTAACTTGACGTTAATTATGCCTAATGGTGAATCAATTTAATATTAAAAAGTATAAACATTTAATTTTTGACAATTTTAACACAATTATTTAATCATTTTTAGCCAAAAGAGAAGTTTTTACTAACACTTAGCACTGTTTTTGAAACCTTTAGTGCCAAACAAGAAATATGACAAGAACTATGGCAAGCCTTCGTTATACACTACTGGCAATGTTATAGAGAAACGACTACGTGACCTAACGTTAAACCATGAGCATGGCGCCATTTTTTTGTCTGTTATTCTCATTAAAAGCAACATCCCTTAAATGCTAGAATTTTTTTGTTCAGTTTCATTCACTGATGCTGATACGATTGAATTTATGTTGATTTTTTTGAACGTTGAATAAAATCAAAAATCCAACAACAACAGATTGAATGAAATGATTTTAAATCATGCATTGGTTTATGTCATGTGATACGTTTGAACAAAATAGCCAAACTGAATAGGTTTTCGTATCATGATTAAATCATGATCAAATTTTATTCTGAGTAAGCCAGTCTCTGACTGACATATGCAATTACATATGGATTACAAAAGTGACAAGGTATATGTAATATACAGTCCATGTAAAGCCACCTTAAACGACAGTAACCCCTGTCGCGAATAACAATTCCTAAGAAAAATTTCCAAATTTACTGAATGGTTCCCATAAAAAAATTTTTCGGAGTAAATTCACAAAAAAAAATTGGCATCGCCAAAGTTTATTCACACGAATTATTTTACAAAATAAGTTCACAAGAACTGTTAAGGGGGATAAGAAGGAAACATGTAAGTTTAAATTCATATTTTAAGAAAAGACGTTTTAACTAGTTTTTTCTTAACTGAAGGAGCGTAAGTGCACTTCACTGAATGTGGATTGAGCCAGTCCGACATCATGTTGTCTACCCACTCCCTTTTGGAAGCTCCCTCCCGAAAAAAATCGCAAAATGGCAGCAAGTTTTAACATGAGAACCTCTAACCGGTTGGAGGCAAGTTTTTCTTCACCACGCTCAACAGGTATCGAAATCCATCTTTATTTCGCATGATTGACATACAAAGTTTATAAAAAAATATGGTAAAAACTCCTACAACCTCCCCGGAGTTGCTGCTAGATGAACAAAATGTATTACAGACCCCCATTAGTTTTCCCTCTTAAACATATTCCTAAAACATTTTTACCCCCTTACACCATTATCTAAGGGGGCTGCCATACAAAATTTACAAAAATTATGTAAAAACGCCTGTAACTTTCTCACAGTCGACCCTAGAGAAATAAAGTGTACGACCCACCCCCATTAGTTTCCCCTCCCAAACACACTTCTAGAACATATAAACCCCCTATCTCCATCGCCAAAGGAGGTTTCCAAACAAAATTTGGAAAATTATAACAAGTCTTTCCCTACAGCTTCTATGGTGCCCGTAGAAAGGTCACACAGTACGTTTTTTGACATAAACGGGGATGCTTGTACAACAACTTCATAAATTTGGTATCGAGTTTGTTGCAGTTGTTGCCGTAGCGATAATACCTTGTATGGTAACTTTACCATGATCCAACCCTTTACTCTCTTCTCTGTACGTTCTTGGCATTATAATTTGTTTTCTCTACACCAGTTTTAGTTCAATTTTGGAAATGTCTAATTGTATTTCAGAATTTTCCATTTGTATTTAAGAATGTTCTACTTGTATTTTAGCATCGACTTAAAATAAATACTAAATCTAAAGCATGTTTTTTTTTAATTATCTTTAATATACACGTTATAACAACTACTTACTAAAAATCCGAAAAATAAGTTCTTACATTCTTGGGGGTGATTAAAATTTGTTTTTCTAAGAATCACATCTATAATTTTTTGTTGTGTAAGAACAACTTTAAGGTTTTATTTGTCTTAACAAAAGCCTTGAAATATTTTAAAAATATTTTACATATTTGTTACAAAATATATCAAAATATTGCTTATTCTGGCAAAAAAAACCTTCTAATAAATTCCAATATGTACAGCACTAATTCGAAGTATTTATTCAAGGTCAACAAAAAATAGTATAAAAAAAATAAAAATTTTTGATTTTTAGTTTGGCTTAAGTTCATATAATTTCTTTTTATTAGAAGAAATTATTAATTTTCCGTTAATGTTGAAAGAAACTTAAATTTGAAAAAATCAGATTTTTCTACCGATACTAGCCGAGTAGAATGCATTTTCGAAAGCAGCTACGCAATTTCATCATCAGTACTCTTTGAACGGTAGTAGTGTATTTTAGTTGTAAACATCACCTATTTAACTTACATTAAAGTTTTTTTCAACATTAACGGAAAATTAATAATTTCTTCTAATAAAAAGAAATTATATAAACTTAAGCCAAACTAAAAAGCGAAAATTTGTTTTAAAAACAATTAATTCAACAATAAATAAAAATCAGCATAAAATTTTTAATTCAATTTTATAAATAAATTACGTTAATATTTAATTCAACAAATAAAACTTTTTCATAAAATCTATTTAAATTTGAAAAGAAAATTCAAATAATATCTAAAACATTTCTATTTTTAATTCTAATCACAATATCCTAAGCCACATAGTTTCCCATCTATTTGTCTGTGAAAGGATAATTATAGTTATTCATATAACAAAATAAGACTTTTGCTGTTCCCATATTGGCAGATAAATATCTAAATCATTACCAAAAGCTTAACACGTCTAAAACATCGCCCATTTTAACATTTCTAATACACAAAGGAATTTCCTTAATATTTGTACCTTTAAGACTTAAATCGAGTTTTAACAATGCAATCATCCAACCCTTTACTCTCTTCTATGTACGTTCTTGGCATTATACTTTGTTTACTCTACACCATTTTCAATTAAATTTTAGAAATATCTAATTGTATTTCAGAATTTTCCATTTGTATTTAAGAATGTTCTACTTGTATTTTAGCATCGACTAAAAATAAATACTAAATCTACGGCATGTTTTTTAAATTAGCTTTATTATGTACATGTCCTTACAACTACTTACTAAAAATCCGAAAAATAAGTTCTTACATTCTTGGGGGTGATTAAAATTTGTTTTTTTAAGAATCACATCTATAGTTTTTTGTTGTGTAAGAACAACTTTAAGGTTTTATTTGTCTTAACAAAAGCCTTGAAATATTTTAAAAATATTTTACATATTTGTTACAAAATATATCAAAATATTGCTTATTCTGGCAAAAAAAACCTTCTAATAAATTCCAATATGTACAGCACTAATTCGAAGTATTTATTCAAGGTCAACAAAAAATAGTATAAAAAAAATAAAAATTTTTGATTTTTAGTTTGGCTTAAGTTCATATAATTTCTTTTTATTAGAAGAAATTATTAATTTTCCGTTAATGTTGAAAGAAACTTAAATTTGAAAAAATCAGATTTTTCTACCGATACTAGCCGAGTAGAATGCATTTTCGAAAGCAGTTACGCAATTTCATCATCAGTACTCTTTGAACGGTAGTAGTGTATTTTAGTTGTAAACATCACCTATTTAACTTACATTAAAGTTTTTTTCAACATTAACGGAAAATTAATAATTTCTTCTAATAAAAAGAAATTATATAAACTTAAGCCAAACTAAAAAGCGAAAATTTGTTTTAAAAACAATTAGTTCAACAATAAATAGTAAATCAGCATAAAATTTTTAATTCAATTTTATAAATAAATTACGTTAATATTTAATTCAACAAATAAAACTTTTTCATAAAATCTATTTAAATTTGAAAAGAAAATTCAAATAATATCTAAAACATTTCTATTTTTAATTCTAATCACAATATCCTAAGCCACATAGTTTCCCATCTATTTGTCTGTGAAAGGCTAATAATAGTTATTCATATAACAAAATAAGACTTTTGCTGTTCCCATCTTGGCAGATAAATATCTAAATCATTACCAAAAGCTTAACACGTCTAAAACATCGCCCATTTTAACATTTCTAATACACAAAGGAATTTCCTTAATATTTGTACCTTTAAGACTTAAATCGAGTTTTAACAATGAAATCATCCAACCCTTTACTCTCTTCTATGTACGTTCTTGGCATTATACTTTGTTTTCTCTACACCAGTTTTAGTTCAATTTTGGAAATGTCTAATTGTATTTCAGAATTTTCCATTTGTATTTAAGAATGTTCTACTTGTATTTTAGCATCGACTTAAAATAAATACTAAATCTAAGGCATGGTTTTTTTAATTATCTTTAATATACACGTTATAACAACTACTTACTAAAAATCCGAAAAATAAGTTCTTACATTCTTGGGGGTGATTAAAATTTGTTTTTTTAAGAATCACATCTATAATTTTTTGTTGTGTAAGAACAACTTTAAGGTTTTATTTGTCTAAACAAAAGCCTTGAAATATTTTAAAAATATTTTACATATTTGTTACAAAATATATCAAAATATTGCTTATTCTGGCAAAAAAACCTTCTAATAAATTCCAATATGTACAGCACTAATTCGAAGTATTTATTCAAGGTCAACAAAAAATAGTATAAAAAAAATAAAAATTTTTGATTTTTAGTTTGGCTTAAGTTCATATAATTTCTTTTTATTAGAAGAAATTATTAATTTTCCGTTAATGTTGAAAGAAACTTAAATTTGAAAAAATCAGATTTTTCTACCGATACTAGCCGAGTAGAATGCATTTTCGAAAGCAGTTACGCAATTTCATCATCAGTACTCTTTGAACAGTAGTAGTGTATTTTAGTTGTAAACATCACCTATTTAACTTACATTAAAGTTTTTTTCAACATTAACGGAAAATTAATAATTTCTTCTAATAAAAAGAAATTATATGAACTTAAGCCAAACTAAAAAGCGAAAATTTGTTTTAAAAACAATTAGTTCAACAATAAATAGTAAATCAGCATAAAATTTTTAATTCAATTTTATAAATAAATTACGTTAATATTTAATTCAACAAATAAAACTTTTTCATAAAATCTATTTAAATTTGAAAAGAAAATTCAAATAATATCTAAAACATTTCTATTTTTAATTCTAATCACAATATCCTAAGCCACATAGTTTCCCATCTATTTGTCTGTGAAAGGATAATTATAGTTATTCATATAACAAAATAAGACTTTTGCTGTTCCCATCTTGGCAGATAAATATCTTAATCACCCTTTACTCTCTTCTATGTACGTTCTTGGCATTATACTTTGTTTTCTCTACACCAGTTTTAGTTCAATTTTGGAAATGTCTAATTGTATTTCAGAATTTTCCATTTGTATTTAAGAATGTTCTACTTGTATTTTAGCATCGACTTAAAATAAATACTAAATCTAAGGCATGGTTTTTTTAATTATCTTTAATATACACGTTATAACAACTACTTACTAAAAATCCGAAAAATAAGTTCTTACATTCTTGGGGGTGATTAAAATTTGTTTTTTTAAGAATCACATCTATAATTTTTTGTTGTGTAAGAACAACTTTAAGGTTTTATTTGTCTAAACAAAAGCCTTGAAATATTTTAAAAATATTTTACATATTTGTTACAAAATATATCAAAATATTGCTTATTCTGGCAAAAAAACCTTCTAATAAATTCCAATATGTACAGCACTAATTCGAAGTATTTATTCAAGGTCAACAAAAAATAGTATAAAAAAAATAAAAATTTTTGATTTTTAGTTTGGCTTAAGTTCATATAATTTCTTTTTATTAGAAGAAATTATTAATTTTCCGTTAATGTTGAAAGAAACTTAAATTTGAAAAAATCAGATTTTTCTACCGATACTAGCCGAGTAGAATGCATTTTCGAAAGCAGCTACGCAATTTTATCATCAGTACTCTTTGAACGGTAGTAGTGTATTTTAGTTGTAAACATCACCTATTTAACTTACATTAAAGTTTTTTTCAACATTAACGGAAAATTAATAATTTCTTCTAATAAAAAGAAATTATATAAACTTAAGCCAAACTAAAAAGCGAAAATTTGCTTTAAAAACAATTAGTTCAACAATAAATAGTAAATCAGCATAAAATTTTTAATTCAATTTTATAAATAAATTACGTTAATATTTAATTCAACAAATAAAACTTTTTCATAAAATCTATTTAAATTTGAAAAGAAAATGGAAATAGTTTCAAAAACATTTCTATTTTTAATTCTAATCACAATATCCTAAGCCACATAGTTTCCCATCTATTTGTCTGTGAAAGGATAATTATAGTTATTCATATAACAAAATAAGACTTTTGCTGTTCCCATCTTGGCAGATAAATATCTTAATCACCCTTTACTCTCTTCTATGTACGTTCTTGGCATTATACTTTGTTTTCTCTACACCAGTTTTAGTTCAATTTTGGAAATGTCTAATTGTATTTCAGAATTTTCCATTTGTATTTAAGAATGTTCTACTTGTATTTTAGCATCGACTTAAAATAAATACTAAATCTAAGGCATGGTTTTTTTAATTAGCTTTATTATGTACATGTCATAACAACTACTTACTAAAAATCCGAAAAATAAGTTCTTACATTCTTGGGGGTGATTAAAATTTGTTTTTTTAAGAATCACATCTATAGTTTTTTGTTGTGTAAGAACAACTTTAAGGTTTTATTTGTCTTAACAAAAGCCTTGAAATATTTTAAAAATATTTTACATATTTGTTACCAAATGTTTAAAAATAATGTTTATTCTGACAAAAAAACCTTCCATTAAATTCCAATATGTACAGCACTAATTCAAAGTATTTATACAAGGTCAACATAAAATAGTATAAATTAAATCAAAAATGTTCAAGATTAAAATAGTTTACAATTAAAAATAAGACAGAAAAGAAGTGTTTAATTTAAAAATGGTCTTAAAAATAAAGACTATTTTTCAAGTTTTTATAATTTGTCCTTTGATTATTTTAACACTTTCAAGGATACCACCTTATGATGATTCTACATCTTCAACTCACCCACCACCAGCTTTGGAAAGTTTAACCACTATAGTGCATGCACCGTTTTTAGTACAACTTTTCTATCCGATTGATAGATTTGTTTGCAGCGGCGCCTTGTTAACACCTTTATTTGTAATAACTGCAAGAACATGTGTTGAGGATATGAAAGATGAAACTATACACGTAGTAGCTGGAGCTACTTTTATAAATGTGAGCGATATAAGAGCTAATAGTAAACAAATTATAATGCCAGAAACGTACAATGGCTCGAAGCATTGCAACATTGCACTGTTAGAACTAGATTCAAGTCTTAAAGGTAGAAATATAAAAGAAATTCCTATGTGCAGTAGATATGTTATAGAGGACGATATTTTAGACGTCTACGGATGGGGTAATAATGGTTTTGAAAATAATTTATCATATATATCTACCCAAATGGGAACAGCCGAAATATCGGCGACACCGCCACATTTTTGTAGTAATAGTGTAGCAAAGTCTTCAAAAGCTTTATTTTGTTATATGAGTTACTATTATTATCCCTACATATACAGGTATACTGGCGTTATGGGTGAACCCGCTGTTAAAGATGGCGAACTATGTGGCTTAGCCTCTTATTTTAAATATGATTATGATGATGATGAAAATCTACATATCGTAGAAACTGTTTATACAAACATATATGATGTAAAGCAATTTATAATCGAAGTCTTAAATCATTTCACTAATTACACTGCACAGTAATAAAAATACACACAGACGGAAAAGCATTTAGTTGAAATTTGTTATTTAAATAAAAAAAAATACATAAATGTTTTTGAAAATCTTTTAATTTCCTTTTCCAATTTAAATATCTCTTAAGAAAAGTGTTAATTTTTTGAAAAAAATATTTATGTAGTTTATTTATTAAAGTAAATTGTAAATTTTGTTTTATTTGTTTTCTTTGACCTAAAATAAACTATAAATAAAATATTTTCTTTATATTTATAAACAAAGCCTTTAAATTTAAGAAATTCGAATAAAATCAATCAATGGACGCATCTAATTTTATTTTTTAGGGAAAGCGGCAGCAGCTGAACTTTATAAGGCCATTTAATTTTTTTTTATTAAAAAGATAAAGTTTTTAAATTAAAAAGGAATTAAAACGTTGCGGAGTTGTATAAATGTCCTTATCAGCGTATTATATTGAGTTTTAGTTTTCTCTCATATGTACAATAATGAAATAATGAAAACTGTAAATTTACTTGCTATGAAGGACATTTACATAACAGAAAATGAAATCAGGTAAAAACTTTTTTCCCGCTATTTTTAGGTCTTATGCGAAGTTTCTGTCAAAGTATTTTTAAATTATATGAATACATACATACATATGTATGGCTTCGTAGGCTCATAAAAAAATATTATATTTCCTTTGGAATGACTTAAAAACAAATACGTTATAAATTGGGGTTTCTTATCGGGACCACCTGAGCGCTTATCTTAACCGAAGCTTGATTATCGTAACAATTGCACATATCATACATATAAATGAGTATGTCTTTTTAATTGTAATTTCATTATATTATGTCATGTTTTAACGACTAAAACACGTTGGGTTACTTAATATTTTTCCATAATAAATTTGCCACGTCTCTACTTCACGAATGTAGAATACGAACTGTCAAGACTAATGTTTACCAAAATGGCGGTAAAACAAATTAGTATACCTTGCCGGCGGACATTTTGCATATATTAATCGTTCTTAGTTAATAGCAGTGTTGCCACCTTAGGTGTAATTACACATTTCATGTGTAATTTTTCGTTTCATGTGTAGCCCATGTGTAATTGGTTGCATGTGTAATTCATGTGTAATTTTAAATTTTATCGTTTTTGATAATTATTATTTTTTATACACATACACATATTAAAATTTTTTTACACTTGTCGAATCTAATATACCCTTCATATAAAAATACTTTGTACTGGGTTTGAAGCCGATAGCTATTCTAGTTTTAAAAATAGAAAACTTAAGAAAATAATAACGTTTGTATGTACAATAAAAATACCATGTAGAAGGTTTGAGGCCAACATTTTTTCACTTATTTCGTATTAAAAGTTTAATAAAAGTTGCTCATTCGTATTGGTGCTGCCCCTCCATCTGCTCCTATCCAACTATTTTTTTTCCAAAATGTATGCATTATTGTCCAGTTACTTACTGTGTAACATTTTAAGTCGATAGATTTTATAGTTTCCGAAATATAGCATATTAAAAATTTAACAAAAATTATTAATTTAAATGGGGGTTGCTCCTCTCCCTGCTCTAATCCAATAAATTTGTTTTCCAAAATGTAGGTATTGTTGTTAAATTACTTGATGTAAAATATTAGACTTCTATAGCTGTGATTGGATAAAATACTTCCCATAATTTGTGCTTCTACATAAAAATTTTTTCCCCTAATTTAGGTCCCTATCTTCAAAGTATCCGTGCTAAGCTTTGTGACTAGAGTGGCTGTATTTACTGAGATATAAAAGAATATGGTTTTGGTCCTAAAAAATTGGGTTATTTTAGAGTTTCGCTTGCATCTCGGTTAAGATTTTGTTGATTTTATATAGCGATTAAATCAGGTATATTTCTGATTATTTTTTCTGAGCGACTTTTTTATGTCTGGAACCTTGATTTCAAAAGACACACAGATGGACAGACATGGCTTTATCGACTAACCTATCTATTAGAATCCAAAATATTTATACTTACTGGGGTCTAAAATAAATGTTGTAAACATTAAAAATGGAATGACAAACTCATATATACCCTTATCACTATGTGAAGGGTATAAAATTAATAAAAAATGTAAATCGTTATTTTTTTAACAAAAAAAGTATATGTTCCCAACAAAAATTTTGAAGTAATTGGTCATTACAAATTTCTTACTTTTAAGTTACTATTACTTTTAAGTTACTATAACTAAGCAGTTGATAGATAATAAGTTCGTTCTTATCTAAAATCAGGCAGTAAGCTTCAGTTTGACAATTTTTTAACTTATTCTAGCATAACATTTTAAGCCAGCTTTAACCAAAACATCACAGAAAAACTCTTTAAATGCAACAATGAGTAACGGGGGGCAACAGAAAAAGGTTATTATAATGCTAATAAAGTAATAGCTTACTTAAGTCCCTATTTGTAAGCGAGCATGGTAAGTTCTTGCTTCCAATGTCATCACCATGTTAAAATAATGTGTTAAAATTCTAACGAGTAAGAGTTTTTTGGATTTTACATAATTTTTTAGCAAGTTTTTGCTGGGTTATTGAATTTAGAACAAAAAACGCATGTGTAATTCGTAATTTCATGTGTAATTTTGTCTTGATTCATGTGTAATTTAACATTTCGTTGGTGGCAACACTGGTTAATAGTATATATGTATACATTTCAAATATTTTTCAAAAGGAGTTCCAAGTTCTCTTATACTATTATACCCCAATTTGGTAATGCTTTTGTTCAAATATTTGTGCCTCACAAAAGTAAAGGACTGTGATCTAATTATACCGATCGACACAGAAAAATTTCCTAAGTCGATAAAAATATGTCAGCCCATCAGTCCGGCTGGGAGTTGATGTATTCTTGTGAACAAAGTAGATATTTCGATGAAATTTGGAACAGATAAGTTTTTTTGCATAGGAAGAAAGGCATGTTATTTGTGGTGATGATTGGTTAATTTTTTATCCTAGCTCCCATACAAATGTGCTCCCGGTTTAAATGTTTTGGGCTATAATTGGCTCAAATATTTCTCTATCTTCACATAACTGTGCACGTTTGTCCATTTTTGTGCCACTAAATATTGTACCGAAAATAAACATTATCGGTCAGTTTTTAAACTCCATAAAAATCGCAACAATAGAAGAACCAGTATGAAGACTTAAATTTTTTGCCCTTCAGAATTTCAGAGTTAGAGGCCTTCTATATGTGTGCCAACTTTAAAAAAAAAAATCGGTGCAATAAAAGTACCAGCATAAAAAGTTAAATTTTTGTGGGCGTGGCACCGCCCACTTTTTTACCTTAAAAATTTTAATTTTAGAAGCCGTTTATATGCGAACTAATTTAAAAAACTGGTCTGAAATAAGTAGCTATAATATGATTTTTGTTTTAGTGGGCGTGGCCTCGCCTTCTTTTTTGCCTTAATTTTTTTTTTCCTTTAGAGGAAAATATGTACAAAATCTTGAAAAAAATCGTTGAAACATATGCACCAGTATTAAAAGTTACATTTTTGCAGTAGAAGTAATTTAGATTTGAAGTGTTGTGGGCGTAGCGCCACCCCTTTTTCCAAAAACGTATAGCCTGTCGCACACAGTCAATTCTAAATTTCATGAAAATCGGTCCAGTCGTTTAGGCGTAATTGCGTGACAAACATACACCTTTATTTTTTAATATATTTTTATCTTATGATGTACGTTTTATAGATCATTAAATTTATGACTATGGGTGTTTCTAGTCTGTTAAAAAAAACCTAAAAAGTCTCTTCTTTTTTTGTTATTTAATACAATGCAAATGCAGATGCATAATCGTTACTACCTGCCTTGTTAATCAGATAAGCATATTTTAGTTTTAGTACATAAGTAAGTTTTAAAATTGTAAATAAAAAGATCCTATTATAACATCAAACTACTATTTATTCACTCACTATTTCGCTCGCAATCTTTAGGATTTGTCGAATATATATTTGTTATTGTTTTTTTTATATGAACAAAAAATCACATGTTGACATAAAAAGCCATAACTCACACTCTCATTAGTGATAGGGGTATCTATAAGTTTTTCATTCCATTTGTAATTTCTTTAATATTCATCTTCGACCCAATTAGTTATATATACTCGTCGTTGTTTAGTTATTGTGTTCAATAAGTATAGGATTTCTTTGTTTGATAGAACACAATAACTTAACAACGACGATATGTATTTTCTTGGTCCTTATAGCTAAGAAAATTGATAAAGCGATGTCCGTCTGACCGTGTTATGGTTGAAATCAACTTTTTAAAGCCCCCCGATGAATAGGCCGTAAATGGTATCAAACTATCTTAATTTAAATTTTTTTTCAAATCGCTCCTACGGCTTTCAGGGTTGTTCTACAAAAGGTAAAATTTAAGAGCGACCCCCATTAGTTTACCCTCTATCTCTAGCCCCTAACATTGTTGCCATACAAAATTTTAAAAAATAAGGTAAAAACCGCTACAACTTCCCCGGAGTCGCCCGTAGAGGAAAAAAATGTATCACAGACCCCCATTAGTTTTTCCTCCCAAACGTATTCCTAGAGCATACTTATCTCCTATCTCCACGCCCTAAGGGGGTTGCCATACAAAATTTACAAAAATTATGTAAAAATGCCCACAACTTCTTCAAAGTTAGCCTTAGAGCAATAAAGTGTACGACCGACCCCCATTAGTTTTCCCTCCCAAACATATTCCTCAAATATACTTACCCCGTATCTCCACCCTCTAAGTGGGTTGCCATACAAAATTTGTAAAAATTAGGATAAAAACCCCTACAACTTCCCCGTCACCCGTGGAGCGTTAAAAAATTACACCGACCCCTGTTTAAAAATTAGAAATATTTCATAAGAAAAAAAATGGTCAAAAATAAAAAAAAGTTTGGGATTGCGAAAGGTCAATGTGAGGGTATATAAGATTCGGCACAGCACAGGAATATAGCGCTCTTACTTGTTTAAATAAGATTTTCTTTTAACATTAACGGAAAAATATTAATTTCTTCTAATAAAACAAAATTATATGAACTTAAGCCAAATTAAAAAGCAAAAATTTGTATTAAAAACAATTAGTTTAAAAATAAATAAAAATAGCATCCTAAATAATATTTAAAAAGATTTGTTTAAATATTTTTCTATTCAGATATTTTTAAATTAAATAATTTTATTTTCTTGGTTTTACTTGAATAAAAATTTTATTTGGTTTTTTGCTATTCAATAAATTTAAATTTAATTTAGATTGATTTTATTTGCATTTCTAAAATTTGTTTATAAATAAGAAAATTAATTTCAAGTGTAAACAATTGTTTTATTCGCAATTTATTAAAGGCCAAAAAAATTAAAAGAAATGAAATAAAATTTTTAATTCACTTTTATAAATAAATTACCTTAATATTTAATTCAACAAATAAAACTTTTTCGTAAAATATATTTAAATTTGAAAAGAAAAAGAAAATAGTTTCAAAAACATTTCTATTTTTAGTTCTAATCACAATATGCTAAGCCACATAGTTTCCCATCTACTTGTATGTGAAAGGATAATTATAGTTATTCATGTAACAAAATAAGACTTTCGCTGTTTCCGTCTTGGTAGATAAATATCTAAATCATTACCAAAAGCTTAACACGTCTAAAGCATCTCCCATTTTAACATTTCTAATACACAAAGGAATTTCCTTAATATTTGTACCTTTAAGTCTTAAATCTAGTTTTAACAATGCAATCATCCAACCCTTTACTCTCTTCTCTGTACGTTCTTGCAATTATAATTTATTTACTCTACACCATTTTCAATTAAATTTTACAAATATCTAATTGTATTTCAGAATTTTCCATTTGTATTTCAGAATGTTCTACTTGTATTTTAGCATCGACTTAAATACTTACGCTCGTGTTCATAAAAAATAAAATAGGTTTATTAAGTGCCAATTTAACAATTATGCGATAGACATCTGTCAAATAAGCGTTTAATAACCACACATTAATTTTTATGAATATGGGGGTAAATCTACGGAATGTTTTTTTAAATTAGCTTTATTATGTACATGTCCTTACAACTACTTACTAAAAATCCGAAAAATAAGTTCTTACATTTTTCGGTGTGATTAAAATGTGGTTTTTTAAGAATCACATCTATAATTTTTTGTTGTGTAAGAACAACTTTAAGGTTTTATTTGTCTAAACAAAAGCCTTGAAATATTTTAAAAATATTTTACATATTTTTTACCAAATGTATAAAAATAATGTTTATTCTGGCAAAAAAACCTTCTAATAAATTCCAATATGTACAGCACTAATTCGAAGTATTTATTCAAGGTCAACAAAAAATAGTATAAAAAAAATAAAAATTTTTGATTTTTAGTTTGGCTTAAGTTCATATAATTTCTTTTTATTAGAAGAAATTATTAATTTTCCGTTAATGTTGAAAGAAACTTAAATTTGAAAAAATCAGATTTTTCTACCGATACTAGCCGAGTAGAATGCATTTTCGAAAGCAGCTACGCAATTTCATCATCAGTACTCTTTGAACGGTAGTAGTGTATTTTAGTTGTAAACATCACCTATTTAACTTACATTAAAGTTTTTTTCAACATTAACGGAAAATTAATAATTTCTTCTAATAAAAAGAAATTATATAAACTTAAGCCAAACTAAAAAGCGAAAATTTGTTTTAAAAACAATTAGTTCAACAATAAATAGTAAATCAGCATAAAATTTTTAATTCAATTTTATAAATAAATTACGTTAATATTTAATTCAACAAATAAAACTTTTTCATAAAATCTATTTAAATTTGAAAAGAAAATTCAAATAATATCTAAAACATTTCTATTTTTAATTCTAATCACAATATCCTAAGCCACATAGTTTCCCATCTATTTGTCTGTGAAAGGCTAATAATAGTTATTCATATAACAAAATAAGACTTTTGCTGTTCCCATCTTGGCAGATAAATATCTAAATCATTACCAAAAGCTTAACACGTCTAAAACATCGCCCATTTTAACATTTCTAATACACAAAGGAATTTCCTTAATATTTGTACCTTTAAGACTTAAATCGAGTTTTAACAATGAAATCATCCAACCCTTTACTCTCTTCTATGTACGTTATTGGCATTATACGTTGTTTTCTCTACACCAGTTTTAGTTCAATTTTGGAAATGTCTAATTGTATTTCAGAATTTTCCATTTGTATTTAAGAATGTTCTACTTGTATTTTAGCATCGACTTAAAATAAATACTAAATCTAAGGCATGGTTTTTTTAATTATCTTTAATATACACGTTATAACAACTACTTACTAAAAATCCGAAAAATAAGTTCTTACATTCTTGGGGGTGATTAAAATTTGTTTTTTTAAGAATCACATCTATAATTTTTTGTTGTGTAAGAACAACTTTAAGGTTTTATTTGTCTAAACAAAAGCCTTGAAATATTTTAAAAATATTTTACATATTTGTTACAAAATATATCAAAATATTGCTTATTCTGGCAAAAAAACCTTCTAATAAATTCCAATATGTACAGCACTAATTCGAAGTATTTATACAAGGTCAACAAAAAATAGTATAAAATAAATAAAAATTTTTGATTTTTAGTTTGGCTTAAGTTCATATAATTTCTTTTTATTAGAAGAAATTATTAATTTTCCGTTAATGTTGAAAGAAACTTAAATTTGAAAAAAGCAGATTTTTCTACCGATACTAGCCGAGTAGAATGCATTTTCGAAAGCAGCTGCGCAATTTTATCATCAGTACTCTTTGAACGGTAGTAGTGTATTTTAGTTGTAAACATCACCTATTTAACTTACATTAAAGTTTTTTTCAACATTAACGGAAAATTAATAATTTCTTCTAATAAAAAGAAATTATATGAACTTAAGCCAAACTAAAAAGCGAAAATTTGTTTTAAAAACAATTAGTTCAACAATAAATAGTAAATCAGCATAAAATTTTTAATTCAATTTTATAAATAAATTACGTTAATATTTAATTCAACAAATAAAACTTTTTCATAAAATCTATTTAAATTTGAAAAGAAAATGGAAATAGTTTCAAAAACATTTCTATTTTTAATTCTAATCACAATATCCTAAGCCACATAGTTTCCCATCTATTTGTCTGTGAAAGGATAATTATAGTTATTCATATAACAAAATAAGACTTTTGCTGTTCCCATCTTGGCAGATAAATATCTTAATCACCCTTTACTCTCTTCTATGTACGTTCTTGGCATTATACTTTGTTTTCTCTACACCAGTTTTAGTTCAATTTTGGAAATGTCTAATTGTATTTCAGAATTTTTTATTTGTATTTAAGAATGTTCTACTTGTATTTTAGCATCGACTTAAAATAAATACTAAATCTAAGGCATGGTTTTTTTAATTATCTTTAATATACACGTTATAACAACTACTTACTAAAAATCCGAAAAATAAGTTCTTACATTCTTGGGGGTGATTAAAATTTGTTTTTTTAAGAATCACATCTATAGTTTTTTGTTGTGTAAGAACAACTTTAAGGTTTTATTTGTCTTAACAAAAGCCTTGAAATATTTTAAAAATATTTTACATATTTGTTACAAAATATATCAAAATATTGCTTATTCTGGCAAAAAAAACCTTCTAATAAATTCCAATATGTACAGCACTAATTCGAAGTATTTATTCAAGGTCAACAAAAAATAGTATAAAAAAAATAAAAATTTTTGATTTTTAGTTTGGCTTAAGTTCATATAATTTCTTTTTATTAGAAGAAATTATTAATTTTCCGTTAATGTTGAAAGAAACTTAAATTTGAAAAAATCAGATTTTTCTACCGATACTAGCCGAGTAGAATGCATTTTCGAAAGCAGTTACGCAATTTCATCATCAGTACTCTTTGAACGGTAGTAGTGTATTTTAGTTGTAAACATCACCTATTTAACTTACATTAAAGTTTTTTTCAACATTAACGGAAAATTAATAATTTCTTCTAATAAAAAGAAATTATATAAACTTAAGCCAAACTAAAAAGCGAAAATTTGTTTTAAAAACAATTAGTTCAACAATAAATAGTAAATCAGCATAAAATTTTTAATTCAATTTTATAAATAAATTACGTTAATATTTAATTCAACAAATAAAACTTTTTCATAAAATCTATTTAAATTTGAAAAGAAAATTCAAATAATATCTAAAACATTTCTATTTTTAATTCTAATCACAATATCCTAAGCCACATAGTTTCCCATCTATTTGTCTGTGAAAGGATAATTATAGTTATTCATATAACAAAATAAGACTTTTGCTGTTCCCATCTTGGCAGATAAATATCTTAATCACCCTTTACTCTCTTCTCTGTACGTTCTTGGCATTATACTTTGTTTACTCTACACCATTTTCAATTCAATTTTATAAATGTCTAATTGTATTTCAGAATTTTTTATTTGTATTTCAGAATGTTCTGCTTGTATTTTAGCATCGACTTAAAATAAATACTAAATCTACGGCATATTTTTTTAAATTAGCTTTATTATGTACAGGGCTGGGCAGTATTTCAAATACTTGTATTTGAAATACGTATTTGAAATACAAATACGTATTTTGTATTTGTATTTGAAATACCACCTTCTAATGTTTTTTGTATTTGAAATACTTATGATGGCAAAATACATTTTTGCAAAATACATTTTTTTGTTATACAAAAAGTTGTCATTAGAAAAATTGAAAAATGTTACAATTAAAAAAAAAAAAAGAATGAAAACTTTGTCTTTGTATTCATTCACGTCTTCGCCTTAGTAAGGTACGTTCTTTCCCAGGTCTCACTCATTCAGGTAATATCAAGAGCTAAGCGGATACTTGGAAATGTGAATGCAAAAAAAAAATTAAATTTTGTATAAAAATTAAATTTTTTTTGACATTCACACTTTTAAACACATCAAGTAAGATCGCTATATTTGCCTCTGCCGAATCTTATATACCCTTCACATAGGTCTTTTAATATACCCAGCCAAGTAATTTTGTACTGCAAATAATATAATAAAAATACCTTGCTCCAGTTTTAAAGTCCATAGAAAACTTTACAAAATTTTAACGTTCGTATGGATAATAGAAATAGATGAAGAAGATTTGAGGTCGAGAGTTATAAAAGTTTTCGACATTATTCGTATCAAAAGGTTAATAAAAGTTGTTAATTTTTATGGGATCTTCTAGTCCCCCTGCTCCTCTTCAACCTTTTTTTCTAAAATGTAGGTCTTATCATCGAATTACTATTTCTAGAACACTAGAAGTCGATAGCTGTTATAGTTTCCGAGATATAGCGTTCCGAAATTTTATAAAAATTGTTAATTTGTATGGGAGCTACACTTTCTCCTGCCCCCACTCAAAAAATTTCTAAAATTGAGCGCATGAAAAATTTCACGAAATTTGTGCAATTGCAGAGAAAAAACCACTTCCCTTGATCATATCTGAAAAAATCTTTTTCCTTTGGAGGTCCGTATTTTCAGAGTATCCGTGCCAAGTTTTGTGGCAAGAATGACTATATTCACTGAGATATATAGGGATGTATGTACGGATTTTGTCCTAAAAAATGGGTTATTTTGATTTTTCGTTTATATCTCGGTCAATAGTCAACCGATTTTGCTAATTAATTTTAAATAGCGATTGTCTCCAGGATATTTACAAAAGTTTGACACCAACAACTGGTCCGTATCCCTTTATTTGACTCTGGAAACTTGATTTCAACAGACTGACAGACGGACATGGCTATATCAACTTCCCTATCTATAAGGATGCAGAATATTAATACTTTATGGGGTCGCAAATGGAAAATAAAGTAATGTCAAACGGAATGTTAAACTGATATATACCCTTATCACTATGTGAAGGGTATAAAAAAGAAATGCAGAGGGCAATTTTTGAATTCGCCTTGATATTACTTTACTTTTAATTTAATTTGTTTTTCACATACAAGGCACATACAGAAAACCAAGGCACATTTAACCAGGTAATATTAAGGGCCCAGCTGATTAAAATCAATTTGACATTTTCACGTTATAAAAATATAATTTTGTATGAAATTTTTAATTTTTCTGACATTCTACCATTCAAACACAAAAAGGAAATGCAGAGGGCGAATTTTTTGAATTCGCCTTGGGTTTACCTTGTTGAATGTGCCTTGCAGAGAACTGTTTTCATAAAATTTAACACCAGTCTGTTTTTATCAGGACCTGTAGAAAGATTGTTTTTTTTAGCAGGATTTGTATATTCTTCAACAAGAGGCTGCTTATCTGATTAAACTTTTAAAAATCTAGTGTTCATGATTAATGGTTAAAAATGTATTTTGTATTTCAACTAAAAGATACTAAAATACTGTATTTTATATTTTGTATTTGAAATACAAGCGGAAGAAGTATTTTGTATTTCAAATACAGCAAAGCATGTATTTTGCCCAACTCTGATTATGTACATGTCATAATAACTACTTACTTAAAATCTGAAAAATAAGTTCTTACATTTTTGGGGGTGATTAAAATGTGGTTTTTAAAGAATCGCATCTATTATTTTTTGTTGTGTAAGAACAGCTTTAAGGTTTTATTTGCCTTAACAAAAGCCTTGAAATATTTTAGAAATATTTTAAATATTTGTTACCAAATGTATAAAAATAATGTTTATTCTGTCAAAAAAACCTTCTATTAAATTTCAATATGTACAGCACTAGTTCGAAGTATTGATACAAGGTCAACAAAAAATAGTATAAAATAAATAAAAATGTTCAAGATTAAAATAGTTTACAGTTAAAAACAAGACAGAAAAGAAGTGTTTAATTCAAAAATGGTCTTAAAAATAAAGACTATTTTTCAAGTTTTTATATTTTGTCCTTTGATTATTTTAACACTTTCAAGGATACCACCTTATGATGATTCTACATCTTCAACTCACCCACCACCGGCTTTGGAAAGTTTAACCACTATAGTGCATGCACCGTTTTTAGTACAACTTTTCTATCCGATTGATAGATTTGTTTGCAGCGGCGCCTTGTTAACACCTTTATTTGTAATAACCGCTGGTACATGTGTTGATAATATAAAAGATAAATCGATACACGTTGTAGCTGGATCTACTTATTTAAATTTAAGCGATATAAGAGCTGAAAGTAAACTAATTATAATTCCAAGAACGTACAAAAAGTTTGACGGTTGGAACATTGCGCTGTTAGAACTAAATTCAAGTCTTAAAGGTAGAAATATAAAAGAAATTCCTTTGTGCAGTAGAAATGTAATAATGGATGATACTTTAGACGTCTATGGATGGGGTAATGCTTATGATGATAATGATTTAGGATATTTATCTACCCAAATGGGAACAGCCGAAATATTGGTTACACCGTCACATTTTTGTGGCGAAAGTTTTACAAGAAATACAGAAACTTCCTTTTGTTATATGAATGACTATCATTATCCTTACATATACAAATATACTGGGAACTCAGGTGACCCCGCAGTTAAAGATGGGGAACTATGCGGCTTAGTATCTTATGTGATATATGATGATGATCCATATCATTTCCTAGAAACTGTTTATACTAACATATATGATGTAAAGCAGTTTATAACCGAAGTTTTAAATAATTTTACTAATTACACTGCACAGTAATAAAAAAACACACAGACGGGATAGCACTTAGTTGAAATATATTATTTGAATAAAGATTAGAAATGTTTTTGAAACTCTTTTAATTTCCTTTTCCAATTTAAATATCTCCTACGAAAAATAGTTAATTTGTTAAATAAAATATTTATGTAGTTTATTTATAAAAGTAAATTATAAATTCTTTAGACTTGAAATAAATTATGGATATTTTTGTTTATACTTGAAATGAATTTTCTTCATATTTATAAACAAAACGTTTAAATTTAAAATCAATCAATGGACGCATCGAATTTCATTTTTTTAAGGAAAACGGCAGCAGCTGAACTTTATAAGGCCATTTAATTTTTTTAATAAAAATATTAAGTTTTTTATTTAAAAAGGCATTAAAACGTAAATAGCGAAAGTATTTTACACTGATATGCAACGAAGCTGTATGAAAGTTTTCATCAGCGTGTTAAATAGGGCTTTAATTTTCTCTCATTTGTACAATTACTTCCCTTTAGAATCCTTTAAGATAACGTTCCATAGTAATAAATACAACGAAATTAGTTTGAAAATAATTGAAAACTTTTTTAAAAACTGTTAATTTACTTGCTATAAGGGACATTAACATAACAGAAAATGAAATCAGGTAAAATATTTTTTTTTTTGCTTTTTTAGGTGATAAGGGTATCTATCAGTTTTTCATTCCATTTGTAATTTATTTAATATTCATCTGCGACCCCATAAGGTATATGCATATTTGTATTTTCTTGATCCTTATAGATAGCGAAATCGATAAAGCGATGTCCGTCTGACCTTGTTATGGTTGAAATCAACTTTTTAAAGTCTTCCGATGAATAGACCCGTAAATAGTATCAAACTATCAGAAATATCTGCGAAGAAATCGGTATTTAAATCCAGCAAAATCGCCCGATAACTGACAGAGAAATAAGCCAGCAACCACGACTTCCACTGTTAATTTTTTAAAACATCTACAACTGCCCCGGAGTTGCCCTTACACGGGTGCAATGTAAGACCGACTTCCATTAATTTTTTCCTCACGAAAATCTTGGTGAAAAATACTTGCATCGTATCTCCGGCCCCTAATAGGGCTTCCATACAAAGTTTGATTTTTTTTTAATCATATTCCTAAATATACATAAACATATTCCTAAAATATACTTACCCACATCTCCATCACCTGAAGGGGGTTGCCATACAAAATTTACAAAAATGTTGTAAATACAAAATTTTAACGTTTGTATGTTTAATAGAAATACCATGCCGAAGGTTTAAGGTCAAGAGTTCTAATAGTTTTCGTATTGAAAGTTTAAAAAAAGTTGAAAGTTATTTGTATTTTTTTTTTCCAAAATGTAGGCATTATTGTACAATTCCTTCTTAAGGACCATTGGAGTCAATAAATGTTAGTTGCCGAGATATAACTTATCAAAAATTTCAAACAAATTGTTAATTTATATGGAAGCTTCCTCTTCCCCTGCTACTACCCAAATAATTTTTTCCCCAAAATTTGAAGGCGATACCTTTTGTAATTTCAGAGATATAGCGCAAGAAATATTTTACAAAATGTGTGCAATTGTAAAGGATAAACCACTTCCCCTGCTCCTATCTGAATAATTTTTTTCTATAATTTAGGTCCCTATCTTCAAAGTATCCGTGCTAAGTTGCTGTATTTACTGAGATATAAAAATATAATTAATATAATAAATATAATTTTGGGTTTACGCTTATATCTCGGCCAATAGTGAATTCATTTTGCTCATTTTAAATAGCGATTGTCTCAGGGATATTTCTGATTGTTTAAAACCAAAACATTTTCTGTGCGACATTTTTTGGGTCCGGAAACTTGATTTTAACAGACACACATACGGAAAGACGGGTATGGCGATATCGACTTCCCTGCCTATTAGGGTCCAGAATATATTTTTAACCGTTATGGGGTCGCAAATGAATATTAAATAAATTACAAACGGAATGACAAACCAATATATATCCTTATTAGTATGTGAAGGGAATTAAAATCAGTACAATCAGTACGTTTTCTCAAATATCAGTACATTTTAATACACAGATTTTTAGTCAGTACAGTAAACCAAAAATCAGTATATTTACTGATGAAATCAATACGAATAGTCACCCTAGTCATATCATATAAAGAATCCTGCGCCAAGCGCCTAATACTTAAATGGTGAACTTGAAATAATAATCGGGAGCGGCAAGCAACCACATCTACAAAAAACGTCTAGTACTAAAAACTTACGCAAGACCGTCGAACAAGATTCTTTGAACCATCTCCACAGGCAAAAGCAGCCGACACAGGTCTCTGAAATGCATCTTCTTTTTCATGTAAAAAAAGAAATAATAAACAAAAAGTTTATTAAAAAAATCAAAATCATAAACATATTAATATTACTTGACTTTGCAATCATTACGTTTAACATATACTTTTCGCATAAACCATCAATTATTTAAATTTTTTACTTTTGGCCATAAGACAGAGAATTTGTATTTTGTTTTTATAGCACCTGGTTGTATCAGCTTCATATGTATGTAATTTAAATTTAAAATATATCACTTGTTTATGAGGAGCCACAGTATTTTTTGTTCTATTCATTTACAATATAGGGATTTACAAGACCTTGTGAACTCAGCAAATGTATTTTAGTGGTATGGTAGCTGCCACGCTCTTGTATCTCAACAGTTACATAATTCGCAATCTGAATGCTTAGACAGGGGACTTTATTCTTTCCATTTTCAGCTTTATTAAAGCCCGAATGTTAGCTTCAATCTACAAAATTTTGAGCCGTTCAAAATGTATAATATAAAATGTTTAGCCTGTAATATTGCTGAAATCTGTAATTTGAAGACAACTTTTTGTGGAGACAAACGCACTTAGCTACATATGTATATATTTATTATTCTTACTTTGTATCCTTTAAAGAGAGTGGATCCGATTCATCCCGTATGCATCTTCTTTGCAATCTCTCTATGGATTGCTTCTCCTCTTTAAGCACCAAAAATCGCAGATAAAGACTATTCATTTTTTCAATTATGTATGTATTTTATTTTTACAAAACAAAAACTTGCAAAGCACTGACAAATTATATAAAATAAAAATCAAGCAATTTAAAAAAATTCACATTTGAAACTTCTACTCCCAAAATATTCGCAATATCGATTTGTTACGAATGTAAATATGTCATACAAAATTTGAAAAAATTGGGTTAAAACCCCTACAACTTCCCCGGAGTCGGCCTTAGAGAAATAAAATGAATTACAGACCCCCATTATTTTTTTCCCTCCAAACATATTCCTATACTATACTTACCCCCTATCTTAAACACCTACTGAGGTTGCCGTACAAAATTTACAAAAATTATGTAAAAACACCCATAACTTTCTCAGAATCGACCTTAGAAAAATAAAGTGTACGACCGACCCCAATTAGTTTTCCCTCCCAAACACACTCCTAGAACATACTTACTCCCTATCCCAATCGTCCTAGGGGATCGCAAACAAAATTTTTGTAATTATAATAAGTCTTCCCCTACAGCTTTCAGGGTGCCCGTAGGTAGGTCGAATGCAGGACTGACACCAACTTATTTTTCCTTTCACCCCCTAAGGAGGTTGCCATACAAAATTTTAAAAAATTAGGGTGAACCCCCCTACAACTTCCCCATAATCACCCTTACAGGGTAAAACTTCACACCGACCCCTATATGAAAATTATAAATATTTTATAAATAAAAAATCGATAAAATATAAAAAAAAATTCGCGGTTTCGAGAGGCCAATGTGAAGGGTATATAAGACTTGGCACAGCTGAATAGAGCGCTGTTACTTGTTTTTTTTTTCTTTTAGTAATTTTTTATTTAAAATTGTGCTATAAATATACAAAATAATATCATATGTTTTTGAAAAACTGTATTGAAACTATACCTTGGATTGTTTATTTTTGTTTAGATCTTTCTTCTTTCTATTCGTCCATATGTTTGTAAACTTAAAATTGCAATTAAACGGTTATTTGAAATTAATTTAAAAAAAGTCAAATAAATATTTTTCTAAAATTATCAATATATTTTTACAAATTAAAACGCAACAATAGTTTGATAAAATAGAAATTTCAATTCACAAGTAAATTAACCTGGCGATTACTTATATAGTCGATTGAACCTTACAAGGACCTTCATTAAATTGATTTTTTTGCATTTCTAAAATTTAAACGTTTTGTTTATAAATAACAAAAAAATTAATTTCAAGTGTAAACAATTGTTTTATTCACAATTTATTTAGGGTAAAAGTAATGGAAGGAAATGAAATAAAATTTTCAATTTCCTTTTATAAATAAATTACCTAAATATCTAATCCAACAAATAAAAATTTTTCGTAAAAACTATTAAAATTAGAAAAGGAAGTTAAAATAGTTTTAAAAACATTTCTATTTTTAATTCTAATAACAACTTTCAACTAAATACTATCCCGTCTGTGTGTTTTTTTGATTACTGTACAGTGTAATTAGTGAAATGTTTTTAACACTCTGATTATAATATTGCCTTCCACCATATTATGTTAAGGCTCGTTTATCCTTATCATTACCATCATCATCATCATCGTCATCATTATATAATGTATAAGATGCTAAGCCACATAGTTTCCCATCTATTTGTATTTATATAAAAGGATAATTATAGTTGATCATATAACAAAATAAATATTCTGAAGGCTTTCGCTACAAAAATGTGATGGTGTCACCCTTATATCGGCTGTTTCCATTTTGGTATATAAATATCTAAATCATTACCAAAAGCTTAACACGTCTAAAGCATCGCCCATTTTAACATTTCTACTACACAAAATAATTTCCTTAATATTTGTACCTTTAAGACTTAAATCGAGTTTTAACAATGCAGTCATCCAACCCTTTACTCTCTTATATGTACGTTCTTGGCATAATACTTTGTTTACTCTACACCATTTTCAATTAAATTTTAGAAATATCTAATTGTATTTCAGAATTTTGCATTTGTATTTCAGAATGTTCTACTTGTATTTTAGTATCGACTTAAAAAAAATACTAAATCTACAGCATGTTGTTTTAAAATTAGCTTTAATATCCACGTTATAACAACTACTTACTTAAAATCTGAAAAATAAGTTCTTACATTTTTGGGAGTGATTAAAATGTGTTTTTTTTAAGAATCGCATCTATTATTTTTTGTTATGTAAGAACAACTTCAAGGTTTTATTTGTCTAAACAAAAGACTTGAAATATTTTAAAAATATTTGAAATATTTGTTACAAAATATTGTTTGTTCTAGCAAAAAAACCTTCTATTAAATTCCAATATGTACTGCAGTAATTCGAAGTATTTATCCAAGGTCAACAAAAAAATAGTATAAAATAAATAACAATTTTCAAGATTAAAATAGTTTACAATTAAAAATAAGGCAGAAAAGAAGTGTTTAATTTAAAAATGCTCTTAAAAATAGAGTATATTTTTCAAGTTCTTATATTTTGTCCTTTGATTATTTTAACATTTTCAAGGGTACCAATTTATGATGAATCTACATCTTCAACTCACCCACCACCAGCTTTGGAAAGTTTAACCACTATAGTGCATGCACCGTTTTTAGTACAACTCTTTTATCCGATTGAAGAATTTATTTGTAGCGGCGCCTTGTTAACACCTTTGTTTGTAATAACTGCTGGTATATGTGTTGAGGATATACAAGATAAAACTATACACGTAGTAGCTGGAGCTACTTATTTAAATGTGAGCGATATAAGAGCTAATAGTAAACAAATTATAATGCCACCACTGTACAAAAGCTTAAAGGGTTGGAACATTGCGCTGTTAGAACTAGATTCAAGTCTTAAAGGTAGAAATATAAAAGAAATTCCTTTGTGCAGTAGAAATTTTATAATGGATGATACTTTAGACGTCTATGGATGGGGTAATGGTTTTGAAGATGATTTGAAATATATTTCTACCCAAATGGGAACAGCCGAAATATCGGCGACACCATCACATTTTTGTAGCAGAAGTTCAACAAGGTCTTCACAAACTTCATTTTGTTATATGAATGACTATTATTATCCTTACATATACAAGTATACTGGCCAACTAGGTGACCCCGCAGTTAGAGATGGGGAGTTATGTGGCGTAGTATCTTATTTCATTTATGATGATGATGATGATGATGATGATGAAAATCCACATACCCTAGAAACTGTTTATACTAACATATATGATGTAAAGCAATTTATAACCAAAGTTTTAAAACATTTCACTGATAACACCGCAAAGTAATAAAAAAAGGCCCACAGACGGAAAAGCATTTAGTTGAAATTTGTTATTAATATAAAAAATATAAATTTTTTTGAAACTCTTTTTAATTTCCTTTTCTTATTTAAATATCTCTTACGAAAATAGTTAATTTGTTGAATAAAATAAAATTTAAGAAATTCGAATAAAATCAATCAATGGACGCATCTTATTTCATTTTTTTAAGGAAAACGGTAGCAGCTAAATTTTATAAATCCATCCACTTTTTTAATTAAAAAGATAAAGTTTTTTAATTAAAAAGGCATTAAAACGTTAGCAGTGAAAGTATCTTATACTCATGAGCAGCGGAGTTGTATAAAAGTCCTCATCAGCGTATTATATTGAGTTTTTATTTTCTCTCATCTGTACAGTTACTTTGCTTAAGATCGCGTTCCATAGTAATAAATACAACGAAATTAGTTTGAAAATAATTGAAATACTTTATTAAAAACTGTAAATTTACTTGATATGAAGAACATTAATATAACAGATACTGAAATCAGATAAAAACTTATTTCTTTTTACTTTTTTTAGATGTTAAGCGAAGTTTCTGTGAAGGTACTTTAAAACTATCTGAAAGCATACATACATATGTACATATGTATGGCTTCGTAGGATCGTAAAAAAATAATATTTTTCTTTTGGAATGACTTAAAAACAATACGTTATAAATTCCGGTTTCTTATCGGCACCATCTGAACGCTTATCTTAACCGAAGCTTGATTATCGTAACAACTGCACATATCTTACATATAAATGAGTATGTCTTTCCTAATTGTAATTTCATTATACAGTGAGCTCGCGGAAACGTGAACTAATTTTTACCAAGGGTGTTCATGTTTTCGATTTTGTTCACGTTTCTGATTGGATATTTTTTAATTATTTTCTAACGAATTTAATTTTTTTTTATCAATTTATTGTTACTAGTTCAAAAACATCCAAATCTAGTCAAAACTTAACAACGCTTTAACCCGAAAAGTCTAATTTAAAAATTTTAAAATTTAGTTTTTTGGGTAATACATAATTGTCTCATTAATCCGACCACAAAAATTAACCTTTTGCAAATAAAACTATGTACATCGCTTGTATATCACGTTTGAGAGTAGTTAATGTTCAATAAAAAGTGTTCACGTTTCTGGATGTTCACGATTCTGGATATTCACGTTTTCGCGAGTTCACTGTATTATTATTTCTAATTTTTGCCCTTCACATTAGTAGTAAGGGTATCTTATAAGCTTTTCATTCCCTTTGTAATTTCTTTAATATTCATCTGCGATCCCATAAGGTATATATGTATTTTCTTGGTCCTTATAGATAGCGAAATCGATAAAGCAATGTTCATCTGACCGTGTTATGGTTGAAATCAACTTTTTAAAGCCCCCCGATAGCGTATAGACCCGTAAATGGTGTCAAACTATCAGAAATATCTGCGAAAAAATCGGTATTGAAATTCAGCAAAATCGCTTGATAACTGACAGAGATATAAACCAGCAACCACGACTACCACTGTTTATTTCTCTAAAATTTGTACATAAATATCTCTACGACTGCTCCGGAGTTACCCTTACACGGGTGCAATGTAAGACCGACTCCCATTAATTTTTTCCTCACGAAAATTTTAGTGAAAAATACTTGCACCCTATCTCCGGCCGCTTATCGGGCTGCAATACAAAGTTTAATTTTTTTTAAATTGCTCCCATAGCTTTCAGGGTTCTCCTACAAAGGCAAAATGTAAGACCGACGCAAAGTAATCTTGTCCCCTAAACATTTTTGTAGAACATACTTATGCCTATCTCCAGCCCCTAACAGGATTGCCATTCGAAATTAAAATAAAATAGGGTAAACACCCCTACGACTTTCCCCTAGTCGCCCTAAGAGAAATAAAATCTATCACAGATCCACTTTAGTTTTACCTCCCAAACATATTCCTAGAATATACTTATTCATGTCTCCATCACCTGATGGAGACATACAAAATTTACAGAAATGATGTAAAAACCAGAGTACAAATTTTCTCAAGAGTGAGCGATAAAAAAACACCATTCATGAACAGTGTGGCCATATTAGCTTTTTTGGAGCTAAATTTAGCTTTATTTTTCTTCATTTAGTCCGAAATATTTACATTTAGCCTTTAGCTTTTTTTTTAGCTTTTTTCAAAATTGGATTCAGCTTTTTTAGTAGTTTTTGAAGCTAGATAAAAGGTCAAAAATTTGTCGTATTATATTTTTTGGTATTTATCTCAATTATATTGAAAGGTATCAAGCTCCTAATTTTCTTCGAATTTACAACATTACAGTTTCCGAACCATTGTTTTGTTTAATAATTTACTTTTAGCGACATTTAAAAAACGTGAAACAGCACAAAACTACAATAAAACAAAGAAATAAGGAAGGTATGGTATTACAGAAAAAAACGTAAGAATTTGTTTTCCAAAACAAATACTTTTAAATGCGGCAATTTGAAAGAAAAAATCCAAATGCGACACAACATTTGTTCATCTTTTGGTTAAATTAAAAAATGTTTTCATATATTGCGAAATAATTTTTCAAGAAAAAAGCAGGCACAATAAAACATAGTAGGGTCAAGTAAAGCTCATCATTTTGATGGTATTAAACTATATTTGTTGAAAATCATGTTCTTTGTAAATTTAGTTTTTTTTAGCAGGACGGTAATTTTTTAATTTAAATAAAAACGTTTAATAACGATAATTATTAATTTTATGGACAGGGTTAAAAAAATAATAATATTTTTTATTTTTTCATTTTTACAGTCATTGGTTTTAAATACATATTTAGACACACATGTACAAATAAAAATATTTTTAAAAATGCTTTCTTACAATGCAACTTTTTTACAATAAAGACCATATTTTTTTCTTTTCTTGAACAAAATTTACATGAATAAAGGCATTTTTCATGATATATAGGTATATATATATGTACTTATGTAACTTGAATGAAAATTTTCGATTTTTAACGAACTAAGTAGAAAAGTAGTCTCTTTATACTCGTTTTGTCAACAAACAAAAATTTCATTGAAGGAATATTAAAAAAATTGCATCGTGTAAATTTGTTTCGATTTTTTTATTGTTTTCATGTGTTTGTAGTTATGAAAAAAGTTTGTAAATAAATTACTTAATTTTACGTGTTTTTGTAAAAAAATGAACGAACAAAGTGTGTTGAGTATTTATATCTAAAACTAATTTTCGTTTTTTGTTTTTTTTT
Organism: Melanophora roralis; assembly: GCA_963583895.1. Lineage (NCBI taxonomy): Eukaryota > Metazoa > Arthropoda > Insecta > Diptera > Rhinophoridae > Melanophora > Melanophora roralis. Next base: position 53,075,179 of record OY757191.1, read on the forward strand.
TTTTAATACATATCTTACAAATTAGTTTTTTTACCAAAACAGGCAGCAAATTAATACCTGCTTCTAAAAACTTTTTAAAAAAGCTCTTGTACATGCATATGTATATGAACACATACATATTATTTTTCTTCTTACTGAAGTTATTGGTCTACCAAATTTTCGTAAATAAAACTAAAATTTTAAAAACAAATTTTCTTTTTAAATATTTTTAGCACAAAAACGTTTCGTTCCTATTATGAGAAATGTCTAAATAACGAAGAAATTTTTTAAAAAACGAATAAAAAAATGTAGCTTTATTTTTTGGCTTTAAGTTTTTGTTTTTAGCACTTTTTAGCTGTTTTTAAACGTGATTTAGCTTGAACTTTACTTGAAAATCTGGTCACACTGTTCATGAAAAATCTCGAGAGCGAAAAATCCTAAAAAAAATTTTTTCTTCTCACGTTCATAAAAGAGCGTGAAAAAATTTTTGCCAACCCTCACTCACTTATGAGAAGTTTGTCGTTTTTTTTCACGCTCACAAATCACAAATGAAAAATAAAAACCAAATTTTATTTCTCACTCACAAATGAATGAGAAATTTCCTCTTTTCACTTTCGATTCATTCTTTTATGAGTGCGAGTGTAGCTTTAATATTTTTCACGCTTTGTAACAGAGTTGCCGGAAAATAATTTTTTAAGTGTGTGAAATTTGTACTCCCAATAAGAGTAAAAAATTCTTGCATTTACATATTTTTTTTTTTATTTTGCTGCTTGTATATACATACCTATATGTTGTTAAATTTAAAAAATACTACACATCTATATTTTGATCAGTCTTTTGAGTATATTTTTAATTGAGTGACTTTTAATGCTATTTGAAAAAAAGAAATATATTTTTAATTAAAATAACAACCACAAATTTATAGTAAAAATTACGTTTGTTTTCCAGAGTAAGGCAAAAAAGCTATTTTAAAAGAATTGCGTTACTTCATTTTTATACTGAGGAATCGATATGTAGGTTTATAAACAATAATAAATAAATATTAACATAAAGGATTACTTATAGCAGTATTTATTGTGAAAAAGTCATATTTATAAATAAATAGTTTTTGTTAAGAAACTTAAATAATACATTATATTTTATGTTGTGATTTTTTAGAAATATTATAGTCTTCACTGACACAAATTTTCATAGCAATCTTTAAAAATATTTTTGAACTGTTTTCCTAAATTTTTAATTGACGTTTTCTAATAAAAAAAAGTATTTCTTGTGTATTGTGTTCAAGGTCGTAACTGCTCATTTTTTTAATTTATCTTGCTTTTGCTAATGGAACTCCTTCAAACTCTTAGGTTCTATTTAATTGACCTGAAAGGTAAAGTTTTAAATTGTTGTACATAAAAAGATTTGCGTGTGTATTGTATAATAACCACCACAATTTTTTGTAACAATACACCCAATACCTAAAAGGATGACAGACAGGCAGGTACTAAATACTTTCCAAATTAGTGGAAAATCCCAAACAAAATTAAATGATGAACAATTATCTCTAATGGTGGTAAAGCCGAATGCAATTTTTTTTCAATGCGTAATAGAATCGTGCAAAAAGGAACTTAGTTAGAAAGTGAAGGGAAATATCAAAAGACATTACAAACTACTTCACAAACAAGATATACAAAGTAATGGTGACGATGCTTTTGTTTGTCACTGGAGTAATGCTCCCCTTTTTGTGTAACCTTAACCGCATATTTTTATTACTAAAATCATTAAATCGGATTCATTGAAAAATTTAAATGAAATGAAGTTAAATAAATGCAAATAAACCACAACGTATAACAGTGCCTGGTTTTTTAATTTATTAAAAACATGTTTTTAAAAAAAAATTATTCCTACTTTTTTTAAGCATTTCAAAAACTATGCAACAAATTTTTACATATGGCAGCACCAGTAACATGACCAAAAAATTTTATGTGTACACATTTATGAATGCTTCGCGAAAAAATTCATTTATGATTTCTCACTTATGAGAAGTACTCGAATTTGATGCTTTTCATTTATGTTCGTGAAAAGAAAAAAAATATTTTTTCTTTTCACTTCTCATTTATGACTGGTGAAAAAAATTTTTTTTTCTCGCTTGAGAGTGAGAAGGCACAAAATGTTTTTTAAAAACTCATTCATTAATGAAAAATTGCTGCAGTAAACACAGCGCTCACACTCGTTCTCACGAATGAGAAGTGAGTGAGCAATTTTTAACTCTGGTAAAAACGACTGTAACTTCCGCATAGCTTTAGAGTAATTAAGTTTTCCATCGTAAATATTTTCCTAGAACATACCTGCCACCTACACATTGTGAAGGGTATTGAATCTTCGGCAGAGCCAAATATAGTACTCTTACTAGAAAACTTTACAAAATTTTAATGTTTGTATGTAAAATAGAAATACCATGTAGAAGGTTAAAGCTCAAGAGTTTTAAAAGTTTTCGTATTGAAAGTTTAATAAAAGTTATTTATTTGTATGGGGTCCCCTCCCCCTAATTTTTTTCCAAAATGTAGGCATTATTGGACAATTAGAATCACTAAATGTTATAGTTTTCGAGGTGTAGCGTATCAAAAATTTCATGAAAATTGTTAATCTGTATGAAGGGTTCCTCTTACCCGGTTCTATCCAAATATTTTTTTTTCCAAAATGTGGGCATCATTGTCTAATTACTTTTTGCAAAACATTTGAAGTCGGTAGCTGTTTTTTAAAGGTCTGAATTTAGCAATAATTGGCCGTCAGTTTCTATCTGTAATTTATTTTTGGCAACTAGCAACCCAAATGAAATTTCATAATTTGCAATTTTTTCCATTTTCAGCTTGATTAAAGGTCTGAATTAAACTCTTGCAAAGTTATATCTTTAACAACCAGTTTGTGTGTTTTTCAGCTTTTGGTGTGTATTGATAAGTAGCTTTGTGTTTTTGTTATAAGTTGGTATTGGTGTGGTTTGGTAAAATGAGAGCAAGAGCAACAAATTTGTTTTTCTATGTTTCGTTGAAACAGTTACATACAAATAATGATGTTTAACCATATGTACTTTTGGTGTGTTTTCTTATTCTGGCTACATAAGCCAGTTTTTCTATTTTTTAAATTTTCTTTAAATAAATTAAACAAATTTAGCTAAAAACAAGTAAGAGCGCTATATTCGGCTGTGCCGAATCTTATATACCCTTCACATTGACCTTTCGCAATCCCAAACTTTTTTTATTTGTAACCATTTTTTTACTTATGAAATATTTCTAATTTTTAAATAAGCTCTAAGGCCAACTCTAAAGATGTTGTGGGCATTTTATCATTTTTGTAAATTTTGTATGGCAACCCCATTAGGGCGTGGAGATAGGGGGTAAGTATGTTCTAGAAATATGTTTGGGAGGGCAAACTAATAGGGGTCAGTCGGACACTTTATTGCTCTAAGGCCAACTCTAAAGAAGTTGTGGGCATTTTTACATAATTTTTGTAAATTTTGTATGGCAACCCCCTTAGGGCGTGGAGATAGGGGGTAAGTATGTTCTAGGAATATGTTTGGGAGAGCAAACTAACAGGGGTCGGTCGTACACTTTATTGCTCTAAGGCCAACTCTTAAGAAGTTGTGGGCATTTTTACATAATTTTTGTAAATTTTGTATGGCAACCCCATTAGGGCGTGGAGATAGGGGGTAAGTATGTTCTAGGAATATGTTTGGGAGAAGAAACTAATGGGGGTCTGTGATACATTTTTTTCCTCTACGGGCGAGTCCGGGGAAGTTATAGCGGTTTTTACCTTATTTTTTAAAATTTTGTATGGCAACCATGTCAGGGACTAGAGATAGAGGGTAGGTATGTTCCACAAAAATTTTTGGATGGAAAAAATAATTCGGGTCGGTCTTACATTTTACCTTTGTAGGAGAACCCTGGAAGCCGTAGGAGCGATTTTAAAAATGTTTATATTAAGCTTTGTATGGCAACGCTGTTATATGTATGAACACTAATACTAATAAAATTTTTGTTTTGGGTGTGTTTCAATAATATAGACATGACTGATTCTGTTTTTTTCGTTTTTTGTTGTTTTTTTGTTGTTCTTTTTTTATTACATGTAAAAGTATGTTCTTTGTTGTTGTTGTAGACTCAAAAAACCGAGGTAGTCTTGGTTTTTTGCTTATATTTCGGTTATTTATCGGGCGATTTTGCTGAATTTCAATACCGATTTTCTCGCGACTATCTGTGACAGTTTGATACCACATTCGGATCTATGCGATATCGGGGGGCTTCAGAAAGTTGATTTCAACCATAACACGGACAGACGGGCAGACGGACAGACGGACATCGCTAAATCGGTTTCCCTATCTATAAGGATCCAGAATATATATACTTTATGGGGCCCCAAATGGATAATAAAGGAATTACAAACGGAATGACAAACTTATATATACCCTTATCACTTATGTGAAGGGTATAAAAATTAAAACTGCATCGTAACTATATACATTTAAGTCAAATTTAAAATTAAAATTAAAATTATTAAAAAATACAAAATAAATATATATTATTTTATCTTAATTTTTGAGCTTGAGATAAAAAATGCTTTTTTTAAATTTATTTTATTCATTAGGTGTGTTCATTTACAGAAAATTATCACTTATTTTCGATAATTATTACTAGTAAGTGTTCACGTACACAAAAAATTAGCAGCTAGAGAGCCAAAAAAGAGCGTAATATGTTTAGAAACAAAAATGTTTCTGATAATTTCTGCTAGTAAAAATTTTACTATCAGAAATTATTCAAACAGTCTTTCTGTCATTATGCTTTGAAAAAAATTTAAGTTTGAAATTTTTATAAGTTTACAATAACAAAATACATTTGCTTGCAAGTTTTGACTGTAAAAGTGTTCATTTACTTTTAAATATTTTTCAGAGCAATTTTGATAATATTTCTTTTTACTCTCTCATTGCTAGTAATTACTGGAAAGTTATTGAACACAACTATTTGTAAACACTATACATAAATAAACTTTAAAAATCAAATTTTTGTTTCATTCACAACCTTTTATATAAACGATCTTGTGTATTTGTTGTATTAACAGTAATAAGAAAATATTTATGATACCATTGTTATTCAGCACAAAAAAAAAACAAATACATTCCACACTCAATGCAAAACCATAAACAACAATATTTGTTTATAAGAGTAGAGTGAGTGCGCAAAAGCAAACCCATACAATATCATTTACACTTATTGACACACTTACACCAAAAAGAACTGGCATGTACATGGATGTACAAGATATATCTGTTTTTGCAATACTTATTTGTTCTATTTGTGCACGTGTATAGTCTGAATATGAACTTGTATCTTACAAAATTTTGAGACTAGAAATAACCGTTCAAAATATATAATATTAAATATATTATATCTGTATAGGAACTGCTACGTCACTTTTTATGCACTTTTAACATCTACTAAGCCTTACTTCCTGATTTTTTAACAAAATCCCGCACAAAGTAAACAAAGCTTAATTGCATGCAACTTAAGTTTACAATAAAAACTTATTAAGGTTTGGCCACGGACACTTCAAATTTTAAACGATCTGGCTTATTGTACCCTTAATGATAAAAAATATTTTTATGTTAATAATTACATGACAAACAAACATATCAACCGTTGCACAGTGGGTTCGATGACATCGAAAGTGGCGATTAATTCATGGAAGCCGTAATTTAAATTTTTTTGAATTTTTTTTTTCAAATCGTTAAATATGCATAAAAAGGCATATTGTGGAAAAAGATACACGGAAAATTTTTTTTTTGCGATTTTATAGACATTTTTATTTTTCAGAAAATTATAGTTTGTTTCAGAATTTTCGCCGTAATTTTATAATGGAAAGTAATTTTTTTAAAAAATGAGAAGCAAACAAAAGCTTATATTGTCTTCTTTCTAAAAAATAAAAAAATAAATATATATTTTGCATAAACATGAATATAAGTTTAATTTAAAGTTTTGAAAGATTTCGAGAATTTTACAACTTTTTTAAAAAAGTAGCGAAATAAATTTTTATAATTTTTTTTGTTTATCAATAATTAGCATACACTTAAAAATAAACCATATTTTGTTCATCCTCACCTTCATCATCATAATCTTCGCTATCATTACTCTCATTATCATGTATTTCTTGAAAAATAATAGACGATAGCAAAAGCTGTAGCTCGGAATTTGATTATTGTTGCTTTTCTTTCCGCTCATTTTGTTTATTAATACTAGATATTATTAGATATGAACTGAGAAAAAATCTATTTAAAATATCTTCATTCGACTTTTCTCGGCTGCATTTTCGAGCAAAATGTTTCCTATAATTTTTAAAATCCTTATTTCTGGCTTCCTGAGCTTCTTAAAGTTCTCCAATCGGTAAAAGGGCATATTTTATGATTTCGGGACCATGAATTAAAAATTTTTGTATTGTAGGAGTCATACAAAACCATTTTACCACTCTCGTTAATGAAGATGTCTAAAACTTGTTCACGCACCTATCTCCGGCAACAATAACAACAAATAACAGCAATAGTAAGCACGAACGTTAGTTTTGTTAAATACATGACTTTGAAAAAACACGACTTCAAACAGAAAAATGTTAATAGCAAAAAATGGAGCAACAAAACCGCAATATTTCTTTTTTGTATTATCAAGCTAAGATTCCATACTTTTAGAAAATATAAGATTCAAACCCCAACCTTAACTAATTTAGAAGTTATGGTTCACGAAACATCAAAAATAGGGCAATTTTGGACCTTTTTTAAAAAAATCGTTAAAAATATTTTCACACATACATATTTTCAAAAACACTACATCATTTTTGTACACTTTAATACCTGAAGTTGAGGGTTCCATTCTCAAAATAACACTTTGTTAACGTTAAATTTAGAAATTACGGACTCGTTTAATGCAAAATTTTACTTTTTTCGCTTTTTAAAAAAATTGCAAAAAATTTTGTACTTTGACACGTCACTACGGAGTCAGCTGACAAGATAGATGCTTGAAAATTTACATAGTGATGTAGAATTTTATCTAGTTTTATTCGATAGCAAATATTAATACAAAAACTTAATTTTAAAAATTCAATTAAGCGTCACTTTCGAACCATTTCAACCCAACGTGTGTTAGTATGGAAAACACAATTTTGTATAATGTGAATTATATCGTTTTTCTTAATGGCCCTTCTAAGGTATTTAAAGCTGCCTTTAAAAATGAAAACATTTTTTTAACCCTTTTTTAAGGATCAAAACTTTGACATTTTTAACTAATGAAATATTTAAACTCTAAATATGTATGTTTACAGATGATAAACATCTTGATGTGGTTTTGCCCGATTGGGTTGTGGTAGGCGAATCTGTTTTAATAAGACCCTATAACAGCAGTGGGGTTATAAGCTATGTGGGCACTACACACTTTCAAAAGGGTACATGGATTGGTGTGGAGCTTGATACACCGACGGGTAAAAATGATGGCAGTGTACAGGGTATACAGTATTTTCAATGCAAACCCAAACATGGTATGTTTGTAAGGTTCGATAAATTGATATTGGATAAACGAGGCAAGGCAATGAGAGCCTATAAAGCCGAAAAGGCCAGCAAAGGTAAGTAAACAAAAATCTCTTAACTTTCTTAATATTTAAACTTTTGTAAATATATATACATTATGACATCTATATATATTAATGACATCTAGAAAGTAACGCCTTGCCACGCTCAAAAAGTCGCGGTGAATATTTGAATTCTTTAAGTGGTTGTGGTGGGCGCAAATGATTGTTTCCGAAATGTTCGCATCAAATGCAACGTTGGGCCAATTGTAGGCAATCCACATTAGTTACGGACACTACTACTAGCAGAAATACAAATGCCACAATCATTTACATCAATCACCCAAACGCCACAAATGGAATAACCGTGCCAAATCAAAAGATTTATCAGAAAAATGAAGCAAAACCATTTACATTAGGTACGACTGTAACTGATAATAGTAATACGTTTACGAAACGCACATGCTCTATCATGCCTCTTACATCGGGACGCAATCATTGCAATACACTAACAAACTCTGATGCGAATAATACGAAAAAATATAACAGACGCTCTACGGCATTTTGAACAAAACTCAACTGAACAAAATAATAATAGACTTTGCAAACATTTATTTTGGATTCTATTAAAAAAAAAACATAAACAAAATGTCGCAAGATGCTATTAAAGCACTATAACGACATTCTATACTCTTACATTTTAATTCACAAAAAAACACCAACAATTTTAAGATAAAATTAAAACATTTAAAATGTTACAAAAACAAAATTTAGCTTAAAAAAATTTTAGATTTTTGTTTGCTTAAAAAAACAATCAAAAGAAAATAAGATAAAAATTATTGCTTTCCTTTAAGTTAAATTATTTTCTGGATAACAATTAGCGTAATATTTAACCGCTCGTATTCATAATAATTAAAATAGGTTTATTAAAAGCTTATTTGACAATTATGCCATAGACATCTGTCAAATAAGCGCTTAATAACCCTATTTCAATTTTTATGAATATGGGGGTACATTTTAAATTTATTTGTAGGTCTTATGTGTTATATGCATAAAGTTATAAAAAAAATATTTTATAATTAGATTATTTATTAAAAAAGAAACATTTAATTTAATTAGCTAAAAGACAAAAGGTTTCCTTTTTTTAATTATGTTACAATTTTTTTATTGTTTATATATGTTTTTTATGTTATATTTGATTAATTTACTAAAAATAATTTTTATAAAAGTGAGACAAAAAAAAAACAAGTTATAAATCTGTAAAAAAAATACTTTGAAATTGTCCAAAAACGTTTTAAATTTTGTGTTAATATACAAACATATATTTTGGACACTTCTGATAAAAAGGTAATAACGAACTTCATGTCTAGGCATGACTTGGCTTGCAAAACTTTGGCAACTAATAAAATTGTGAAAAGATAACTTTAAAGAAATCAAGCTAAAATTTTTCCGATCAAAATATTTATTTTTTTAAGTTTTAAAATGACTGCTTGATATGTCTAAAGCTTACTTAAGCTTTCAAAAACATAAGATTTATTATTTTATCTAAATCTCATTCACACCAGATTAAATATTTCATTAGGAAATGCCTTTTCCGAAGCCTTAAACATGCATACTGATCAGTAAATATATGATTAGTAGACAAAACATATTTAGAGGATTCATAAGGTGTGCTATTATGTCCTATTATCATAATATTAGAAATTTTCACAATGGATTTAGAAATATTTGCGGTTGTCTTTCATACAAAGTTTCCTTAAAACAATGCTCCGTCTTATGGCATGTTTATTAAAATTTTCATAACCACACTTTTTTCTAGCAGTTTCTTTGCTTGAGCAGCTGGTTCTGTAAAGTTGAGCGCTTTCCTCCGATTTGACGCTGTCTTTGGATTTGTGCCCCTGGCAGTTTCCGGGACCATCCCACCACCTATCTTGTTAGTTATTGCGGCAGTCTCTGCACTTGCCCTTGCATTTTCGAGAGGGATATGCCCGGAGCTCATCGGTGGGGTCATAAGTTTTTTTTTAATTTCCATTTTATTCCCCTTCTTTTAGCGGTAAACGATCTTAGGTCTTTTGGCTATACTTCTTTGATAAGCCAAGGAGACCCTTTTGTCGTTCATCGCCTTTTCTTCTTTCGTTCGACTGTGTTTGCGTTTGGCGTCTTGCCGAACTAAAACTAATTAATGTACTTCTGAAGCTGTCTGTTTCTCTGAAGGCGTAGGAATCTGACATAAAGCTCTAGCTTATGCGTCTGTAATATCCCTGCTTGGCCCTCATTGGTGCCATCAATATTCATCAACGGTTCGTTCAGTCCAAGGAGGCAAAATCAGAAGACCCTGATCCATCCAATCTAAATCTGTCTGGTTTCTTGTTTTTATTTAATTTTCGTTCCATGCCAATCCCACGGGTTTGCACACAACAAAAAGGTTCGTCGCGCGTAGTGTCGGCATACGCGGACTAGGCAGAAAAAATATTGTGACAGAGCCGTGCCATAGCGTCGAAAGGAAGCTGTTAAATGCTAATTTCTTTAGACACTAATTAACCATTCATGGCCACAGCACTGCTACCAGCTACCTTGCCATTAAAAGTGGTGCTCCTTTTTATTCGGTCTACAAGGAGGTATGAACCCTTGCGCTAAGTATAGTGGTTGGCCAGCTATATATGTTAAGGACCTTTAATATTAAAACATCTGCGTTACTTTTGATTGTTTGTGTATTATTTCATAAAATGTAGCCATCTTCATGAGATGTTGTGAGTGCTGCCAATCTTTCACACCTCTGATATGATGGGAATACGTAAGTTTCTAAAATGATTTAGGGAATAAACATTTTCGGAACAGTTGTCACATTTTGTATCCGTATTCTCTCCTACTCAATACATTATGTTTTTTCATGAATAGATTTTATATTATTCTACAACATATTTTGGCATGTCGTAATATGTACACATACATATGTACATATTACCATGTAAAGATACCTTTAATATTAAAATTGTAAAAATAAAATTTTTACATCTATTTTGCTATATGCGTATTTGCATGCGAAATCGTAATCAAATTGCATTATTTGCATTATTTTATTATTATAATACAAATATAATGCTTGAAGTATTTACTTTTATTAAAAAGTACTCTTTAAATTTAAAGATTCAGCTTGATTTCTTTAAAATTAAATCAAGTAAAAAAACGGATTTAAAATGTCTCTCGTTTTTTTAAAATTTTACTATTTAAAACACAAAACAGCCTTTATTATGAATTTAGTTTTGTTAACCTCTTTTAAGATGTTGATAATAATGTCCCTTTTTCTGTTGCTATTTTTTAAAAAATTATAATAAAATGTTTATTATTCTTATTTTAGATTTAAATATTTACATGTGATGATTTTTATATAATTTATGATTCTTCTTATTTAATGAAAATTTTGTTTTGTTTTATTTTTGCGAGTTTTCAAAACATTTAACTATTCCATTTTATATTAAAAATATTTAAAAAAAAAAAACATGAATGTGTATTTTATTTAAGCAACGAATAGCCGAACAAGCATTTCAAACTTGTTTATTTGTTTTCTTTTACAAACATACATACATAAATGTAGACATTTAAAACGAAAATAGAATAAGAGTTTAATTATTACTTTGTTAAACAAATTTTAAGCTTTTTTTTATTATTTTATTTTTATGCTTTAAGTAATTTGTTTGCTTTAATTTTAATTTCTCTTCCATGCTTATAAAAATATATATTTTTTTCTATTATAATTTGAAAAGAATAGATTATTAAATATTATATTTATATACTTTTTTATGTGATGTATTTATAAAAACCGTAAGAAATAAATATTTGTAGACAAAAAAACAAAAATCAAAAATAATTATTTAAAAAATATTTTCATGCAATAATACATAAAAATGTAATAATATTTTTAATAAAAAAACTATATGTTTTCTCCTTTTTAAGTGCAATATCGATTTTGTTTCTTTGTTTTTTTTTTTTTTGTTTCTTTTAGTTTTGTGTTAATTTTTAGCCAAAGATAAGTGCTAAAAAAATAATGTAAAAAAATATGGTAAGATTTTTTTTTTTTATTTTTTACTGCACTTTTTTTCTCTTTTCTTTTTTTTTGTAATTTAGCCAACAAAACCCTCTGTTTTATCTATGCTTAATTCTATGTGCAATGCCGTCTAATAAAATATATTTTATTAATTAATTATTATAAATATTAAAGAAACTACTTACTTTTTAAGGCTTAGTCTTAGCTTATGAAATAAACTTTTAGCAAATTAAATAATTATTTTTTTGGTTGCCAGAAACATAAGTCTAAATAAATAAAACATTTTAAAGTATTTATTGTACTCACAGATATTAACTTAAAAATTAAAAAAACAAAACGATAGTTATATAGAGATAAGGAATAATAGCAGTCGTAGATTTTAGTAGACAACCTTATTAAGTATGATAAATAGTGGATAAAATAAGTGTAAAAAACTTTGCAAAGACTTGAATTTTAACTTTGTGGGGAAAATTAATTTTGTTTTTAAAAATTTTTTCAATTTTTAATGCTTAACCTTACGATTATTTCAAAAATTTTAACTAAGCTAAAACAACTTGTTGAATTCAAACTTTTTCTGCTTCTTCTTCGCGATCGCACAGCCTTGTTTTCAAAATAAAATGTGCAAAAAAATCATTTTTCAAAGAAATAGGTACATTTAGGTTTTTAAGAAAATTTTAATTAAGCAAAAAAATTATAATCTCAAACCTAAAATGGTTCTTTTTGCTATTTTTAGTGCTGCCAGATTATTTTAAGATATAAAATTTTAAATTAATTATTTTTTTTAATTTTCTAAGAAAAATGTTACTGACCAATAAATATGCCCATTAAAATATTTATACCAGGGCATTTTTATCTCAGTTTTTGGTTTATAAAAATTTAAACCAGTAACTTAATGAATTAGTAAACATTAAAATCATTTTATACCGGCGGATAATTAATTGTTTGCCGCACGCCACACAAAAATGTGTTAAAAAAAAGCCCAAAAAACGAAATTTGTTTATTTTTTTTTTATAAACATACGCAAGATTACAATTTTTTAATTAAATATTTTTTTTTGTAACTTAAAGTCTGAAGAAAATATAAAGATCTATCCAAAGAACGGCAAAATTTTATTAAGTCGCATTTGATGGACGGACGGACCGATATATGTAGGTATGCAAAAAAAAATTAAATAATTCTTACGAAATAATATTTTTTTTATTTTTATAATTCTTGTCAAAAAATAATGATTGTTTTTTGATATTTATTTTTTAAAAAATTTTTTTACTATTTATTTTTTTTTATTATTTATTTTTGTTTATTATTATTTTTTTTTTTTTCAATTTCAAATGGAAATTCACCTTTTCAAAATAATTTCAAATGAAAATTCTTATTTTCAATTGAAAGTTTCTCATTTACAATGAAAAATGGTGTAAACTAACATTTTGTATTAGGGTAGTACAAAGTTCCTAAAACCTACATTTTTCAAAAACCTCATAACTCGTGCTTTCAGACTGTCACTTTGCATTTTCTCACTTTTGCAAGACATATTACTATTTTGTAATCGGTAACTGCCAATTAATTGTAATGCATTATTTAATTTTAGTTCTTGTAAAAACAAATTAAAAATAGTATAAATATATATTACATATGTAGCATATAGGTTTGACAAATTAACATTAACACCAAACGAATTCTTTTAATTAATTTTTTCGCAAGAGCCTCTGCATGTAGAACAATTTAATCCAAACGAAACAAAATTACTTTTTCTACAAACGTTAAAACAGTCTTTCATAAATAGGTAGCATAGTTATAGCCATGGCGGAATCTACCTTAGTTATAGCGATGCATTAGACTAGAACAAATAAAATATTCGTAAACAAAGTTGAATTAAAACAGCTGATAAACATATTACATACTTACATATTGTTCTGCCTATTCATAGAAGGAAATGTATCAGGATTTTGAAATATTCACAATATATAAACATAAAAAAATATCCCTAATAGAAGAGTAACTAATTTTTTAAGAAATAAATATTCCGAACCTCAGCATCCAAAACCAAAAAAAAAAATTAAACAAAACGTATGTTTACACACACATTCAATATACAAATATTAATATACACTTAAGATGAAAAAAAATATACTAACAGACATAATTTATTAAAGAAAATTTTGAAAAAAGGTAACATATTTATGTTACACAAAAAGAAATTACTTATTACTTAAATAAATAATATATTCAACACTGTTCTACGTAAGTAAGTATCCATCCAGTTTAAAAATACAAAAAAAAAAATAATAATAAAAGTGTTATAAAAAAATAAATATGAATACAATACTAAAACAAAAAACGTTTAAATAAAAAAAAAACATTAAATAGAACAAACATTTATATAAATTTAAATTCAATTTTAATCCTCATTCTGTAAAACTTTAAAAGAAAACATTTTTGATCAATTCATTTACAGTTTCTGTTAAACAATTGTTTAACAATAAGAGAAGGCATATTCTACCTTATTTGTATTGTTATGACATCAATTAAATTGAATGTTTATAATAAAAGCATCACATATAAAAAACTTGGCAGCACTGTCATGCGTCAAACGTTTTTTTTTTTTTTTATGCAGTGATGCTGCAGCCCTGCAGCAAATATTGGAAATTATTTCAACAGTTATTTTATGATGCAATAACAAGTCTTTGGCAATAACTTTAAGTTTAATTTTTATTCAACGACGAGTTTTTATTTTAAAAAAATGGAAGAGTTAATAAAAGACAATTAAATATTTTGTTACTTTAAGCTCACTTGTGAAATTTAAAAATTTATCATGTACAAAATTGCAAACTTTGCGCGCTGTTTTGCAATAGAAAAGCATCAACATTACAACTACAACAAGTGATCACGCATCAGCAACAAAATTTGGCATTACTGCAGCAGTGATATACAGTTTGTATACATACATATTTACATTACCGAATGAACATTAACGAAATAAGGTTAGATTAGGTTGAACTGGACCTCAGGTAGATCATTTGGGTCATTGATGTTACCAGATAAGAAGAAACGATAGTTTGGTAATTCAATTTAAACTTTTTCGTTAAAATTAACTCCAAGGGCAGTCTCGTCTTGCCAATCTCAAATATTTCTTCTAGGCTTAAGAAGATATGGGACACTAGATGGTTTTTCTTGGAGCTCATGAGAGCTAGACAGTGACACAGAATATGATCAAGAGTTACATTATCACCGCAAAATCTGCAATCATCCTAGCCAGTCGTCCTGCTCTTTTGGCATAAACCGTTGTCATACAAAAACCTGTTATCAACCACACTAGGAGTCTGCAATCGCTCCTATGAAACGATAAAGAACACCTCGTTGCCCCCTGGTCATAAGATCTCCATATAATTCCGGAGACTACAAGAAGTGCTTTTTACACACACATCCATGGTTCTGACCCTCACAGCAGAGTCTATACTCCTATTGCTTTTTTATAGGCAAATGAGCCCATCTTTCTCATTCCCCTTATTACAGCTGTTACCCCGAACCTAATAAATGTGCAGGTGTTTCAGGGCACACAGTTTAATAGATTCCTTGCACGCTTAAACAATTAAAGAGAAGGTAAGATTTGCGGATATTGCCTAGAACGCCGGCTGACTATCAGAGAAATTTTTACCTTAAAATTTCCATTTTGGGAGGACAGGGCAAGAACAGCGACTAATTTGACCGCCAGAATCTCTGTCAAATCGAGTTTACACATTTACTCGTTTTCAAACCAAGTTATCAATCCTGTTTAAATGCAGCAAATCGATCGGTTTACAGAACACTATTCGATTTTAAATCGACTCGGTTTACAGACAGGCAGACATATGTTTGTATATGGATGTTTAAATTAAAACGCAAATAAAACATAAAAAGTAATTTAAAAATTCAAAGTGGAATGCAAAACATGCCTGATAATCCAGCGCTTCAAGAGAATATTCAGATATATCCACGCTTCCAATGACTTTTTCGTGGCCACATTGTTGAAAACGCCTGCAATGTCAAGAAAAGCTTCCATTGCATATTCACCATAGTTAAGGGAATTCTAAATTTGCGAGATGACTGGGTGCAGTAACAACTCCACTCATTTGCCCTTCGCGAAGGTGTGCTGGTTGCCACAGAGCTAACCAGGAGCCATATTATCCTTTTTATGAATGTCAAGAATCCTTTCCAAAGTCTTTAATATAAATGACAAGACACTGGGTAGATACAGGCACATAGTTCCCTTTCAGATATCTTCAGAAGATCTTAACCAATTAAGGAACAATGAGGCCTTCGACGAATGGAGTCAAACTGTTTTTTTAACCCACTTTTTAAAAGTTTAATTTTAATATAAAATTTTTTTGTCGATACAATTTCAGAACTTTTTATTGGTTTTTGATTGTATCAATTATGGTAATTAAAATTTGAGTTGAAACAATTATGCTTCTATTTCTGTTTGGTCAACGTGTAGAATCGTATGACTGTGATATGGCTTAAAAGCAAAATATGCAAGCTAGGCAGCACTTTAATTTGAACTCTTTAAATTCCCAGGAAACAAAATTAAGCGCGTATAAAAAATTAAATTAAAAAAAAATATTAAAAACAGCATTTGTTTATTTAATAATTTTTAATTGTTTCAAACATTTTTCTACATACTTATATTGCCTTTGAAAATGTTTTCCTTTAAAGTTTTAACAAAAAACTAACATAATTTATTCAAGAATTGAACTGACTTGCAAAACAAATTGTGTTATCAGACAACCCTTTAAACTTTTTTAAAATAAAAATTAAGAAACTCTTTAAAAAGATATTCTCCATTTACAAAACTATTGTTTAAACAATATAAAAACAAAACAGAAAATCTTTAACTTGCTAAACGTCCAACAGAAAATAATTTTTTTTAACAAAAAAAAAAAAAAAACAGAAAACAATACTTAATATTTTTTATATAAACATACTTACAAGCATACATACATACATACATGTTATTATATAAAGTTATCTTAAAAGTTAAAAAATATAAAAATAATTAAAATAAAAAATTAAAAACACAATAACAACAAGAAAAAAAAACAAAATATTTTAAGAAAATTTTAATTAATTCAAAATGATTAGATTTTTTGAAACAAAAAGTCAGACACAAACATGTATTCTGTAATGTTTTTGTAAATTTATTTGCAAAAAAAGCAACAATAAATTAACAAAAAAAAACAAATTATTATATATTCTCACAACAAAACAAAAATTCTCAAATCACAATAATTCAAGTAAAAAAAAAGATAAATAAAAAAATGTGCACAAATTTTTATTTAAAAATAACAAATTAATAAAAGTTTAAAATTAATAAATTATAAAAAATAAATATACATAAATTAATGTGTCGTTTATGTAGGGCAACTAAATTAAGTTGCATTGCTGAACAGCAAAGCTGTGTTGACAGTTCCCATATGTAATACACAACTTCGAGTTGTCATACATAGTCGACGCATGCATAAACCATATGAGAGTTGTTTCTATATTTTAGAGCTTACATTTTACTCAAAATTATAAAAATAAATAATTTCTAATTGTATATATAATATTATGCCGACTTAACAATTTGTAAATCAAGTTGCTTATTTATGGGCTTAAGGTCAATTGTCCAATTAATAAACATCTAACAAATATTTAATAAAGCAAACTGTTTTATTGAAGGACAATTGATCTTGAGCCCATAAATAAGCAACTTTTGATTTATAAATTATTTCTTTTATAAAACGTAATGCATCTATGCCAATTTTAAACTTCTAGCCCTCCTTGATCTGAAACTAAGACTTAATTATCATGCAAAATTTTAGATATAAAAAAAAATACTAGAGACAAAGAAACAAATGTGTATTTCTTATCCTTTCACTTATCTCCTTTCCATATAATAAATAATTATACAAAAGAAAGAAATTATTTCAAAGCTTTTTTCTCTTTTAAGCTTCTTAGAAACACTTAAATGCAGCACCTGGCGTACCTAAATTATAATGAAAATTAAAAAAAATATTATAAAACTAAAAACAAAAAGAAGTAAATTAAAGTAAAACGAAAATAAATTATAAATAAAAAAAATAAACCAATAAACAATATTAATAAACTTAAATAGATACTTAAAAAATGTGTTTTATTTAAATACCTTAATGCCCAGTTGGCATTTGGAAGATTATTCAAAATGACTAAAAACTGACTAATGTGTTGTATATAAAAAAGGACTTAAGAATGAATCCTATCAATGCACGTTGAGTTGAAATGTTTCAAAAGTGACGCTTAATTAGAATTTTTAAAATTAAGTTTTTGTATTATTATTGGGTATCGGATAAAACTAGATAAAATTCTACATTTTTTTGTGAATTTTCAAGCATCTATCTTGTCAGCTGACTCCGTAGTGACATGTCAAAGTACAAAATTTTTTGCAATTTTTTAAAAAAGCTAAAAAAAGTAAAATTTTGCATTAAACGAGTCCGTAATTTCCAAATTCAACGTTAACAGTGTTATTTTAAGAATTGAACCTTCAACTTCAGGTATTAAAGTATACAAAAATGATTTAGTGTTTTTGAAAATATGTCTGAAAATATTTTTGACGATTTTTTTAAAAAAGGTCCAAAATTGATGTTTCGTGAACCTTCTAAGTTAGTTAAGGTTTGGTTTTGAATGGCTGAATTCCAAAACGCAGTTTGCTTTGCATCACAAAATTTCAAGTTTTTCCTGAAAGCAAAGATGAGGTTTTTTATAATATGTTCTACTTCCAAATGAGTGCTTACAGCTATATTAATGTCCTGGAAGCAAACAACGATGTCAAGATTGTAAGGAGTGTATAAGGGAAGAAGTTGAAAATTTGTAATGCAAAGCAAACTGAGTTTTGGATTTCAGCCAATCTTATATTTTCTAAAAGAATGAAGTCTTAGATTGATATTACAAAAAAGAAAATTTGCGGTTTTGTTGCTCCATTTTTTGCTATTAACATTTTTCTGTTTGAAGTCATGTTTTTTCAAAGTCATTTATTTAACAAAACTAACGTTCGATCAATGCTTACTATTGTTGTTATTGTTGTTGGAGATTGGTGCGTGAACAAGTTTCAGTCATCTTTATTCACGAGAGTGTTAAAATGGTTTTGTATGTCTCATACAATACATAAATTTTTAATTCATGGTCCCAAAATCAAAAAATATGCCCTTTTACCGGTTGGAGAACTTTCAGAAGAAGCTCAGGAAGACAGAAATAAGGATTTTAAAAATTATAGGGAACACTTTGCTCGCAAATGCAGCCGAGAAAAGTCAAATGAAGATATTTTTTCTCAGTTCAGATCCATTCATATCTAAAATTAATAAACAAAATGAGCGGAAAGAAAAGCAACAATTATCAAATTCTGAACTACAGCTTTTGCTATCGCCTATTATTTTTAAAGAAATACATGATAATGAGAGTAATGATAGCGAAGATTATGATGATGAAGGTGAGGATGAATATAATATGGTTTCTTTTTGAGTGTATGACAATTATTGATTAACAAAAAAAAATTATAAAAATTTATTTTGTTACTTTTTTAAAAAAGTTGTAGAATTCTCTAAATCTTTTAAAACCCAAATTCAGACTTTACATTAAACTTATATTCATATTTATGCAAAATATATATTTATTTTTTAGAAAGAAGACAATATAAGCTTTTGTTTGCTTCTCATTTTTTTTATAAAAATCACTTTCCATTTCAAAATTACGGCGAAAATTCTGAAAAAAAATATAATTTTCCGAATTTTTATATTTAATTTTCCGTGTATCTTTTTTTCAGAATATGCCTTTTTATGCATATACATATAACGATTTGAAAAAAAAAAATTCAAAAAAATTTAAATTACGGCTCCCATGAATTAATCGCCACTTTCGGTGCCATCGAACTCACTGTGCAATGATTAGAATGCGACTTTAATATTTCAAGTATGAACAAGCATAAACTGATCATGTAAATCCTCGGAATTTAATTTAGTTAAGTATTAGTACAACGCCACTCACAATAAGGATGAATAACTTTTGACTTAATAACGAGAGCATAAGTGATTGTTTTATATGTGCGAAAGAGTCGAAAAAAGCTAAAATATAATTAAAAAATGCCAACTGGGTATGTGCGAAGTTCGTAAAAGCTGGTTATGTTATACGATTCTAATAAAAAAGAAGCCTTTATTAGAATCACATCATAATTACTTTAATTTTATAAAAAAAAGTGTTTATGGTTAAACCAAAATACTTTTAAAAATACCGCTGCTACGAGCAACACGGTCCACTCCTCCAATTTTTCCAATAAATCTGATCTTATGGTTTAAATCCTCGAATATTGGTATTTAATGCTTCAAGATTTGCTGATTTGTTAGCACTATGACTACAGAGCCAAAAAAAAGTAATTCAGAAGCGTTAGGTCATACGATCAAGGGTGCTGGTGAACGGGGCTACTTTTGGAAATAAAGTTGCCACAAAACTGATTTTGCAAAAAAATTGAAAAAATGGCAAGTTACGTCAACTTTATCTAAAACCTATTGTTTTTTTTTTTGGCTCGATAGCGCTTGCCAATCACCGTGATGTCAGTTCCTTGCTCATTTCAAAAGGAATAAGAACCATTGATGGCGCCCGCGTGTAAGCTGCGCCAATCAGCCCATTTTAAAAGATGTAATGATGATTCGTTACCGGTTTCAGGATTGAGTTCGCTCCGAAACGATCAGCAACTGCACGAATTACTTACTCACTAGGCCCATTATGTTGGCCTTTAAATGAACGAGGTTCTTTTATTTGAACTATGTCAGTTGACACAGCGGCAATCCACATCTGGTGCTCTGCCGATTTTAACGATTTACTTGCAAAGCTCTTCGGAAATTTTTGCCTTATTTTTAATCCTTGTAATTTAATTCTTACATTGATATAGAAGCCCTACGGGGAAGTGGACCGGCCCGAAACTATTGACGTGAACGGTCCCTAGGGTAGGGACTGGTTCTAGTTTCGTTAAAAACTAACACCATAGAACGGGTTACGGGCCAATCCTATATAAGCAAATTTTGCATTAATTGTTTAAGATCCCGTTTAATCTTCTTTGTTTATATTAACGCGTGTGTGTGTGTGTGTATGTAAACAAATATATGTATGTTTATGTGTAGGGACCAGTTTTTCTATTTTTTCACCTAAACTCTTTTACACGTTTTAACCAGTTACTTGATGTGTGCCTTTTGAAACAATCACGACCAACAACTTCTGTGCAACTCATGTTTTGTACCTGTAACAGAACGGAAACGCCTACCAATTGACACCCATTTCCTGCAGGGAGGTGAGTGACAGTGTAAAAATATCGTAAGGCCCTATAAAAGGCATGTGGTTTAGTGTTTTGGTGCACCGGCTTTAGCTAAGCTATGTGGGATTTTGACTGCACCTAATGTTAAAAAAAAAAAGAAAAATAACACCGAGAAAAAAACTGCACTTTCCCTTTCCCTTTGGATAAGATGACCAGCAAACGGGTGTTAAACTATCACTTACAAGTCTACCCAAAATGCCTTGTTAAAATTTGATATTCCCTATAAACATTAGATTGTAAGTTCTCTTTAACCCCATCTAATAAACTTCTTACCACATCTTAATTAAGAAATTCGAACAGAAAAGAACACTAGTTTCACATTTGATTTTGTCTGTCTTTTTTTACTTATTTTAAATAAATATTTAAAAAATTACAAAGGAAATCATATTTAAAAAATTAAGGAAATTAAAAAAGTGGTAATCCTTTAATCTAGATTAAAGTACTAAATTTCTTATGTTTACAAACGTTATAAAATATAACGAATTATTTGAATTCATTATTAATTTATATATTTATGTGCGAATATGCATATATTGCTTGATGCATAATCCGAGAAATAAAATTAAACAACCAAGTCATCAATTTTCCGGACGATAAACAGAGCTCTCTTCATACAGGACAGACAGTGTAACACTACAACAAATTCAATATTATATCCCTTTTGAAATGATTTGAAACAAAAAAAGTACATATATTCACATAATAAAGTAGAAATATTTAATTATTATTATGATACTGAAAATAGAAATTTCTTAATTTACATGAGTTTTCTATCTCTCTCAAACAAAATAAAAATTAAAAATATACAGGAACGATATAACGTTCGAACGAAACCAGGCCAACGAACAATAAATATTTGTCTTCAGAAAGACAGTTAAAACAAAAATATTAGTGTAACTTCCGTGAAGTGCATATATTCTACCTTCTATGCGCTTCTCAAAATTTCAAAGGCTTATCCTGAAAAAAAATTTAATTTTTTTTCACTACAGAAAATACACAAAAACTGTATATTAATTTCCGGCCATTCACACGCCCCCAAATTTCAAAGCGGTTTTAGCGTTCACACTAAGTGTCCCACTGCCTTTATCTACACTCACTTCTTTCTCAAGTTTTTCCAATCTTATTGAATTTTCCACTTTCTAATTTCCTTTTTGCTTCACAACTTTAATTTTTGAGTTCCCCTTATAAATATTGATAAAAATTATTTTCTATTCTAAGCCTATACTATTCCTTCCCTCAATAATACATATAAGGTACATACATATATACACCTGTGCCAGTGTACAGCACAGTAAATCACCGCCATTTTTAATTATAATGACGAGTTGTTTCGAAAACGACGATGTAAATGAAAAGTGGCAATACTCTAAAAACCGATTGAGGCATCTTAACAGCAGCATGTGTCTGGATCATCGGGGACTCCATCAGGGTGATTATGTTCAAGTATCAGCCTGTGATCCCTATAGTAAAACACAACGTTGGATAAATTATTATCGTGGTGAAAGCATATTGCCACAATCAGGGTTGTATATGTATTTGAAATACTCGACTTGAAAGTGTTTGGTATTTTGTATTTGAAATACAAGCGGAAGAAGTATTTTGTATTTCAAATACAGCAAAGCATGTATTTTGCACAACTCTGGCCACAATTATAAAAGAGATTTTTAGAATGAATTCTTTGTCAATTTCGAAAAAGAAGAACTAGAAACTTAGAAATATTGTAAATATTATTAAAAATATTTTCTATTCTAAGCCCTCAATTATACGCCATTTACACATATAAAAGAAAATGTTTTTTTTTTCTCTCAAATTATTTATTATTTATTAACCATCATCACTAACACAAATTTTATAATCGAAATGAAAATAATAAACTCAGCTCTTTATTAAAGAGTTTAGATTAACTATTTCAATTCAACTAAAAATCTTGACGTAATAATATACTTTAAGTAAACGAAACAATTAAAACAAATTAAGAGCCTTTTACTTTATTACAAAAATTGCATATTTTAATATTTGATATTTTGCTTGGATTTTTTGTAATATGCAATTTGAAATCATCTATTTGACTTAGTTATTACAACTTAGTTTTTTCTGTTCATACAAAAAGAAATTAACTAACGAAGCTTAGTCAATATAACCTTTATTATTTTTTTTGTGTGTATAAGCGGAACTAAAAGTTGTGTTGTGATGCAAAAAGGAAATTAGAAAGTGAAAAATTAAAAAATAATGGAAACAACTTAATACACGCACTTCGTAAATAAACACAGTGAGCCCTTGATAGAAATTCCGTTCTAGGAAGCCAGTGGAACACTTAGTGTGGAAGTTAAAACTGCTTTAAAATTTGGGGGTTTGTGAATGGCCGGAAATTAAAATACGGTTTTTATATATTTTCTGTAGTGGCATTAACGGAAGTTAAAAGAAATAAAATATTTTTTTTTCACGAAGAGCCTTTGAAATTTTGAGAAGCGCATAGAAGGCAGAATTTATACAATTCATGGAAGTTACACTAATATTTTTGTTTTAACTTTCTTTGTGAACACAAATATTTATTGCTGGTTGGTTTGGATTCGTTCGAACGTTATATCGTTCCTGTTGGATTATTTTTATTTTATTTGAAAGAGATTAAAAACTCATGTAAATTCAGAAATTTCTATTTTTAATGACAAAATATATTAAATATTTCTACTTTTTTATGTGAATATACATATGTACTGTTTTTGTTTAAAATCAAACACTTCAACGGAGCCTGTCCTGTATGAAGAAGTTCATTAGATGTGGTTAGAGAGAAATTAGAAACTAATGTTTATAGGGAATATAAAATTTTAACAAGGCCTTTTGGGTAGTCTTGTAAGTGATAGTTTAACACCCGCTTGCTAGTCATCTCATCTAAAGGAAAAAGGAAATTGCAGCTTTTTCTCGGTGTTACTTTTCCTTATTTTTTTTAGCTTTAGGTGCACCAGAACACTGAACCGTCTGTTTAAACACCTTTCCTTTTATAGGGCCTTACGATATTGTTACAATGTCACTCACTTTCTATATTAATATAAAAATTAAATTACAAGGATTGAAATTAAGTTAAACATTTCCGAAGAGCTTAATGTGGTCTTTGCAAGTAAATCGTTAAAATCGGCAGAGCACCAGCTGTGGATTGCCGCTAGGTCAATTGACACAAAACTTTTAAAAATAGAGACCAGAATAAAAAAACTGGAGGGGTAAAGCCCTGCCACCTATTCTATTAGCTTCTTTTCTATTCTATTATCTTCTTTGAAAACTTTTGGGTCTTAAGGTCTTCCCTTAATCCTTAATATTCTCAATAAAGTGGTATTTATCTAAGCCTTCGTGGCCCGGTCCTCAAATAATAGTGCCACACAATCTATTTTTTAAACAAAATTAAACCATTTAATAAATAAATTCATTAGTATACTTATGTATGTTTGTATACTATTAACGAAATCACAACTTTTTTAATCTTCAATTTGACAATTACCCCATTTTTTAACAGTGATACCATACTTAAAAAAATGCGGATTCAAAACGAGAGACTTACAGAATGCCAATTTTCTTTCGCATCGCATTTGATTTTCGCATCGCAATTCAGAATGAGCAATAAGAGAGACAGATATTAAATAAAAATGTGGTCTAAATTGAAAACTGCACACAGCTCTACAAAAATGTAGAGTTAAAGAAGTACAACATTAAAAAACTTTATGTTTTTAATAAAAAATACAAATGGCCTTATGAAGTTCAGCCGGTGCCATTTTTTTTTTTTTTTTTTTTTTTTTTTGAAAAAAAAGGGAATAAGACACGTCCTTTGATTGATTTTAAATTTAAACGTTTGACTTATATATATGAAGAAAATTCATTACAAGTATAAAAAAAAAATATTTTATCCATAAATTATTTTAGGGAGTAAATTACGGCATTCGATTCAAATCGAAATTTTTAAATTTGCCGCACAAACACATGAAACAAAATTTATAATTTACTTTTATAAAAAAAAACTACATAAATATTTTATTCAACAAATTAATATTTTTCGTAAGAGATATATAAAGTAGAAAAGGAAATTAAGAGTTTCAAAAGCATTTTTTTTTTTCTAATAACAAATTTCAACTAAATGCTATTTCCTCTCTGTGTCTTTTTTTTATTACTGTGCAGTGTAATTAGTGAAATCATTTAAAACTTCGATTATAAATTGCTTTACATCATATATGTTTGTATAAACAGTTTCTAGTGAAAGCGGATTTCCATCATCATCATCATCATATATAAAACAAGATACTAAGCCACATAGTTCGCCATCTTTAACAGCGGGGTCACCTGAGTTCCCAGTATATTTGTATATGTAAGGATAATGATAGTAATTCATATAACAAAATGAAGTTTCTGTATTTCTTGTAAAATTTGAGCTACAAAAATATGACGGTGTAACCGATATTTCGGCTGTTCCCATCTTAGTAGATAAATATCGTAAATCACTATCATAAGCATTACCCCATCCATAGACGTCTAAAGTATCGCCCTCAATAACATTTCCACTGCACAAAGGAATTTCTTTTATATTTCTACCTTTAAGACTTGAATCTAGTTCTAACAGCGCAATGTTCCAACCGTTAAACTTTTTGAACGTTTTTGGAAATATAATTTCTTTACTATTAGCTCTTCTATCGCTCACGTTGATATAAGTAGCTCCAGCTACTACGTGTATGTTTTGATCACTTATTTTCTCAACACACGTACCTGCCGTTATCACAAATAAAGGTGTTAACAGGGCGCCGCTGCAAAGAAATCTATCAATCGGATAAAAGAGTTGTACTAGAAACGGTGCATGCACTATAGTGGTTAAACTTTCCAAAGCTGGTGGTGGGTGAGTTGAAGATGTAGATTCATCATAAAGTGGTACCCTTGAAACTGTTAAAAGAATCAAAGGACAAAATATAAAAACTTGGAATATATTCTCTATTTTTAAGAACATTTTTGAATTAAACACTTCTTTTCTGTCTTATTTTTAATTTTAAACTATTTTACTCTTGAAAAATTTTATTTATATTTTACAATTTTTTGTTGCCCTTGTAAAAATACTTGGAACTAGTGCTGAACATATTTGAGTTTATTAGAATAAAAAATATTTTTATATATTTTTTTACAAACAAATAAAATATTTTTAAAATATTTCAGGCTTTTGCTTAGACAAATAAAACCTTGAAGTTGTTTTTATTCAGCAAAGAATAATAAATGCGATTCATTACAGACCACATTTTAAATACACCCAAAAATATTAGTAGATTTTGTATTTTTTTAAGCAGATGCTTAAACACAAGTAGAACATCCTGAAATATACACACAAAAAATTCTATAGGTTATAAATTCAACTAAAAAAAAGGGTAGAATGGCAGTAACTATGTTCCTAACGTAATATTCCTTAATTTAAGTTGGTTCCCATGTTCGAAAAGTCAACGAAAAAATTAGTCAAAGTTACTTACAAACTTTATCGAACTAACAACGATAGCAAAGTACATTATCCTAATGACTTAGTAAAATTAACCTTTTTTTAATTAGCTTATCTTCAAACCAAATTAAAAATTTTTTTATTTTAACTCGCAATATTTTGTTAAAATTTGCGCATACCTATGCGGCGGGTATGTTCAAGAGGTTAATTTGTTCCGAAAGTTGAATTAAACGCGAAAAAAAAATTAAAAACTTTAAAAACAAACTTCCCTGGTTACATGCCGTTCTTTCCTCTTACTTTTTGGGTACCGTCGAAACAAAAATAACATGTGGAACATACCTGAGAAAAAAGCCATGACCGGAACAAGGAATAAATTTTGAGGAGCCAAACTAATAATATGACTACTTTACTTCTTTAACTTCTACAGGGAACAGTTCTGTTGATAAGAAAATTGTTTTTTTTAACCTCAAGGAGCAACAAATGTGCTTAATTACTTACCTTAAAAATAATCTCTATTAATTGCTTCTACATTTCCTACAAAATCCCTTTTAACATTTTTTTTATTATATTATTTTATATAATTTTTTTTTACGTACCTTCATTTTGTAAAATATTTTTTACCATTTACAACTAAAAAAATAAAAAAAAAACAATAAAAAATAATTTCGTAGACGATACCTAATTCGCTTAGTAATATTAGCTTGGATTTTTTGTTAAATTAAAATTAAAATTACCTATTTGACTTAGTAAGTAAAACTTAGTTTTTCGTTTTCAATTAAAAAAAAAATTAACTAACAAGGCTTAGTTAATATAACCTTATTTATTTTTTTGTGTATAGCTAGAAATTTTTAAAAGTGAATGAAAAATGTTTTAGAGTAGACAAATTTTAATGCTGAAAACGTACAGAGAAGAAAGTAAAGGGTTGGATGATTACATTATTCAAACTACATTTAAGTCATATTCTTGGTAGTTCAAGCACTGTACAGGCCCTTTCACTGTAACTCTACGGTGCATAATATATCTTAAATCATATATGGGGTGAGTTTAATTTTTTTCAGTTTATTATTCCCAGGCTCAAGCGCAACTCGGCATAATCGCTGAGGGTATTTTTTCCTCTTCTTAATATTTGACACATTTCTAACTTTAAACCCTTTGCTGCACAAACTGGTCTTTATTTTTTCGGGGTCAACATTTGATTCAATACCTTTTATAACTACCTGAAGGCCGTTTGCGTTCTTAAGTAGGTAAGTATAGAAATTTTTCTTCAGTTTTTCGAGCTCCGAAATTGTGGTGTGGTAAGCGTTTTCGGCATTTACTTGAATTTATGTCTCGAATATGTTACCGCGTTAAATGTTTGTAACGTAAAAGTGGTTTTCGCCAATTAAACCGACTAAAAACTTAATGATATCATTATAGTTGTTTTCTATCAAACAAATGGGAAGTGACTTATAGGTATTTTTTAACGGGGTCATCATTGTCTTCTTGCAGAATAATACAACGATTTTGCGATGAGGTTGGCCTTTCATCGTTTTTTAAAATTTTCGCAGGTTGAGGTGCTTCTGCCGACTTCGGGCTTGCTTTCCTTTTATAAACTATCACGTAGCAGTCCATCATTACCTGGATCTTAGAAGTACACGTAAAAATTGGGCTGAATGTACTCTTAGCAGCTGTTGGTACAACTTCAGAGCTTGATACAGATTAGCGTGATGAGGTTGGCAACTCGGTATTTTTTTTAATAATTTTTAAAAAGAAAAGTTTGTCCCTTATTCAGTACACTTATTTCAATTAGGAGCACTTGCACTTTGTAAAGCAAGATCTCAATTTTCTATTTTTCTGGCAAACATAAAATGTTGTGCATTTTTTTTGAAAGTCAAAATTTTTTGTAAAGCAAATTTGTTTATGTATTTATGTAATAACACCTGTGGAGTAGGAGTATAAAATTTTTCCCATTTGTGGTTCTATGAGTATATTCATATATGTATCCATTAATGTAATAGAAACGAAACTAGCAAACATTGCTCTAGCATGCGATAATTTTTCTGATTCAATAGAAGATTCGTACCACTATTAAAATGTTTCTAAAGTCTGTGGGTTGAAAAAAAACAATATTAGTACAAATCTACCATAAGCCCTTATGTAGGTACACATATCCCAATCCAGGGATATATACATTGGTAAAATTTAAATATGATTTTGGATATTTTACTCGAATTTGTGCAACTCTAAGACAGATCACTTACGATTTGTATGCAACAATACATATGTATTTCAAATATAAGTGTTACGGAGGTTGAGGGGCCGGTATGCAAAGAAATTTTTTTTTAATCTGTATGTTACTTGTTAGAAAAACTAAACTTTCAAGGAATACGATATTTTGCTGGTGTAGTATTCTTTTTTGTTATTCTTATTTTCTAACGAAATTGGTTTTTTTTCAACTCTTTTTTTTCTAATAATTGTTTTTCCAAAACTTTGAAGCTATCATTTGGAAGGTAAGCTACTCGTTTTTACCATTTGAATTCACCTTTGGAAATAATGATAATTTCGTTACCTCGATTTCCAACTATTTCATGTGAACCAGTTAATACTACGTAAATTTAAATATAATAACAATAGTCTTAACCACTTAGTGCTAACAATTTTTTTGACAAATATTCAATATTGAATACTTGGATGGTTTTTCGAAATCAAGATAATTCAAGTTAATCTACAAAATTTAATCCTAACAGTCGTTTAGATATTTTATTGGACGTGAGCTTTGTTAAGTATGAATTGTTCTGACAGAAAGTTGTTCAAGGTGGCAATACTTCCCCCTGTCATTAGATTGCAATGAGGTTTTAAAATGCACTTTCTACTAGGTATATTTCTTTTTCCGGTCGGCTGTGAGCACATGAACATCAATTGAAGCTTCGCAGCGGTACTTAATTTAAGTTTAAATAACTTTGGGGAGTGCTTTATTTTTTTTTTGTGTTAAAGTTAATAGAACTGGAAAGTTTTTTTTCTTCCACAATTAACGAAAATTGTGAATATTTTCTTTATATAAAAGTCGTCAGCGTGAAATAATATAGAGGTAAACCAATTTTAATCCTATTTTGGTGCTTTTCTTATAATATTTTAATTTTATTTAACCCTAATTTGAATATAACCTTAATTTGACTGTAGGTTCCCTCTAAATCTAAATTTTAAGACAGCTAAACATTCTGTCACACAATTTTCTACCCTATTCTGATTCCTATTGTTACGGAAATTTGGAAAATAAAGAAAAACATACGTTCTATCTTCAGGTAAAAAGAAAATTTAAGATGTAACCCTGAAAATATAATACGAGACAATATATTCTCTCCTTCACAATTATAGTTTCTCCTCAGGAATACTACGTCTTCTTCGTGGTGGACTCATGCAGTGAGCCACCACTGTTGTTTTTTTCTTCAACCCATAATCATATATGTCTATATGTTTTTATGTCATCCAACTGCAAAAGAAGTAGAGATCATTTATATGTCTGCCTGAATGTGTAGTCAAATACATGCAGTTATTGTAACTAGTGAGGATTAAGAAAGAGAGGAAATTTTCAATAACTTCGTAAGGTCAAAGCAAGTTGAAACTTAAAATAGACCGTCATTTGCCATTTCTAATACCCATCGACACATCGTAATCAATTTTTTGTTAACACGTGTGAAAGAACAAAAAGGGTTAAGGTACTTAGAACTAAGTTGGAAATTCCGGACGACAAATACTCCATTCGGGAACCACGCAAAGGTATCATTTATGCAAGTGCCTATGGAGTTGGTTCTTGGAATACACGTGGGTCATAGATATGCATGAGGGATATGCAATTAAGAGTCTTAGCTGTACCAAGGAACAGCATTTTAAGTGATTGTCGTATTAAGAAAATTCTCAAACCTACCTTAAAATAAATTTTCAAAGTGCATATCCCCGAGGATCCAGACAAATGCAGCTGTTAAGATGCCTTAATCGATTTTTGGAGTATTGCCACTTTTCATTTAGATCGTCGTTTTCGAAACAACTCGTCATTACAATTAAATATGGCGGTGAATCACTGTGCTGTACACTGGCACAGCTTAGTTCGTTATGTAAAACATTGTTGTTGGTAAAGGAGAAGAATTGCGTTTTGGATATTTCTTTATTGCAAAAATAAACTCCGTCAAGGCATAAATTAGAATGAAAGAAACACACTCTGTAAATATTTTTAGAGTAAAAATATATGTTACCTTAGCATTCTTAAAAAAATGTAAAAGTAATTCCAATACTTTTCAGAAATTTCTAAAATATTTTTTTATTAATTAAAAAAAATTTTTTTAAGAATTTTAAAAAAGTATTGGAATAACCTAACTGTTATTTTAAATAGGTACATTTGAAACTATCAGTTTTAAAAATAAGAAAAATCAACTAAAAACCGAATAAAGAAAAATTTTAGAGAGCTGCACAGTGGGTTTAAATTATTTTGAATTTTTTTTTTTCAAATCCATAAATATGCATAAAAAGGCATATTCTGAAAAAAATACATACACGGAAAAATTTTTTTTTACAATTTTATAGACATTTTTATTATTCGGAAGATTATAGTTTGTTTCAAAATTTTCGCCGTAATTTTAAAATGGAAAGCGATTTTTTAAAAAAAATAAGAAGAAAACAAAAGCTTATATTGTCTTCTTTCTAAAAAATAAAAAAATAAATACATATTTTGCATAAATATGAATATAAGTTTAATTCAAAGTCTGAATTTGGGTTTTGAAGGATTTCGAGAATTTTACAACTTTTTTAAAAAAGTAACGAAATAAATTTTTATAATTATACCCTTCACATAGTGATAGGGTATATATCACTTTGTCATTCCGTTTGTAATTTCTTTATTATTCATTTGCGACCCCATAAAGTATATATATTCTGGATCCTTATAGATAGGGAAGTCGATTTAGCGATGTCCGTCTGTCCGTCTGTCCGTCTGTCCGTCTGTCCGTCTGTCCGTCAGTCCGTCTGTCCGTCTGTCCGTCTGTTGAAATCAAGTTTCCGGAGTCAAATAAAAA
Organism: Melanophora roralis; assembly: GCA_963583895.1. Classification (NCBI taxonomy): domain Eukaryota; kingdom Metazoa; phylum Arthropoda; class Insecta; order Diptera; family Rhinophoridae; genus Melanophora; species Melanophora roralis. Next base: position 53,106,630 of record OY757191.1, read on the forward strand.
GATACAGACCAGTTAATGGTGTCAAACGATCACAAATATCCTGGAGACAATCGCTATTTAAAATCAATAAAATCGGTTCACTATTGACCGAGATATAAGCGAAAACCCAGAGTAACCCATTTTTTTTAGGACAAAATCCGTGCATATATCCCTATATATCTCAGTAAGTATAGTCACTCTTGCCACAAAACTTGGCACGGATACTCCTAAAGAAGGGACCTTAATAATGGAAAAATTTTTTTCAGATAGGACCAGGGGAAGGGGTATTTTTTCTACAATTGCACAAATTTGGTGAAATATTTTATGCGCTATATCTCGTAAACTATAACAGCTATCGAATTAAAATGTTCTACAAAAAGTAATTGCATGCTAAGGGCTACGCTTTAAAGAAAAAATTTTTTGGGTGGGGGCAAAAAAAGGGGTAGCTCCCATACAAATCGACAATTATTATCAAATATTCGATACGCTATATCTCGGAAACTATAACAGATATCGAAATGAAATGTTCTACAAAAAGTAATTGCACGCTAAGGGCTACGCTATAGAGAAAAAATTTTTTGGGTGGGGGCAAAAAAAGGGGTAGCTCCCATACAAATCGACAATTATTTTCAAATATTCGATACGCTATATCTCGGAAACTATAACAGATATCGAAATGAAATGTTCTACAAAAAGTAATTGCACGCTAAGGGCTACGCCGTAGAGTAAAAATTTTTTGGGTGGGGGCAAAAAAAGGGGTAGCTCCCATACAAATCGACAATTATTATCAAATATTCGATACGCTATATCTCGGAAACTATAACAGATATCGAAATGAAATGTTCTACAAAAAGTAATTGCACGCTAAGGGCTACGCCTTAGAGAAAAAATTTTTTGGGTAGGGGCAAAAAAAGGGGTAGCTCCCATACAAATCGACAATTATTTTCAAATATTCGATACGCTATATCTCGGAAACTATAATAGATATCGAAATGAAATGTTCTACAAAAAGTAATTGCACGCTAAGGGCTACGTCTTAGAGAAAAAATTTTTTGGGTGGGGGCAAAAAAAGGGGTAGCTCCCATACAAATCGACAATTATTATCAAATATTCGATACGCTATATCTCGGAAACTATAACAGATATCGAAATGAAATGTTCCACAAAAAGTAATTGCACGCTAAGAGCTACGCTTTAAAGAAAAAAATTTTCGAGTGGGGGCAAAAAAAGGGGTAGCTCCCATACAAATCGACAATTATTATAAAATATTCGATACGCTATATCTCGGAAACTATAATAGATATCGAAATGAAATGTTCTACAAAAAGTAATTGCACGCTAAGGGCTACGCTTTAGAGAAAAAATTTTTTGGGTGGGGGCAAAAAAAGGGGTAGCTCCCATACAAATCGACAATTATTATCAAATATTCGATACGCTATATCTCGGAAACTATAACAGATATCGAAATGAAATGTTCTACAAAAAGTAATTGCACGCTAAGGGCTACGCTATAGAGAAAAAATTTTTTGGGTGGGGGCAAAAAAAGGGGTAGCTCCCATACAAATCGACAATTATTTTTAAATATTCGATACGCTATATCTCGGAAACTTTAACAGATATCGAAATGAAATGTTCTACAAAAAGTAATTGCACGCTAAGGGCTACGCTTTTAAGAAAAAAATTTTCGAGTGGGGGCAAAAAAAGGGGTAGCTCCCAAACAAATCGACAATTATAATAAAATATTCTATAAGCTATATCTGGGAAACTATGACAGATATCGAAATGAAATGTTCTACAAAAAGTAATTGCACGCTAAGGTCTACGCTTTAAAGAAAAAAATTTTCGAGTGGGGGCAAAAAAAGGGGTAGCTCCCATACATATTAACAATTTTTGTTAAATTTTCGATATGCTATATCTCAGAAACTATAACATATATCGAAATCAAATGTTCTACAAAAAGTAATTGGACATTAAGGGCTACGCTCTGAAGAAAAAGATTTTCGGATGGGGGGTGAAGAAGCGGTAGCTCCCATACAAATTAACAATTTTTAAACAATTTTCGATACGCTACTTCTGGAAAACTATTACAGCTATCGACTTCGAATATTCTACAAAAAGTAATAATCAAATAATTCATACATTTTGGTGAAAAACTTGGTGAAGAGCAGAGGGACTAGAACATCTAATAAGTTTTATTAACCTTTAAATATGAATAATGTCGAAAACTTTAAAAACTCTCGACCTCAAATCTTCTTCATCTATTTCTATTATTCATACGAACGTTAAAATTTTGTATAGTTTTCTATGGACTTTAAAACTCGCACAATGTTTTTTATTATATTATTTGCAGTACAAAATTACTCGGCTGGGTATATTTAAAGACCAATGTGAAGGGTATATAAGATTCGGCACAGCCGAATATAGCGCTCTTACTTGTTTTTTTTTTTGTTTATCAATAATTGTCATACACTTAAAAAGAAACCATATTATGTTCATCCTCATCTTCGTTATTATAATCTTCGCTTTCATGTATTTTTTGAAAAATAATAGGCGATAGCAAAAGCTGTAGTTCGGAATTTGATAATTGTTGCTTTTCTTTCCGCTCATTTTGTTTATTAATTCTAGATATGAATGGATCTGAACTGAGAAAAAATCTATTAAAAATATCTTCATTCGACTTTTCTCGGCTGCATTTGCGAGCAAAGTGTTCCCTATAATTTTTAAAATCCTTATTTCTGGCTTCCTGAGCTTCTTCTGAAAGTTCTCCAATCGGTAAAACGGCATATTTTATGATTTCGGGACCATGAATTAAAAATTAATGTATTGTAGGAGTCATACAAAACCATTTTAACACTCGTGAATAAAGATGACTGAAACTTTTTCCCGCACCTATCTTCGACAACAATAACAACAATAGCAAGCATTGAACGAACGTTAGTTTTGTTAAATACATGACTTTGAAAAAACACGACTTCAAACAGAAAAATTTTAATAGCAAAAAATGGAGCAACAAAACCGCAAACTTTCTTTTTTGTAATATCAAGCTAAGACTTTATACTTTTAGAAAATATGAGATTCAAAACCCAACCTTAACTAACTTGGAAGTTATGGTTCACGAAACATCAAAAATAGGCCAATTTTGGACCTTTTTTAAAAAAATCGTCAAAAATATTTTCAGACATATTTTCTAAAACACTAAATCATTTTTGTACACTTTAATACCTGAAGTTGAAGGTTCCATTCTTAAAATAACACTTTGTTAACGTTAAATTTGGAACTTACGGACTCGTTTAATGCAAAGTTTTACTTTTTTCGCTTTTTTAAAAAATTGCAAAAAATTTGGTATTTTGACACGTCACTAAGGAGTCAGCTGACAAGATAGATGCTTGAAAATTTACATAGTGATGTAGAATTTTATCTAGTTTTATCCAATACCAAATATTAATACAAAAAATTAATTTTAAAAATTCAATTAAGCGTCACTTTTGAACCATTTCAACCCAACGTGCGCCGCTACAAATATATTTTTCAATCGGATAGAAAAGTTGAACTAAAAACGGTACATGCGCTATAGTGGTAAAACTTTCCAAAGATGGTGGTGGGTGAGTTGAAGATGTAGAATCATCATAAAGTGTGTCCCTTGAAGGTGTTTAAATAATCAAAGGACAAAATATAAAAACTTGGAAAATGTTCTCTATCTTTAAGAACATTTTTGAATTAAACACTCCTTTTCTGTCTTATTTTTAACTGATAGCTATGTTAATTTAAACAATTTTAATTTATTTTATACTATTGTTGTTTTTGTTTTTGACCTAGTAAAAATACTTGGAATTAGTGCTGTACATATTGGAATTTAATAGAAGGTTTTTTTGCCAGAATAAAAAATATTTTTATATATTTTGTAACAATAATGTAAAATATTTTTAAAGTATTTCAAAGCTTTTGTTTAGACAAACAAAACCTTGAAGTTTTTCTTGCACAACAAAAAATAATAGATGCGATTCTTAAAAAACCACATTTTAATCACACCTGAAAATGTAAGTACATATTTTTCGGATTTTTAGTAAGTAGTTCTTATGACATGTACATATATTTAAGCTAATTTAAAAAAAAAACTTTCTGTAGATTTTAATTTTTTGCCTATTTTATTTTTTTTTTATATTTGCTAATGTGAACAAACAACAAGTAAAAGCGCTATATTCGGCTGTGTCGAATCTTATATACCCTTCACATTGGTCTTTCAATATACCCAGCCGAGTTATTTTGTAATGCAAATAATACAATAAAAATACCTTGTGCAAGTTTTAAAGTCCATAGACAATTTTACAAAATTTTAACGTTTGTATGAATAATAGAAATAGATGAGGAACGTTTAAGGTCGGCAGTAATGCAAGTTTTTGACATTATTCTTATTATAAGGTTAATAAAGTTGTTAATTTTTATGGGATGTTTTAGTCCCCCTGCCCCTCTTCAACTTTTTTTCCAAAATGTATGAATTATTTGATTATTATTTTGTGTATAATATTCGAAGTCCATAGCTATTATAGTTTCCCAGATGTATCAAAAATTTCATAAAAATTGTTCATTTGTATGAACACCATCCGAAAAATTTTTTCTTTAAAGCGTAAGTCTTGATGTCCAATTACTTTTTGTAGAGCATTTGATGTCGATAACTGTTATAGTTTATACGACTTAGCGCATAAAATATTTCACCAAATTTGTGCAATTGTAGGAAAAATACCACATCTCCTGATCCTATCTGAAAAAAACTTTTCCATTATTTAGGTCCCAACTTTAAGAGTAGGAACCTACATAATGGCAAGAGTGACTATATTTACTGAGATATATAGGAATATATACACGGATTTTGTCCTAAAAAATGGGTTGTTTTGGGTTTTCGCTTTTATCTCGGTCAATAGTGAACCAATTTTGCTGATTTTAAATAGCGATTGTGCGCAAGATATATCTGACAGTTTGACACCAATAATTGATCCGTATCTTTTTATTTGACTCCGGAAACTTGATTTCAACAGACGGACAGGGCTATATCAACTTCTCTATCTATAAAGATTCAGAATATATATACTTTATGGGGTCGCAAATGGATAATAAAGGAATTACAAATGGAATGATAAACTTATATATACCCTTATCACTATGTAAAGGGTATAATTAAATGGGCTTATGAGGTTCAGCTGCTGCCGTTTTTTTTTTAAAAAAAAAAAAGAAAATAAGATTCGTTCATTGATTAATTTTAAATTTAAACGTTTTGTTAATAAATATCGAGAAAATTCATTTCAAGAATAAAAAAAAAATATTTTATCCAAAATTTATTTCAGGTGAAAGGAAAAAAATAAAACAAAATTTACAATTTACTTTTATTAATAAACTTCATAAATATTTTATTCAACAAATGAACATTTTTCGTAAGAGATATTGAAAAAGGAAAATAAAAATATTTTCAAAAACCTCTCTCCCATTTATTCTAATCGAAACTTTCAACTAAATGCTATTCCGTCTGTGTGTTTTTTTATTACTGCACATGATTTAAAATTTCGATTATAAATTGCTTTACATCATATATGTTTGTATAAACAGTTTCTAGAGTTTGTGGATTTCCATCATCATCATCATCATATATCGCATAAGATACTAAGCCGCATAGTTCCCCATCTTTAACCGCGGGGTCACCTGAATTTCCAGTATATTTGTATATGTAAGGATAATGATAGTCATTCATATAACAAAATGAAGTTTCTGTATAAATTGTTAAATTTTCGCTACAAAAATATGACGGTGTAACCAATATTTCGGCTGTTCCCATCTTAGTAGATCGTAAATAATTATTATCAACATAACTCCATCCATAGACGTCTAAAGTATCGCCTTCAATAACATTTCTACTGCACAAAGGAATTTCTTTTATATTTCTACCTTTAAGACCGGAATCTAGTTTTAACAGTGCAATGTTCCAACCCTTAAACTTTTTGAACGTTTTTGGAAATATAATTTCTTTACTATTAGCTCTTCTATCGCTCACGTTGATATAAGTAGCTCCAGCTACTACGTGTATAGTTTTATCTTTTATATCCTCAACACATGTACCTACCGTTATCACAAATAAAGGTGTTAACAGGGCGCCGCTGCAAAGAAATCTATCAATCGGATAAAAGAGTTGTACTAAAAACGGTGCATGCACTATAGTGGTTAAACTTTCCAAAGCTGGTGGTGGGTGAGTTGAAGATGTAGATTCATCATAAAGTGGTACCCTTGAAAATGTTAAAAGAATCAAAGGACAAAATATAGAAATTAGAAAAATATTCTCTATTTTTAAGAACATTTTTGTATTAAACACTTCTTTTCTGCTTAATTTTTAACTGTAAACTATTTTAATCTAAAAAAATTTTAATTTATTTTTTACTATTTTTTCGTTGACCTTGTAAAAATACATACTTCGAATTAGTGCTGTACATATTGGAATTGAAAAGAATAAACAATATTTTTATATGTTTTGTAACAAATATGTAAAATATTTTTAAAATATTTCAAGGCTTTTGTTTAGACAAATAAAACCTTGAAGTTGTTCGTTCTTACATAACAAAAAATAATAGATGCGAGTCTTTAAAAACCATATTTTATTATCACACTCAAAAATGTTAGTACATATTTTTCGGATTATTTTTTAAATATTTGCTTATGTGAACAAACAATAAGTATTCAAACTAAGTGATTAATATAAGTCCATCCAGTGCCAGACTAAAATATAAATAGATTCACATCAATAGTTTCATCTAAGCGCAATAGTATCCCTTCTTTTCCGCCGAGTGTGCCCACTATGTTGCAAGATCTTTAAGGCGAGTGGATTTGGATGTGTTTCCACTTTATTTAAGTTCTTGTCCACATAGTTTAAGATTTCGCATTTTACTAGTGGAACTTCTAGCTCCTTGTGGATCTTGCTGTTTTGAATGTACCATGGAGCATTAGTTATTATTCTCAGAATTTTGTTTTGACGGCGTTGAATGTTGGATGCGGAAGCAGTCCCCGTAATTGTAAACCGTAGCACCAAGTTTGTTTCGAAATCTATTTGTAGAGTAAAAGTTTACAATCAAGACGAAGCACAGAGTTTCGGCCAATTAGCCAATGAATTTGTGTAGCTTTAAGTTTAATTTGTGCCAACTTCGCATCAACACATGGCTTCCATGTAAGACGACGAACCAGGTGAATGTTAAGGGGTTTAGTCTCTATTCTTTGAGGCACCAAATGGTTATTATTAAGGATTGGTGAACACGTTTCTTTGCGTTAAATAAAAGCTATGTGGGTACAATTTTGTTTATTAATTTTTATTCGCCATAATTTCCCCATTTTTCTACTTCAACATTGTACCATCGAACAAACTCACAGGTTGGTACAGGTTATAATAAAAGCCTTTGAGGAAAAAAAGTACTGCTCCGCACTATTTATCGATGTCTCGCCTGTTAAACAAACTAAAGTTCAACCTTCCAGCTAATATTTTTAACCTTTCAGAAAAAAAATATATCTGGTCGACAATTTATAATCAAATACGGTATACAATTATGGGGCACTGCTTCCGCATCCAACATAGAAAAAATTCAACGCAGGCAAAGCAAAATCCTAAGAATGATAACTGGTGCTCCTTGGTATATTAAAAACAGCAACATCCACAAGGATCTAGAAGTTCCACTAGTAAAAAGCGAAACCCTTAAATATGTGGACAAGTATTAAAATAAGCTGGAAACACATCGCTCAAAGCATCCTGCAACAAAGTGGGCACACCCGCCTAAAAAAAAGGAACACTATTGCTCTTAGATAAAATTTTAAAATTAGTTAATTTTATTGTGAGAACTTAAATTTTAGTCTGGCACTGACTGGACTACATAGTACTAATTACTTAGTTTAAAGATTTGAATACTTATTGTTAGTTCGCTTAAGCGAAGATTCAATAATAAAATATATGAAAAAAAATCTTTGAACGATTAAATATCTTTTTGCCAATTTTGGCAATAGTAAGGCCGACCTTTTTTGTTATGTTCACAACATTTTTGCAAAAAAAAACAACAAAACAATAGGAATCAAACTTCATACACTATTGCCACTCCCTGTTATACAAAAATATTAAAGATTTATTTAATTGAAACCCTTTTTTTTCCTCCTGGGGGATACCTTAGTTCATAGTCTACAAACGAGCTTGGCAAGATAAAGGGGTGTGTTATGTAGACGACGTAATGATAAGGACAAATAAGCTTTGCTGAAAAGGCATTCAATATTTCACATAACTCGGCTAAGCCACAAGGACTAAGTGTGAGTACAAGAAAAGCTTTTAACAAGGAAAATATATATCGCATATTAGGACTATCCTTGTCTTTGGGATAAAGAAATTGTGATTTGAAAAGACCCTAATATCTGGAATACCTCTTGAACAGAAATTGCATTAGAAACACAAATTAAAGAAAAGTACAGATCTGGCTTCTCAAAGTTGGGTGCGATATGTAAGACAGATGTTAAATAAATAGTTCAGAGCTGGGCATACGCTCTACAAAAGTGTAGAGTTAAAGGAGTACAACATTAAGAGTCTTATAAGGTACATATTACTCAAATATGTAAGGTAGTCAGTATCCCGACAGCAAGCAATTTGAAGGGAATTTCGGATATACAATTGAGTTACAGCCGCCCGCGCATACGCAAAATAGGGATTTGCAAATCTATTGATGGAGCCAAATTTCTAACCATCAACATATTTTTGAGGTACTTTGGGGTCAAATACAAACAGTAGAGTTATCTGACCGTAGAGTTATCGGTTTCAGAAAACAAGTGGACTGTAATGGGGAAATTGGACTCTAAGGCAAACTCCTGAAGGATTACAGATGGTTTTAGGGTATGAAAAAGCTTTGCAAGCTTTGATAACATGCAGCTCAGGCAGGTGTAAACATCTTTGTGGCTGAAAGAGCAATAATGTACCAAGAGAGAATATGATTTTAAGGCGAAATCATGAATAATAAATATTAAGGCTTTTAGTGTAGTTGGCAATGGAGGAGCAAAAATCAATTATACCTAAAATTTTTAAGCTGTTGATTTGACGAACCCAAAACTTTTTTTGGCACAATGGCCAAGTGAAATGAGAGATGCGTATAAGGCGCTGCTGAAAAACCAAAAACTAAGCGAAATGGCGAGAATCTTCATAAACCGCGAGTATAATGAAAAGAAACGACGAAAAGTGTGAACTCTGTGTAAGTCAATATAGGAACATGTTCACTCCGAATTCGTGTGCTATTATGAGTAAATTACTGATTGTTGTTGCAAGGCAGCCTCTAAAAATGCGGTCCAATTCGGTGATATTGTAAGGGATATTAATAATTTAAAAGACAGCTCCTGAATTTAAATACATCAGTACCAAAATGTTTTTGAAGATACCTTGTATAACAAAAAGAATTAATATTTTAATTTGTCGGGGCATGCTGTAGCCTAAACATTTCCCGCCAATGTAGAAAGTTACCTTAGTGAATATGATTTCCAAGCATGGAAAACATCCTTCGAAAGTAAAGTCTAATAGGTCTCTACATTTTATATTTCTGGTTCCTCTTTTTCGAAATTGACAAAGAATTCATTTTAAAAATGTCTTTTATAATTGTGGCAATATGCTTATATCACGACGAATAATCATCTAACGTTGTGTTTTACTATGGGGATCGCACACTTGAACATAATCACCCTGATTGAGTCCCCGATGATTCAGATACATGCCGCTGTTAAGATGCCTCAATCGAATTTTAAAGTTTTGCCACTTTACATTTAGATCGTCGTATTCGAAACAACTCTTCATTACAATGAAAAATGGCGGTGAGTCAATGTGCTGTACACTGGCACTGGTTAGCTCGTTGCGTGAAACATTGTTGTTGGTAAAGGAGAAGAATTGCGTTTTGGATATTTCTTTGCTGCAAGAATAAACTCCCAAATTATAGGGTTTCTCGTTATTTTGTTGTAAATCGTCCAGGCATAAATTAGAATGAAGGGAACGCACTCTTATATTTTCAAGGTAGATATATATTTTACTTAAGCATTCTTAAAAAAAAAGGAAAAAAGAAAAAATTAAGTAATTTCAATACTTTTAAGGATTTTATTTTTATATAAAGTAAATGAAAAAAATTTTAGGAATTCTAAAGAAGTATAAAAATTACTTAATTGTTTTTATAAGTAACTACATTCAAAACTATCAGTCTTGAAAAGAAGAAAATTTAACTTAAAAAAAAAAGAAAATTTGAAGAAGGGCTGTGCCGAACCTGATATAACATTCACATGCGTCCTTTGTATCCTTATGATAGATTAGAAGTCAATAGCTTTTTTAGCTTCTTAAATATGTCGTGTCAAAAATTTCATAACAACTTTCGCGGGCTCAGATATTACAAAAAGAACGGGAAAGAGAATGGAAACTATTGAGGTAATCCTGGGAGTTTTAATGAAGCCCACACTAAAACCGACATGGAAGGTCCCTTGGAGGAACGTCGAATATATTAGGAAGAACGTAACAATTGGGAGATCATTACGAATGAAATCGTTACGGACGTGATAAGAAACTTCTCCACGCTTAAGACAGCAAAAGATATTCCCCCTACAGTTGCACAAACTTTGTAAAATATTTCATGCGCTAAAGGTGTGAAACTATAAGAGCTATAGAATTCAGGTGTTCTTAAAGAAGTAATTGTACAATAATGATTACATTTTGTGGAAAAAATATATTTGGTAATAGGTGGACGTTTTAATGTCCTTTTAATTGAAAAACTTGCTCTTTTTAATGAAAATAAAGGGCATTATTAAGTTCAGCTGCTGCAGTTTTTTTTTTAAGAAAATTAAATGGGTCCATTGATTGGTTTTAAATTTAAACGTTTTGTTTATGAATATGAAGAAAATTCATTTAAAGTAAAAAAAAAATATTTTATCCATAATTAATTTCAGGAAAAAAAAAAAAAAGAAAAGAAACAAAATTTATAATTTACTTTTATTAATAAACTACATAAATATTTTATTTATCAAATTAATATTTTTCGAAAGAGATATTTAAATAAGAAAAGGAAATTAAAAGAGATTTTTGAAAACATTTAAATTTTTTATTTTAATAACAAATTTCAACTAAATGCTATTCCGTCTGTGTGTTTGTTTTTTATTACTGTGCAGTGTAATCAGTAAAATGATTTAAAACTTCGATTATAAATTGCTTTACATCATAAATGTTAGTATAAACTGTTTCCAGGGAAAGCGGATTTTCACCATCATCATCGTCATATAAAAAATAAGATACTAAGCCACATAGTTCGCCATCTTTAACAGCGGGGTCACCTGAGTTCCCAGTATATTTGTATATGTAAGGATAATGAAAGTCATTTAAATAACAAAATGAAGTTTCTGCATGCCTTGTAAAATTATCGCCACAAAAATATGAAGGTGTCGCTAATATTTCGGCTGTTCCCATCTTGATAGATAAATATCCTAAATCATTATTATAAGCAATTCCCCATCCATAGACGTCTAAAGTATCATCCATTATAACATTTCTACTGCACAAAGGAATTTCTTTTATATTTCTACCTTTAAGACTTGAATCTAGTTCTAACAGTGCAATGTTCCAACCCTTCAAGCTTTTGTACGCTTCTGGCATTATAATTTGTTTACTATTAGCTCTTACATCGCTCACATTTATATAAGTTGCTCCAGCTACTACGTGTATAGTTTTATCTTTTATATCCTCAACACATATACCAGCGGTTATTACAAATTAAGGTGTTAACAAGGCGCCGCTACAAATAAATTCTTCAATCGGATAGAAGAGTTGTACTAAAAACGGTGCATGCGCTATAGTGGTTGAGCTTTCCAAAGCTGGTGGTGGGTGAGTTGAAGATGTAGATTCATCATAAAGTGGTATCCTTGAAAATGTTAAAAGAATCAAAGGACATAATATAAAAACTTGGAAAATATTCTTTATTTTTAAGAACATTTTTTAATTAAGCACTTCTTTTCTGTCTTATTTTTAACTGTAAACTATTTTAATCTTGAAATTTTTTTTTATTTTTTACTATTTTTTTGTTGACCTTGAATAAATACTTCGAATTAGTGCTGTACATATTGGAATTTTATAGAATGTTTTTTTTGTCAGAATAAACAATATTTTTATATGTTTTGTAACAAATATGTAAGATATTTTTAAAATATTTCAAGGCTTTTGTTTAGACAAATAAAACCTTGAAGTTATTCTTACACAACAAAAAATAATACATGCGTGGCTTTAAAAACCACATTTTAATTACACTCAAAAATGTTAGTACTTTTTTTTTGGATTTTTAGTAAGAAGTTGTTATAACGTGTATATTAAAGCTAATTTTAAAAAACATGCTGTCGATTTACACGGCATTTAGACTATGTTACTTGTAACATGACTCTTTTCTTATTTCGTTTTAAAGTAACTTCCAAAAACTTCAAGAATTTACATTTTATTACTACAAGCTTGTCTTTTTTTATTTTTTGTTTTGGTTTCGTTGTTTATTCTTCTTCCTGAACGTTTTGACCATGGAACAATTACCTTGCAATTACCTTAATTGTTATGTACAATTACCTTAAATGTAATTGTACAATGGCATATACGAAAGAGGATAAAGAAAAATAAAAGAAAAAACAAAAACGTCAAAAAGTAACATGAAAAACAGAAATCGTGTTACTTTTGTAACGTCTCTGCCTTCTCTTCACCCCACCCGAAAAAAATGAAACATGTTACAGTAACGTGTTGCAAGTAACATAGTCCTAATGCCGTGTTAGTATTTTTTTTTTTCTAACAGAAAAATGGTGTGCCTCAATTCATCATTTTGGCGAAAGTAAAGTGGTGGCTCTGAATATACCTAAGGCGATTGATAGAGTCTGGCACTGTGCGCTTCTATCTAAACTCGTTGCTTTTGGTGTCGGTAAAAAATTTTCTCGATTTATATCGAGTTTTCTCAGAGATCGCACTATTCGTGTTGTTATAGATGGGATCTCTTTCAATGAGTTCAAAATCAATTCAGGGGAGCCGCAAGAATGATCTTCTATGTCAAACTTCGAATTCTATATATTTATTCCTTTGCAGACGACAGCAGCATATCCCATTCGTACTCATTTGACCATAGGCCTAGCTTTTTGGAGATCGGAGCTAAGAGACAGAGTATGAATGTTTCAATTAACCGCGATCTGATGGTAATTTCCTATTGGGGCCACGTGAATAGGGTCGATTTTAATGCCCGTAAAACCCAATGTTATCTTTTGACACATAAATGCACAGTGGACGATGCTGCCTTGTCTGCATTAACGGATGGTATAAGTGTTGAAAAGAGACTCTTGATGTTCCTGGCATGAAAATCCAGTGCGATGTCCGCTGGATGGAACACATTTTTCTTGTGTCGAAGGATGCATTGAAGTGTCTTGGTTTTCTTAAACGGAATTACTGTACACCTTCTGACCTTCTCAATATTTATACCACCTATATCTGACCAAAAATGGAATACAACTCTCATGTATGGGCTGGTGCCACAAAGTCTATTTTGGGGCTACTTGACCGCGTACAGAAAAGAGCGAAGATACTCATTGGCGACGTTGTGATCGTTTTGATTCAATTGAGCACCATCGAGATGTGGGCTATGTTTCGCTGTTCTATCGATACCATAATGGAATGTGCTATGAGGAAATCAGGGAGCTTGTTCCCGAAACCCGGAACTTTTTGCGTGATACACGTCTAGAAGAGCACATCCATACGTAGTCGACTGGCCAGTGAATCACACCACTCTCTACAAGGAGAATTCCTTCGTCAGTCGTACAGTTTGTATGTTGAATAAACTTACTAAAGATGTTTTTCCTGTCAAAGTAAATCAAATGTCACAGACGCTACTCCCTTTATCCTCCTTCCCTAATAACCTATTTTCCTGATACCAACGCAACGTAATGCATGTATAGGGGCTATCCCCTGAGCTCTGGTTATTATTAAAAAAAAATGTTAGTTTTTTTTTTATGTGAAATTGTAGGTGTGTGTGATTCTTTATTTATTTAATTTTATATTTATTTTAAATCATAATAAAATATATTTTTTTATTATTCATTTATAAATTTATACAAATTGTTGCTTGTAATTTTTACAACAAAGAATATAAAATATATTTAAGTTATTTTTTTATTTTTATTAATTTGAATTTCTGTATATGCAATTGTAAATGTTGTAGAGCTTAATCGTTACCAAAACTATAAAAGGATTAAGAAAAGAGTTAAAAATTAATTAGAAAAAAAAAATATATTTTTGGAGGTGAGGATGGTCCTTTTCCATTTAATATATTTTTATTTTAGATTTTTATATAAACTATAGGAAGCCTTTTTCACATTCGTTCTTAGCTTTTCCCGATTAATATTTCAAATTTTTTATGGTGGTTTAATTATACTGAGTTTATGTATGGAATCCCAGCAAAAACTAAAGCTTCGCCGTAGGTAGGTTTGTAAGGGAATATCAAGACAGCAAAGCTTACAAACCTGCTTACGTATGGCATGATATTTGTTCGCGATGTCTCACTTAGTTGCATTTCGTGTTAAGTGCTTATTTCGGGGCTATGAATATCCAGTTAATTCATGTAATTTTAGTGCTTCTTTAGTTGTTTAAATTTATTGCGTCATCGAAATAAATGTTTTGCCGAGTTATTATGTTCGTTACTTGACGAAAAACTATTGTTTTTTTTACTCACTGCCTTACAGTAGTGCTTCTTAGTATGCACTTGAGTAAGCGAGTGTGTAAAACGGTAAAACTTTTACATTTACTGCCATACACTACTGCATTTATTAAGGGAATAGATAAGTGCTTGCTGCGAAGCGCATTAGTATACTACAAAAAGTATTTACTGCTTACAAAATCTCGATTATTTTTTGCTGGGATGCTTTAAAAGCGTTTTTGAAATAAGTTATATTTTTTCTTTTGTTGCAATTGTTATTTATTTTATTAATATTAACATAAGCTTTTGTTGTATATTTGTTAAATAGGAATTATTTTGATGTTCTTAAGTAATATAATTTACCAGTGTTGCAAAAGTTGATGCGATCGTACTTTTTTTTAAGCTATTGGATGGTGGAAAATACTGTGTTACTCTTCTGGCTAATTTGAAACTCTCTTTTGCTTTTTTTAATAAATATTTTTAATGGTTTAGTTTTGCCTCTTGCGAACTATCTTTTTCTTCCCATGAGCTTTTATTAAATACTTGAGTACGTAAACATGCTCCCTTTTACAAGAGGCTGTAAATAATGTTTTTTGCAATATTATTTTACAATCAAAAGTTTCGAATAGGAAAAAACCTATTTTAAAGTAAAAAAAAATTAAATTAAAAAAGTGCAAAAAGGGGGCGTATACAGAAAATATAGCTTTGAAAATTTCCTCCATGACAAAAGATATTTTTACATTAGTCAATGGGTTTTTAACCATTACTTCCACAAATATATCATATTTAAAATGAAATAAGCATAAAATAATAACCTAAGCGTATAATAAAATTTGTAAATAAATGCGTTTTATTTATTTATAGTTAAATTTTTTGTTTTTAAGACAACTTTTTTACTCTTTACTAAGGCTCAAGTTAAATACTTATCAAATTCGAATTTTTTGCAAATGAAGAAATTAATATTTTTTATGCTTTTTTTTAGTTTTCACTCTATTAGCGTTAGTTAAGAGAGGAAAATTTTGATTTGGTTGTAAACATCAGCCGTTTAACCCACTGGCTTATACATAAACTTGGATGATATTAATGAACTTAAATTAAAATTCAAATCTTTCAAAAAATAAATACAATTCAGTTTCGGTTCACTGTTGAACAAACTAAAAACACTTAACATGTCTACATGACTTTTTGTATATTTTTATTGTGGATTAAAGACTAAAAACAAAAAAAAAATATTTTGATACAATTGCCGTTGAAAAAGTACCCTCGAAACATATTTTTGATACCCAAATGAAATTCTAATTTTTCATCACTGTGATTTACAAAAGATTTTCAGCTGTTTTGAGTTTTTTTTTTCTTAAATTTTGTTTTTTTTTTTAATTTTTATTTTAATATTAGTAAAAAGCACTTATTTTTTTAAGATAAGGCAGCAAGTTTTGCAAAATAATCGCTTAAAAATATGCAATTTTTGTAATCAAGTAAAAAGCTCTAAATTTGTTTTAATTGTTTCGTTTACTTAAAGTATATTATTACGTCAAGATTTTAAGTTGAATTGAAATAATTAATCTAAACTCTTTAATAAAGAGCAGAGTTTATTATTTTATTTCGATTGTAAAATTTATGTTAGTGGTGATGTATAATAAATAATTAATAATTTAAGCAAAAAAAACATTTTGTTTTATATTTATAAATCACTAAATCAGTTTCATGTTTGTATTTTATATATATAATTGAGGGAAGGAAAAGTATAGGCTTGGAATAGAAAATAATTTAATTCAATATATATAAAAGGAACTGAAAAAATTAAAGTTGTGTTGAGAAGGAAATTTGTAAATAAATGCGTTTTATTTATTTATAGTTAATTTTTTTGTTTTTAAGACAACTTTTTTACTCTTTACTAAGGCTCAAGTTAAATACTTATCAAATTCGAATTTTTTGCAAAAGAAGAAATTAATATTTTTTATGCTTTTTTTTAGTTTTCACTCTATTAGCGTTAGTTAAGAGAGGAAAATTTTTATTGAAAAAACAAGGTTTTACCGATACTAGCAAAGTAGACGTTAAGGGTTTTACGTGGTACCGGCCAGTGTGGCATACCCACGGTGCTCCTAACACTGGTGAAATACAATGCGTCCCACCAGCGCCCCTAGAATGGTTGGTCAGACCACCCTAGGTACCAATTCTCTGCTATGACTCCGTGCAGCCACAACGGACCCCTTGGTGAGGAGTTGGGCTATCTAAACCCGGTTTTTGCGTTTCTATTTTGGATCTCGCTTATTCATAATCAAAACAGATCCGCGCCGACAAGACACCTCTCCACACACTTGTGAAACAGCACCCAACCTTAGGCAAGAAAGATTATGATTCCCAGCCGCACCCAATACGGATGCGACCCCCAGCTCTGTTTATAGGAAACGCCATTTCATTAATTCCAACTTAGGATCATTTATTTCCGACATCATCAACACTCCATAATCTTCTCACCGCCAGGCAGGACCGAATCACGCACATGCTTTGAAGTGCCATGCCGGCCTTCTCATTTATTTGCTACTACTTGGGCGGGACCTTATTTCAGATCCCAGAGTCCCCAGCCGTGGCTGGTTTCCCTATTCACCTACTTCCAAACACACTTACACCTTTTCAGCTAATAGCCTACTTCCACAGTTGCTCATGTGCCTGGGTAGATCCGTCAAATCCAGAAACTTTATCTTGTTGAACCTTTAGTTCATATAAGACCGCTTTTACACGGTCACTCTGGGGCCCGTACAGGACGGACCCCAGTATATCAACTTTCGTTCTACAGTTGCCCCGCTTGGGGATAACCACAGCCACCACGTGTACTCCCGAAGGAGACCTCACCATTAATCAGTTCATGCACTGGTAAGCACATGGGGCCAACTGATTCCCGTGGTACCAGATAGGACTCTGGTCAGCCTCGGAAATCCACTTCCACTTCAATTTTCATATTCACTTCCATATCATTCCTCCCAATATTTAAGTTCACGGTTAAGGTATTGGTACCCTTATAAACCTTGTATTGTTGTACCACTTAATGGTGATGCTCATGGCACAACGCCACAAGGACAGCCTGCCTTGAACAAGACCAGTAAACTGATCCCTTTATAGCCCAAGACAGATTGTTTTAATTCTATTAGCCATGTCTGTTAGCCTTCCGACCACTCTGCCGGAAGTTATCCAGTTGATACCGCTTGGAGGTAGACTTAGGCACTTGTGTACTTGCACTTATCAACCACTAGCAAAGTAGAATGCATTTTCAAAAAACAGCTACGATTTTCATCATCAGTACTCTTTGTTCGGTTGTTAGTTATTATATTTGGTTGTAAACATCAGCCGTTTAACCCACTAGCCTATTATGGCGTGGCGAGTTATACATAAACTTGGATGATATTAATGAACTTAAATTAAAATTCAAATCTTTCAAAAAATAAATACAATTCAGTTTCGATTCACTGTTGAACAAACTAAAAACACTTAACATGTCTACATGACTTTTTGTATATTTTTATTGTGGATTAAAGACTAAAAACAGAGAAAAAATATTTTGATACAATTGCCGTTGAAAAAGTACCCTCGAAACATATTTTTGATACCCAAATGAAATTCTAATTTTTCATCACTGTGATTTACAAAAGATTTTCAGCTGTTTTGAGTTTTTTTTTTCTTAAATTTTGTTTTTTTTTTTAATTTTTATTTTAATATTAGTAAAAAGCACTTATTTTTTTAAGATAAGGCAGCAAGTTTTGCAAAATAATCGCTTAAAAATATGCAATTTTTGTAATCAAGTAAAAAGCTCTAAATTAGTTTTAATTGTTTCGTTTACTTAAAGTATATTATTACGTCAAGATTTTAAGTTGAATTGAAATAATTAATCTAAATCCTTTAATAAAGAGCTGAGTTTATTATTTTATTTCGATTATAAAATTTATGTTAGTGGTGATGTATAATAAATAATTAATAATTTAAGCGAAAAAAACATTTTGTTTTATATTTATAAATGACTAAATCAGTTTCATGTTTGTATTTAATATATATAATTGAGGGAAGGAAAAGTATAGGCTTGGAATAGAAAATAATTTAATTCAATATATATAAAAGGAACTGAAAAAATTAAAGTTGTGTTGAGAAGGAAATAAGGAATTGAAAAATTAAATAAGAATGGGAAAACTTGATGAAAAAAAGTTAGTGTGGATACGGGCAGTGAAACTCTGGCAGAAATGCCGTTCTAGGAAGCCAGTGGGACATTTAGTGTGGAAGTTAAAACTGCTTTAAAGTTTGGCGGCTTGTGAATGGCTGGAAATTAAAATATAGTTTTTATGTTTCTTCTGTAGTGGCATTTACGGTAGTGAAAAGGAATATTTTGGTTTTTTTTCGCGAAAAGCCTTTGAAATTTTTAGAAGCGCATAGAAGGCAGAATTTATGCACTTCATGGAAGTTACACTAATATTTTTGTTTTAGCTTTTGTGGACACAAGTATTTTGTGCCTCAACCGCGGAAATAGCTTAAGCGACACAATTTTCAAAAAACTTTTTTTCTATAAATTTTTTCATTGAAATTACTCGCATCATCTCTTTAAATTGCGTTGTCATACAATGTACCGTTACGAATTTACAGCAAAAACAATTTTAGCTTAAGCGCATATTGATAGTTTGTTTATATTTTGTGTGACAGCGGTTTGTCGCTTAAGCTAAAATTGTACGTAATAATAAAAAGGAACAAAAAACTATTTGTCTTTTTTACTAATTACTTTTTTTTAATTACTTTTTGTAGAACATTTGAATTCGATATCTGTTTTAGTTTCCGAGATATAGTGCATAAAATATGCAATTGTAGGAAAAATACCACTTTCCCTGTTCCTATCAGAAAATTTTTTTTTCGTTATTTAGGTCCCTGCTTTAGGAGTATCCGTGCAAAGTTTTGTGGCAAGAGTGACTATACTTACAGAGATATATGGGGATATATGCACGGATTTTTTCCTAAAATAATGGGTGGTTTTGGGTTTTCGCTTATATCTTGGTCAATAGTAAACCGTTTGACACCAATATCTGGTCTATCTTTTTATTTGACTCCGGAAACTTGATTTCAACAGACGGACAGATGGACATGGCTATATCAACTTCCCTATCTATAAGGATTCAGAATATATATACTTTATGGGGTCACAAATGGATAATAAAAAAATTAGAAACGGAATGACGAACTGATATATCCCAATAAGCATTTTGGCTGAAATTCAAGTGGAATTACATTTGAAATCAAGCCACAATTTCCAATTTCCAGTGTTGAATTACAGTTGAAACACAGTTGAATTCAATAGCGAATCCAGCAAAATTAACCATTGAATTACAGTCGAACAAAACAGTACCTTTATAGTGTAATTCCAGCCTTGAATAACAATGTGATTCAAGTCGAACCGAACTTGAATCTGAAAATTTAATTATAAAATCATCATCTTCACCGCCGCCAATGATTTTCCATCAACTCTGTGCCATAAATAACGTATGCTTCAAACAAATTTGTTGTTGTTTTTTTAACAAACTTCAAACAGACTGGAAAGAGGATGGATTTTAAATGTAATTCAAGCTTGGATTCACACCGGAATTTCAACATTGGAATTCACAAAAAATTTGTGCTTATTGGGATACCTTTATCACTATGTGAAGGGTATAAAAACATAATATGTTCGTTGAAATAATAAAAATTTTGTATTGGTTTAACAAACGATTTCCTTATAGAAGTGTAATAAGCATGGCCTTGTTCCATATAACGATTCAGACACATGTTCTGAAAAAGAGGTTGTAATGAAATTGCAACTCTTGTCTGTAAATATTTAAGACTTTTCGATGAAAGAAAAACTTGTTCATCTATCAGTTTTTACTGCGACAGCTGTGCGGGACAAAATCGCAGCAGAGCTATACTTGCGACATTAATGTATTTTGTTAGCAATTCAAATTACATTAAAGCTATAAAAATAACTTATTTATTACCCGGCCATACAATGATGCCAGTGGATTCAATTCATAGCACCATCGAATCTTTAATACGCAATAGAACAATTTGGGCACCAAGTGAATGGTATACATTAATATCTAATGCACGGACAAATCCAAAAGAATACAATTGCGTTGAAATAAATTACTCCGAATTCAGAGATTGGAAAAAATTTGCATGGGTAATGCTTCCTTACGCCATGAAAATTTTCTTTAAAAATTTACGTTCTGCTTTGTTTGAAAAAAAACTCTATTATAGGCCTTAAATATGGCTGTTTCGAAGATAATGAAATAAAAAATTGTAATTCGATTTCGCGGTTCAGACGAAACGCTGATTTGCTCGTAAAGGGACCAGCAGAATTATATGTAAGCCCATTTAAAATATCTTCAGCAAAATACAGGGACCTCAAAACACTATGTGACAATAAAACCATACCTGAAAGATTCCATAACGAATTTTTAAATCTACACCATGATCATTCAATAAAAGATATTTTGCCTGAAACCGATCAAGAAGACGATTCGTCCTAAAAGCAAAATATCAATTCGTATATTTTTAATTAAAAATACCTATACTTTTACTTTTTGATTTTGATATTAACTGAATCTGAATATTTTTAAGTTTGTTTTCCTAATTTGTTGCTAATAAATGTTTAAATTTAGCTAGGAATGTATGTTTATGCATATTTTTATTTTATATACCAAAAATAATGTTCTTAAAATATAAACAAATCACGAAAATGCAAAAAAATGTAAAATTACAATATACAAAACAATCCCTCGTCATTAAAGTATTTTATCTCAACCGACATATTCGTTATCAGTAGGTCATCAGAGAAACAGCAATATAAGCTTAAGCGCCAAAAACCCGTTATTCTCGCTGATTTAAAAAAAATTGATTAATTTCATGCATTGGATAAAACGAAATTTTTATTCAAAATTTGGTTTCTTTAACTTGATTTAAACAAGATATAATATAAAAAAACTTTCTCCTGTAAAATTTCATTTCTGTCGCTCAAGCTATTTCCGCGGTTAAGGCACGATTTATTACTCGTTGGTTTGATTTCTTTTGAACGTTATATCCAGCGATGCCAATTCAGCGCGTTTCGCGCTAGATTTAACGCTTTTTAACTACAAAAAAGGCGCATTTTTACTCCTCAACGCGTTTTTTTGAAAACGCACTAAATTTGCGCGTTTTACATTATATTTCTATAATAAACTTAAGGCTCTTTTCACAAAGTCCGATTATAATTTAACAGGAACTTTAACCGTAAGTTAGGCAAAATTGCATTTCACAAAGCACGGTTAGCAATAAATCGGCAGAAATTAATCAAAAAGTTCCTGTTAAATTTAACTGAACAAAATCTTCCGGTTAAATGTTTAACTAAAATACAAACAAAAAAGAAAATGGAAAGAAGAAATCAAAATTTACATTTTTGTAATGTTTTCAATATTTCAAGCTAAAAAGAAAAAAGTTTTTATACGACGGGAGCAATTCTCTTTACATGTATTATATGTTTTTTTATTTTCCACAATGAATACATTTATAAGCATGCACATTTAACAATTTATACTTACCAAGGAACTGTATATAAACTATTTTAAGTAAAAAATTGATTTAAAATATATATTTCTCTTGCATCAAAAAATTGCTAATAATTTTTGTATAACCATGGTACAATTATCTTAAAGTAACTGTACCATGTGTATAACTTTTTTTGATTCTTTTCTTTCATTGCACGATTTTTCGTAAATAATAAAAACCAGTATTACCATACTTTTTCTATAATGTTAGTGTTAACTAACCGAAAGATGGTGAAACGCAAAACACTAACCGTATGTTAAATAGTTCCGGTTAACAAAATCGACGGTTTGTTAATGTTCCTGTTAAATTAAAATAATCACAGATTGTGAAAATGGCCGTAATACTAATAAAATTTTCCTTTTGGAAGTGTTTCAATAATATTAACATGACTGATTCTGTTTTTTCTGTTTTTTTAATTATTATTACATACATAAAAGTATGTACTTGTTGTTTTTTGTAATAAAAAATAGGGGGTAGTCTTGATTTTTTACTTATATCTTATCAATAGCGACTTTTTCGCAAATATGTATATCTGATAGCTTGATATCATATACGGGTCTATTAACGTCGGGGGCTTCAAAAAGTTTATTTCAACCATAACACGGACATCGCTAAATCGATTTTCTTTCTATATGATCCGCAGATGAATATTATTGAACTTACAAACGGAATGAAAAACTTATATGTAGATACCTTTATCACTAATGTTAAGAGTATAGAAATGGAAATAATATAATGAAATTACAATTAGGAAAGACATACTCATTTATATGTAAGATATGTGCAGTTGTTAAGATAATCAAGCTTCGGTTAAGATGGGCACTCAGGTGGTGCCGATAAGAAACCGGAATTTAATTATTCCAAAGGAAAAATAATTAGTTTTTTACGAGCCTACGACAATTAAAAAAAAAGTAAAATATCGGCTAGATAGAAAACGTTAAAAAGTTCAAACCAGATTTTAAAAATCACAAATTCTAAAATGCAGGAGTGTAAAAAACGTACATACATATGCATTTACATAATTTTAAAATACTTTTCCAGAAACTTCGCGTAAAACCTAAAAAAAAGACAGCAAGAAAAAGTTTTTATCTGATTTCATTTTCAGTTATGTTAATGTCCTTCATAACAAGTAAATTTACAGTTTTAAATAAAGTTTTAAATTAATTTAGTTGTATTTATTACTATGGAACGGGATCTTAAAGGATTCTAAGGAAAATATTGTACAAATGAGAGAAAATAAAAGCTCTATATAATACGCTGATGAAGACTTTCGTACAACTCCGTTGCTCATGAGTGAAAGATACTTTCACTGCTAACGTTTTTTAATGCCTTTTAAATTAAAAAACTTGGTCTTTTTAATTAAAAAAGTAAATGACCTCCTAAGTTAAGCTGCTGTCCTCTTTTTTGAACAAATGAAAATAAGATGCGTCTATTGATTGATTTTAAATTTAAACCTTTTCTTTATAAATACATATCAAGAAAATTCATTTCAAGTATAAATATTATTTTATCAATAACTTCTTTCAGGTCAAAAGAAAGAAATGAAACAAAATTTAAAATTTACTTTTATTAATAAACTACATAAATATTTTATTTATCAAATTAATATTTTTCGAAAGAGATATTTAAATTAGAAAAGGAAATTAAAAGAGATTTTTAAAAACATTTACATTTTTTATTCCAATAACTTATTTCAACCAAATGCTATTTCGTCTGTGTGTTTTTTTATTACTCGTACTGTACAGTGTAATTAGTGAAATGATTTAGAACCTTAATTATAAATTGCTTTACATCATATATGTTTGTATAAACAGTTTCTAGAGTTTGTGGATTTTCGTCATCATCATCATCATCATAATCATCATCACCATTATCATATATTGTAAAAGATACTAAGCCGCATAGTTCCCCATCTTTAACTGCGGGGTCACCTGAATATCCAGTATATTTGTGTATGTAAGGATAATGATAGTTATTCATATAACAAAATGAAGTTTCTGTATAAATTGTAAAATGTTCGCCACAAATATTTGACGGTGTAACCAATATTTCGGCTGTTCCCATCTTAGTAGATAAATATGGTAAATCACTATCATAAGCAATACCCCATCCATAGACGTCTAAAGTATCATCCATTATAACATTTCTACTGCACAAAGGAATTTCTTTTATATTTCTACCTTCAAGACTTGAATCTAGTTCTAACAACGCAATGTTCCAACCCTTTATCTTTTTGTACGTTCTTGGAATTATAATTTGTTTACTTTTAGCTCTTATATCGCTCACATTTATATAAGTAGCTCCAGCTACTACGTGTATAGTTCTATCTTTTATATCCTCAACACATATACCAGCGGTTATTACAAATAAAGGTGTCAACAAGGCGCCGCTACAAATAAATTCTTCAATCGGATAAAAGAGTTGTACTAAAAACGGTGCATGCGCTATAGTGGTTAAGCTTTCCAAGGCTGGTGGTGGGTAAGTTGAAGATGTAGAATCATCGTAAGGCGGTATCCTTGAAAGTGTTAAAATAATCAAAGGACACAATATAAAAACTTGAAAAATGTTCCCTATCTTTAAGAACATTTTTAAATTAAACACTTCTTTTCTGTCTTATTTTTAATTGTTAACTATATTAATCTTGAAAATTTTCATTTATTTTATACCTCTTTCGTTGACCTTGAATAAATACTTCGAATTACTGCTGTACGTATTGGAATTTAATAGAAGGTTTTTTCGTCAGAATAAACAATATTTTTATACATTTGGTAACAAATATGTAAAATATTTTTAAAATATTTCAAGGCTTTTGTATAGAAGTTGTTCTTACACAACAAAAAATGAAAGATGCGATTCTTGAAAAATCACATTTTAATCACCCCCAAAAATGTTAGTTGTTATATCGTGGATATTAAAGCTAATTTAAAAAAAACATTCCGTAGATTTGGTATTTTATTTAAGTCGAGCTAAAATACAAGTAGAACATTCTGAAATACAAATGGAAAATTTTAAAATCAATTAGACAGTTCTAAAATTGAATTAAAAATGGTGTAAAGTAAACAAATTATAATGTCAAGAACGTAGAAAGAAGAGAGTAAAGGGTTGGATGATTGCATTGTTAAAACTTAATTCAATCCTGAAAGTTACAAATATTAAGGAAATTCCTTTGTGTAGTATAAATGTTAAAATGAGCGATGCTTTAGACGTGTTAAGCTTTTGGTAATGATTTAGATATTTATCTACCAAGATGGAAACAGCGAAAATCTTATTTTGTTATATGAATAACTAGAATTATCCTTTCACATACAAATTGATGGGAAACTATGTGGCTTAGCATATTGTGATTAGGATTAAAAATAAAAATGTTTTTGAAACTATTTAAATTTTCTTTTCTAATTTAAATATATTTACGAAAAAGTTTTATTTGTTGAATTAAATATTAAGGTAATTTATTTATAAAAGTAAATTAAAATTTTATTCATTTCCTTCCATTTCCTTGACCTTAAATAAATTGTGAATAAAATAATTGTTTATACTTGAAATTAATTTTCTTTTAAAAATTAATTTTATTTTTACTGTAGTTGCAATTGTTGAGTTTTTTTCCTTTAACATTGTTTTTTTTAATTTTATTTTAATATTAGTAAAAATCATTAATTTTTTTAGGATTAGGCAGCAAGTTTTGCAAAATACCTGGTTATTTTTATCATGGAAGGGCCTTTGAAATTTTGAAAAGCGCATAGAAGACAGAATTTATGCATTTCATGAAAGTTACACTAATATTTTTGTTTAAACTGTCTTTCTGAACACAAATATTTATTGTTCGTTGGTTTGGTTTCGTTTGAACGTTATATCGTTCCTGTTGGATAATTTTTATTTTATTTGAAAGAGATAAAAAACTCATGTAAAATAAGAAATTTCTATTTTTAATATCAAAATATATTAAATATTTCTACTTTTTTATGTGTATAAATGTACTATTTTTGTTTTAAATCATTTCAAAAGGGATATAATATTGATTTTGTGTAACACTACAACAAAGCCTGTCGTATATGAATAGAGCTCTGTTCATCGTCCGGAAAACTAATGACTTGTTTGTTTTATTTTATTTCTTGGATTTTATGCATCAAGCAATATATGCATATTCGCGCATAAGTGTAAGTGATAGTTTAACACCCACTTGCTGGTCATCTCATCCAAAGGGAAAAGGAAAGTGCAGCTTTTTTCTCGGTGTTATTTTTCTTTATTCTTTTTAACTTTAGGTGCAGACAAAATCCACCATCTGTTTTAGCACCTTTCCTTTTATAGGAACTTACGATATTGTTACATTGCCACTCACCTTCTATATCAATGCAAGAATTAAATTACAAGGATTGAAATAAAGGCAAAA
Organism: Melanophora roralis; assembly: GCA_963583895.1. NCBI lineage: Eukaryota > Metazoa > Arthropoda > Insecta > Diptera > Rhinophoridae > Melanophora > Melanophora roralis. The sequence goes on from OY757191.1 coordinate 53,133,303, forward strand.
AATTTCGAAGAGCTTAAGATGGTCTTTGCAAGAAAATCGTTAAGATCGGCAGAGCACCAGCTGTGGATGGCCGCTATGTCAACTGACACAAAACTTTTAAAAAATAGGGACCAGAATAAGAAAACTGGAGGAGTAAAGCCCTGTCATCTATTCTCAAAAAGTTTGGGTTCGCACTATTCATGCAAGAATGGCGTACCATCTTGCATGAGATATTTGTCGATTTTTTAAACGCTTTTGATACCCTTTTGCTCCCCTAATGCATTAGACTCAGATTTGACAAGCAAAGTGCTGCAAGAACTAATCTGGCTGCTTCTAAAGACTTCACATCGATGCTTATGGTAACATAAATAGTTCAATAAAATAATATTTTAAAGATATTTCCTCCTGGTGCTTAAAGAAATGAGGCGGGGCGGGCATTAAATATGATAAACAATTTCTTTATCTTCTGACATACAACGAAAACTGCAGTCCTGCTTTTTTTTGCATGAACCTCTATCTATTATCTACTTGTTAGTATTTTCACTAACAGCCTTCAATTTTTCTTTAAAAAACTTTTGGATCTTAAGACCTTCCCTTAATCCTTAAGATTCTTAATAAAGTGGTATTTATCTAAGCCTTCGTGGCCCTGTTCCTTCACAATAGAGTCTATTCCCCTATTATGGAACTAAAGTAGGAAACAAACGTCAATTTGTCTTTTTATGAATTTCCATTGAGAAGTAGATTCAATGCTAAATTTGGTTGAATAAGTTGGAGCAGGTAAGATTGGAAAAAAATTTTTTTTTTCGCCGCCTGATTAACAATACATCTGTTTACTTTAGAATTCTAAATTTGAAACAACCAGGCATTGGCAGCAGCAAATTTTGCTGCCATAATCTCTGTCTAAGACACACTGCAGCTATCAAAACGTTTGTGGGACTATCTGGTACTCAGTTCTCTACAAAAACCAAGCATCCACCCTCTACTCTTCTCTTATCTTAGAGTTTAACCATGAAAAAATTGTTGAAGTACAGCGGTCTGCCTATTTAGTTACACTCGACTTTAATTGGTTTGATTGGATTATTTCGATAACCCCGGCGATGCTAACGACATATGTTAAATACCAAAATCAGAGATTCTCGTTCTAAACACCCTCAACATTTTGAGGTATGAAGCCAATATAAAGCTTGCAGACAGACAACTCTATACGTCTTTGGGCAGCGTAACACTCATTCTTGTGGCTCTAACGAGGATGGTGCAAGGCATATCAAAAAGGCAAGCTGTGATTTCCGGAACCTTAAATGGCTGTAGAGATACCACAAGTACACTTAACCTTAAACTTCAACTTTTCTCCCTTAACGTACGATCTTTACTTCTTTATAGATCTTTATGTCCAGCAGTTGTCCTGAGGTATCCGAATGGTGAGAAAAATTCTTTAGCATTACAATATCCCAAACAAAAAATTATTGCAAAGGGAAGCCGAGTCTCAAATTCCAATTCAAATAACAGAAAGTAAGCATAAATAAATCAGGATCCACAGAGCAGCAGAAAAGTAAAACCCTTTTTATACCTGTAAGAGATAAATAAATGTGGGAGATGGCTTACTGATATACTTAAATTAGAAAAGGAAATTAAAAAAATTTTAGAAACATTTATGTTTTTTATTTTAATAACATCCCTACGGGGAAGTGAACTGGTCCAAAACTATTGACGTGAACGGTCCTTTAGGGTAAGGACTGGTTCTAGTTCCAACACTTTATATGAAGAAAACCTGTCACTTTTACATTGCGCTGTCATTGGAGGGGGCAATTGGTTCAAAACTAACACCTAAGAACGGGTTACAGGTCAATCCTATATAAGCAAATTTTGCATTAATTGTTTAAGGTCCTGTTCAATATACTTTGTTTGTATTTAGGCGTGTGTGTGTTTATATAAACAGATGTATGTTTATGTGAAGGGACCAGTGTTTCTATTTTTTCCCCTAACCTCTTTAACACCTTTGAACCAGTTACTTGATATGTGCCTTTTTAGCCGATCACGACCAATAACTTTTGTCCAATTCATGTTTTGTACCGGTAACAGGACGGGTACGCCGACCAATTGACACCAATTTCCCGCAGGGATATTTCAACTAAATGCTATCCCGTCTGTGTTTAAGTGAAATGATTTAAAACTTCGATTATAAATTGCTTTACATCATATATGTTAGTATAAACAGTTTCTAGGGAATGCGGATTTCCATCATCATCATCATCATATATAAAACAAGATACTAAGCCACATAGTTCCCCATCTTTAACTGCGGGGTCACCTGAATTTCCAGTATATTTGTATATGTAAGGATAATGATAGTAATTCATATAACAAAACGAAGTTTCTGCATGCCTTGTAAAATTTGAGCCACAAAAATATGACAGTGTAACCGATATTTCGGCTGTTCCCATCTTTGCAGATAAATATCGTAAATCATTACCATAAGCATTACCCCATCCATAGACGTCTAAAGTATCATCCATTATAACATTTCTACTGCACAAAGGAATTTCTTTAATATTTCTACCTTTAAGACTTGAATCTAGTTTCAACAGTGCAATGTTCCAGCCCTTTAACTCTTTGTACGTTCTTGGAATTATAATTTGTTTACTTTTAGCTCTTATATCGCTCACATTTATATAAGTAGCTCCAGCTACTACGTGTATAGTTCTATCTTTTATATCCTCAACACATATACCAGCGGTTATTACAAATAAAGGTGTTAACAAGGCGCCGCTACAAATAAATTCTTCAATCGGATAGAAGAGTTGTAACTACTAAAAACGGTGCATGCACTATTGTGGTTAAACTTTCCAAAGCTGGTGATGGGTGAGTTGAAGATGTAAAATCATCATAAATTGGTACCCTTGAAAATGTTAAAATAATCAAAGGACAAAATAAAAAAACTTGAAAAATATTCTCTATCTTTAAGAACATTTTTGAACTTAACACTTCTTTTCTGTCTTATTTTTAATTGTAAACTATTTTAATCTTGAAATTTTTTTATTTATTTTATACTTTTTTTTGACCTTGGATAAATACTTCGAATTAGTGCTGTAGGTACATATTGGAATTTAATAGAAGGTTTTATTTGCCAGAATAAACAATATTTTTATGTATTTTGTAACAAATATGTAAAATATTTTTAAAATATTTCAAGACCTTTGTTTAGACAAATAAAACCTTGAAGCTGTTTCTACCAAGCAAAAAATAGTAGATGCGACTCCTTAAAAACCACATTTTATTTTCACACTCAAAAATGTTAGTACATATTTTTCGGATTTTTAATAAGTAGTTGTTATGACATGTACATATATTTAAGCTAATTTAAAAAAAATGTTATAGATTTAGTATTTTTTAAGTCGATGCTAAAATATAAGTAGAACATCCTAAAATACAATTAGAAGTTTCCAAAATTGAATTCAAAATGGTCTAGAGTAAACAAATTATAATGCTGAGAACGTGCAGAGAAGAAAGTAAAGGGTTGGATGATTGCAGTGTTAAAACTAGATTTAAGTCATATTCTTGGCAGTTCACGCACTGTACAGGCCCAGATCGCTTATGTGGCACTTCCACTGTAACATCACGGTGCCTAATATATCTTAAATCATATATGGGGTGAGTTTCATTTTTTTCAATTTACCAGGCCCAAGCTCAACTCGGAATAATGGTTGAGGGCATTTTTTCCTATTCCTAACATTTTACACATTTCTAACTTTAAACCCTTTGCGGCACGCCTGGTTTTTATGTCTTCGGGGTCAACATTAGAGTCAATACCTTTTATAACTACCGGGAGGCCTTTTGCGTTCTTAAGTTGGTAAGTATAGAAGTGTTTCTTGAAGTTTTTCGAGCTCCGAAACCGTGGTGCGAAAACCGTTTTCGACATTTACTTGAAGTTATATCTCGTATATGTTACCACGTTTAATGTAAGTAACGTAAAAGCTGTTTTTGCCAATTAAACCGACCACAATCTTAATGATATCATTAAAGTTTTTTTCTCTCAAATAAATGGGAGGTGGCCTTTAGGTATTTTTAGCGGGGCCATCATTATCTTCTTGCAGAATGACGAAACGATTTTGCAATGAGTTTGACCTTTCATCGCCTTTTCGCAGGTTGAGATGCTTCTGCAGAAATCGGGTTTAATGTAAGCAGCTGTTGGTACAACTCCGGAACTCGATACAAATTAGCGCGATGAGGATGGCACCTCGGCATTTTTTTATAATTTTTAAAAAGAAAAGTTTTTTTCTCATTCTGTACACTTATTTCAATTAGGAGCACTTCCACTTAAATTGTTTGTAATTGTTTTAAGTTTCGAACTTAAACAGTTTCTATTATATTCAGGGTCTCTTTTTATACCCTTCACATAAGTGATAAGGGTATAAATCAGTTTGTCATTCCATTTGTAATTCCTTTATCATCCATTTGGGACCCCATAAAGTATATATATTCCGGATCCTTATAGATAGGGAAGCCGATTTAGCGATGTCCGTCTGTCCGTCTGCCCGTCTGTCCGTGTTATGGTTGAAATCAACTTTCTGAGGCCCCTCGATATCGCTTAGACCCGAATGTGGTCTCAAACTGTCACAGATAGTCGCGAGAAAATTGGTATTGAAATTCAGCAAAATCGCCCGATAAATGACCGAGATATAAGCAAAAAACCACGACTACCTCGGTTTTTTGAGTCTACAACAACAACAAAGAACATACTTTTACATGTAATAATAAAGAAACAACAAAAAAACAACAAAAAAGAAAACAAGTAAGAGCGCTATATTCGGCTGTGCCAAATCTTATATACCCTTCACATTGGTCTTTACATACACCCGAGTAGTTTTGTACTGCAAATAATATATTAAAAAACCTTGTGCAAGTTTTAAAGCCCATAGAAAAAATTAAAAAAATTTTAACGTTCGTATGAATAATAGAAATAAATGAAGAATATTTGAGGTCGAGAGTTTTAAAAGTTTTCGACATTATTCATATTTAAAGTTTAACAAAACTTGTTAAATGTTCTAGTCCCCCTGCTCTTCTCCAACTTTTTCACCAAAATGTATGAATTATTTGATTATTACTTTTTGTAGAATATTCGAAGTCGATAGCTGTTATAGTTTCCGAGATATAGCGTATCGAAAATTTCATACAAATCGTCAATTTGTATGGGAGCTGCCCCTTTTTTTGCCCCACTCAAAAAAATGTTTCTTTAAAGCGCAGGCATTCTTGCCCGATTACGTTTTGTAAAACATTTCATTTCGATATCTGTTATAGTTTCCGAGATATAGCGTATCGAATATTTTATAATAATTGTCGATTTGTATGGGAGCTACCCCTTTTTTTGCCCCCACTCAAAAAACTTTTTCTTTAAAGTGCAGGTCTTTGCGTACAATTACTTTTTGTAAAACATTTTAAGTCGATAGCTTCTATAGTTTACGAGATATAGCGCATAAAATATATCACCAAATTTGTGCAATTGTAGAAATAATACCCCTTTCCCTGGTCCTATCTGAAAAAAATTTTTTCATTATTTAGGTCCCTTCTTTAGGAGTATCCGTGCCAAGTTTTGTGGCAAGAGTGACTATATGCACGGATTGTTAGCGGGATATTTCTAATCGTTTGACACCATTAACTGGTCTGTATCATTTTATTTGACTCCGGAAACTTGATTTCAACAGACGGACAGACAGACAGACGGACAGACGGACATGGCTATATCAACTTCCCTATCTATAAGGATCCAGAATATATATACTTTATGGTGTCGCAAATGAATAATAAAGAAATTACAAACGGAATGACAAAGTGATATATACCCTTAAAAACAGAATCAGTCATGTTGATAATATTGAAACACACCCAAACCAAAAATTTTATTAGTATAAGTGTTCATACATATAACAGAGTTGCCATACAAAGCTTAATATAAACATTTTTAAAATCGCTCCTACGGCTTCCAGGGTTCTCCTACAAAGGTAAAATGTAAGACTGACCCAAATTATTTTTTCCATCCAAACATTTTTGTGGAACATACTTACTCCCTATCTCCAGCCCCTGACATGGTTGCCATACAAAATTTTTAAAAATAAGGTAAAAACCGCTATAACTTCCCCGGAGTCGCCCGTTGAGGAAAAAAATGTATAACAGATCCCCATTAGTTTTTCCTCCCAAACGTATTCCTAGAGCATACTTACCCCCTATCTCCACACCCTAAGGGGGTTGCCATCCAAAATTTACAAAAATTATGTAAAAATGCCCACAACTTCTTTAGAGTTGGCCTTAGAGCAATAAAGTGTACGACCGACGCCTATTAGTTTGCCCTCTCAAACATATTCCTAGAACATACTTACTCCCTATCTCCACGCACAAAGGGGGTTGCCATACGAAGTTTACAAAAATGATGTAAAAATGCCCACAACTTCTTCAGAGTTGGCCTTAGAGCAATAAAGTGTAGGACCGACCCCTTTTAGTTTCTTCTCGCAAACATATTCATTGAGCATACTTACCCCCTATCTCAACGCCCTAATGGGGTTGCCATACAAAATTTACAAAAATGATAAAATGCCCACAACTTCTTCAGAGTTGGCCTTAGAGCAATAAAGTGTACGACCGACCCCCATTAGTTTGCCCTCCCAAACATATTCCTCGAACATAGTTATCCTCTATCTCCACGCCCTAATGGGGTTGCCATACAAAATTTACAAAATTTTATTTCAAAATGCCCACAACTTCTTTAGAGTTGGCCTTAGAGCAATAAAGTGTACGACCGACCCCTATTAGTTTGCCCTCCCAAACATATTCCTAGAACATACTTACCACCTATCTCCACGCCCTAAGGGGGTTGCCATACAAAGTTTACAGAAATGATGTAAAAATGCCCACAACTTCTTCAGAGTTGGCCTTAGAGCAATAAAGTGTAGGACCGACCCCTATTAGTTTCTTCTCGCAAACATATTCCTAGAACATACTTACCCCCTATCTCAACGCCTTAATGGGGTTGCCATACAAAATTTACAAAAATGATAAAATGCCCACAACTTCTTCAGGGTTGGCCTTAGAGCAATAAAGTGTAAGACCGGCCCCTAGTAATTTGCCCTCCCAAGCATATTCCTAGAACATACTTACCCCCTATCTCCACGCCCTAATGGGGTTGCCATACAAAATTTACAAAAATGATAAAATGCCCACAACTTCTTCAGAGTTGGCCTTAGAGCAATAAAGTGTACGACCGACCCCTATTAGTTTCTTCTCGCAAACATATTCCTAGAACATACTTACCCCCTATCTCAACGCCTTAATGGGGTTGCCATACAAAATTTACAAAAATGATAAAATGCCCACAACTTCTTCAGAGTTGGCCTTAGAGCAATAAAGTGTAGGACCGACCCCTTTTAGTTTCTTCTCGCAAACATATTCATTGAGCATACTTACCCCCTATCTCAACGCCCTAATGGGGTTGCCATACAAAATTTACAAAAATGATAAAATGCCCACAACTTCTTCAGAGTTGGCCTTAGAGCAATAAAGTGTACGACCGACCCCCATTAGTTTGCCCTCCCAAACATATTCCTCGAACATAGTTACCCTCTATCTCCACGCCCTAATGGGGTTGCCATACAAAATTTACAAAATTTTATTTCAAAATGCCCACAACTTCTTTAGAGTTGGCCTTAGAGCAATAAAGTGTACGACCGACCCCTATTAGTTTGCCCTCCCAAACATATTCCTAGAACATACTTACCACCTATCTCCACGCCCTAAGGGGGTTGCCATACAAAGTTTACAGAAATGATGTAAAAATGCCCACAACTTCTTCAGAGTTGGCCTTAGAGCAATAAAGTGTAGGACCGACCCCTATTAGTTTCTTCTCGCAAACATATTCCTAGAA